>JABTTQ020001347.1:1200000-1800000 GCA_016081115.2 Rehmannia glutinosa
ATTGTCGTTTTTGATGATCATGCGGCTTTGAAATATCTTTTTGTCAAAAAAGGATTCCAAACCAAGATTGATTAGGTGGATTCTCTTACTCCAAGAGTTCAATATTACCATTCGTGATAAGAAAGGAGTAGAGAATGTTGTAGCTGATCATTTATCAAGACTTATTTGTGATGATTCGTTTCAAACTCCACCTATCAATGATACTTTTCCGATGAACAATTGTTTAATGTTTCTTGTGGTGTGCCTTGGTTTGCGGATATTGTTAATTTTCTTGTGACAGGAATGATGCCATCAAATTGGAATTCACAAGATAAAAAGAAGTTTTTCACTGAGGTAAAAAGGTTTTACTGGGATGATCCCTACCTTTTCAAATATTGTCCAGATCAAATCTTTCGTAGATGTGTACCTGACAATGAGGTAGGTAGCATTATCAAATTTTGTCATTCTGAAGCATGTGGTGGTCACACCGATAAAGAAAACCAGTGCAAAGATCTTGCAGTGTGGATTTTATTGGCCAAATCTTTTCAAAGATACCTACACTTTTTGCAAAAGTTGTGAAAATTGTCAAAAGTTAGGATCAATTTCAAAACGAAACATGATGCCTTTGAATCCTATTTTGGTGATTGAAATCTTTGACTGTTGGGGTATTGATTTTATGGGGCCATTTCCAGTATCATTTGGTTTTGTTTACATTTTAGTTGCAATAGATTATGTTTCAAAATGGATCGAGGCAATTCCTTGTCGAAACAATGATCATAAAATTGTGATAAAATTTTTGAAAGAAAATATTTTGAGTAGATTTGGAATTCCTCGAGTCATTATTAGTGATGGGGGAACACATTTTTGTAACAAAGTTTTTGCAACTTTAATGAAAAAATATGGAATCACACATAAAGTTGCAACCCCTTATCACCAGACAAATGGACAGGAGTTGAACTTGCAAATAGGGAGATAAAACAAATTTTGGAGAAAAGCAGTTAACCCAAATCGTAAAGATTGGTCTCTTAGACTTATCGATACACTTTGGGCATCTGAATCGCTTTAAAACATCATCGGGAATGTCTCCTTATAGAATAGTTTATGGAAAACCTTGCCATTTACCTGTGGAACTTGAACATAAAGCTTATTGGGCAATCAAAATGTTTAATTTTAACCTCGATGATGCTTCGAAATTGCGGAAATTACAAATCAATGAGCTTGAAGAATTGAGAAATGATGCATACGAGAATTCAAAAATTCATAAAGCAAGAATCAAAGAATTTCATGATGGAAAAATTGCGAGAAAAACATTTGAAATTGGTCAAAAGGTTTTGCTTTATAATTCTCGATTGCATTTATTTCCTGGAAAGTTGAGATCAAGGTGGAGTGGTCCTTTCATTGTAAAAAATGTATATCCTTATGGGGCTGTTGACATTGAGAATCCTAGAAACGGTAATGTATTCAAAGTTAATGGACAAAGACTTAAGCTGTTTCTAGAGAATCAATTTCTTCCAGAGGAAGTTCTTTTTATTTCTAATCCTTGTTATAATTAGTGTACATATTTGTTTTCTGTAAATTTGTTTGTTTTGTAGGTTTCTTTATTATTGTTTTTTCCCGGTTAAATGGCGGATAATGGTACTCCGTGACTATTGAAGTCGGACTCATCAGTTTCCCACAAACACTGATATTTGTACATAAAATATTTTGTTTTATTTTCTCTCATTAGATTTTTCTCAAAATGGATAAAAGCATTCCCCCTACTCTCAAAAAGCGATTTAATTTTCTTTCTACAAATGAACTTTTGAAAATATACAAAGCCAGGCTTGAAAGGTTAAGGATGCTTATGTACAAAAGCATTCCGGAAGATATACGTTGGATAATTGAAGCGAAGGTAAGATTAGGAGGTGAATTTTCAATTCTTCCTACCAAATGCATGCCTGGTGTAGGGAAAAGTTCATATTCGAAAAAACGAAGGGCCAAAAGACTGCAAGTGTGTCACAAATGTGCTCGATGGACTTGTGACACAAGATGTCGTTCTTTAGGTATGGTTTCCAGAAACCGAGAAGATAAAATTCAATTCATAAAGGATGGGCTGAGTAAGGAGTCTTTAGATAACATTCTATTGACTCTTGATACGCATCCTTGTGGATTCGTGCACCGTGAAATTCTCCGTTTGTGGAACCAATTTCGAAATGAATGTGAACATCGTCTTGGGAATCTGACGTTAAAAGACCCTGTTTGCCAATTTATAAGAAAATTGGATGGGAAGCATATCCCCGACCCATAGAGGGCGTTTAAGCCGTTTCTGGACGTAAAACCAGAGGAAGATGTGAGCCACAATCACAACTACTTTTCTGTTCATTCACATGTTAGCATTTTTTTTTTTGACTTTATTGTCTTTATTTTCAAACTTTTTGACAAAACAAAAGTTCCAATAATTACATTTACTGTTGCATTCCCTGTTCATACCTCAATAAATAGCGTTGCATTCACCCTTTCTTTTACACCATTCAGATTATATCAGAAAAAGAAAAAAAAAAGAGAGAGAAAAAAATGGAGAGTTCTTCTTCCCGTAGAATTAAATGTTCTTTGTGATTCGTGGTGCAAATCCTGGGAAAGACAGTTGTTTTCTTGAGGCAAAACTGATAATCTCGGTAAATTTCTAGCGAGAAAAGCACATTAACTTAGTATACGGGGAGGTAGTTTTGGGTTGATGGGGGCGTGTTCTTTGGTTCCGCCTATTTGGGAGGAGTCGAGTCTTAGGAGTTATCCCGAAACCATTAGTTGTCCGACAAATCACCGGTCAAACCATTGGAGATGAGTTAAGAATATCAAACATGCAAGACGAGAATGGTGAATATGATGCATAATGCGGATGCCTTTATCACCCTACCTGGTGGTTTTGGTACACTGGAGGAGTTATTCCAAGTGATCTCCTGGGCACAACTCAACATTCACCGGCTTTATAGGTATTCTTAATGTTAATGGTTTCTTTGATGGTTTGTTGTCTTTCATAGATTATCTTTGTCGAGAAAGGATTTATTTCACCGCCTCGCCAGGCGATTTAATCATAATTTGTGCAACAACACCAAGTGAACTAATGGATCAACTCAAGCATTTGTTCTTGAACCCGATCCAAAATTGGCTCATGTTGTTTGGTCCGAGGATAGAAGTAAAAACGCAAATTGGATTTGTCTACGGCGTTGTGAGATTTATCTTTCATGGGTATAACTACTCATTGTGTTCTTCAAGTTTCATTTCAATAAGCCATACATCAGGTAATATCTTCTAAACCTTACTTTCCTATTTATTTTTGACATTGAGGACAATGTTTTAGATAAGTTGGGGGGGAAGGGATAATTGATATTATTTTTGGTAATTTTTTTTTCTTTCTAGTTTGCAATGTGTGATTTTGAAAAAAATATAAAAAAAAAACACTGATAGCAGAGTAAAGAATGTCATTTTGATATTCTTGAGACGCATCCCTATTTTTATTGATATTGTTTTTGTAGTAATTCTCTTCAAAACATGGCATGTTGTGAATTTGTTTTTTTTTTTAAAAAAACATTGTGAATTGTCAAAACATGAAAATAGTCTTATTGTTGAATTCAATTATGCTATCTTGAATAAAAAAAAAACTAAAAAAAGAAGAGAAGAAAGTGTTTTGTGCACATTCTAAGTTTTGTGGAAAGATTGGTTGTGATACATATAACTGAAAGTTTGATCATGGTAAAGTATTTTATTTTTAATATTCACACATCTTTTGTGAATGAGTGGTGAGTTTGAGAAAACAAGCATTATGAACTTTAATTGGTCGTTTGAAATGGTTATGTTGTGATTTGAAATACTTAAATATTCTACCTAACATGTGGAGAAATGATTTGGTTAACACCCACATTGTCAATTTCTGTTAAAAATACTCAATTACATAATTTGTGATGAGTATTCTTCATTGTTATGTTGTCATTGTTAGTCATGTTGTAAAAATACTCCATTACACAATTTGTGATGAGTATTCTTCATTGTTATGTTATCATTGTTAGTCATGTTGTACAAAAAAAAAAAAAAAAAAAAAAAAAAAAAAAAAAAAAAAAAGAAAAAAAAAAGATAAAAAAAAAAGAAAAAAAAACAAGAAAAAAAGAAAAAAAAAAAAAGAAAAGAAAAAAATATATAGAAAAAAAAATTATTATCATTTTGTTTGCAATTCTAAACCAATGAAATTTCGAGACATAATTTGGTATGAAAAAATTGGGTGTTTCAAATTTTATAACTACCTATCTTATGCTCAATTTTGGTTTGAATGCTTGTCCTAAATCATATTGGCCATTTCCTTGAGAGTTTTGACTGTTTTCCAACTCCAAGAGTGAACACCTTGCCAATTTACACGACAAACACTAACCTGTGAGGATATGGAGTTGAGACTTTTCCATGATCAAGTTTGAAGTTAATGTATTTTGGTTTGTGGAATGAAACGGTGGTTTTGTGCACATATACACGATATTTCTTCTCTAAAAAAAATATTATATATATAATATTTATTCTTGATAGCATCTATGATGACTGACAATAAACTTTTTGATTGTTAGATTATTTCATAAGGTTTTTTTAAAAAAAAATAATGATCAATGTGTCATATTCATACAATTTCTTTTGTATTTTATATGCTTTAATTACTAGGGACTAGTAATAAGCTGGTTGGGAAGTGTGATGAACGTTAAAAATGTATAATTATTTTTGGTTTATATTATTATTTTACCTTATTAATATTATTAATAATATAAATTTATAGTATTATTAATATGTTAGGAATAAAATAGGAAATCAACATAGAATTGTATTTGGAAGCATTTTTTAGTGCAGGTTTGGATCAACGAGCATAACTTTCATTTCCGACATGATTTTGGGATGATTCTTGAAGATGTGGATTTACAATCCATTACAAGTTTTCAGAGATATTGAAACCAAAAATCAAAGTTTGGAATGATATTTCTTGGATAAAAAAATTCATCATAAAATGAAGATTGAAGGGTTGCTCATTTAATTTCCAGACTTGACCAAGTTTGGTATTTTGTACATAACTCGGAAAATACAAGTTATTTGTACTTGAAATTTTTACTGAGTATGTACAAATCATAGGGCTACAACATTGATGAATACCCCAAAGTCAGATTCGTATTGGATGAATTTATAAAAAATCCAAGAGGTCTTTGCACTAGTCAATCCCGTATGCCAACCACAGCTCAATGATTCAACCATATCTTGGCCCATGGTTGTTGGAATTCAATGAAATCAGTTGGAAATTCAAGCTAATACATGTGATAATTGATTTGTTGAAGAAAAGTGAGTAAAGATGGCTGAAATCATGGACAAAATGACCAGTCAAAGAAGGTGGCAAAGTTGGTATTGATTTCCTTATTTTCTTACTTGTAATAAAAATAAAGAATAAAATAATTGTAAATTGATTTTGAGTTGGCTATAAATAGAGGTCATTAGCATTAGCCAAGAGCAAGTTTTATGTAGAGAAAGTTAGAGTTAGAAACTTCAAAAGAATTTTTCTTTCTTGCTTTTCTTGAATTATAGTAAGATTTCTAGTATTTTATACAATGTTTGCTTTAGTTTTTCTTCAATCTTTTGTTTTCTCTACTTTCTTCATGTTATTCTAAGTTTATTTTGTTGAGGAAATAGGGTGAAACTCTTGATGAAGGATAAGGAATGATTGTAGATTCATATTAAATTTCATTGTTTGTATCATCAATTTGTTTTTAGCTTATACCTTTTTGTTTGGTGGTGTTCTTGATTTATGTATATCTATTGGCACAACAAATACTTGGTTCCATTTAGTTAAATGTCTGGTTTTATTTCAACCGACTACTAATGTGGATACCTTGATTTGTTGTAGACAAAAGAATACATAAATACTTGATCCCATAAACAAGTATTGGTGTTATAAGATAAATTCTAATTGATGATACAACATGATTACCTCATTGCATGATTTATATGTATAATATTTTCCCATTGGAACCTTCTTTGTGTATGGATTCCAATAGTGGCAATCTAAGAGGAAGAAAATATAATCATTCCTTTATCCGAAATCAAGAGTGAATCCCTAATCCTCAACATTTCTATTAATTAAATTTCTTGTAACAATAAAATATTTTTACTAGTTAAAAATCCCTTTACTCATCTCTTAAATAAGATATATCCTGTAAACTTCCATCAACTTCCCTGTGGATCGACCTCGGACTCCCGAGAAATTTATTACTTGAGACAACCTGCACTTGGGTTTGCAACCTTAAAGTTGTAGTTTGTGAGGATGGAATCAGCTTCAATTCCCTCCATCTCTTGTTAGAAAATCTGCAAGAACATTTTCATGAGATTTTATAATGACAATATCATAATCATAATATTGACATTCAGCTTGCCATCTAAGTATTCTAGCTTTTTTCGGTTTTGATTCAATTTTATTTTTGAAAAGCTTTAACACTTGAATTATCTATTTTTAAGATAAACTTTTTTTGAGGAATAAAGGCCATTTTTTGAAAGCCTTTCGATTGCAAAGAATTCTTTCTCGTTGATATGCCACCGAGTTGCTTCACTTTGTACGTAAAAAAGACCGACCGCAATATCGCATGGCACTTCACCATTTGGTGTGGCTTTAGTAAGAATCGCCGCCACCAATAATCACCGGCATCATCGTGTAAAGAACGAGTTCATCTTCATCCTGTGGAATTGCAAGTTTTGGAAGCTTTTTGCAAACTTCTTTTAAGTCGCTTAATTCCTTCTTGATGTTCATTCTCCCATTTGAATACTGCATCTTTTTTAAGCAATGGGCTAAACACCTTCCTGTAATGAGCTAGATTGTTAATAAACATCCCAGCAAAATTAACAACTCCAAGAAAACTCTGAAGCTGCTACTTGTCTTTCAGTGTATCTGGAAATCCCTGTATCTTTTCTACAATATGACTTTGTAGGATGATTCCAGATTCGTCGATCTCAATTCCGAGGAATTCAATCTGTCTTGTCGCGATTACTACCTTCTTCTTTGAAAGCACTAATCCTTCCTTGTGACAAACATCTGAAAATATTTCCAAATGTTTAAGATGCTGCTTCATGTTCTTTGATGCTATCAGAATGTCATCGATATACACGAACATGAAACTAAAATAATCCTTGAAGAGATTATCCATCTTCCTTTGATATATCTGGGGTGCTTTAGCCAATCCCATAGGCATCACGTTCCAAATATAATGTCCTTGTGGTGTGGACAAAGCTGTGAACTTCTTGCTTTCTTCATCCATCTTAATCTGGTAGAATCCAGATTTGCAATCGAACTTTGAGAATATCTTGGCACCTTTGATGCAGTTAACCAGATGTTCTCTACTTGGGATATAGTATCTGTCGAACTCCAAAATGTTATTAATCCTTTTGTAATTAATAACAAGTCTTGGCTTTCCTCTTTTGATTTCTCCATGGTTTCTGACTAGGAATCCTGGATTGATGTATGGAGAAACTCCTGGTGAAATCAACTTAAGGTCAAGATGTTCCTTAAGTATCTTCTGCATATCCTCACGATCTTCCTGATTCATAAGGATTGGTTTGAATCTCACGAACTCGTACTCCTTTCCTGGTTTAACCTTTAAGGAAGCTTTGAGCTCGTTCTTGTCCCACCATGCCAAAGGATCTTCATTATAATTCCTTTGGATCTTCTTCTTAATATCCTCAAGTGATATTTGTTCTTCTATTGTAACATCACTTTGCGGATTCTCCATTAGGCTCATCATCAATTTTGCAATTGCTTCTGGAGGTACTCGTTCTTCTCCTTGTATTCTGAATGAATACAATTCATTATCCCATATTTTCTTATCCTTTTGGTTCGAACCAAATTGTCTATAGGATAATAATGCTTCACCAAATTTTCTTCGATCCGCCATCTTTGGATTCCGAAGTTTGGCTTCATCACCACGCTTTGCGAAAATTAATAGGCATTTTTCGTAAAATGCTTCCGTGATCTTTGGACAATAATCTTATGATCACATAATGTTGTGAAAATAAGCCTTCTTGTCTCATTCTCCTGTGTGAATCGCTTAAATGTTTGTAGGAAATTGTTTCCTAGTAGGACATCTGCTCCTGTGTCATGAAAATAGATTGGTGGCGTCTTAACTTTGTACCATGGGGTACCGCCTGCGCCTCCGATCATGATTTCTGCTTGTTTAATCCCTCGATTAAGGATAAGGATCCTTTTAGAGAAATCTCTTCCTGCAATAGCTGACAAATCCTCTCCAATGTCTTTGGGAAAGACCTCGGCTTTGCAAAGTACATATTAAACACTGAATCAATATAGGCGGCGAAATACTCACCTTGTATTCGACATATAACATTCCGATAGAAATGTATATGGAGAATGGACTAGTGGTCATCTGATTCTGTATCTTTTATTAGCCACTGTGAACTCCATTCCGTCTTGTAATCTTTCCCAGGGTTTACGATCCTCGAGAAATTCAATTCCCAGTATTAATTGTTCTGGGATTTTTCCTGCAACTCCTGTGATGGTCAGCTCAATTTCTTCTATCTTCATGCTTCCTTGATACCGTCCAACTATTGGTTGTTGGAGATAATATAGAACATCACAAGGAAAAATATTATCCTTTTGAGTGATGTCGAATATTACTTCAACTTCTCGCCATCTTACGGACATTTCGGCTCTCTCTTTGTTTTGAAAACATCGGGATACGTTGAATCGTGCTTGGTCTCCTTTCTTCCCAAAACTGCTACTCGTCATTTTGTCTGTTGGAAAGACATCTTCTTCGCTCAACCCTAAGACTTCGACTTTTGTTGAAGGCGGTTGATCTTGTATTTTCATATCGATCTCCTTGATAGTTGGAGACTCAATAATCTACGGTAAAACCACTCTGGCAAAGTCCTCGAAAATCCTTGGGACTTCAATAAATTCCTTTCTCAAGAATACTTGAATGATGTGTATTCGAGAAAGCATAGGATATCTTGTATGTGATCGAGTAGGGTCTATTCCTTCTTTCATCAAATTATCTCTTTTTAAATCTTGATGAAGGTTAGACTCTCACGAAATCTCGATCTCCCAGATTGTATGCACAGTGCAGGATAGACATTAAATACCAATTTCCCATCTGATTTCTCAGAACCGCTCCAAGGCATGAATCCTTGAGGTTTGATATTCGCTTGTCAAAGATTGCAGATTGAGTGGCGAAACTATCCCTTCTTTGAATGTTGCTTTAATAATGACTCTTATGGCTCCGATATGAATCCATGAGAGTGTATTTGAAACTTCTCTTTTAACTCGCTTTTGATCTCTGGATTTTTCTTTAATAGGGACCAACCGCATCTCGATCAGGTTCTTAGGTAAACTCCATCGGAATAGCAAATTCTCCGGTTGTTACCCTGTGGATAATTTGGTGTTTTTTCATTCTGAAACCCAATTTTATCCAATGCTTTTTCCATAGCTCCGATTGTAAATCCATCATAGACTTGAAGCTTTGGATCTTCCTTCATGATTCTCATAAGAGTTTTATGAGAAACCGTCGTGTGAGAGAGGAATCTCGACATATCCTCCTGTTTGTCTGTTGAAGAATTTTTTCTTCACTCGATTCGAGTGAGTCACTTCCATCGTCGAGAATAGATCCCTTCTTCATAGATGCTTTCATCCGAGGTATATCCTCAAATTGATACACTGTATAAGATCTTGATAATAGCGACTTCTTCGATTTCGGTGTAGCCTCGAATCCTCGACTCCTCGTTTGATTATGCGGGCAATCCATTGAGATATGCCCTCTTGCTCGCATGTCCAAAGCAATTACTGATCTTTGAAACTTTCATTTGCTCGTGTGTGAGCACGCTGAAAGTTCTCCTTCCCGGTGTTCATCGGTACTTGCTTGATTAGACCCTGATGAAGAGGCTCTACTCTGCCAGTCTTTGGTCTTTGCCCGTTTTGTAACCGGGCCTTTTGTTTTGACCAAAACCTTCTAGGTCTCCATGAAGACGCTTCTTCTTTTCTTTATTGCTCCTCGGCGGTATGGATGGCTTCGCTCTTCTTCTTTTGTGCGCCTTGGTTTGACCTCCCACAATTGTTGGGATGTCATTATCCACGCAACATAGAGGAACCGCTTTGTTAATTCCTCTTAATCTCTTGTAATTCTGTCTGAAGTGCTTGGTAACACCATTGGATAACTTGGCCTTTAGGAAAGACGTTTTTACGGCCCACGGTTTTACTTATGCTCCATCCTTGTATTCACGATAAGCATTTCTCTCCGGGGACTCGGAATCTTGGCAAAGAATAGGCATGCAGCTTCCTTTTCTTCAATCTTGGATTTCCCCGGTATTCGGTGAACAACTTGATATATTCGTCAATATGACAAATATCATGTAACTCAAGGCTATAGAGGGCTTGTTTATATCTCTTTCTTTTTCATCCTCTAATCCTCGAAATAACTTTGTGCCGATGAATTTGGATTTTGAATAGTTTTGCCATACCATCCACAATTCCTTTAAGTGATTCTCCGATGTGACCGAACCTTTTGTACTAGCATCGGTCATATCCGGCAATCTTCACCGATCCTTCAAGACTCATTTCAAGGAGTAAAATGAATGAATCATTTGTAAGATCGGGGTTCTGCTGAAATTCTCATAGTTGAAGCCCATTCATCAATGAGAACTTCTCTATTTTTAAAATCGGGATGTCATTTAACATCAACCCATATGGATGTATTGGGTCGAGGTGCGATCTTCCATAAGGCGTCTGAAAACATTCGGCCTTCCAAAGAGGTTGTCGAGTTCCTGCAAGAGGGTTTCGACCTCCTGTCCCTGAAAGTGGATCACTCCCGGTCGTGAAATCCCCAGCGTGTGGCATCCTCTCGTCCCGAGCTCCATGATTCGAACCCGTACTTTCTTCGACGTTAGGATTAACTGGTGGTGGTGGTGGAATTGGTCTTCCTGCTGGATCATAGGTGACCAATGTTCCATCTCCTGTGTTCATCTTTAAATCTACAATTCCTAATCCTGCGAAGGATTCTGCAAGGTCATGTAGATCTTTAAGATTCATCTTTTCCATATCCATCTTTTTTAATTTTTGATGGATTTTCCTTTGATTAGAGCAATGAGCTTCTCCTCATCTGTCATTTTTCGTATAACTTCGGTTGGTTTCCCTTTTTGGTGTAAATAGGTCTTGTCCGAAATCTATACGCTTCTTTCCTCCGGAAGAACTCGGCTGTCCTCCAGGTTCTTGACTCGTTTCGAATATCATGAAGGATTTCAAGCGTTCCTTCGATATTTCACCATAGTCTCCATCACAGTTCGGATCGATGAACTTGTCTTTGGTAGATGAATATGGCGGTTGCCATAATTTTGCACCGTCTTCTGGACTTCTCTAAGATCTTCTGAGAACTTAGATTTGTCTGGAAGTATCTCGTTCCACTCTGGTACTCCATCAGGAATCATTGTTCTGATGGGAGTTCTCATGAACTGCTTCTTGGCGATTCATCAGATCGACATATATTATCTGGTTCACTGTAAGAAAACTCAGATAATATGCTGCTTTCTTTTGGCAGTGTCTCAAGGTTTCCCTATCGGCTCCTACGCGTTCTTGTTTATCATATTGGTGTTGCCAATATTCTATCTTGTCTTGGTGATCTTGTGCGTACATCGTCAAAATTTGACGATAAGTCCTGTAAGGTGTACATCTTGGACAATTGTCCAGATCCATAATCTCGGAAAAATTTCTCCTCACCAATTGTTAATTACATAAATATAATAAATTTAACTAAAAGTTCTTAATAAACCTAGGCTCTGATACCATTTTTTTATGGCCCCTAAAACCTTTAAAAACCATTAGTTTGCCTTCAACCTTGTATAAGGGGTATTTTGGGGTTTTATCAAATATAAGGGCTATTTTTGAACATCTTGAATAAGTAAGGCCATTTTTGTATATGTTGTTTAAAATTAGGCCATTCTCAATCATTTCCCTCTTGCAATAGACATTTTCCTTGGTCTGATATAACAGATTAAAGTTTGGCTTATACCTTTTACATGTTTTCTCGACACACTTGACTGCCAACTTCTTGTTGTTTGCCCCCAAGGCCCCAAGTCACTGGCGGATCTATGTGCTAACTTGGGGGTACAATTACTAAAAAGATCCAACAATATTTTTTAGTAAAAAAAATAATAATTAATTTGTACCCTTATTTTTACAAAAAGAATTAGAAAATCCAAATAAAATAATACAAATCCCCACAATAAAATTTCAAAAATTTAAAAATTAACTTAACAGCTTAAATAAATAAATCATGGAAAACGTCAAAACCTACAAAACTAAAAAGATAAAAAAAATCTAATAATATCAATAATGTTACCAAAAATGTGTTTTGTTGTCTCTTGTTTTCTTAATTATTACTATAACGATTTCTTTATATATGTGTATTAATTTTTCATGTACGGTTACATGATCAACTTTTACAAAATTTCAAACAGCGTTTTGTTCTATAATTTAAATATTAAACAATATTATATGCATATTTTTTTTTTAAATCTATTGTACCCCCATTTCAAAAATCCTGGATCCGCCACTGCCCCAAGTAGAGTGCTCAAAAACCTTTTGCTCGATCATACTCGTTCTTTACAACAAAAACAAGGTTGTTTTTTTCCCCTTTCTTCCACCAAGAAATGAAGGGAAAGTTATTTTCTTTTTACAGTTTTTCCATTTTTCTTCTCTATTTTTGGTTTTTCAATTTCTCTAATTGGTATAGTTGGTCTTTTTCTTTTCTTTGATCCATTCAAATTTGAGCAGATCTGTGTTTTTGGGACTTCATCTCAAGTTCTTGATCATCAGATTTCTGTAGGATTTGCAAATTAAGAAGTCTAGTGCGCAGACCGCAGTGCTTGGAATTAAGTGCAAATAATCACCATCCAACTAAGAATCATAGTCCACTATATAAGCTTAATATGAGGTTTAATGATCTACTGTTTTTGTTTAGATTTTTTCCCTCTTCCCTTATTTGAAACAATAATTGGCACTCCATTACATATATACATTCATATTCTATATGATATTTCTTAAATATTTAATTTGATGTTTTAATATATTAGGTGATCAAAATATGTCACGTGTATAAAATATAGATCATATGACCATGCTCTTACGTACCCTAAAAGACCCCAACTCTTAAGGGCTAGGGGCCTAGGGCTAAAAAAACCCTAAAATCATAAGGACTTGAAAAATATAGGCCTATATATAACCCTTTTATCGTCAGGGTCGGGCGAGGGATGACCCTATAATTTTTCATGTCCTTATGAGTTTAATATTTCTAACTAAATGAATTACTAATATAATATATTCTAATAAAACTTAAGTAACAATAAATGAGGCTTCTTCGAAATAATTTTATGAATTAATTAAAAACATCAACAATCTAATATTCTAACAGTGAAATCATGAATCGCAATACCATATTCCTTCATCTTCATCAATTATAATGTTCGGCCATCCTCTCGATGATATAGGTACAACCACGTTACTATCAATGCTTTAAATTAGTATTTACTTAGTTGTTTAATAAGACTAAATGATAAATGAGATCAAATATCAGATTTTTCAATTTTTTTGATAGCCATATCAAATATCATATTTACTAATTTGTTAAAATTAAATGGTAATTGATAAATGAGATTAAAAATTAGATTTAGTAGTGATATAGATATAAAGTTTAAATATAAATACAAAAAGATTATTGATAAAAAGCCCGGCCCTAAGGGTCGGCCCGACCCTAGTATTAGTCGGCTCTACGGCAAATTAATTAGAAATTTGAACTAAAATTAAAGCCATCATGTTATAAGGGCATTTGAATTATAGACTCAACACTCAAAGTTTAGGGTTGGGCTAGGATCGATCCTCAGGATCGGGTCCTTATTAACATCTTTAGATATTACCAATATTGCAGTAACATTCACCTAACATATTAAAGTATAAAATAAAAGCTCATAGAGAAATGAAGATAATACATTATATACATACCACATTACCACAATATTGTTCCTAAAATACATTCCATTTCCACGTTTAAAACATTCATGCCTGAAGATAATAAGGGATAAAATGTGTCCCCACGAACCCAATTTTCCTGACAAAGGAACAACTTTCTGTCGTGTCCCCAATATCTACTTCCATACTCCCTTGTCTTTTACCAATAATGCATATTCGACTATTGCAACAGTATTAGCAAACTGCAAACCTTATGGCAAACGCAGAAAAATTTGCCTGCAAACATTTATTTAATTTTCTCATTCTTCAGGCTAGCTTGCAGTTCAAACGGGTGATAATGCATTTATTCAGAGGGGATTTATGAGTAAATTAAACATAGGGATAGAAACAAAAAGTTAACTAGCTAGGTTTTGTCTAATTACAAAAAAAAACAAACTATCATTCAAAATTATACGGATCCTCCTAATTAAAGTGTTACAAACATGAAACACCCCCTTATATTTGTATTTATGTAATAATTAAATACCCCCACTTGAGGGTGCAATTTATGAAATAGAAACAAATGTCAAGGAGATATTTGTGATTTTTCATTTTTTTGAAAGATAACTGAGTTTTTTTATAATTAATCTGAACTTTTTAATTATTACTTAAACATATGAATAGGTTAATTTCGTTGTCTCACTAAACAAGATATAGTGATGCTAAATCATCTGAGAAAGGGATTTTGTAGATGCTACACCATGTTCAGATATTAAATTAAAGCACACGTCAATTTGTTGCTACATAGGAATGCTTAAGTATCAGATCCTGAAAATTTGAATTTTTACACTAAAATTGCCGATCTGATTAATAATGCATATATATATATATATATATATATATATAACCGAGGGAAATATTTTTTAAAATAAATGCAAAATGGACTGAATTTTAACAAACGACGGCATACATATTAATAACCAACCTATCCAAAAATGAAGGAATTTGAAATCATTATCTAAAGTTTCTAGAATATTCAAATTATTATATTTAAAATATGCGCTGACTCTGTGACGATAAAAAACAATACAAGAAAAAAATCAATTTAGCTACAGAAATTAAGAACATAAGGTGCACTCGTAGTCGTGAGTCTAACCTATACAACAGTAACAAGGCTCGAGAAATGATATCATGCAACCACCCGGCCAGGTGATATAAAGACTTTTTCTGACTATTTTCTGTTTGGTATTCTTTTATGAGCAAAAGCCAGGGTCACGTGACTCCGTGACAACAGATCAACTGAATCCTAGTAAACCATGTGTCTGTAGAGATGTTAAAGGTAATTTACCCGTGCTGTAAACCGTTTAAAAGAAAAAAAAAAAAAAGAGGGTTAGGGCCGAATTATTTTGACTCGTTTAAATCAGGGTCTTTTTGGCTCGGACCGTTTAAACCGAAGCCCGTTAGGGCTAGCTCGAAGGTTAACCGGGCTAGCCCGTTAGCCCGCTATTTTTATTTTTTTAAAAAAAATATATTTTCAATATTTTATATCTACTTTTATTACCTATTACTAGTAAATTTATTTTTCAAATTCACATCTCCCTCATCTTTAAGTTTAACTTTATTAAACAAGCTATAAATTCTTGAAAAGCTTCTTTTTTATTTGTTTTATTTATTACTTAATTTAGTTTTCCATTTTTATTCTAAAATAAGAAAATGTCACATAGTCTTATTAGATTATTTAGGATGTAAATTATATTTCTAAATGGTGCTAAATCTAATTTTATAATTTTGTTAATGCAACGTAATTATAAACATGCATGACTTTTTTAAGATTAACTTTAAATGTTAAACTTAAATATTATATATGCTCAAGTTTGAAATTTTAGATTTAAATATCTTATTTTGAAAATTTTAAATTATAGTCATATGAGTAATTACAGAAAAAAGTGTTAATTTTGGGTAGCTTTAGTTATTATTATTTTATTTTCAAAAGTTAGATCATAAAATATTTAATTTTTATAAATTTGTTAATGCAATGTAGTTAGAAACTTTGCATGAATTTTATTTATGACGAATAGTTTAACTTAAAATGTTAAACTTAAATGTTATATGTATTCGAGTTTAAAACTTTAAATTTAAATATATAATTTTTTATTTTTTGACTATAGCCCGATAGTGGCCCGTTTAGCCCGAAACCCGCTAGGGTTAGGGTTAAGTTCCAATATTGCCAGCCCGTTTAACACCGACCCGTTTAGCCCGAAAACTGTTTAGCCCAAAGCACACTAGGGTTGGCCCTATATGGCTAGGGCTAGCCCGTTTAACATCTCTATGTGTCTGTCGAGAAGAACGTGGCTGAGTCGAACTGTACTGGATAATGGATATACTTGCCTATATTATATTTGCTTTAAAAAAATTATTTTATTATTATTGCTATTGTAAAAATGTCAATTTTGACAGCTCTAAGGGGGAGGCCTCAGGATTCTTGCTTTCAGTAGTGGGATGGAGTTCGAATCCCACTGAAAACCAACAACTTCTTAAGGGATACTACTGATTAGAAGGGGCAGTATGTCATTAGACTAAAACTAGTTGAGTCAACCTCTAAATCAGTAAATCTTCTATTTTAACTAGTTGAGTCAACCTCTAAATCAGTAAATCTTCTATTTTAACTAGTTGAGTCAACCTCTAAATCAGTAAATCTTCTATTTTATCTAGTGTTCTAGTACACTTGACCATTATTTTGTGCACACTATATTCATCTAATTATATATCACTCAAAATTTAAAAAGGAAAGGGAATACATAAAAAGAATTGGAAAGAAACTATTAAAAAAGTACATATGTTTTAATCTTAAAAAAAGACATATTATATTTACAAATAAATATAAATAAGGCTTTTAATCGTAAATGATTGTATGATATGATTCATATAGCCGAACCCACATAAATAGTGGCAAAAAGGTTTAGTTTGTTGTTGATATTTATCGATTTTATTGAAACGTTGGTGTTACCAGAAAATATCCGATGATGGTCTTGTTGAACTCCACCGTGCACCCGACCGAGCTCCGCTCGTTAAATCGCAGAACAACACTGCAAGGAAAAGGGGGGAGGGTTTTTAAAGCGTCTACCTCTAAAACCTTTCAAGTCGGATATCGCTTCAAAGAAGATAAAGAACTGTGAATGGAACAAAAAATCATGTGTACATGTAAACAAAGATGCGAGTCTTGGAAGGCTTGGTCATTTTTGCTTATTCTAGAGGTGTAGTTTGGTAAAAAAAAAAAATTAATATTAATTCACAAATTACTATAAATATGCACTCAAATTGAAAAATAATGAAAAATTCAAGAAAATATATGCGTCATATTTAATTTATGGTTCACATTTCTAGGAGAATGTGTGTCCTCCTCTGGGGTAGATGATAATCTATGAAACAAGGGACCTACTTAATATATTTTGTACAAGCTAGACAAAGTATGGGTCGGATTAACCGAGAGGGTATTCATACATTTCTTTTTATGGGGTAGGTGACCTCTCTCTTTATATAAACAATTATTTGTTTATACACGCAACCTGTATTTAATAAATCATCTTTTTTTTCTTAAAATAAATCATCTTAGTCAAGAACATATAACACGGAAACTAAACTCTAATAATTATTAACCAATTCAATCATGAAAGGCGTGCGAGTAAACTTTAACATTAGCCTGAATTGGATGGACAGCCACATTGACTTATACACAAGGGCGTAGACAATGGGGCGGCCCGGCCTCCCTATTTTTATCTTTTCACTTAATTTTAGTTAGAAATAAAAAAAATAAAAAATTTAAGTTATTTTTTATATAGTTTTTATTTTAATTTTTTATCCAGCTGATCCCATTCTTGTGTGCCGGCCCATCCTACTTTGGTGGGCTAGCTACGCGATTTGCTTATAATATGAAGTTTTGTAGATGTTACACCAGGTATACATACACTTGGTGGATGGATGCATATCAACTGTCCCACTAGTTATAAGATTAAACACTTGTCATTCATCCATATAAATAATGGGGCACATATCATTCATCCATCCACCAAGTGTAGAAGACTGTGTGTAACATGAATAATACCGTATATATGAATAATACTTAATTGTACATGAATAGGAGGGAGGGCTTGGACCTAAGATGACAATTGACAAATCATACCTACGTGAAGATATGCGATATTCATGAACAGAATTCAACAAAACAAATGGCTGAGGTTCACAAGCAAAAAGAAGAGAAATTAATTAAAAAGAAAAAAGCCGCAATAATATTAGATTATGGTCTCGATATTTCTCATAAAATTAGGAAATTAATGATTTGGTGATTTGTTTTATTAGAAAATTAGTGATTTGGTGATTTGATTTCCTATCCTTGTCGATATTAGTTTCCTTAACTCTAGATGCTGGCTTGATCCTCAAGTCTAGATATTAGTATATATTGTACACGTTTCCGCATGTTAATCATACAGAGTTTCATAAGTTTTTCTAAAGTTTATCATGGTATCAACGCCAATGGTTTTTTGATCCTCAAAATATATTTTTTTCTTCTTCTCTTCACCGTAGCCCTAGTTTTCGTGTGCCTCTTCTCCACCGAATGTAGTCCTGTCTCCGGCAAGGCGCACCGCTCGAAGTCAGTGCACGACAACACCTTAGTTTGTTTATTCTCTTGGTTTTGTTTTCGGTTGGTATTTCAATTTTTTTCTCATGGCTAACAGTGGGAACGGTAAGAAATTGCAACTCATCCATGATGCTTCTTCTATATATTATTTGCATCCTTCGGAAGACCCTGGTAATTCTCTCACTAAATACTTGTTGCATGGAGAAAATTATGATGTTTGGGAAAAGCCTATTATTAATGCATTAGAAGGGCGAAACAAATATGAGTTTATTAATGATGAAATTATCAAACCTGCGGTTGAGAAAAATGCTGATTTTGTTGCTTGGAAGGCCAATAATTCCACTATATGTTCATGGTTGTTTAATTCTGTTGATGAATAGATCTATTCAACCTAGTGTTGCTGGACATAAAATTGCTAAAGAGATGTGACTAGATTTAAAGGAGCGTTGTTCCATCACCAATGGTCCTCGTCTTAATCAACTCAAATCTGAATATCTCTTGCTTCGACAAAACGACATGAATGTTGTTTCATATTATAATAAATTGAAGGCTTTATGGGATGAATTGTATGGTTCGGAGGACTTAACTTGTGGTTGTACTTGTGCGGCTGCTGCTAAATTGCGTGCTCGGGTTGAGCGTGATAAGATGCATGATTTTGTTTTGGTCTTGATGATGTTCAATATGGTCCTCTCCGCACTCAGATCTTGAGTATGGATCCTTTCTTACTCTTAATAAAGCTTTCTCTTTAGCAACTCAGGGAAAACGACAACGCAGTATAGTTTGGGCAAGCCCGAAGCTGTCAGTTTTGCGGTTCAAGCTACCAATAATTCGACAACTTTGTAGCCTAATTCCACTACTCCTGCGCCACTTTCTTGCACCCATTGTGGGCGCATCAGTCATGATATTGACCATTGTTATCGGCCGGGTGGTTTTCCTCGAGGTGGTCGAGGACGTGGATGGAGCGGTGGCCGCGGTCGGGGAGCCGGTGGGCGCGGCGAACTTCGTCGCCGCCAGAGCTAACGCCGCCAGGCCCCACGTCGGTCGATAGTAATGTAAAAGCGCGCGCAAGTCCAAAGAACAAAAAGCAACACTTTCGGGTTTTACCAATGATCGATCAACGTCTTTTAACTCTTTTGGAGTCCTCTTCTGCTTCTGAAAAATTGTTTGGTAAGGATACTAAAGTGGAGTGTATTTGGCTCCTTGACAATGGCGCTTCACATCACATGACCGGGACATTGGATAAATTTTTTGATCGTTTAGACTTACCTCCTTGTCTGTTAGTCTACCGGATGGTGTTCAAACCATTTCGCTATTTTACAAGGAGTGTTAAGCAGGTTCCGATTTAATACTTCGGAACGTTCTTTATGTTCCAAACCTTAAATGGAATTTGATTTATGTTGGTCAGCTTATTATTGATTCACATTGTACAGTGACTTTTACTGATCAATTGTGCGTTATACAGGACCGCATGCCGAGGACGGCTATTGGCCTCGGTGAGATTCAGAATGGGATGTACGTCTTTCGGCCGGTGACACAGCAGATTCTATCATTCTACTAATGCAGAGTCCATTCTACTTTTGCATCGTCGGCTCGGGCATCCGTCTAGTCAGCATTTATCTTATGTTTCTAGTTCTAGTAGGAATAGCAAAATAAAGAAAGAGCTAAACTCGTGTGATGTGTGTTTGCGTGCAAAATAAACTCGTATTGTGTTTCCTTTAAGTGATAATAAAGCAGATGTTTTGTTTGGTTTACTTCATTGTGATGTGTGGGGACCTTATATCTAGTCTTCGTCTTCTGGCTCTCATTACTTCCTGACTATTGTTGATGATCACTCTCGTGCAGTTTGGGTTTATTTAATTAAAGAAAAGAGTGAAGTTCTGGTTGTTTGAGAAATTTCTATCTATGGTTAAAACTCGGTATCTTAAGGTAGTTAAAATCATACGATCTGATAATGGTACGGAGTTTACAACCACCCCATTGTTACAATTTTATCACGAGAAGGGTATTTTATTTCAGACTTCATGTGTTGGTACCCCTCAACAAAATGGTGGGAAAATCCCTCTAATGCTTATGTCAGTAAAGATTTTAATGAATAATCTAAAGGACTAGAATGTAGAGTAAATACGTAAATAAATTCGCATATACAATAAATGACATACCTCGGAAATGAATGAAGTGAGGTTATTTATAATCGCAACTTGGACCTCGTGGACTTTGTATAATGGATGGACATAGTGGACCATTAATTTAAGGAATAATATGATGTTAGACCCAAATTAATAACTAAGCCGAACCAAACAATCAAATAATTAAAAGTTAATTAGAATAGAAATTGCTCACATAATATATTATGTCACATACATTGGGCATATTAGCGGATCTATTGCATTTTAGAGTCTGATCTCTACAAGTCTATAGAAATGACTGCTTATGTGATAAAGTTTAGAAAAACTTATGAAACTCTGTATGATTAACTTGCGGAAATGTGTACAATATATACTAATATCTAAACTTGGGGATCAAGCCAACACCTAGAGTTAAGGAAATTATCGACAAGGATAGGAAAACAAATCACCAAATCACTAATTTCCTAATAAATAAATCACCAAATCATTAATTTCCTAATACTCCCCGTCAAGTGGGAGTGTGTAGATCACGAACGCCCAACCTGGATAACAGAAGGGAGAAAGCCGGAACACCAAGTGCCTTAGTAAATAAATCCGCCAATTGGAACTTGGTACGAACGTGAACTGTAGCTACGACCCCGCACAAAAGCAACTCACGAACAAAATGGCAATCGATATCAATATGCTTACAACGCTCGTGGAAAACTGGATTAGCAGCAATATGGATAGCTTCTTGACTATCACAAAAGAGACGAACTGGCTGTCGATGGTGAACACCAAGAGATGCAAGAAGAACCTTAAGCCATTTCACTTCGGCGCAAACATGCGCCATTGCACAATATTCGGCTTCGGCCGAGGAACGAGATACAATAGATTGTTTCTAGGTCTTCCATGAAATAGGAGAGTTGCCCAGCAACACAAAATAACCACTAACTGAGCGGTGAGAAATAGGACAACTAGCCCAATCAGAATCACAGTAGGCATACAACTGCAGATCACTATCAGCTCGTAAAAACAAACCTTGACCTGGATGCCCTTTAATATACCGTAGAACCCGAATCACATCATCAAAATGATCCTGCCGTGGAGACTGCATGAGCTGAGACAAGATATGCACCACATAAGAGAGATCAGGTCGAGTAATAGTGAGATAAATCAAGCATCCAACCAAGCGCCGATATTGCACCGGGTCTACGTAAAACTCGCTAGTGGACAAAGCAAGTTGGTGATTTTGTGGAAAAGGAGACTCGACTGGCTTGGAAACAAGAAGACCGGCCTCATAAAGAATATCTAATACATACTTTCGCTGATTCAAAAATATTCCTTCCGAAGAACGAACACACTCAATGCCGAGAAAATACTTCAACGGGCCTAGATCTTTCAACTGAAAATAATCATCGAGGTACCGTTTAAATGATGTACAAAGAGTCAAATTGTTTCCTGCAACTAATATGTCATCCACATACACCAATAAAGACAAAACATCCTCCCCCTTCTGGTAAGTAAACAAAGTGTGATCGGCATGAGATTGTTGGAAACCATACTTACGAAGAGAAGAAGTAAGTTTAGCAAACCAATTTCGGGGGGGTTGTCTCAAGCCATATAAAGACTTGCGTAACCAGCACACCTTACTGGGGGACAAAGAAGAAAACCCTGGAGGAAGTCTCATGTAAAACATCCACTTGTTGTGTCTGTAAGCTTACAGCAGAATGCAACTATTGAATTTGTTATAGATTGACCAGACACTCCAAACAAAAGGTAAAAACTATTGGTTAACTAAGTATCAGACATTTAAAAAAAAAAGTACTGATCCAAATAAAACTTATTTGAGCGATAAATAAAATAAACATGTCAATGCTAAAAAGCGCTTGTAGTATAGTATAGTCCTCAACTCTTGCTGGTGGACTAAACACGTTTTTGATGCAAGAAACTGGCTTCTGTGGATTAAACGTGCTTTCGTTTTCAGACACGATTTTCGCCTCCGAATCTCTGTTTCTATTGTGCTTCCATTTGTAAAATTCTTGCCTAATGATAATGCCAAGTGGGACGAAAAGTAGCATCACAACAACAACAAAGGCACTTCCGACATACTCGATTCTCTTAAACTCGAATCGATTCTCAACAATGATTATAACCATAAGAAAAGCCGCGAGCGCAAGTGATGAGTAGAGCACGTCGTAGAAAATTATGACATCCTTTTCGTGCTGCCTAGAAACCTTTACGATTCTGATCGTTCGTAAAAACATGATCGAAACAGCAGCAGGAAGCCAAGCTATGAGCAAAATCAGGGACTTAGTGTTATTCCCATGCAGGGCATGGTATAACTGTGTCATAATTGCACCACTAAGGCCAACGAAACCTATAAGCCTCATGGTAAAGATGACAACAAGGCATCTTACTCCCATGGTAATCACAAATCAATCATAATTATTCAGAGTTTTGAATTTTGACATCTCTTAAAAAGCACATATGAGGAATCGGGCTTAATTAGTAACCCTAATTTAGGATATAGAAGCACATATGTACAAGCAAAAGAATCCACATACATCAATCATTATTGATCAATCATACCTCAACAATTCCTCAACCTGGCGACAACAGATTGACCACATGGATATGCAAAAGATTTGATTATATGCAAAAAGAAAATAAAAAGATAAAAAAAAACAGAGAGGACGAAAACACACCTGGATAATAGCAGCAGAAGGAGACCAGCGCCGGCAATTGGCGGTGGCGACGGTAGCCAGCGGCAGCAATCTGGCGACAGAGAGATGAGGGATAAAATTAATATAGGATAAAGAAAAATTGAGACAGAGAGAGAGAGAGAGAGTGACAGTGACAGAGAGGTGGAGGCTACGGAAGCTGGCGGAGGCGGACGCGGCGACGGCAACAAGA
Source organism: Rehmannia glutinosa (assembly GCA_016081115.2). NCBI lineage: Eukaryota > Viridiplantae > Streptophyta > Magnoliopsida > Lamiales > Orobanchaceae > Rehmannia > Rehmannia glutinosa. The sequence continues at coordinate 1,223,621 of JABTTQ020001347.1, forward strand.
GGCGGCAGCAATGAGACAGAGTGTTGGTAACGACGAGAGGAATGGTGAGAGGAAAGGGAAAAGGGCGCGCACAAGGGCTAAAATGTGGAGGGAATTTGGGTCTATTATGGCAAAGTTTAGTGACAACACATGTTGTCGCAATTCTCAATCATTTTCGTCGCAAAATATGATTGTTTGTGACAATATAATGTTGTCGCAAATGGGTTTGCTGCAAAAGCTCCTATTTCTTGTAGTGTTAATAAATTAGTTATTTCTAATTTTCTTTGAATATATAGGACCTTTTTTTTTTTTTGCATCGGACCTTTTAAAACGTAGGAACGGCCTTGGGATCTGATCCCACTTACTTGGGATTTATTGCTCTCTAGTTGGCTATTAGAACTTTTTGGAGCTTTTGTATGATCTGCAAAAATATTTTTGCGCGCAGTATCAATATACATGATGAAATTGTACTTTTTACGGTAGACAATATTGTTAAAACTATGGTAGAAACTTAATTGAGCCTTAGATATTTTTTTGTAACTAAAGACATACGACAACATTAATTTTTGCATGTGGCGAAAACAATTTTTTTAATCCATCACAGTCTAGGCCATCTTATATTATTCCCTAATATTTTAAACTGCAAATCACTTAGAATCTTAGCATGCAGATGATTGATCGTTACTAACAAGGAATCAAGTCATATGTCATACTGAGTACTAATTAGAATATATATGGCTGATGACTAGTGATGTTATATATATCTACTGTAATTTTAGTTTGCGTGTCATGCAAAAAATATTTTTAATAAGCTAGTGTGAACATGATGTAATGATAACTTCAAAGCTAAAAGAGCCTAGAGGTAATTGAAAACTAGGCCGGGACGTATTTGTCTTGCGGATAGAGTACATTTCGACTTGGCTTTTGTCCAGACAAGTTGGGGACATTACGTCATACCGTGAGCACTAGCTGGGACATATTTATCTTGCGAAAAGAGTAAATCTCGACGTTTATATTTTGTTGTAATTTTCTGTTCTGTTTTTTGTAAAAGTCATTGTTAAAGGTTTTCCGTTTTAAGCCTCTGTATTCAACATAAAATCTATATCTAAACGTGGAAAAATTATAACTATTGAAGCAATTTCGTAAATGCCGCATCTAATGAGTAATGAACGTGTACTAAGTGGAGTGTTCAATTTAAAAGTGTCCTATATTTATTTATAGGGTGGCGCTATTTGCACCCCAATATTTGATTAATACACCACATTTCTACATACACCATATTCCTATTTTACAAACCCATCTAATTACTAAATACACCACACCTATACTTCCAATTTTACCCTCCAAACTAAAAACCCTAACTTAAAAAAAAAAACTTTTTCGGGAAAAAGAGAAACTCGCTTTTTTTTTTGGGAAAAAGGATGTTTCAGCGTTTTTGGAAAAAAACAGCTTTTTCGAAAAAAAAGCTGGAAAAATCAGCTTTTTTTTGGGGAAAAAGTGGAAAAAATCAGCTAAATCAGTTTTTTTTTGAAAAAAAAGCTTTTTCCTAAAAAAGTGGAAAAAATCAGATTTTTTCTAAAAAATCTTTGGAAAAAATCAGTTTTTTTTGGGAAAAAAGAGAAACAGATTTTTTTGGAAAAAAAACTGTTTCCAGCGTTTTTTGGAAAAGAACAGTTTTTTTCGGGAAAAAATCAGCTTTTTCGAAAAAAAAAGCTGGAAAAAATCAGTTTTTTTTGGGAAAAAAGAGAAACAACTTTTTTTGGGGGAAAAAAGTTGTTTCAAAAAAGCTGAAAAAAATCAGTTTTTTTTGGGAAAAAAGAGAAACAACTTATTTTTGGGAAAAAAACTGTTTCCAGCGTTTAAAGGGGTGTATTTACATTTTTTTATTTTATTAAGGGTATCATAGTCTTTTTAACTTATGGCATTTTTGTAAATATTGGGAGTGGGATGTATTAATCAAATATTGGGGGGCAAATAGCGCCACCCTTATTTATATCACATACGCATCACATGTACACAAGCGCAATAGGTTAATTTGCGTTCAAAATTGCGAAGACATTATGTAAACATTTTCTTGAACTCGGTGATGTTGAAGAAATTCGAGCAGCTCACTCTGAGTTAGAAAAATTCGAGCTAAGGTATCTTATTTTGGTCCGAAGTCTAATTCATGTGTCAAAAACTAGCCTGCAAAACATAAACAAGAAAGGTCCCAAAATTTTCTTGGGGAAACCATTCTAATGCCTAAGTCAGCTGAATATAGGAAAATAATCCAGAGCACATAGATAATTAAACAATAATTAATTTGTACTTAATGAATAATAAATATATAGAGAAAGACTTTTTATACCTGGGACTAGATGTATGTAAACGAATCGAATCGATTTGAATATCAATATATTCTAGTCGTATTCGGCTCATTTAGAGAATATTTTTATTCGTATTCTTTTAATCTTCGAATATAAAACCTGATTCTTATTCTTATTTGAAATATATTCGAATCCATATGAATCAAAACGAATATTCGTATTCGAAATTCTGACCTATCTTTGTCATTTTCCTCCTACAATATCATATTATATTGCAATAATAATTAGAATCCAAATAATAACTTTGGGTCATGAAATTGTTAAATACATTAGTAATATATTAATCACAAAATACATGAACAAACAAAAAGACTTTTGTCGTCTGCCGAGTCCACCAAATATATATTACAAAAATATAATTATATATGGGCTTATTACTTTGGAATTTTATAAGTGAATATATGGCTTATTATAATAATCTACATAAATAGTTATATACTTATATGTGTAAAGATTATGTATAGGTGATTGGTATAAATATTAAATATAATTATATTTATAATATGTTCGAATATTATTTCAAATACTCGAATCGAATATAATAATATTCATATTCGTATTCGTATAATATGCGAATCAGAATAAATATTCTTATTTGGATTCATATTCTAATTTTTCGAATTCGAATGTCAATACAAGAATTCAAATACCAAATCGAATAAAAAAGTTTCACTTCTTTCACACCCCTACCTGGGGATTTGGGTGCCACAAGGGCTTGGTGTAATGAGTTGAACCTCAAGGATTGGATCTCTATGACCTGGTGTTATGAGTTGAGTCTCGTGGGCTTGATCTGATGAGTCGGGCCTCGACACCTTTTCTATTGATTTGGCCCAACTTTATTTTATATGGGCTAATAATTAATTAAAATGAATTAAATGAATAATATTTAAAAGGAAAAAAATACAATTTTACCCCTCATCATAGCCCCCCAACTCCCGGGCTGTAAAGAGGACATGAGTAGAGCGAGAATTAGGTCCTTTGAAAGTGAGTGATTTTTGTGGGACTTAGTCTTCTGAAGAGGATGGGGTCTCATTGACTTCATTTTATTTGCAAAAAGAGGGATATTACCGGAGGAGAGAGATTCCCCAGAAGAGGGATATTTCGCAAATGAGGGAGGTTCCCCAAAAGAGGGATATTTCCCAGAGGAGAAATGTTCTCCGGAAGCAAGATGTTCCCATCTTTTTTTTTTGAGTACTTGGGAGGAGAGACTCCTCATTGCCTTCTCTTAGCCCTTGGTAGGAGGGAGTCCTCCTTAGCTTGCTCTTAGTGCTTGATGTTAGATAAATGTTTTTATCAAGATTTTGATGATTATGTTTAAATGAGTTTTTATACCAAAACAATGGTTTTAAATGTTGTCCAAATACTACTAAATGATTTAAAATGTTTTTACTAATTTCATGGAGTATTTCTTAGAGTTTATTATTCGATAAAATTGGACAACACTTTTGATATATTGTGTTAAAGAGTTTTTATACCAAAACAATGTTGTCCAAATACTCCTAAATGATTTAAAATGTTTTTACTAATTTCTTGGAGTAAGTCTTAGAGTTTATTACTCGATAAAATTGGACAACACTTTTGGTGATTTTGTGTTAATATGTTTTATGCCAAAACTATGTTTATAAATGTTGTCCAAATACTCCTAAATGATTTAAAATGTTTTTACTATTTTTTGGAGTATTTCTTAGAGTTTATTATTCGATATAAATGGACAACACTTTTGTTGGTTTTGTTTAAATGAGTTTACTATGTTTCTAAATGTTGTCCAAATACTCCCGATCGATCTAAAATATTTTTACTAATTTTTCGGAGTATTTCTTGAAGTTTATTTTTGATAAAAATCGGACAACATTTCAATTTGGAGGTCGACCGGTCGAACAAAGGTCGAACGGTACCTGAAAGAACACAAAACTTGAAACAGAAAGTTTCAGACTTGAAATTTGGTGCAGGGGGGGACCGGTCACACAAGGGGGCGACCGGTGGCACCCTAGGGCGATCGGTCGCACCCCACCGTGACCGGTCTCACCCCCCTGCAACCCCTACCTGGATCGCACTATTTCTTCTCCAACGTTCGAAATTTTCTATAGGGCGACCGGTCGCGCTGTGTAATCTTTTGACAGCAAAATTTGAACCGTTGCAATCTATGACAGCAAGATTTGCTTTTCAATTTTGTACATTATTTCTACATCTTGTGATCTTCTTTTTGCAGACAAAATTGAAAGAGGAGGAGCCTATGTTTGTGAAGACTCTCCTATAAATAGAGGATGACTTGAAGACACAAAGGACAAGAACAACACAAGCAAATACACAACAAGAAATCTGCAAATTTCTAAGCTTTCATATTCAACATTCTTGTTGTATTTATAGCCTAAGTATTTCACTTTCACATCTTGAGGTCTAGGCTTAATTCTTGATTACACTTGCACTCAAACTTGTAGTATTCATTTATTGAGTTGTAATCTTGAATTTTTGTTGGTCATCATTCAACACAAGATATCCTTGTGAGTGTTCTTGTGGTAAGAACACACTTGGATGATCTAGGTGTTAGGTGTAAGAAGATTGTGGTAATCTTCTTGTTGAGGTGTTGAAGAATTTAGTGTTCTTCAAGGTTGAAGATTGTGGTGATCTTCACAAGGTGCAATTGAAGATTGTGGTAATCTTCAAAGGGAGATTGTGGTAATCTCCAAGGTGGTGTTGAAGAAGAGTGTGGTGCTCTTCAAAGGTGCTGTAGGTTGAATTTGTATTAATTGTGGTAATTAATAAAATTCTTTTTCTTTTTGAAATCCACTTCGGATATACCGGGGTGGTAGTAGATTAGGCCCTAGGTGGGTTGAACTACTATAAATTGACGCGTGTTGTTTACATTCCGCACCTTTATATTTATCTTGGCGCATTTGATTTAAAAAGAGGGATAAATCGAAAAGATGGAGATAATCTATTCACCCCCCCTCTAGATTATCGTAGCCGCTTGGACTTACAAGTGGTATCAGAGCCAAACTCTTTGGCAAGCTCGTTCCACATCGCGAGTAAAGAGGAACGATCATCGGCTACGAATGAAGTCTACATTACCGGCGCCTCCACCACCAAGCCACCACTATTCGATTCCAAAAATTATGCTTTTTGGAAAGAAAGAATGGAATGCTATTTACAAAGTTGCGGGTTCGACATTTGGAACACCGTCATCAATGGAGAATATATTCCGATGAAAGACACACCTCACACCTCCAAAGCTCTCAAGGAGCTCAATGATAAAGAGAAGAAAATCATCTCTTTAAATGGTAAAGCTCTTAATGTTATTTATTGTTCACTTACCATCTTGGAATATGATCATATTGTAGGAATTAAATCGGCTCATGAAGTATGGAGAAAATTAGAAGAAGTATATGCAAATGAAAGGAGCCACTCAAAAGCATCTACTTCTCAAATGGATACAAATCCAACATGGGATGAGCTTCCTACAACTTCCGACGTCGATGATAACGAACGATGTCTTATGGGCTTCGAAGAAGAAAATGAGGTAAGTTCTAAACCCTCCACTTCTTATGATAATGTATTACATGATGATTATAGTGATTTGCAAAATGATTTTGAGGAGCTTCAAAATGAATTCCAAAGTTTACTTGTTAAATACAAAAATTTGAAAAAGGAATTCAATATTTTAAAAATTGATAAGGATAATTTATTTTCCTCTTATGAATCACTTTCATGTGATCATACCACCACACTTGATAAGGTTAGAAACCTTGAGAAAGAAAATAGTACTCTTGTTGAGGATTTGAATTGCATAAAAAATGATTTATTAAAATGCAACTTGAGTACCAATAAAAAGACCAATATTGTTAATGTTCATAATTGTGATAAAGGACTTGATCATAAGCCTAATGTTGTTAATCATGTGAAAAGAAATCAAGTTCCTATGCACATTGGTCATTATGCTCCAAGAATTATTACTTGTTTTTATTGCGGTAAAAAGGGTCATACGGTAAATACTTGTCGGGCTAGAAATAGCTCTAATTATTGTTGGAGACCTAAAAGTCTCAAAGCTAATCCCAAAGGACCCAAACACTTGAGGGTACCACAAAACAATGTCATATTAGGTACCCGGCGAAATAATAATCGAAAAAAATTCATACCGCAAAGAAGACATCAAATGACCATTTCATTTGATCAAAGAAGAAGACATCACCACAATGAATTTCCAAGAGAAAGACAATATCAACAATGGAAAGGAAACAATTCTTGGAAATGGAGCAATTGGAGAAACTATCATCAACAAGATGATTTTCAAAAGGGAAAATATCATCAACAATGGGAACGGCACAACCCGTGGAAAAGGCGTAATTGGTAAACCGTATCTCCCTATTTAATAATGCATTTTATTTTGTTATGAATGTTTTTATTTGTGTTTTAATTGCAAAATGAGTTTTCAAATATTTTTTTAAATTAAGGTCTTCAATATATATTTGTGTTTTTAAATATTTTGAAAAAGAAGACCTTTATGATGTTTTTAAAACTCTTGTGCATTCACTTAGACTAAAGTGTTTTATCATCTCTTATGAATTTTTATGGCATAAGCTTATTTGTGAGATCTCCTTGCTATAGCCTACACTTGCATTATTATGTTTTGTGCTAGAATTGTTGAGAATTGTGTAGGATATATATATCTTCACCAAAGGCTATTTATGTCATATTGTGCATGAACTATCGAGGTACGCTCACTATTGTTATTTATCTTATAGACTCAATATATTTGTGTCATATGCCTATGTGCTTGTATTTCACAATATTTTATACAAGTGTCATTAAGAGATGTTTTGATTTTTGACATAGCTTGTTTAATCCTAGATTTGTAAAGGATTATATTTTGTTTTGATAAAACATTTGATTTTTATCCTTCTCTTAAGTTATGCATTTTATTGCACATATAAATGCCATTATTCTTGGTTGCTTTATCATAGCTCTTGTTCATATGCTTCTTGTAAATGAGGTCTCAACTATATGCTCTTGGATTTTCAAATTTCAAAAGAGACCTTATATAGTTTCATATAAGCTTATTTGAACTTACTTGTGTTTATGAAACTCTTGATGATTTTCTTTTAGCATAGTATGTGTTACTTGCTATTGTGTCTCTACCATTCGACATTACTATGCTCTTGTGCAAGATTCTTTGTTAAGATTTTGCAGAAATTTTTGAACAAGTTTGATGACCAAGGCAAGGTTAGTAGTTCTAAGGTATTGTCAAGAAGAAGGTATTAATTTTGATGATACATTTGCATCCTTGGTTATTCACATGTTTCTTGCCTATTCTTGTTTTAAGAAAATTTCAAGCTTTACCAAATGGATGTTAAATCCACATTTCTAAATGGTTTTATTCAAGAAGAAGTCTATGTAATACAACCTCCGGGGTTTAATATTTTTCTAGGCCAAATGATTTTTATAAACGGCTTTGAATGGTTTAAAACTAGTACCCCGTGTATGGTATGATAGACTTAACTATTTTTGCTAAATGGTTTTTCAAGAGGTAAAGTTGATACTACTCTACTTGTTTTAAAAAAAAAAAAAAAAAAGGCAAGATTGCTTACTTGTGCATATTTATGATTTTTGGTGCTACTAATGAATATTTGTGCAAGATATTTTTCTAAGTTGATGCAAGGTGAACTTGAAAATGAGCATGATGGGGGAGCTCAATTTCTTCCTTGGACTTCAAATTAAGAAATGCCAAGAAAGTGGTTATAGTGGTTATATTTCAAAAGAACTCTTGAAGAAGTTAAGCATTGAAGAAGGAAGAACCATCTCTACTTCTATGGCCAAAGCCCCAAATTCATACCACCTCTTTACTTCTTCAGGGCTGGAATTTGGTAACATCCACACCCTTGGATATTTTCCAGAAATATCAATTTTTGGTTTTTCCGGAGATATCCTTGTCCGGTGATTAGTTTCTCCCACCCGCCGGTATTCGCCAAGAAGAAGAAACTTTAATCTCGTTAGTATCAATCTTAGAAGTGCCCATCATAGGCCTAAGATTAATCTCTTAAATCCTTTACCCCGAATGTCTTTGGGTTGATGTGATAACTCGGGATTTGACTCAGGAGTATCGGTTTTCCTTGAGCCAACATTTCGTCGACTTAGGACTTGTGCTAGAGGTACTTGAATCCTCTGCTACGAGTTGGGAAACCCCGCGCTCTAAACGCTCCGTTTGCTTATTAGTGGCCGGAGGAGTGGCCCTTGAAATGTCGTTCTCGGTGAGAGTGAGACCGAACACATGCTCGTATACGATTGGTTACTTTGTCCCGATCATTCCTTTGTAATTTCCACCAAATCAAAGATTAATGACCAGGGTATCAAATTCTCGGAGTAGCATTTCAAGTCGGGTCTCCAAGATGTCTTGGTGTGAGGATGGAATCAACTTCAATTCCTCCATCTCTTGTTAGAAAATCTGCAAGAACATTTTCATGAGATTTTATAATGACAATATCATAATCATAATATTGACATTAAAGCTTGCCATCTAAGTATTCTAGCTTTTCGGTTTTGATTCAATTTTATTTTTTGAGAAAAGCTTTAACACTTGAATTATCTATTTTTAAGATAAACTTTTTAGCCAAAAGAGGAATAAAGGCCATTTTTTGAAAGCCTTTTTCGATCGCAAAGAATTCTTTCTCGTTGATATGCCACCGAAGTTGCTTCACCGTCAGTAAAAAGACCGCTGCAATATCCGCATGGCACTTCACCATTTGGTGTGGCTTTAGTAAGAACCGGCCGCTTCACCAATAATCATCGGCATCCGTGTAAAGAACCAGTTCATCTTCATCTGTGGAATTGCAAGTTTTGGAAGCTTTTTGCAAACTTCTTTGTCGCTTAATTCCTTCTTGATGTTCATTCTCCCATTTGAATCTCGCATCTTTTTTAAGCAATGGGCTAAACACCTTCCCGTAATGAGCTAGATTGTTAATAAACATCCCAGCAAAATTAACAACTCCAAGAAAACTCTGAAGCTGCTACTTGTCTTTCAGTGTATCTGGAAATCCCTGTATCTTTTCTACAATATGACTTTGTAGGATGATTCCAGATTCGTCGATCTCAATTCCGAGGAATTCAATCTGTCTTGTCGCGATTACTACCTTCTTCTCTGAAAGCACTAATCCTTCCTTGTGACAAACATCTGAAAATATTTCCAAATATTTAAGATGCTCCTTCATGTTCTTTGATGCTATCAGAATGTCATCGATATACACGAACATGAAACTAAAATAATCCTTGAAGAGATTATCCATCTTCCTTTGATATATCTGGGGTGCTTTAGCCAATCCCATAGGCATCACGTTCCAAATATAATGTCCTTGTGGTGTGGAGAAAGCTGTGAACTTCTTGCTTTCTTCATCCATCTTAATCTGGTAGAATCCAGATTTGCAATCGAACTTTGAGAATATCTTGGCACCTTTGATGCAGTTAACCAGATGTTCTCTACTTGGGATATAGTATCCGTCGAACTCCAAAATGTTATTAATCCTTTTGTAATTAATAACAAGTCTTGGCTTTCCTCTTTTGATTTCTCCATGGTTTCTGACTAGGAATCCTGGACTGCTGTATGGAGAAACTCCTGGTGAAATCAACTTAAGGTCAAGATGTTCCTTAAGTATCTTCTGCATATCCTCACGATCTTCCTGATTCATAAGGATTGGTTTGAATCTCACGAACTCGTACTCCTTTCCTGGTTTAACCTTTAAGGAAGCTTTGAGCTCGTTCTTGTCCCACCATGCCAAAGGATCTTCATTATAATTCCTTTGGATCTTCTTCTTAATATCCTCAAGTGATATTTGTTCTTCTATTGTAACATCACTTTGCGGATTCTCCATTAGGCTCATCATCAATTTTGCAATTTTCCGAGGTACTCGTTCTTCTCCTTGTATTACGAATGAATACAATTCATTATCCCATATTTTCTTATCCTTTTGGTTCGAACCAAATTGTCTATAGGATAATAATGCTTCACCAAATTTTCTTCGATCCGCCATCTTTGGATTCCGAAGTTTGGCTTCATCACCACGCTTGCTGCGAAAATTAATAGGCATTTTTCTGTAAAATGCTTCCATGCGATCTTTGGACAATAATCTTATGATCACATAATGTTGTGAAAATAAGCCTTCTTGTCTCATTCTCCTGTGTGAATCGCTTAAATGTTTGTAGGAAATTGTTTCCTAGCAAGACATCCGCTCTCGTGTCATGAAAATAGATTGGTGGCGTCTTAACTTTGTACTACGGGTACCGCCCGCGCCTCCGATCATGATTTCGCTTGTTTAATCCTCGATTAAGGATAAGGATCCTTTTAGAGAAATCTCTTCCTCGCAATAGCTGGCAAATCCTCTCCAATGTCTTTGGGAAAGACCTCCGCTTTGCAAAGTACATATTCCGCACTGAACCAATATAGGCGGCGAAATACTCACCAGTATTCAAGACATATAACATTCCGATAGAAATGTATATGGAGAATGGACTAGTGGTCATCGATTCAGTATCTTTTATTAGCCGCTGTGAACTCCATTCCGTCTTGTAATCTTTCCCGGGGTTTACGATCCTCGAGAAATTCAATTCCCAGTATTAATTGTCCTGGGATTTTTCCTGCAACTCCTGTGATGGTCAGCTCAATTTCTCCTATCTTCATGCTTCCTTGATACCGTCCAACTATTGGTTGTTGGAGATAATATAGAACATCACAAGGAAAAATATTATCCTTTTGAGTGATGTCGAATATTACTTCAACTTCTCGCCATCCTTCTGGACATTTCAGCTCTCCTGCTGTTTTGAAAACATCTGGGATACGCTGAACTGTGCTTGGTCTCCTTTCTTCCCAACGGCTGCTACTCGTCATTTTGTCCTGTTGGAAAGACATCCTTCTTGGCTCAACCCTAAGACTTCGACTTTTGTTGAAGACTGGTTGATCTTGTATTTTCATATCGATCTCCTTGATAGTTGGAGACTCAATAATCTCTGGTAAAACCACTCTGGCAAAGTCCTCGAAAATCCTTGGGACTTCAATAAATTCCTTTCTCAAGAATACTTCTGAATGATGTGTATTCGAGAAAGCATAGGATATCTTGTATGTGATCGAGTAGGGTCTATTCCCTTCTTTCATCAAATTATCTCTTTTGAAATCTTGATGAAGGGTTAGGACTCTACTGAAATCTCGATCTCCCAGATTGTATGCAATTCTGGGATAGACATTAAATGCCAATTTCAAAGATACTGATTTTTCAGAACCGCTCCAAGGCATGAATCCTTGAGGTTTGAGATTCGCTTGTCAAAGATTGCCAGATTGAGTGGCGAAACTATCCCTTCTTTGAATGTTGCTTTAATAATGACTCTTATGGCTCCGATATGAATCCATGAGAGTGTATTTGAAACTTCTCTTTTAACTCTGCTTTTGATCTCCTGGATTTCTTTAATAGGGACCAACCGCATCTCGATCAAAGTTACCAGTAAACTCCATCGGAATAGCAAATTCTCCGGTTGTTACCCCCGTGGATAATTTGGTGTTTTTTCGAAACCCAATTTTATCCAATGCTTTTTCCATAGCTCCGATTGTAAATCCATCATAGACTTGAAGCTTTGGATCTTCCTTCATGATTCTCATAAGAGTTTTATGAGAAACCGTCGTGTGAGAGAGGAATCGACATATCCTCCCCTCGATTTGTCTGTTTGAAGAATTTTTCTTCACTCCGATTCTCGAGCCGGAGTCACTTCCATCGAGAATAGATCCCTTCTTCATAGATGCTTTCATCCGAGGGTATATCCTCAAATTGATACACTGTATAAGATCTTGATAATAGACATCTTCTTCGATTTCTCGGTGTAGCCTCGAACTCGCCGACTCGACTCGTTTCGATTGTCCGGGCAATCCATTGAGATATGCCCTCTTGCTCCGCATGTCCAGCAATTCTGAGTCTTTGAAACTTTCATTTGCTCGTGTGAGCACGCCCGAAAGTTCTCCTTCCCGGTGTTCATCTGGTACTTGCTTGATTAGACCACGATGAAGAGGCTCTACTCCCCGCCAGGTCGGTCTTTGCCCCGTTTTGTAACTTCGGGCCTTTTGTTTTGACTAAAACCTTCTAGGTCTCCATGAAGACCGCTTCTTTTTCGTTGCTCCTCGGCGGTATGGATGGCTTCGCTCCTTCTTCTTTTTTGTGTCGCTTGGTTGACCTCCCACAATTGTTGGGATGTCATTATCCACGCAACATGAGGAACCGCTTTGTTAATTCCTCTTAATCTCTTGTAATTCTGTGACAGAGTCGCTTGGTAACACCATTCGATAACTTGGCCTTTAGGAAAGACGCGTTTTTCGCGCCACGATTTTTACTGCTCCATCCTTGTATTCCCGATAAGCATTTCTCTCCGGGGACTCGGAATCTTGGCAAAGAATAGCACATGCGCCTTCCTTTTCTTCAATCTTGGATTTCCACCGTATTCGGTGAACAACTTGATATATTCGTCAATATGACAAATATCATGTAACTCAAGGCAATAGAGGGCTTGTTTATATCTCTTTCTTTTTTCATCCTCTAATCCTCGAAATAACTTTGTCTTGCCGATGAACCGGATTTTGAATAGTTTTGCCATACCATCCACAATTCCTTTAAGTGATTCTCCGATGTGACCGAACCTTTTGTACTAAAGCATCGGTCATATCCAGGCAATCTTCACCGATCCTTCAAGACTCATTTCAAGGAGTAAAATGAATGAATCATTTGTAAGATCGAGGGTTCTCATTTGAAATTCTCATAGTCAAGCCCATTCATCAATGAGAACTTCTCTATTTTTAAAATCGGGATGTCCGATTTAACATCAACCCATATGGATGTATTGGGTCGAGGTGCAATCTTCCATAAGGCGTCGATAAACATTCGGCCTTCCAAAGAGGTTGTCGAGTTTCCCGCAAGAGGGTTTCGACCTCCTCGTCCCTGAAAGTGAATCACTCCCGGTCGTGAAATCCCTAGCGTGTGGCATCCTCTCTCGTCCTCCGAGCTCCATGATTCGAACCCGTACTTTCTTCGACGTTAGGATTAATGGTGGTGGTGGTGGAATTGGTCTTCCTTTGGATCATAGGTGACCAATGTTCCATCTCCGTGTTCATCTTTAAATCTACAATTCCTAATCCTGCGAAGGATTCGCAAGGTCATGTAGATCTTTAAGATTCATCTTTTCCATATCCATCTTTTTTAATTTTTGATGGATTTTCCTTTGATTAAAGCAATGAGCTTCTCATCATCTGTCATTTTTCGTATAACCGGTTGGTTTCCTTTTTGGTGTAAATAGGTGTCCCGAAATCTATACGCTTCTTTTTCTCCGGAAGAACTCGGCCTGTCCTCCAGGTTCTTGACTCGTTTCGAATATCATGAAGGATTTCAAGCGTTTCCTTCGATATTTCACCATAGTCTCCATCCAGTTCGATCGATGAACTTGTCTTTGGTAGATGAATATGGCGGTTGCCATAATTTTGCCGTCTTACGGACTTCTCTAAGATCTTCGAGAACTTAGATTTCTGGAAGTATCTCGTTCCACTCGGTACTCCATCGGGAATCATTGTTCGATGGGAGTTCTCATGAATAATTGGCGATTCATCGATCGACATATATTATCCAGTTCACCGTAAGAAAACTCGGATAATATCGCTTTCTTTTGGCGAGTGTCTCGAGGTTTCTATCGGCTCTACGCGTTTGTTCATCATATTGGTGTTGCCAATATTCTATCTTGTCTTGGTGATCTTGCGTACATCGTCAAAATTTGACGATAAGTCTCGTAAGGTGTACATCTTGGACAATTGTCGGATCCATAATCTCGGAAAAATTTCTCCTCACCAATTATTAATTACATAAATATAATAAATTTAACTAAAAGTTCTTAATAAACCTAGCTCGATACCATTTTTACGGCCCCCTAAAACCTTTAAAAACCATTAGTTTGCCTTCAACTCAGTATAAGGGTATTTTGGGGTTTTATCAAATATAAGGGCTATTTTTGAACATCTTGAATAAGTAAGGCCATTTTTGTATATGTTGTTTAAAATTAGGCCATTCTCAATCATTTCCCTCTTGCAATAGACATTTTCCTTGGTCCGATATAACAGTTAAAGTTTGGCTTATACCTTTACATGTTTTCTCGACACACTTTGACCGCCAACTTCTTGTTGTTTGCCCCAAGGCCCTAAGTCATCGGGCGGATCTATGTGCTAACTGGGGGTACAATTACTAAAAAGATCCAACAATATTTTTTAGTAAAAAAAATAATAATTAATTTGTACCCTTATTTTTACAAAAAGAATTAGAAAATCCAAATAAAATAATACAAATCCCCACAATAAAATTTCAAAAATTTAAAAATTAACTTAACAGCTTAAATAAATAAATCATGGAAAACGTCAAAACCTACAAAACTAAAAAGATAAAAAAAATCTAATAATATCAATAATGTTACCAAAAATGTGTTTTGGGACTTCATCTCAAGTTCTTGATCATCGATTTTAGGGTTTGCAAATTAAGAAGTCTAGTACGCAGACCGCAGTGCTTGGAAGTGCAAATAATCACCATCCAACTAAGAATCATAGTCCACTATATAAGCTTAATATGAGGTTTAATGATCTACTGTTTTTGTTTAGTTTTTTTCCTCTTCCTTATTTGAAACAATAATTGGCACTCCATTACATATATACATTCATATTCTATATGATATTTCTTAAATATTTAATTTGATGTTTTAATATATTAGGTGATCAAAATATGTCACGTGTATAAAATATAGATCATATGACCATGCTCTTACGCACCACTAAAAGACCCCAACTCTTAAGGGCTAGGGGCACAGGGCTAAAAAACCCTAAAATCATAAGGACTTGAAAAATATAGGCCTATATATAACCCTTTTATCGTCAGGGTCGGGCGAGGGATGACCCTATAATTTTTCATGTCCTTATGAGTTTAATATTTCTAACTAAATGAATTACTAATATAATATATTCTAATAAAACTTAAGTAACAATAAATGAGGCTTCTTCGAAATAATTTTATGAATTAATTAAAAACATCAACAATCTAATATTCTAACAGTGAAATCATGAATCGCAATACCATATTCCTTCATCTTCATCAATTATAATGTTCGGCCATCCTCTCGATGATATAGGTACAACCACGTTACTATCAATGCTTTAAATTAGTATTTACTTAGTTGTTTAATAAGACTAAATGATAAATGAGATCAAATATCAGATTTTTCAATTTTTTTGATAGCCATATCAAATATCATATTTACTAATTTGTTAAAATTAAATGGTAATTGATAAATGAGATTAAAAATTAGATTTAGTAGTGATATAGATATAAAGTTTAAATATAAATACAAAAAGATTATTGATAAAAAAGCCCGGCCCTAAGGGTCGGCCCGACCCTAGTATTAGTCGGCTCTACGGCAAATTAATTAGGGCTGAACTAAAATTAAAGCCATCATGTTATAAGGGCATTTGAATTATAGACTCAACACTCAAAGTTTAGGGTTGGGCTAGGATCGATCCTCAGGATCGGGTCCTTATTAACATCTTTAGATATTACCAATATTGCAGTAACATTCACCTAACATATTAAAGTATAAAATAAAAGCTCATAGAGAAATGAAGATAATACATTATATACATACCACATTACCACAATATTGTTCCTAAAATACATTCCATTTCCACGTTTAAAACATTCATGCCTGAAGATAATAAGGGATAAAATGTGTCCCCACGAACCCAATTTTCCTGACAAAGGAACAACTTTCTGTCGTGTCCCCAATATCTACTTCCATACTCCCTTGTCTTTTACCAATAATGCATATTCGACTATTGCAACAGTATTAGCAAACTGCAAACCTTATGGCAAACGCAGAAAAATTTGCCTGCAAACATTTATTTAATTTTCTCATTCTTCAGGCTAGCTTGCAGTTCAAACGGGTGATAATGCATTTATTCAGAGGGGATTTATGAGTAAATTAAACATAGGGATAGAAACAAAAAGTTAACTAGCTAGGTTTTGTCTAATTACAAAAAAAAACAAACTATCATTCAAAATTATACGGATCCTCCTAATTAAAGTGTTACAAACATGAAACACCCCCTTATATTTGTATTTATGTAATAATTAAATACCCCCACTTGAGGGTGCAATTTATGAAATAGAAACAAATGTCAAGGAGATATTTGTGATTTTTCATTTTTTTGAAAGATAACTGAGTTTTTTTATAATTAATCTGAACTTTTTAATTATTACTTAAACATATGAATAGGTTAATTTCGTTGTCTCACTAAACAAGATATAGTGATGCTAAATCATCTGAGAAAGGGATTTTGTAGATGCTACACCATGTTCAGATATTAAATTAAAGCACACGTCAATTTGTTGCTACATAGGAATGCTTAAGTATCAGATCCTGAAAATTTCGAATTTTTTACACTAAAATTGCCGATACAGTTAATAATGCATATATATATATATATATATATATATAGCTTCGAGGGAAATATTTTTTTAAAATAAATGCAAAATGGACTGAATTTTAACAAACGACGGCATACATATTAATAACCAACCTATCCAAAAATGAAGGAATTTGAAATCATTATCTAAAGTTTCTAGAATATTCAAATTATTATATTTAAAATATGCGCTGACTCTGTGACGATAAAAAACAATACAAGAAAAAAATCAATTTAGCTACAGAAATTAAGAACATAAGGTGCACTCGTAGTCGTGAGTCTAACCTATACAACAGTAACAAGGCTCGAGAAATGATATCATGCAACCACCCGGCCAGGTGATATAAAGACTTTTTCTGACTATTTTCTGTTTGGTATTCTTTTATGAGCAAAAGCCAGGGTCACGTGACTCCGTGACAACAGATCAACTGAATCCTAGTAAACCATGTGTCTGTAGAGATGTTAAAAGGGCCGCGGCCCGGTGGCCCGGACCGTTTAAACCGGAAAAAAAGAGGGTTAGGGCCGAATTATTTTGACTCGTTTAAATCAGGGTCTTTTTGGCCCGGACCGTTTAAACCGAAGCCCGTTAGGGCTAGCTCGAAGGTTAACCGGGCTAGCCCGTTAGCCCGCTATTTTTATTTTTTTAAAAAAAATATATTTTCAATATTTTATATCTACTTTTATTACCTATTACTAGTAAATTTATTTTTCAAATTCACATCTCCCTCATCTTTAAGTTTAACTTTATTAAACAAGCTATAAATTCTTGAAAAGCTTCTTTTTTATTTGTTTTATTTATTACTTAATTTAGTTTTCCATTTTTATTCTAAAATAAGAAAATGTCACATAGTCTTATTAGATTATTTAGGATGTAAATTATATTTCTAAATGGTGCTAAATCTAATTTTATAATTTTGTTAATGCAACGTAATTATAAACATGCATGACTTTTTTTAAGATTAACTTTAAATGTTAAACTTAAATATTATATATGCTCAAGTTTGAAATTTTAGATTTAAATATCTTATTTTGAAAATTTTAAATTATAGTCATATGAGTAATTACAAGAAAAAGTGTTAATTTTGGGTAGCTTTAGTTATTATTATTTTATTTTCAAAAGTTAGATCATAAAATATTTAATTTTTATAAATTTGTTAATGCAATGTAGTTAGAAACTTTGCATGAATTTTATTTATGACGAATAGTTTAACTTAAAATGTTAAACTTAAATGTTATATGTATTCGAGTTTAAAACATTAAATTTAAATATATAATTTTTTATTTTTTGACTATAGCCCGATAGTGGCGTTTAGCCCAAACCCGCTAGGGTTAGGGTTAAGTTCCAATATTGCCACCGTTTAACACCGACCCGTTTAGCCCGAAACCGTTTAGCCCAAAGCACACTAGGGTTGGCCCTATATGGCTAGGGGCTAGCCCGTTTAACATCTCTATGTGTCGCTTAGTTAAGAATTGGCCGAGTCGAATCTGCATCGATAATGGATATACTTGCCTATATTATATTTGCTTTAAAAAATTATTTTATTATTATTGCTATTGTAAAAATGTCAATTTTGACAACTCTAAGGGGGAGGCCTCGGGATTCTTGCTTTCAAGTAGTGGGATGGAGTTCGAATCCCACCGAAAACCAACAACTTCTTAAGGGATACTACCTTGATTAGAAGGGGCGAGATGTCATTAGACTAAAACTAGTTGAGTCAACCTCTAAATCATAAATCTTCTATTTTAACTAGTTGAGTCAACCTCTAAATCAGTAAATCTTCTATTTTAACTAGTTGAGTCAACCTCTAAATCAGTAAATCTTCTATTTTATCTAGTGTTCTAGTACACTTGACCATTATTTTGTGCACACTATATTCATCTAATTATATATCACTCAAAATTTAAAAAGGAAAGGGAATACATAAAAAGAATTGGAAAGAAACTATTAAAAAAGTACATATGTTTTAATCTTAAAAAAAGACATATTATATTTACAAATAAATATAAATAAGGCTTTTAATCGTAAATGATTGTATGATATGATTCATATAGCCGAACCCACATAAATAGTGGCAAAAAGGTTTAGTTTGTTGTTGATATTTATCGATTTTATTGAAACGTTGGTGTTACCAGAAAATATCCGATGATGGTGCTGACTGAACTCCACCGTGCACCCGACCGAGCTCCGCCGTTCGTACCGAACACCTGCAAGGAAAGGGAGGCTGGAGGGTTTTTCCGGCGTACCCTCTCCGACGCTCAAGTCAGATATCGCTTCAAAGAAGATAAAGAATAGCTCAAATATCTCATGAAGTATTAAAATGCATTAGCCTTGAACATACCTGATAGATGCCTATTTATAATGCTTATAATTAGGGTTTCCGGGTATTCCGGAAACAGTTAGAGAGAATCTGTCAGAGTTCGTTACCAAATCTTATCCAATCTAGTGAATTTAAGTCATGCCCTGAGCTATACCGAGCTCAAATGTCTATCCCGAGCACTATGGGCTTATAGAATCTGGGCCCTAAGGAGTAATCCTTAATGGGCCTGGAGTTGGACTTCGGCTATGGGGGCCTGCTCACCAGCTCGGCCCATTTTATGGTGAATCAACTAGTCCCCCCACTATAGCCGAGCTGTTTAAGAAGCTAGGTTATAGTGTTACTTGTTCACCAAAATCTAGCTCATTCATGCTCCTTCATATGCCAAGGCCGAGCTCATTCATGGCCCTTCAAATGGCAAGGCCGAGCTCATTCATGGCCCTTCAAAAGCTAAGGCCGAGCTCATTCATGGCCCTTCAAATGGCAAGGCCGAGCTCATTCATGGCCCTTCAAATGGCAAGGCCGAGCTCATTCATGGCCCTTCAAAAGCTAAGGCCGAGCTCATTCATGGCCCTTCAAATGGCAAGGCCGAGCTCATTCATGTCCCTTCAAATGGCAAGGCCGAGCTCCTTCATGGCCCTTCAAAAGCCAGGCCGAGCTCATTCATGCTCCTTCATATGCCAAGGCCGAGCTCGTTCATGGCACTTCATATGCCAAGGCCGAGCTCATTCATGGCCCTTCAAATGGCAAGACCGAGCTCATTCATGGCCCTTCAAAAGCTAAGGCCGAGCTCATTCATGGCCCTTCAAATGGCAAGGCCGAGCTCATTCATGGCCCTTCAAATGGCAAGGCCGAGCTCATTCATGGCCCTTCAAAAGCTAAGGCCGAGCTCATTCATGGCCCTTCAAATGGCAAGGCCGAGCTCATTCATGGCCCTTCAAAAGCTAAGGTCGAGCTCATTCATGGCCCTTCAAATGGCAAGGCCGAGCTCTTGGTGCTTTTAGCTTTCAGTCACTTCGGGGACGAAGCTAAAAATACTTAGTCATTTTCGATTTTTTCAATCCTGAGCCGAGCTCTTGGTGCTTTTAGCTTTCAGTCACATCGGGGACAAAAGCTAAAACTACTTAGTCAAAATTTGAATTTTTCCAAGCCCGAGCCGAGCTCTTGGTACGTTTAGCTTTCAGTTATTTCGGGGACAAAGCTAAAAATACTTAGTCAAATTTGTGATTTTTTCAAGCCCGAGCCGAGCTCTTGGGACTTTTAGCTTTAAGTCACTTCGGGGACAAAGCTAAAAATACTTAGTCAAATTTTTGATTTTTTCAAGCCCGAGCCGAGCTCTTGGTACTTTTAGCTTTCAGCCACTTCGGGGACAAAGCTAAAAATACTTAGTCAATTTTTCGATTTTTTCAAGCCCGAGCCGAGCTTATGGGCATCCGCCCTTCTAAGAATTTTAGCTTTCAGTCACTTCGATGACAGAGCTAAAACTACTTAGTCAATTTATCAATTCTTTAGAGCTCAATCTGAGCTTCTGGGCATCCATCCTTCTAAGAATTTTAGCTTTCAGTCACTTCGGTGACAGAGCTAAAACTACTTAGTCAATTTATCAATTCTTTAGAGCTCAATCTGAGCTTCTGGGCATCCACCCTTCTAAGAATTTTAGCTCTTGTTCATATCAGTGATCGAGCTAAAATTATTTAGTCAATTTTTTAAGCGAACATATAAACACAACTAACATTGATAATAAAGCGTGAGCTCTTTCATATATATATCTTCATTATTATTTCAAAATCTAAAGAGAAGATATCATGGATCAACTACCGATCTATTCTTAAGAATAATATTTCTTCAAGTTACCAATGTTCCATGCTCGGGATAACTTCTTCCCATCCAGCTCTTCCAGTTCATAAGCTCATCCTGCCAGCACAACAACTACCCTGAGAGGTCCCTCCTAGTTAGTCTCCAGCTTTCCTCGGTTCTTCATTGCATCAGCTTTTCTCAGCACCAAGTCCCCCACTTGGAAACTCCTCTTGTTCACTATATTATTGTGACTAGCTCGAACTCCTTCAGATGACCTGCTTGGATCATTCTTTCAATCTCATCCTTCAAGTGCGTACATTGTTCTGTTGTGTGCCCATATTCATTGTGAAACCTACAAAACTCACTGCTCTTTTCCTTTTTAGGAGTTTCTGCATACGTTATTGGCCATCTCAGCTCTGGGTGCCTCTCAATTGCTGAAAAGATCTCCCCCTGGGAAGCTACCAGTGGAGTATACTTATCAAACCTAGGCCTCCCCCCTACCATCTCAGCTTTTGGTTTCTTTTGCGGTGTTTTGTCTTCTCTATCCTCTCTCCTATCCCGCTTTTTGTCTCCCTCTTCCTTCTTCATTTTCCTAGCCTCCTCCAAATTAATGTACCTCTCAGCTCTGGCTAAGAGTTCATCGAAAGTTTTGGCTGGCTCAATTACAAGAGATTCGAAAAATTCTCCATCCCTCAGTCCTTGGGCTAGCGCATTCGTCAAAATCTCAGGGCTGGCTGAGGGTACCTCCAGCTTTGCCGCTGTGAAGCGCTGGATGTAACTCCTCAGCCCTTCTCCCTCATTTTGCTTGATACTAAAAAGCGTCAAAGGGGCCTTCTGATATTTCCTACAGCTCGTGAACTGGTGCATAAATACCGAACTAAATTCGTCAAAGTTCCTAATAGAGTTCGGGGAGAGCTGGCTAAACCACTGCTGTGCTGACTTGGTGAGTGTCGTCGGGAACACCCTGCACATTACTCCGTCTGAGAACCTGTGCAGTAACGCCGCATTTTCAAATCGGCAAAGATGGTCCCACGGGTCCGTCGTGCCGTCGTACTCGAAACTCAGGGCTCTGTAAGAAACCGGCAACTCATCAGCCATCACCTCCTCTGTAAATGGTGTCCCCCTCCGAACTCGATGGATGAAAGCTCCTGCTGGCGCCCCTGCCACTCTTCTTCGCACCTCTCTCACCTCCCTCTGGAGGTCGTTCATCCGCTCCGACCAGTCCGGATCTTCCGTGGTAGTATATTCCGCAGCACGAGATGAGTGCTCCTCCTCCACCACCGGAGCCCTCCGTCCTCTGTCACCTCCCTCTGGGTTTCTAGCCTCTTGCGCCCCAGCCGGAGTGGTGGCAGGAGGTGGTGGTGGTGGCACCAAGTGGCTCAGCCTCCGATCTACGGCCTGCTCCACCGCGGCAGTAACAAAATTACCCAACTGCTCGAAAAACATGGGCCCCAAGACTCCCGCTCCCATCGAAGACGAGGGAACGGAGCCAGCCCCTGTCACTCCTGGATTCTCCCGTTGTACATCCCTCGCCGGAGGTGGCGGCGAATGGGTACCTCCCTCCTGCGTCACTCCCCCTGGAGTATCAACCAGGGGAGTGCGATTCAAATCCTCCGTCAAGTTTCTTCGTAAGTCCTCCATGATCACCTTCGGAAACTCACGTCTCAGCCCAATGATTTCCCACAAACGGCGCCAAATTGGTGTTTCCAGAAAATATACGATGATGGTGCTGACTGAACTCCACCGTGCACCCGACCGAGCTCCGCCGTTCGTACCGAACACCTGCAAGGAAAGGGGGGCCGGAGGGTTTTTCCGGCGTACCCTCTCCGACGCTCAAGTCAGATATCGCTTCAAAGAAGATAAAGAATAGCTCAAATATCTCATGAAGTATTAAAATGCATTAGCCTTGAACATACCTGATAGATACCTATTTATAATGCTTATAATTAGGGTTTCCGGGTATTCCGGAAACAGTTAGAGAGAATCTGTCAGAGTTCGTTACCAAATCTTATCCAATCTAGTGAATTTAAGTCATGTCCTGAGCTATACCGAGCTCAAATGTCTATCCCGAGCACTATGGGCTTCTAGAATCTGGGCCCTAAGGAGTAATCCTTAATGGGCCTGGAGTTGGACTTCGGCTATGGGGGCCTGCTCACCAGCTCGGCCCATTTTATGCTGAATCAAACGTCATATGAACTGTGAATGGAACAAAAAATCATGTGTACATGTAAACAAAGATGCGAGTCTTGGAAGGCTTGGTCATTTTTGCTTATTCTAGAGGTGTATTTTGGTAAAAAAAAAAAATTAATATTAATTCACAAATTACTATAAATATGCACTCAAATTGAAAAATAATGAAAAATTCAAGAAAATATATGCGTCATATTTAATTTATGGTTCACATTTCTAGGAGAATGTGTGTCCTCCTCTGGGGTAGATGATAATCTATGAAACAAGGGACCTACTTAATATATTTTGTACAAGCTAGACAAAGTATGGGTCGGATTAACCGAGAGGGTATTCATACATTTCTTTTTATGGGGTAGGTGACCTCTCTCTTTATATAAACAATTATTTGTTTATACACGCAACCTGTATTTAATAAATCATCTTTTTTTTCTTAAAATAAATCATCTTAGTCAAGAACATATAACACGGAAACTAAACTCTAATAATTATTAACCAATTCAATCATGAAAGGCGTGCGAGTAAACTTTAACATTAGCCTGAATTGGATGGACAGCCACATTGACTTATACACAAGGGCGTAGACAATGGGGCGGCCCGGCCTCCCTATTTTTATCTTTTCACTTAATTTTAGTTAGAAATAAAAAAAATAAAAAATTTAAGTTATTTTTTATATAGTTTTTATTTTAATTTTTTATCCAGCTGATCCCATTCTTGTGTGCCGGCCCATCCTACTTTGGTGGGCTAGCTACGCGATTTGCTTATAATATGAAGTTTTGTAGATGTTACACTGCGATACATACACTGGTCTGTTGGTGGATGGATATCAATCATTGTCCACTAGTTATAAGATTAAACACTTGTCATTCATCCATATAAATAATGGGGCACATATCATTCATCCATCCACCAAGTGTAGTACACCAGGTGTAACATGAATAATACCGTATATATGAATAATACTTAATTGTACATGAATAGGAGGGAGGGCTTGGACCTAAGATGACAATTGACAAATCATACCTACGTGAAGATATGCGATATTCATGAACAGAATTCAACAAAACAAATGGCTGAGGTTCACAAGCAAAAAGAAGAGAAATTAATTAAAAAGAAAAAAGCCGCAATAATATTAGATTATGGTCTCGATATTTCTCATAAAATTAGGAAATTAATGATTTGGTGATTTGTTTTATTAGAAAATTAGTGATTTGGTGATTTGATTTCCTATCCTTGTCGATATTAGTTTCCTTAACTCTAGATCTTTGGCTTGATCCTCAAGTCTAGATATTAGTATATATTGTACACGTTTCGCATGTTAATCATACGAGTTTCATAAGTTTTTCTAAAGTTTATCATGGTATCAACGCCAATGGTTTTTTGATCCTCAAAATATATTTTTTTTTCTTCTCTTCACCGTAGCCCTAGTTTTCGTGTGCCTCTTCTCCACCGAATGTAGTCCTGTCTCCGGCAAGGCGCACCGCTCAAGTCGCCGCACGACAACACCTTAGTTTGTTTATTCTCTTGGTTTTGTTTTTCGGTTGGTATTTCAATTTTTTTCTCATGGCTAATGATGGGAACGGTAAGAAATTGCAACTCATCCATGATGCTTCTTCTATATATTATTTGCATCCTTCGGAAGACCCCGGTAATTCTCTCACTAAATACTTGTTGCATGGAGAAAATTATGATGTTTGGGAAAAGCCTATTATTAATGCATTAGAAGGCGAAACAAATATGAGTTTATTAATGATGAAATTATCAAACTGCGGTTGAGAAAAATCCGATTTTGTTGCTTGGAAGGCCAATAATTCCACTATATGTTCATGGTTGTTTAATTTCGTTGATGAATAGATCTATTCAACCTAGTGTTCTTTGGACATAAAATTGCTAAAAAGATGTGACTAGATTTAAAGAGCGTTGTTCCATCACCAATGGTCCTCGTCTTAATCAACTCAAATCAATATCTCTTGCTTCGACAAAACGACATGAATGTTGTTTCATATTATAATAAATTGAAGGCTTTATGGGATGAATTGTATGGTTCGGAGGACTTAACTTGTGGTTGTACTTGTGCGGCTGCTGCTAAATTGCGTGCTCGGGTTGAGCGTGATAAGATGCATGATTTTGTTTTGGTCTTGATGATGTTCAATATGGTCCTCTCCGCACTCAGATCTTGAGTATGGATCCTTTCTTACTCTTAATAAAGCTTTCTCTTTAGCAACTCAGGGAAAACGACAACGCAGTATAGTTTGGGCAAGCCCGAAGCTGTCAGTTTTGCGGTTCAAGCTACCAATAATTCGACAACTTTGTAGCCTAATTCCACTACTCCTGCGCCACTTTCTTGCACCCATTGTGGGCGCATCAGTCATGATATTGACCATTGTTATCAGCGAATTGGTTTTCCTCAAGGTGGTCGAGGACGTGGATGGAGCAGAGGTGGCCGCGGTCGAGGGGGAGCTTCAGGTGGGCGCGGCCAGAACTCGTCAGCAGGAGCTAACGCTGCCCAGGCCCCACGTCAGTCTGATAGTAATACGAAAAGCGCGCGCAAGTCCAGCAACAGCGAACACTTTCGGGTTTTACCAATGATCAGATGCAACGTCTTTTAACTCTTTTGGAGTCCTCTTCTGCTTCTGAAAAATTGTTTGGTAAGGATACTAAAGTGGAGTGTATTTGGCTCCTTGACAATGGCGCTTCACATCACATGACCGGGACATTGGATAAATTTTTTGATCGTTTAGACTTACCTCCTTGTCCTGTTAGTCTACCAGATGGTGTTCAAACCACTGCTATTTTACAAGGGAGTGTTCGCTTGGGTTCCGATTTAATACTTCGGAACGTTCTTTATGTTCCAAACCTTAAATGGAATTTGATTTATGTTGGTCAGCTTATTATTGATTCACATTGTACAGTGACTTTTACTGATCAATTGTGCGTTATACAGGACCGCATGCTGAGGACGGCTATTGGCCTCGGTGAGATTCAGAATGGGATGTACGTCTTTCGGCCGGTGACACAGCAGATTCTATCATTCTACTAATGCAGAGTCCATTCTACTTTTGCATCGTCGGCTCGGGCATCCGTCTAGTCAGCATTTATCTTATGTTTCTAGTTCTAGTAGGAATAGCAAAATAAAGAAAGAGCTAAACTCGTGTGATGTGTGTTTGCGTGCAAAATAAACTCGTATTGTGTTTCCTTTAAGTGATAATAAAGCAGATGTTTTGTTTGGTTTACTTCATTGTGATGTGTGGGGACCTTATATCTAGTCTTCGTCTTCTGGCTCTCATTACTTCCTGACTATTGTTGATGATCACTCTCGTGCAGTTTGGGTTTATTTAATTAAAGAAAAGAGTGAAGTTCCTGGTTGTTTGAGAAATTTCTATCTATGGTTAAAACTCAGTATGCTAAGGTAGTTAAAATCATACGATCTGATAATGGTACGGAGTTTACAACCACCCCATTGTTACAATTTTATCACGAGAAGGGTATTTTATTTCAGACTTCATGTGTTGGTACCCCTCAACAAAATGGTGGGAAAATCCCTCTAATGCTTATGTCAGTAAAGATTTTAATGAATAATCTAAAGGACTAGAATGTAGAGTAAATACGTAAATAAATTCGCATATACAATAAATGACATACCTCGCAAATGAATGAAGTGAGGTTATTTATAATCGCAACTTGGACCTCGTGGACTTTGTATAATGGATGGACATAGTGGACCATTAATTTAAGGAATAATATGATGTTAGACCCAAATTAATAACTAAGCCGAACCAAACAATCAAATAATTAAAAGTTAATTAGAATAGAAATTGCTCACATAATATATTATGTCACATACATTGGGCATATTAGCGGATCTATTGCATTTTAGAGTCTGATCTCTACAAGTCATAGAAATGATCGCTTATGTGATAAAGTTTAGAAAAACTTATGAAACTCTGTATGATTAACTTGCGGAAATGTGTACAATATATACTAATATCTAAACTTGGGGATCAAGCCAACACCTAGAGTTAAGGAAACTAATATCGACAAGGATAGGAAAACAAATCACCAAATCACTAATTTCCTAATAAAATAAATCACCAAATCATTAATTTCCTAATAATCCCCGTCAAGTGGGGGTGTAGATCACTTAACGCCCAACCTGGATAATGAGAAGGGAGAAAAAGGAACACCAAGTGCCTTAGTAAATAAATCCGCCAATTGGAACTTGGTACGAACGTGAACTGTAGCTACGACCCCGCACAAAAGCAACTCACGAACAAAATGGCAATCGATATCAATATGCTTACAACGCTCGTGGAAAACTGGATTAGCAGCAATATGGATAGCTTCTTGACTATCACAAAAGAGACGAACTGGCTGTCGATGGTGAACACCAAGAGATGCAAGAAGAACCTTAAGCCATTTCACTTCGGGCGCAAACATGCGCCTATTGCACAATATTCGGCCGCCGAGGAACGAGATACAATAGATTGTTTCTAGGTCTTCCATGAAATAGGAGAGTTGCCAAAGAACACAAAATAACCACTAAGCGAGCGGTGAGAAATAGGACAACTAGCCCAATCGAATCACAAAGTGGCATACAACTGCAGATCACTATCACTCGTAAAAACAAACTCGACTGGATGCCCTTTAATATACCGTAGAACCCGAATCACATCATCAAAATGATCCTGCCGTGGAGACTGCATGAGCTGAGACAAGATATGCACCACATAAGAGAGATCAGGTCGAGTAATAGTGAGATAAATCAAGCATCCAACCAAGCGCCGATATTGCACCGGGTCTCACGTAAAACTCGCTAGTGGACAAAGCAAGTTGGTGATTTTGTGGAAAAGGAGACTCGATCGGCTTGGAAACAAGAAGACCGCCTCATAAAGAATATCTAATACATACTTTCCTGATTCAAAAATATTCCTTTCGAAGAACGAACACACTCAATGCCAAGAAAATACTTCAACGGGCCTAGATCTTTCAACCGAAAATAATCATCGAGGTACCGTTTAAATGATGTACAAAGAGTCAAATTGTTTCCTCGCAACTAATATGTCATCCACATACACCAATAAAGACAAAACATCCTCCCCTTCCGGTAAGTAAACAAAGTGTGATCGGCATGAGATTGTTGGAAACCATACTTACGAAGAGAAGAAGTAAGTTTAGCAAACCAATTTCGGGGGGTTGTCTCAAGCCATATAAAGACTTGCGTAACAAAGACACCCCATGGGGACAAAGAAGAAAACCCTGGAGGAAGTCTCATGTAGACCTCTTCCTGCAAATCACCATGTAGAAAGGCGTTGTTCATATCTAACTGGTGAACCTCCCATTTTTTGGCTACATCAACATCAAGAAATGTACGAACACTAACCATCTTAGCCACTGGTGCGAAAGTATTAGTAAAATCTTCGCCTTCCTGTTGGTGATTACCAAGAACCACCAATCGTGCCTTATCTCGCTCAATAGACCCGTCAGACTTGTATTTTGTCTTGTACACCCATTGGCAACCGATTGGCTTATTTCCCGGTGGAAGAGAAGTAGTCTCCCATTCTAGACAACTGGTCCATTTTAGTGTTGGTTACTCCTTCTCTTCAAATAAGTCATGTGTTCAACAGTTCAACCATCTCCAGTAGCAAAAGT
This sequence comes from Rehmannia glutinosa, assembly GCA_016081115.2. NCBI lineage: Eukaryota > Viridiplantae > Streptophyta > Magnoliopsida > Lamiales > Orobanchaceae > Rehmannia > Rehmannia glutinosa. Next base: position 1,252,417 of record JABTTQ020001347.1, read on the forward strand.
TTCTTTTGTTTATTTTTTGCCACATTTTGGTCTTTTAACTCAACACTGAAAAACAGAGAGACAAGTTTAAAAAAAAAAAATCATTTTATGTCCGTGATGCAATGATATTGAAATATCTTTTGTATCACTATTTTAATAAATTTTGAAACATTGAAATTGGAATTTAATATTTCATTAATTTATATTTTGATCAATTAACTTTTTTCGGTACATTAATAAATTATTTATTTCTAATTTTCTTTGAATATATAGGACCTTTTTTTTCTGCATCGGACCTTTTAAAACGTAGGAACGGCCTTGGGATCTGATCCCACTTACTTGGGATTTATTGCTCTCTAGTTGGCTATTAGAACTTTTTGGAGCTTTTGTATGATCTGCAAAAATATTTTTGCGCGCAGTATCAATATACATGATGAAATTGTACTTTTTACGGTAGACAATATTGTTAAAACTATGGTAGAAACTTAATTGAGCCTTAGATATTTTTTTGTAACTAAAGACATACGACAACATTAATTTTTGCATGTGGCGAAAACAATTTTTTTAATCCATCACAGTCTAGGCCATCTTATATTATTCCCTAATATTTTAAACTGCAAATCACTTAGAATCTTAGCATGCAGATGATTGATCGTTACTAACAAGGAATCAAGTCATATGTCATACTGAGTACTAATTAGAATATATATGGCTGATGACTAGTGATGTTATATATATCTACTGTAATTTTAGTTTGCGTGTCATGCAAAAAATATTTTTAATAAGCTAGTGTGAACATGATGTAATGATAACTTCAAAGCTAAAAGAGCCTAGAGGTAATTGAAAACTAGGCCGGGACGTATTTGTCTTGCGGATAGAGTACATTTCGACTTGGCTTTTGTCCAGACAAGTTGGGGACATTACGTCATACCGTGAGCACTAGCTGGGACATATTTATCTTGCGAAAAGAATAAATCTCGACGTTTATATTTTGTTGTAATTTTCTGTTCTGTTTTTTGTAAAAGTCATTGTTAAAGGTTTTCCGTTTTAAGCCTCTGTATTCAACATAAAATCTATATCTAACGACAGAAAAATTATAACTATTGAAGCAATTTCGTAAATGCTGCATCTAATGAGTAATGAACGTGTACTAAGTGGAGTGTTCAATTTAAAAGTGTCCTATATTTATTTATAGGGTGGCGCTATTTGCACCCCAATATTTGATTAATACACCACATTTTTACATACACCATATTCCTATTTTACAAACCCATCTAATTACTAAATACACCACACCTATACTTCCAATTTTACCCTCCAAACTAAAAAACCCTAACTTAAAAAAAAACTTTTTTTCGGGAAAAAAGAGAAACTGCTTTTTTGGGAAAAAGGATGTTTCCAGCGTTTTTGGAAAAAACAGCTTTTTTCGAAAAAAAAGCTGGAAAAATCAGCTTTTTTGGGGAAAAAAGCTGGAAAAAATCAGCTAAATCAGTTTTTTTTTGGAAAAAAAAAAGCTTTTTTCCTAAAAAAAAGCTGGAAAAAATCAGTTTTTTTCTAAAAAAATGCTGGAAAAAATCAGTTTTTTTTGGGAAAAAAGAGAAACAGATTTTTTTGGAAAAAAAATTTCAGCGTTTTTTGAAAAGAAACATTTTTTTGGAAAAATCAGTTTCCGAAAAAAAAAGCTGGAAAAAATCAGTTTTTTTTGGGAAAAAAGAGAAACAACTTTTTTTGGGGGAAAAAAGTTGTTTCAAAAAAGCTGAAAAAAATCAGTTTTTTTTGGGAAAAAAGAGAAACAACTTATTTTTGGGAAAAAACCTGTTTCCAGCGTTTAAAGGGGTGTATTTACATTTTTTTATTTTATTAAGGGTATCATATTCTTTTTAACTTATGGCATTTTTGTAAATATTGGGAGTGGGATGTATTAATCAAATCTTGGGGGGCAAATAGCGCCACCCTTATTTATATCACATACGCATCACATGTACACAAGCGCAGAGGTTAATTTGCGTTCAAAATTGCGAAGACATTATGTAAACATTTTCTTGAACTCGGTGATGTTGAAGAAATTGAGCAGCTCACTCACTGAGTTAGAAAAATTCGAGCTAAGGTATCTTATTTTGGTCCGAAGTCTAATTCATGTGTCAAAACTAGCCGCAAAACATAAACAAGAAAGGTCCCAAAATTTTCTCGGGGGAAACCATTCTAATGCCTAAGTCAATTTGAATATAGGAAAATAATCCGAGCACATAGATAATTAAACAATAATTAATTTGTACTTAATGAATAATAAATATATAGAGAAAGACTTTTTATACCTGGGACTAGATGTATGTAAACGAATCGAATCGATTTGAATATCAATATATTCTAGTCGTATTCTACTCATTTAGAGAATATTTTTATTCGTATTCTTTTAATCTTGAATATAAAACCTGATTCTTATTCTTATTTGAAATATATTGAATCCATATGAATCAAAACGAATATTCGTATTCAAATTCGACCTATCTTTGTCATTTTCCTCCTACAATATCATATTATATTGCAATAATAATTAGAATCCAAATAATAACTTTGGGTCATGAAATTGTTAAATACATTAGTAATATATTAATCACAAAATACATGAACAAACAAAAAGACTATTGTCGTCTGCCGAGTCCACCAAATATATATTACAAAAATATAATTATATATGGGCTTATTACTTTGGAATTTTATAAGTGAATATATGGCTTATTATAATAATCTACATAAATAGTTATATACTTATATGTGTAAAGATTATGTATAGGTGATTGGTATAAATATTAAATATAATTATATTTATAATATGTTCGAATATTATTTCAAATACTCGAATCGAATATAATAATATTCATATTCGTATTCGTATAATATGCGAATCAGAATAAATATTCTTATTTGGATTCATATTCTAATTTTTCGAATTCGAATGTCAATACAAGAATTCAAATACCAAATCGAATAAAAAAGTTTCACTTCTTTCACACCCCTACCTGGGACTGGGTGCCACAAGGGCTTGGTGTAATGAGTTGAACCTCAAGGATTGGATCTCTATGACCTGGTGTTATGAGTTGAGTCTCGTGGGCTTGATACAATGAGTCGGGCCTCGACACCTTTTCTATTGATTTGGCCCAACTTTATTTTATATGGGCTAATAATTAATTAAAATGAATTAAATGAATAATATTTAAAAGGAAAAAAATACAATTTTACCCCTCATCATAGCCCCCCAACTCCCGGGCTGTAAAGAGGACATGAGTAGAGCGAGAATTAGGTCTTTTGAAAGTGAGTGATTTTTGTGGGACTTAGTCTTCTGAAGAGGATGGGGTCTCATTGACTTCATTTTATTTGCAAAAAGAGGGATATTACCGGAGGAGAGAGATTCCCCAGAAGAGGGATATTTCGCAAATGAGGGAGGTTCCCCAAAAGAGGGATATTTCCCAGAGGAGAAATGTTCTCCGGAAGCAAGATGTTCCCATCTTTTTTTTTTTTTTTTTTGAGTACTTGGGAGGAGAGACTCATTGCCTTCTCTTAGCCCTTGGTAGGAGGGAGTCCTCCTTAGCTTGCTCTTAGTGCTTGATGTTATATAAATGTTTTTATCAAGATTTTGATGATTATGTTTAAATGAGTTTTTATACCAAAACAATGGTTTTAAATGTTGTCCAAATACTACTAAATGATTTAAAATGTTTTTACTAATTTCATGGAGTATTTCTTAGAGTTTATTATTCGATAAAATTGGACAACACTTTTGATATATTGTGTTAAAGAGTTTTTATACCAAAACAATGTTGTCCAAATACTCCTAAATGATTTAAAATGTTTTTACTAATTTCTTGGAGTAAGTCTTAGAGTTTATTACTCGATAAAATTGGACAACACTTTTGGTGATTTTGTGTTAATATGTTTTATGCCAAAACTATGTTTATAAATGTTGTCCAAATACTCCTAAATGATTTAAAATATTTTTACTATTTTTTGGAGTATTTCTTAGAGTTTATTATTCGATATAAATGGACAACACTTTTGTTGGTTTTGTTTAAATGAGTTTACTATGTTTCTAAATGTTGTCCAAATACTCCCGATCGATCTAAAATATTTTTACTAATTTTTCGGAGTATTTCTTGAAGTTTATTTTTGATAAAAATCGGACAACATTTCAATTTGAGGTCGAATAGGTCGAACAAAGGTCTAACGGTACACTGAAAGAACACAAAACTTGAAACAGAAAGTTTCAGACTTGAAATTTGGTGCAGGGGGACCGGTCACACAAGGGGGCGACCGGTCGCACCCCACCGTGACCGGTCGCACCCCCCTGCAACCCCTACCTGGATCGCACTATTTCTTCTCCAACGTTCGAAATTTTCTATAGGGCGACCGGTCGCGCTGTGTAATCTTTTGACAGCAAAATTTGAACCGTTGCAATCTATGACAGCAAGATTTGCTTTTCAATTTTGTACATTATTTCTACATCTTGTGATCTTCTTTTTGCAGACAAAATTGAAAGAGGAGGAGCCTATGTTTGTGAAGACTCTCCTATAAATAGAGGATGACTTGAAGACACAAAGGACAAGAACAACACAAGCAAATACACAACAAGAAATCTGCAAATTTCTAAGCTTTCATATTCAACATTCTTGTTGTATTTATAGCCTAAGTATTTCACTTTCACATCTTGAGGTCTAGGCTTAATTCTTGATTGCTCTTGCACTCAAACTTGTAGTATTCATTTATTGAGTTGTAATCTTGAATTTTTGTTGGTCATCATTCAACACAAGATATCCTTGTGAGTGTTCTTGTGGTAAGAACACACTTGGATGATCTAGGTGTTAGGTGTAAGAAGATTGTGGTAATCTTCTTGTTGAGGTGTTGAAGAATTTGGTGTTCTTCAAGGTTGAAGATTGTGGTGATCTTCACAAGGTGCAATTGAAGATTGTGGTAATCTTCAAAGGGAGATTGTGGTAATCTCCAAGGTGGTGTTGAAGAAGAGTGTGGTGCTCTTCAAAGGTGTTGTAAGTTGAATTTGTATTAATTGTGGTAATTAATAAAATTCTTTTTCTTTTTGAAATCCACTTCGGATATACCGGGGTGGTAGTAGATTAGGCCCTAGGTGGGTTGAACTACTATAAATCGACGCGTGTTGTTTACATTCCGCACCTTTATATTTATCTTGGCGCATTTGATTTAAAAAGAGGGATAAATCGAAAAGATGGAGATAATCTATTCACCCCCCTCTAGATTATCGTAGCCGCTTGGACTTACACTTGATACTTAGGTGGTGATTGGATGTGGGATTTTTTTTCCAAAATTTTATTTTTGAGTGAAAATTTTTTGGAGGTGTGATTGTTTGTTGAAGAAATTAAAAAATTTCAAAGACAATCTCATTTCTCTCCAAAATTAACTCATTTTTTCTATTTCTCTCACTTTCCAATACCCAATTATACTATTTATTTTTCTCTCCTCTCCATATTCATATAAAGAATTCCGATAATTTAATTAATTTATCACTATTTGTATTATTTTCTCTTAATCTTAATAACAAAAAGTATAAAATGAGATCTATATTGCCTATTTTTGGATCAATTTTTTATTTTTATTCAATTTTCTTCTATTATATTTTACACTATTTTTTCCACAAAATTTTTCACAAACAATCAACATCTCTAAAAGATTCTCCATCACATCAACACAATCATTACTTTTTCTCTATACATACAACTTTCACTTTTAAAAAAAATTCACCACTATTTTCTCAAAAAATGAAAATGGGCGGAACGAAAGCACAACCAATCACAGCCTTAGTTTTTGGGAGATTTTTCTAGTCTCATTGATACTTGATTTCTATAAGAAAAAATGGTTTTGGTAAAGCCAACTTCCAAGTATGAAGGACTTGTTAATTTTGGAAATGAGTGGTGTACTTATTTTCACAAAACTATTTATTGGTGAGTGATAAATCGATGCACAAATGGTACACTTGGAAAGATTTATTTATGGAAAAGGTATCCAACATATATGGAATGTTGGTAAATTGGTCAAAATCCGGTGTTTGGTAAGTTGTTTGAATTTCTCTATTAAATAGGCAATTTTGACTCAAATCACCAATTTTACGGAATCTTGAAAGAGTGCATCAAATTATTCCTTAAGTTGATTGAGGCAACAATCGGAATGATTAACTCTTGCACAAATCAATCAAGATATGGAAGGATTTGATCAATATTTATGGACATAATTGAGTCCAAATATTAGGGGTTTCCTTTCAAGGATCTCTTGTGTTTTTCTATAAATTAAGGTCCCTATGTTCAGTGGAATGCACATTAAAAACACAGAAATTTGTGCATAGAAACATACACGGTCTATTACTTTCCTTTGCATATGTTCAGTAGGTGTTTTCTTAGACGTTATATCACTCAGGGCCTCACTAATCTCAGTTCGTCGGGTAATTCGATTATGTGGTGCTCCTATCCTTTACCAATATCATTGTATCTTCGGAGACTCATTGCCTGTAACCATAAGCATCGTGACGGGTAACAAGAGTCTAAAAGAAAGAGTTCGCTCGCCTCGACATGCTTTACTGTTTTCTTTTTGCCTTGTTTGTAATATATATTATTAGTTCGAATTTTTCCCCACTGTATCCCTTTGATATTGTGATTAGTATGAGTTTTACATGTAATTTGGGCTTAATTGTGGATAGAACAAGTTGATATGCATGCAATAACTGAGTAAAATGGGTCGTGTTCTTATAAAGTGGAAAAGATATTACGCTTTGCTTGTTTTGTAGGAATTAAACGATATTTGCAGCACTTTGGTGGCAAAACGGAGCATTGCGATAAAGAACCATCAAGAATCGAGCGAATACGTGAAGTTTGGAGTTAAACCGAGAAAAGATCGGACGAACCGGGCGAAATAAGGCCAAGCACGGGCAGCCCGTGCTCAAAGGCACGGCCCGTGCGTGTGCAGGACAAGAGGAATCAGCCTTCGCAGGGACACACGGGCTGGTCGTGCCTGGACGCATGGCCCGTGCGTCAACTCAGGACAAGAATTTTCATACATCCTGACGCACGGGCTGGTCGTTCGTAAGCGCACGGCTCGTGCGTCTGTGCGGGAAAGTCAGGTTTTGGCGATTTTGACTTAGGTTTTGACCCAACGGGAGTATAAATAGAGACAAGGCGGCCCCAAACAAATATACACTGATTTTTGCCCTAAAAAAGAGAGAAAAGAGCAACCTTCTATCGGAGGATTCGAGAGATTGATCGAGGTCGCAACCACACACTTGAGGATTGAAGATTGATCGAGAGATCATCAATATCCCTGAGTTTGCTTATTCCATTGTATCTTTTACTTTCATCTAGTTAGATATGAACATGAATGATTTGTCTATGAATTGTTTATTTCCCATGTCCGGCTAAGCACCTTGTAATTCCGGGGTTAGGGATTATGTTAATGGATACTTTTGTTTGATGCTTAATTGAAATTGAAGTTATTATTTCAAACCCTATTCAAGTACTTTATTTTATTTCTTGTTTTATTAAATGGCCATTGGTTTAACTTGTTTAATGTATTGATTCATAATTCAAGAGATGAGTTTCAATACTAGATCTTGAGTACTTGACATGAATATTTTGCATGATTGAGAAGTCTGCGAATATTTGTGAGGATAAATAATCTTTTATGCTTTTGGGAGTTGGTTATCTTATATTGATTAGAGATGCTAGCATAGATAATCCAATCAATGTTTTTATTGTGTCTCGAGAGAGAGGGTAAAATACTTTTGTGATTGTCTTATAGGGAAGAATAATAATAACTTGGTTTTGATTAATCGGATAACAAGAGGGATATTAACTGAAACCATAACCCTATAATCCATTCATCTCCTTGATCTTTCAATCAAACTCTTTACTCTGTCTTTTTATGATAAAATATTGTCTTGCTATTACAAAACAACCATCAACTTTCGTACGTCCAAATAAAAATAATAATATTCCAATCTCAATACTTAGTGCATGAATTTATTAGTCTCTGTGGGATCGACCTTGCTAACCCTATCTATTAACTATGTCGTTCACTTGCGGTGAAGCTAAAAATAAGGCGAACATATTGTTGTAATCCCAACAATTTCATGGAGACTTGTTCTGAATTCTCATGACTAACAAGTAGATTGTCTTGATATTAGCATGTTTAGTTCACTTTTTTACTTGATTATCTAGTACTCAACTAAGTGAGTCAGCTGGTGAAGAGTCCAAGGTTGTGAGCTGAGAGATGACGATGCGCAATAATCAGAGAGTGCCACACGCCGTACATGCCCTTTTCAAGGGCTATCGACCGTGCATTTTTTTTGGAAGTCGGCCGCGCACGGGTACTGAACACGTGCACGTTTATGAGGTTTTCTTTGTTTGTTAGGTATTTTTCCCGACGTTCACGAATGTTGACCTTTTTCACGTCTTGACATTTTTCTTACTATGTGTATGGTCCTTGTAGGATCCTTGTAAGTGTCTTGGTCTCCATAGTTGTGAGGGACTTCTTATTATGTATCTCAGATGGGGTAGAATCATCTTTTGAGTATGCGTAAAATTTGCCTAGGATGGTGTGAATCCACTTCTTATGGGACCTTATGCTTGATCGGTGCACTGGATAGTGCATAATTGCTACTTTTTATAGGACTTGGTCTTGGTGACCCGGGGCAGCATGTAGCTTTTCACTTATAGGACTTAAGAATTTACCTTGGAGAATGCGTAGTTGCCTCTTATAGAAAGGCATAAGCCTAGTGGCTCACAGTAGTGCGTTTTTTGCTAGCGCGACTTTGTTTTCCCAACTGAGCGTGGACATTTTCTATGGAATTCCGGATAGGCGCATCTACTTCATACGAGATTCCGAGACAGCCAAAGCTGGTACTTACAGTGAGTCTGGACAATCCAACTATCGCTTATGGGGTTGAAGGATAGCTAGAGCTACTACTTATGGTGAGTTCGGGACAAAACGAAGTTGCCACTTATGGGGTTACAGGACAAACGAAGCTACTGCTTATAGGGTTATGGGATAGTTGGACCTACCACTTACAGTGAGTCTAGGACAACCACAACTATCGCTTACACAAGAGTACAGAACGTGTATGATGCATTGCCAGCAAAAACGTCCCATAAGGAGCCTGTATCATGTCGATATAAGATGAGAGATCATAGATTCATGGGTCCCCATGCTGGTGAACCTAGTTACTATCCCCTCATTGGGGCTTAGTTAATTTTCTGTGTTTTAATGTACGACTTTCTCATTAGGTGGATGTAGCATTAGGAATGGCAATGAGATGGGGTCGGCATCTCAATACCGAGACCCGCCCATCCACCTCATAGGACAGGTAGGGTCAGCCCGCCACGGGCCGTGGGTCGGTCGGGTCGGCCCGTGCTAAATATGATTTTATTATTTTAATATTTTATCTTGTATTTTATATAATTAATAATTTTTTATCTTATATTTTGTATTATAAAAATTTATTATTTATAAAAATTGTCATTATATATGTTAAATATAATATTAAGTACATAAAAACTACATTATTTTATATAATATACATGTAAAGTATATATTAAATATATAAAAAAAATAAAAATACTACACGAGGCGGGACTGGGCGGGGCAACTACCCACGGGGCGGAGGTGATACCCAGACCTGCCCCGCCCCGCCATGTGTCACGGACGGGGTGCTGATCGTTAAAATTTATTAAGCTAAATCGCAAGTGAACGACATAGTTAATAGACTGTGGCAAGTAAGATCATATTCCACATGAATTGATCAAAGAACATATATTATCACAATCGTAGTAACCTCAATTTTATTAGAACGGTCAAAATATGAAAATGAATTATCTAACAATTTAAATAAAATAAAATAAAACAAACAAATAACTAACAAGCTCGCACTTAGAGAATTAATCAAGGAATAAAAGCGATCCTAGGACTATGATCTCGACATGCATCTCTAAATTATATTCAAATTGTATTTCGCCAATTGCACCTTATCTATGGACTTGATTCCTATCCTAGTTCATTCCATCTCCCGAAGCAAATAAACCATATATCAGTAATGAATTGCTAGCATCCTTACTCAATAATTAATATCGACCCCAAATGCATATTGAATCAAGTATCAAAACCCCATAAATATCATAAGCTTCATGACTCTATAATTATTTATGTTGTGACTTCTTTAATCTGTTGTTGGAACTCATCTCCCAAATTATGAACCAACATATCAAACATGCGAATTACTGATCAGGTAACCCACAAGAATTAAGCACAAGAAGCCACAAATAGATAGGCATAACAAGCTAATACAAAGTAAATAAATTGAATATAAAATAGATCCTCAGTCTACATCACGACCTAGAATCAAAAAAAAATTAGCTAGACATGTTCGTTTATGAACTCATAGACAAATCCATAAATGACATGTTTAACGTGAAAAGAAAGAAAGAAAAAAGATAGAAACTCTAGAGTATGATAATGAATTCCCCTGACTTGGAGGAATCCGTCTTAAAAAATCTGGAATCTTAGTGTCTTTCTAGATAATCCCCTTGTGCGGCTCTCCAAGATTTCATTTTTCTCCTCCCAAGACAACCCTCTGTTTGTCCAAGTGGCTACGATAATCTAGAGGGGGGTGAATAGATTATCTCAGTTTTTCAGATTTTGCCCTCTTTTTCGAATCAACGAGCAAATGACGAGAATATAAATGCGGAAATTAAACAACACTTGTCGATTTATAGAGGTTCAACCCACCTAGGGCCTAATCCTCTACCACCCCAGTATATCCGGGATGGATTTCAAAAAAAAAAAAGATTTTATTAATTACCAAAATTAATACAACAACACCTTGAGGATTACCACAACCCTCTTACAACACCTTCTAGGAGATTACCACAATCTTCCTTCACCACCTTTGAAGAGTACCACACTCTTCAAACACCTATCACCTAGATCACCCAAGTGTATTCTTACCACAAGAATACTCACAAGGATGTCTTGTGTTGAATGATGACCAAAATCAAGATTACAACTCAATAATGAATAATACAATATGAGTACAAGTGTAATCAAGAATTGAAAGCCTAGACCTCAAGAATGTGCAAGTGAAAGTGCTTAGGCTAATGCAACAAGATTTATGACAAAGAGTTTGCTTGTGTGCTTTTGCTTGTAAGTTGTGTTGTATCTTGTTGCTTGAATGAAACCTCTATTTATAGGAGAGGTCTTGGCTTGATTTCCAGACATAGGCTCCTCCTTGGGGAGTGATTTTCTGCAAAAGAAACCATTTAAAATCAAGAATATAGTTGTTAGAAATCAATCCCACAAATTAGGGAAAAGCTGTCTGAAAATGCAACGGATAGTTTGCTGATACACATGGGGTGCGACCGGTAGCGCAGAGATAAGTTTGAAATGAGTTCTCTGCGAATTTTACACAGGGGGACCGGTCGACGGGGGGTCCGACCGGTCGACCCCTATGCTGAACGGTCGGGGGTGACCAATTTTGAGAAACAGGGAGTTCTGTCTCAAAAGGGACGTTCAGGCACCAGTCGCCCTCCTTCTTTTCTAATCCGTCCCGTTTTCTGTTTTCAAAACTCAACTCAGGTACAGGTTGCCCTATAGGGCGACCGGTCGAGCTTGAAATATAAGTGTTGTCCAATTTTTTATCGAAAATAAACTTCAAGAAATACTCCGAAAAACAGTAAAAATATTTTAAATCGATCGGAAGTATTTGGACAACATTTAGGGACATTGTTTTGGTATAAAAACTCATTTGAACAAAATCATCAAAATCATGATAAAAACATTTATCTAACAAACTCCCCCTTTTTGATGATTACAAACCAAAATAATTTTCAAGAGGACGATTTTGAAAACAAAACAATTTTCCGGTCTATGAGTAAACTATCCGTTAAAAACATTTTACAAAAGCTCCCCTATCAACAAACACATCAATAAGAATGACTACATAAGCTAGGAGTACAAGTTTATACAAGATATTCATAAACAATATGAGCTTAGAAGCTCCCCCTGTCAAAAATACTCATAATCCATGCAAATAAGTCCATAATACAAGTCATGGACTAAATATACTTCACATCTTTTGGCTTTAAGAAGCCATAGCTTATAGCTTTTATTGCGAGCTTTTATTAGCTTCTTTGAGCTAACGAGCCAATTTCCTGTTTCTCCCCCTTTGGAATCATCAAAAAAAATGTTAGGATGATAAAAACATCATACAAGTATATCAAAGTGCGCCAAAGAGACGATTTATCAACCATTGAAAAAATAGGGTTAGAATCCGAATAAAAATGGGAGAAATGTATCATTTGATATCCATAAGCTCGTTTGATTGTCAAGACATGATCTCAATAAGTATATAAGACATTTGAAAGCATAAGAATCATGTACAAGTTGAAATTCTCTTTGCGACAATTCATCGAACACTTTGTGGGCGTGAAAAATAAAAAAAGTTGTATAAGGCCCTTGTAAATGATTCAAACCAAAAATTTCATCACCAAATCAGTCTAAACACAATACAATACATCATAATAAATAAGCTCATCACAATCATATGACATTTCCAACAAGAAAATAACAAATAAGCCAAAAAACTCAAAGGTTCAACCCAATTGAGCAAAGGAAGTAGAATTCTTACCATTCAATCGATAAAGATGAGCAATGATGATGATAATCGAGCCTAATTAAGTCCAAGAAATGAAATGAATGCAACAAAATAATTTTGAAGTGAAATTTGTGTGCAATTGGCGAATGGGACAAAAAATGGATAAAGTGAGCCAAATTGGCTAAGTGTTAGAACAGAGACAATTTAAACCACAAAATGGCAGTTAGCGACCGGTCGACGGTGTGGGCGACCGGTTTCCCTCACCCCAGCCAGCCCACTGTCTCATTCTGTTTTCCAAAATCCGAAATTTGAACCAAAAATCCGATTTTTCGCCCCTAAGTTTTAAAAACGTGCAAAATGCAAAAGTGAACCTCATTCAATATGCATTATGCCTAACCGAGCTCGTATTGACGCAAAAGTCTCGGAAGATAGCGGTTTTGTAAAAATGTCCGCCAATTGATCTTGAGATGGTACGAAAGATATCTCCATTTTACGTTTAGAAACACAATCCCTTAGAAAATGATGTCGAATCTCAATATGTTTAGTACGGTTATGATGAACCGGGTTTTGAGCAATATTTATAGCGGATATATTATCACAAAAGATAGGAACATTTTCAAAAGAATATTTGTAATCCGCTAAGGTTTGTTTCATCCAAAGAAGTTGAGTACAGCAAAAAGCTGCGGAAATATATTCGGCTTCGGCCGTTGAAAGTGAAACACAATTTTGTTTCTTTGAAAACCAAGAAACTAGGCAATCGCCCAAAAATTGGCAGGATCCGGAAGTACTTTTCCGATCATCAATGTTTCCCGCATAATCCGAATCACTATAGCCTTTAAGAGAAAATTTTTCATTCTTTGGATAAAATAAACCATATTGAATTGTGTCTTTTAAATATCGAAAAATTCTTTTAACGGCACTCATATGAGATTTTTTGGGATTGCTTTGAAAACGAGCGCATAGGCATACGGCATGAAGAATGTCCGGTCTACTTGCGGTTAAATAAAGTAAACTACCAATCATACCTCGATACTTTGATTCATCCACGGACTTGCCTTTCTCATCTTTGTCAATTTTGACATTTGTTGCCATAGGGGTAGAGACGGTTCTTTCTTCTTCAATGCCGAACTTCTTCAAAAGCTCTTTTGTATATTTTGATTGCGAAATATAAATACCTTCTTGGCATTGCTTAATTTGAAGTCCAAGGAAGAAATTCAGCTCCCCCATCATACTCATCTCGAATTCACCTTGCATTAACTTAGAAAATTTCTTGCACAAGGATTCATTAGTAGCACCGAAAATAATATCATCAACATAAATTTGCACAAGTAAACAATCTTGCCCTTTTTCAAAAACAAAGAGAGTAGTATCAACTTTACCTCTTGTAAAACCATTTTGCAAAAGAAAAGAGCTAAGTCTATCATACCATGCACGGGGTGCTTGTTTTAAACCATACAAGACCTTTTTAAGTTTATAAACATCATTAGGCCTAGAAAAATTTTCAAACCCCGGAGGTTGTTTTACATAGACTTCTTCTTGAATAAAACCATTTAAGAAGGCGGATTTAACATCCATTTGGTAAAGCTTGAAAATTTTAAAACAAGAATAGGCAAGTAAAATACGAATAGCTTCTAAACGTGCTACGGGTGCAAAAGTTTCATCATAATCAATACCTTCTTCTTGACAATACCCTTGAGCCACTAACCTTGCCTTGTTTCGAACAATGTTGCCTTGATCATCAAGTTTGTTCCAGAATACCCATTTGGTACCAATAATAGTTTGAAATGGAGGACAAGGTACCAATTCCCAAACATCATTTCTTTCAAATTGATTCAACTCCTCTTGCATTTCCAAAAACCAATCCTCATCTTCAATAGCCTCCTAAGCATTTTTAGGCTCTTTTTGAGATATAAGAGCTTTCTCGGCAAATTTTCTTCGGGTCATCACTTTATCAAGGGGATCACCAATAATAAGATCTTTTGGGTGATCTCCCTTAAATTGTAACGCCACGGGAAGATCCGAAGTATCACCTTTGTCTTCTTGAGGAACATTTGAAGTGGATGGTTGATCACTTGAGGTAGAAGGTTGATCATTTTGAGCATCATTTTGAACAATGGGTTCAATAACATCTTCTTCCTCACTATCATCATTGGGTATCCTTTCAACACCCGAGGCTTCATTAAATTTGACATGAATTGATTCTTCAACAACCATACTAGTCTTATTATAAACCCGATATGCTTTGATCTTGGTTGAATACCCCATAACTATTCCTTCATCGGCCTTAGGATCAAGTTTGTCCAATTGATCCTTAGTATTCAAAATAAAGCATTTACATCCAAATATTTTGAAATAGCTAATATTTGGAGTTCTTCCTTTCCAAAGCTCATATGGAGTTTTATTCATTTTAGGACGAATATAAACTTGATTAATGACATAGCAAGTGGTACTTACGGCTTCGGCCCAAAAATATTTTGGAAGTGAAAATTCGTTGAGCATGGATCGACTCATCTCTTGAAATGTCCTATTTTTCCTTTCGGCTACTCCATTTTGTTGAGGTGTCCTTGGAGTCGAAAAATTATGTGCATATCCATTGGTTTCACAAAAGACTCTAAATTCACCATCAAATTCTCCACCTCGATCACTTCGAATATACTTAATAGTATCTTCCTTTTCATTTTCAATAAGTCTACACAACTTAACAAAATCATTAACGGCATCACTTTTATTAGCAAGAAAAAGTGCCCAAGTATATCTAGAAAAATCATCGACAATAACAAAAGTGTAATGTTTTCCACTTAGACTAGTCGTACCAATATCCCCATACAAATCAAGGTGAAGCAATTGTAGGGGTTTGGTTGTGGAAATTTCATTTTTGGGCTTAAAACTACTCTTAACTAATTTGTTCTTTTGACAAGTGTCACATAAGCCAAAATTTTCAAAATTCAATTTGGGTAATCCTTTTACATGTTGGTTTTTGTAAATATTTTTCAAATTCTTGTATCCAACATGTCCAAATCGCCTATGCCATAAACTAGTTAAATCATTATTGGCGACAAGACAAGAAACATTTTGACTAACCAAATCACTTGTACAAATTTTGTAAAGATTGCCTTTTCTATTTGCTTCACAAATAATTTTACCATTTTTAAGAATAAGGCATTTTTTTTTATTGAAAGAAACATCATAATTTGAATCACAAAGTTGACTAACACTTATCAAATTGAACTTAAGCCCTTATACTAAAAGAACATTACTAAGAGAGAAAGAAGAGTTACCAATTTCTCCATTTCCAAGAATTCTTCCTTTGCCATTGCCGAACATGACCATACTCTCTTCTTGGATCTTGATGTTGGTAAAAAGTTCTCTCCTCCCGGTCATATGGCGTGAACATCCGCTGTCCACGAGCCATTTTGAATAGTTGTTATAACCCCTATTACCTACAAAAGGATTTCTTTTAGGTACCCTATAATTTTGGGGTCCATGGGGGTTAGTCTTGAGACCTTTGGGTCTCCAAACATGACTAGTGCTATTTCTCAATTTGCAATTATTAGCATAATATCCAACTTTGCCACAATAAAAACAAGTAGGAGTATTAGAGCTACTAGCACGTACGAAAGTCGGACCTTGGTTATTTTTCTTAAAACCTCTTTGAAATGGTTTATAACCAAGTCCTTGTTTTGAATGCTCATCTCTTTGTGCATCTAAGATTTTTGTAACTTTATCCGTACTTATGTTAAAACGATGCACATCCCTTTTTAAACATTCAAGATCTTTGGTGAGCGATTCTTTTTCGGTTTCAAGAGTATGGACTCTAGTAAGAGTGATAGCATGGGCTTTGTCAAGAGATTCATAAGAAGTAAATAATTTTTCCTTTTCAATTTTAAGATCTTTATGCTCCTTTTTCAAAGTCTTGTATTTAACGATCAAATTTTGAAATTCAATTTGCAATTCATCAAAATCACATTGTAATTTATCAACTAATGAGGAGGTAGAAGAGTTAGAGCGTACCTCATTATTTTCATCGTCTATGGCCATAAGACCATGTTCGGTTTCACCTTTCTCGTCGGATGTTGCAAGTAGCTCATCCCAAGTTTTGACAACCGCATTTAGAGCATTCTTTTTCGGAAAAGACTTTTTCTTCTTTTGTTCCTCCTCTTCGAGTTTTGGGCAATCGGCTATGAAGTGCCCGGGTTTTTCGCATTTAAAACACGAGTTGTCTCTCGGTTTTCTTGCTTTATTTTTATTCACAAATTTTGCAAATTTACGAACAAGTGCGGCCGTCTCCTCCTCATCATCATTATCATAGTATGCATTATTAGAAGAAGAAGCAAGACCTTTAGGAATATTTTGCATACCCGATTGAGTGATGGATGGTTTGGAATTTTTCCTCTCCTTGAGATAGACTTCATAGATGAGGAGGTTCCCGATGAGCTCGTCGAACTTGAGTGTTTCAAGGTTTTGTGCCTCCGTGATTGCCGTCACCTTTTCGGACCATGAGCCGGGAAGAGCATTCAATACCTTAGTCACCTTGTCTTCTTCGGAGATGACTTTACCAAGGGCCACAAGAGGATTGACAATGTTGTCAAGCCTTTCCACCATCTTCGATATGCTTTCACCGTCATGCATATTGAAGTTTTCAAAATCTTTAACAAGCATGGTGTTTCTTGCTTGTTTGACCTTCTTAGTTCCTTCATAGATTGTCTCCAATTTTTCCCAAACCTCATGTGCCGACCTTATGCCTCTTATGCGATTGTACTCGGTGGCGGTAAGAGAGCAATGCAAAATATTTAAGGCCTTACCGTTTAGAGAGAAAACCTTCTTGTCGTTTTCATCGAACTCCTTGAAAGGTTTAGGAGCCGAGGTGCCATCCTCCAATTTTTTGGTTGGTTGAGCAACTCCTTCAATGACTACATTCCAAATATCGAATCCGCACCCTTGTAGAAAGCACTCCATATGGTCTTTCCAAAATGCGTAGTTGTTGGCGTCGAACAATGGTGGCTTGTTGGTGGAGGCGCCGGTGGTGAGATAAGCTTCATTCGTAGCCATGGATCTTTCCTCTTTACTCGGAACGAGCTAGCCAAAGAGTTTGGCTTTGATACCACTTGTTAGTCCAAGTGGCTACGATAATCTAGAGGGGGGGTGAATAGATTATCTCAGTTTTTCAGATTTTGCCCTCTTTTTTGAATCAACAAGCAAATGACGAGAATGTAAATGCGGAAATTAAACAACACTCGTCGATTTATAGAGGTTCAACCCACCTAGGGCCTAATCCTCTACCACCCCAGTATATCCGGGATGGATTTCAAAAAAAAAAGATTTTATTAATTACCAAAATTAATACAACAACACCTTGAGGATTACCACAACCCTCTTACAACACCTTCAAGGAGATTACCACAATCTTCCTTCACCACCTTTGAAGAGTACCACACTCTTCAAACACCTATCACCTAGATCACCCAAGTGTATTCTTACCACAAGAATACTCACAAGGATGTCTTGTGTTGAATGATGACCAAAATCAAGATTACAACTCAATAATGAATAATACAATATGAGTACAAGTGTAATCAAGAATTGAAAGCCTAGACCTCAAGAATGTGCAAGTGAAAATGCTTAGGCTAATGCAACAAGATTTATGACAAAGAGTTTGCTTGTGTGCTTTTGCTTGTATGTTGTGTTGTATCTTGTTGCTTGAATGAAACCTCTATTTATAGGAGAGGTCTTGGCTTTGATTTCCAGACATAGGCTCCTCCTTGGGGAGTGATTTTCTGCAAAAGAAACCATTTAAAATCAAGATTATAGCTGTTAGAAATCAATCCCACAAATTAGGGAAAAGCTGTCTGAAAATGCAACGGATAGTTTGCTGATACACATGGGGGTGCGACCGGTCGCGCAGAGATAAGTTTGAAATGAGTTCTCTGCGAATTTTACATAGGGGGACCGGTCGACGGGAGGTCCGACCGGTCGACCCCTATCTTCGAATCAGTCGGGGTGACCAATTTTGAGAAGCAGGGAGTTCTGTCTTAAAAGGGACGTTCAGGCACTGGTCGCCCAAGGGGTCGACCGGTCGCCCCTAGGGCCGACCAGTCGCCCTCCTTATTTTCTAATCCGTCCCGTTTTCTGTTTTCAAAACTCAACTCAGGTACATGTTGCCCTATAGGGCGACCGGTCGAGCTTGAAATATAAGTGTTGTCCAATTTTTTATCAAAAATAAACTTCAAGAAACACTCCGAAAAATAGTAAAAACATTTTAAATCGATCGTAAGTATTTGGACAACATTTAGGGACATTGTTTTGGTATAAAAACTCATTTGAACAAAATCATCAAAATCATGATAAAAACATTTATCTAACACCCTCTTCTCTCCAATATGTGTTCTTTTCTCTCCCTAGATGTGTTATCCCAGCTGCTAAGTCTAATTATCCCTTTTATAGATGCCTTTTTGGATCCTTTTTTCAGTTCTCACGTAATAAGAAAACAAAATCCGCACAACGTCCAATTTCCCACGGGTCGTGTGAATTTCTCCTAGAAAACTTTCTCTGTTGTAGCCGCACAGGGACGTACGCATGCGCACGACCTGGTTGTGCAGATGTGCGAATTAGCTTATGAGGTCTTAATGAAACTTATAGCCCTATCTCTTATTATTCCATATCAACTTGAATCAACTCAATATCAATTTTATAGAGAAGGTTATGGCCCCAATACTAAACCCTATCAGTGCTGAAACTATTGACGCGTTTGGACGTCTTTGAAAGAAATCCTCTGTTGTTCGATCGTTCATGCTTTTTTCCCGCATCTTCATCCATCCTTTGGCTCTTGACCTACCCTTTGGGACATTCTATCGCTTTTCTTCCAATTTAGCTCCATTTACTACAAGAAATATCCAGAAAACTATAGTATCACACCCAATAAAGAAAATCAACCAAAACACGCTAGTATCACATGCAAATATCTCGATTATATACAAAATTACACCCCAAAATGCATGCATATAAACCACTTATCAGGTCTCCCAAATGGGACGAAGCGGGGTGGGTCATTTTGCCATCGCTATGTAGCATGATACATCTCTTATTCATGTCTTTGACGAGAACTCCAACTTAAGGGGAAGAATAGACACAATGGTTCTGACTTGTTTCAAGCATGGTCTTTTTAGACTTAGGTGTTATGACGGAGGGAACATTTTCCACTTCGATAAAGTTCAACGCCTTTTTCTTGGGAGTAGTGCTTGTGTTGGCTTCGTTGGGCTCTTTTTAGTAAACTTGAAGTACATTTCATGTGTTTCTATCCTTAGGAGTCTAGTGATGACCTTAATGGCTCCGACAATGGGATGGTCTCATCCCTGGTCCGTACATGGGTTAAATCCCCTGTAATGATTTATCCTAGAGGGACTTAGTCTTCAGGGAAGGAGGATGGAGCATTTGACTCTTTTCGGTTCTTTTGGTGAGTGGGAGTCTTCTTACACCTCTTTTGTTGCTTAGTCTCTTAGAGGAGAAAGTTTGACATATTTTTCTAACTCTTTAGAAGGATAACTTGTTTCTGGGGGAGAAGAGTCAAATAAGTCGGTAAGGTGTTTGGGTCTTGATTTTAGGGCGAATATTTTAAGTTGGTTAAGCGCGCGCGGATGGGCCCATTCGAGATCGTGGAGGGGAGCGCCAATTGGGCGTGCATGGATGTCTCCTATTCTAGTCATACTGGGGGTTGAATGTCTTTACTCCCCGGGAGAGTGGCTCAACTAGGATAGTGGGGCTGAAGGGACTTCTTCTCACCAGTGCAATGGCTCTTAAAGTAGCTTGGCTAACGTGATAAGCTCTTAACTCCACAAGTGGGGTGAATGTGTGTGCATTGGAGTGTACCTGTCCTGCTCTCCCATTGTTTTCTCCTCTAATAGCCTCTTGTTATCGTGGATTCTTATTTTCACCTTCGACTCTCCTAAGGTTGGGGTTATTCCACATTGGCGGAGCTTGCAGGGATGCCACGACTGCTGCAGCATATTGGCTCAAAGCATTCCAGACAGCTTCTTCCAAATAGGGCTTAAAGGGCCTCATGTCATGTGCACTTCCTCTCCCGAGGGTTCTTTTGGAGGAGGAGAAGGAAGATTATGCTATGGTCATCTAGAAGGCCTCTCCCCCTTCCGACACTGTTGGTTTTGTAGTTGTTAGTCCATGATTTAGCTCCCCAGACGTGCGACATTGTTTGCATTTTCAATGTATCGATCAAGTTCATACAGACGGCGCTAAAATGATATAGTGGAAATTTGGACAATTCACTCTGAATTAGAAAAATACGAGCTAAAGTATCTGACTCCAATTTGATATTCAATCCACGTGTCGAGAATCGGCCTACAATACGCAACAAGGTTAGAAGCGCCCTGGGTTTGTTCGAGGAAGCCCATCCGATGCTTAAGTCAGAAGAGTGTAGGAGAATATTCCATAGTGCATAGGAAATTAAGCAGTAAATTGTACTTAATGAATAATAATTAGGGAGGGGTTTTTGTTAGTCCAAGTGGCTACGATAATCTAGAGGGGGGGTGAATAGATTATCTCGGTTTTTCAGATTTTGCCCTCTTTTTCGAATGATCAAGCAAAGATGAAAACTAAAGTGCGGAAAATAAACAACACTCGTTGATTTATAGTAGTTCAACCCACCTAGGGCCTAATCTACTACCACCCGGTATATCGAAGTGGATTTCAAAAAGAAAAAGAAGTTTTATTAATTACCAAAATTAATACAACACCTTGAGGATTACCACAACCCTCTTTACAACACCTTAAAGAAGATTACCACAATCTTCCTTCACCACCTTTGAAGAGTACCACATTCTCCAATCACCTATCACCTAGATCACCCAAGCGTATTCTTACCACAAGAATACTCACAAGGATGTCTTGTGTTGAATGATGACCAAAATCAAGATTACAACTCAATATGAATGATACAATATGAGTACAAGTGTAATCAAGAATTGAAAGCCTAGACCTCAAATGAGTGCAAGTGAAAGTGCTAAAAATGCTAATACAACAAGATATTTGAAAGTGTTTGCTTGAATGCTCTTTGCTTGTGTAATGTGTTGTGTCTTGTTGCTTGAATGAAGCCTCTATTTATAGGAGAGGTCTTGGCTTTGATTTCCAGGACATTGGCTCCTTCTTGGGGAGTGATTTTCTGCAAAAGAAACCATTTAAAATCAAGATTATAGCTGTTAGAAATCAATCCCACAAAATAGGAAAAAGTCATCGAAAATGCAACGAATAGTTTCTTTGTCAAAAAACAGGGGTTCGGCCGTCGCATGACGGATAAGTTGAAAAGAAACTCGCAGATTTTTACACGGGGACTGGTCGCAGGGGGGTGCGGCCGTTGTCTTTGACCTGGTCGGGAAGGCAAAAATGTGAAACAGAGAGAAGTCGCTCCAAGAGGGGCTCTTCCCGCACCGGCCGCCCGGGGGTCGGCCGGTCGCCCTCACCGGTCGACCTCCGGTCGGCCGGCCGCCTCTCTCATTTCCAATCCGTCCCGTTTTACTGTTTCAAAACTCAACTCAGTGCGGGTTGCCCTATAGGGCTTAATTTGGTCGAGCTGAAAACAAATGTGTTGACCAATTTTTATCGAAAATAAACACCAAAAAAATACTCGAAAAATAGTAAAAATATTTTAAATCGATCGGAAGTATTTAGACAACATTTAGGGACATTGTTTTGGTATAAAAACTCATTTGAATAAAATCATCAAAATTATGATAAAAACATTTATCTAACAAACTCCCCCTTTTTGATGATTACAAACCAAAACAATTTTCAAGAGGACGATTTTGAAAACAAAACATTTTTCCGGTTTATGAGTAAACTATCCGTTTAGAAACATTTTTCAAAAGCTTTACAAAAGCTCCCCCTATCAACAAGCACATCAATAAGTAATGTAGCATAAGCTAGAAGCACAAGTTATTACAAACTAAACATAAGTAACAAGAGCTAAGAAGCTCCCCCTGTCAAAAATACTCATTATATGTCCATAAAACATTCAATGGACTGAGATTACTCCACAACTTATGGCTTTACAAAGCGAAGCTTTTAGCTTCTTTTCTCGAGCTTTTATATAAGCTTCTTTGAGCTAACGAGCCAATTTCCTGTTTCTCCCCCTTTGGAATCATCAAAAAGAATATTAGGATGATAAAAACATCATATATGTGTATCAAAGTGCGCCAAAGTGTCAATTTATCAACCATTTGAGAAATAGGCGTAGAATCCAAATAGAATTGGGAGAATTTAATCAATTGATATCCATAAGCTCGTTTTGATTGTCAAATCATGATCTCAATAAACATATAGAACATTTGAAAGCATAGGAGTCATGAAAATATTGAAGTTTTCTTTGCGACAATACATCGAACACTTTGTGGGCGTGAAAAATAAAAGAGGTTGTATATAACCCTTGTAAATGAATCAAGCCAAAAATTTTCAACACCAATTCAAAGCAAACATCATACAATACAACATATCAACTAAGTTCATCATGATCAATAAATAATTTTATCAAGAAATATACAATAAAGCCATAAACTCAAGGGTTCAACCCAATTGAGTAGAGAAATTAGAATTCTTACCATTTGATTTGGTAATGATGAGCAATGATGATGATAATCGAGCTATATAAAGTCCAAGATAAGTAATGTATGCAAGAAAATAAATTTTGAGTGAAATTTGTGTGTAAAGTGCGAAGGGGTCGAAAAATGGAAGAAGAAAACCAAAAAATACCAAGTCTGAAGACAGAACGGTTTTTAACCAATATTATGCTCAGGCGGACGTCGTGGTTGAGGGCGACCGGTTGCCCTCAACCTCTTCACTTGTCTTGTCTTATCTGTTTTCCAAAATTCGAATTTTCAACCAAAAATCCGATTTTTCACCCTAAGTTTTAAAACGTGCAAAATGCAAACGTAAACATCATTCAATATGCATTATGCCTAACCGAGCTCGTATCGAAGAAAAAGTCTCGGAAGATAGCGGTTTTGTAAAAATGTCCGCTAATTGATCTTGAGATGGAACAAACGATATCTCAATTTTTCGTTTTGAGACACAATCCCTTAGAAAATGATGTCGAATCTCAATATGTTTAGTACGGTTATGATGAACGGGTTTTGAGCAATATTTATAGCGGATATATTATCACAAAAAATTGGAACATTTTCAAAAGAACATTTGTAATCCGCTAAAGTTTGTTTCATCCAAAGAAGTTGTGTGCAACAAAAAGCTGCGGAAATATATTCGGCCGGCGGTTGAAAGAGAAAACGCGGTTTTTTTGTTTCTTTGAAAACCAAGAAACTAGGCAATCGCCAAGAATTGACATGATCCGGAAGTGCTTTTCCGATCATCAATATTTCCCGCATAGTCCGAATCACTATAACCTTTAAGAGAAAAATTTTCATTCTTTGGATAAAATAAACCATATTGAATTGTGCCTTTTAAATATCGAAAAATCCTTTTAACGGCACTCATATGAGATTCTTTGGGATTGCTTTGAAAACGAGCGCATAGGCATACGGCATGAAGAATGTCCGGTCTACTACGGTTAAATAAAGCAAACTACCAATCATACCTCGATACTTAGATTCATCCACGGACTTGCCTTTCTCATCTTTGTCAAGTTTGACATTGGTTGCCATTGGAGTCGAAAGGGTTCTTCCTTCATCAATGCCGAATTTCTTCAAGAGCTCTTTTGTATATTTTGATTGCGAAATATAAATACCTTCTTGGCATTGCTTGATTTGAAGTCCAAGAAAGAAATTGAGCTCCCCCATCATACTCATCTCGAATTCACCTTGCATTAACTTAGAAAATTTCTTGCACAAGGAATCATTAGTAGCACCAAAAATAATATCATCAACATAAATTTGCACAAGTAAGGAATCTTGCCCTTTTTCAAAAACAAAGAGAGTTGTATCAACTTTACCTCTCATAAAACCATTTTGCAAAAGAAAAGAGCTAAGTCTATCATACCATGCACGGGGTGCTTGTTTTAAACCATACAAGGCCTTTTTAAGTTTAAAAACATCATTAGGCCTAGAAAAATTTTCAAACCCCGGAGGTTGTTTTACATAGACTTCTTCTTGAATAAAACCATTTAAGAAGGCGGATTTAACATCCATTTGGTAAAGCTTGAAATTTTTAAAACAAGAATAGGCAAGTAAAATGCGAATAGCTTCTAAACGTGCTACGGGTGCAAATGTTTCATCATAATCAATACCATCTTCTTGACAATACCCTTGAGCCACTAACCTTGCCTTGTTTCGAACAATGTTGCCTTGATCGTCAAGTTTGTTCCGGAATACCCATTTAGTACCAATAATAGTTTGAGATGGAGGACAAGGTACCAATTCCCATACATCATTTCTTTCAAATTGATTCAACTCCTCTTGCATCTCCAAAAACCAATCCTCATCCTCAATAGCCTCCTTTGCATTTTTAGGCTCTTTTTGAGATATAAGAGCTTTCTCGGCAAATTTTCTTCGGGTCATTACTTTATCAAGGGGATCACCAATAATAAGATCTTTTGGGTGATTTCCCTTAAATTTCAATGCCACGGGAAGATCCTAAGTATTACCTTTGTCTTCATGAGGAACAATTGAAGTGGATGGTTGATCATTTGAGGTAGAAGGTTGATCATTTTGAGCATCATTTTGAACAATGGGTTCAACAATATCCTCTTCATCACTTTCATCATTGGGTATCATTTCAACATCCGAAGCTTCATTGAATTTGACATGAATGGATTCTTCAACAACCATACTAGTCTTATTATATACCCGATATGCTTTGCTCTTGATTGAATACCCCATAAAAATTCCTTCATCGGCCTTAGGATCAAGCTTGTCCAATTGATCCTTGGTATTCAAAATAAAACATTTGCATCCAAATATTTTGAAATAACTAATATTTGGAGTTCTTCCTTTCCAAAGCTCATATGGAGTTTTATTCATTTTAGGACGAATATAAACTCGATTAACGACATAGCAAGCGGTACTTACGGCTTCGGCCCAAAAATACTTTGGAAGTGAAAATTCATTGAGCATCGATCGACTCATTTCTTGAAGTGTCCGATTCTTCCTTTCGGCTACTCTATTTTGTTGAGGTGTCCTTGGAGCCGAGAAATTATGAGCATATCCTTTGGTTTCACAAAAGACTCTAAATTCACCATCAAATTCTCCACCTCGATCACTTCGGATAGACTTAATAGTATCTTCTTTTTCATTCTCAATAAGTCTACACAACTTAACAAACTCATTAACGGCATCGTTTTTATTAGCAAGAAAAAGTGCCCAAGTATATCTAGAAAAATCATCGACTATAACGAAAGTGTAATGTTTTCCACTTAGGCTTGTTGCATCAATATCCCCATACAAATCAAGGTGAAGCAATTGTAGGGGTTTGGTTGTGGAAATTTCATTTTTGGGCTTAAAACTACTCTTAACTAATTTGTTCTTTTGACAAGTGTCACATAAGCCAAGATTTTCAAAATTCAATTTGGGTAGTCCTTTTACATGTTGGTTTTGATAAATATTTTTCAAATTCTTGTATCCAACATGTCCAAGTCGCCTATGCCATAAACTAGTTAAATCATTATTGGCGACAAGACAAGAAACATTTTGACTAACCAAATCACTTGTAGAAATTTTGTAAAGATTGCCTTTTCTATTTGCTTCACAAATAATTTTACCATTTTTAAGAATAAGGCATTTTCTTTATTAAAAGAAACATCATAATTTGAATCACAAAGTTGGCTAACACTTATCAAATTGAACTTAAGCCCTTCTACTAAAAGAACATTACAAAGAGAGAAAAGAAGAGTTACCAATTTCTCCATTTCCAAGAATTTTTCCTTGCCATTTGCCGAACATGACCATACCCTCTTCTTGGAGCTTGATGTTGGTAAAAAGTTCTCTCCTCCCGGTCATATGGCGTGAACATCCGCTGTCCACGAGCCATTTTGAATCCTCCGTAGTTGTTATAGCCCCTATTACCTACAAAAGATTTCTTTTAGGTACCCTATAATTTTGGGGTCCATGGGGGTTAGTCTTGAGACCTTTGGGTCTCCAAACATGTCTAGTGCTATTTCTCAATTTGCAATTATTAGCATAATGTCCAACTTTGCCACAATAAAAACATGTAGGAGTATGAGAATTAATAGCACGTCATTTAAAGTCGGACCTTGGTTATTTTTCTTAAAAACTTTTTGAAATGGTTTATAACCAAGTCCTTGTTTTGAATGCTCACCTCTTTGTGCATCTAAAATTTTTGTAACCTTATCCGTACTAATGTTAAAACGATGCATATCATTTTTCAAACATTCAAGATCTTTGGTGAGCGATTCTTTTTCGGTTTCAAGAGTACGGACTTTAGTAAGAGTGATAGCATGAGCTTTATCAAGAGATTCATAAGAAGTAAATAATTTTTCTTTTGCAATATTAAGCTCTTTATGCTCCTTTTTCAAAGTCTTGTATTTAACAATCAAATTTTGAAATTCATTTTGCAATTCATCAAAATCACATTGCAATTCATCAACTAATGAGGAGGTAGAAGAGTTAGAGCGTACCTCATTGTTTTCATCGTCTATGGCCATAAGACCATGTTCGGTTTCACCTTCTTCGTCGGATGTTGCAAGTAGCTCATCCCACGTTTTGACATCCGCATTTAGAGCCTTCTTTTTCGGAAAAGGCTTTTTCTTTCTTTGTTCCTCCTCTTCGAGTTTTGGGCAATCGGCTATGAAGTGCCCGGGTTTTCCGCATTTAAAACACGAGTTGTCTCTCGGTTTTCTTGCTTTATTTTTGTTCACAAATTTTGCAAATTTACGAACAAGTGCGGCCGTCTCCTCATCGTCATCATCATTATCATAGTATGCATTATTAGAAGAAGAAGCAAGACCTTTAGGAATATTTTGCATACCCGATTGAGTGATGGATGGTTTGGAATTTTTCCTCTCCTTGAGGTAGACTTCATAGATGAGGAGATTCCCGATGAGCTCGTCGAACTTGAGTGTTTCAAGGTTTTGTGCCTCCGTGATTGCCGTCACCTTTTCGGACCAAGAGCCGGGAAGAGCATTCAACACCTTAGTCACCTTGTCTTCTTCGGAGATGACTTTGCCGAGGGCCACAAGAGGATTGACAATGTTGTCAAGCCTTTCCACCATCTTAGAGATGCTTTCACCATCATGCATGTTAAAGTTTTCAAAGTCTTTAACAAGCATAGTCTTTCTTGCTTGCTTGACTTTCTTAGTCCCTTCATAAATTGTCTCCAATTTTTCCCAAACTTCATGAGCCGACCTTATGCCTCTTATCCGATTGTACTCGGTGGCGGTAAGAGAACAATGCAAAATGTTTAAAGCCTTACCATTTAGAGAGAAGGCCTTTTTGTCGTCTTCATCGAACTCCTTGGAAGATTTAGGAGCCAATGTGCCATCCTCCAATTTTTTTGTTGGTTGAGCAACTCCTTCAATGACCACATTCCAAATGTCGAACCCCGCACCTTGTAGAAAGCACTCCATACGGTCTTTCCAAAATGCGTAGTTGTTGGCGTCGAACAATGGTGGCTTGTTGGTGGAGGCGCGGTGGAGAGATAAGCGTTATTCGTAGCCATGGATCTTTCCTCTTTACTCGGAACGAGCTAGCCAAAGAGTTTGGCTTTGATACCACTTGTTAGTCAGTGGCTACGATAATCTAGAGGGGGTGAATAGATTATCTCGGTTTTCAGATTTTGCCCTCTTTTTCGAATGATCAAGCAAAGATGAAAACTAAAGTGCGGAAAATAAACAACACTCGTTGATTTATAGTAGTTCAACCCACCTAGGGCTAATCTAATCTACTACCACCCCGGTATATCCAAGTGGATTTCAAAAAGAAAAAGAAGTTTTATTAATTACCAAAATTAATACAACACCTTGAGGATTACCACAACCCTCTTACAACACCTTAAAGAAGATTACCACAATCTTCCTTCACCACCTTTGAAGAGTACCACACTCTCCAATCACCTATCACCTATCACCTATCACCTAGATCACCCAAGCGTATTCTTACCACAAGAATACTCACAAGGATGTCTTGTGTTGAATGATGACCAAAATCAAGATTACAACTCAATATGAATGATACAATATGAGTACAAGTGTAATCAAGAATTGAAAGCCTAGACCTCAAATGAGTGCAAGTGAAAGTGCTAAGGCTAATACAACAAGATATTTGAAAGTGTTTGCTTGAATGCTCTTTGCTTGTGTAATGTGTTGTGTCTTGTTGCTTGAATGAAGCCTCTATTTATAGGAGAGGTCTTGGCTTTGATTTCCAGACATTGGCTCCTTCTTGGGGAGTGATTTTCTGCAAAAGAAACCATTTAAAATCAAGATTATAGCTGTTAGAAATCAATCCCACAAAATAGGGAAAAGCTGTCTGAAAATGCAACGGATAGTTTGCTGTCAAAACAGGGGTTCGACCGGTCGCGCACAGATAAGTTGAAAAGAAACTCTGCAGATTTTTACACAGGGGGACCGGTCGCAGGGGGGTGCGACCGGTCGCCCTTGTGTTGGACCGGTCGGGGAAGGCAAAAATGTGAAACAGAGAAGTCTGCTCCAAGAGGGCTCTTCCCAGGCACCGGTCGCCCAGGGGTCGACCGGTCGCCCTCACCGGTCGACCTCCGGGTCGGCCGGTCGCCCTCCCTCATTTCCAATCCGTCCGTTTTGTTTCAAAACTCGGCTCAGTGCGGGTTGCCTATGGGGCGGCCGGTCGAGCCTGAAACAAATGTGTTGACCAATTTTTTATCGAAAATAAACACCAAAAAAATACTCCGAAAAATAGTAAAAATATTTTAAATCGATCGGAAATATTTAGACAACATTTAGGGACATTGTTTTGGTATAAAAACTCATTTGAATAAAATCATCAAAATTATGATAAAAACATTTATCTAACAGTTTTTATACCTATGACTATGGGCGTGTGCGTCTGGTGTAATGAGTTGGGTCTCTAGGATCTTTAGTTATGAGTTGAGTATCATTGACTTGATGCGATGAGTCGGGCTTCGTGGGTCATTTCTGTTGACTTGACTCAACATTACTTTCTATGGGCTAATAATTAATTAAAATAAATTAAATTAATAATTAAATACTTAAAAGGAAAAAAAAGTATGATTTTACCCCTCATCATTCAGGTAAATGTACATTTATTTATCTTTATCTAAAAAATCGAATATTTGTTTAGATAGGTGATACTTATTTCAATCTCAGTCTCTTCTAAGCATAATATATAATATTACCGTATAGTTTGGTTATTTTATTTAGTGTTTTCCATCAAATTATATATCAATTAAATATTTTTGTGATTCAATTAATAAAGTGTTTTTTTTTAGGGAATTAAAAAAGTGTTTTCGTGTGTACCTTGACAGAGATAAAATAGCCTAGTAACTTCTTAAATAACCACTAGTTTGTAGCTTAAGTGGTATTGTTCACCTTTTATAAGGGTGTTGACCAGGGTTCAAACGTTGTATCTTTCATTTCTGGTGAAATTTATCCTCTCCCTTCACGGCTTCACCACTACTCCCAACTTATTAAAAAAAAGTAACTTTTTAAATAATCAATAATCAGTGATAAAAATTGAATTATAATTGTTCTATCCTAAATTTATAGTTTTCATTTCTTTAAATGTGTCCTAAAAAAGTTTTGGTTCCAAAAACAATAATTGGTACTTGGTCGGTCAAGGGTCGTATTCACTGCATGTACATTGTATTATGTATATGTACCACATTCAATACATTATGATGTAGAAAAAGATACTAAAAGGATCTCATGGGCTAATTGCACTTTTAGTCCTATAGGCTATATTGTCGAGTTGACAATAATAATTATGCAAAATTCATGATTTACAAAATAGTCTGGTAATATTCAAAAAGTTTTCAATTTCAGTTATTTGGCTACCAAAAATTAGAAATTAGTCTGAAAATCCACGTATCTAGATTTCCAGCCAAATTCATTGATATAGAAACCAATCTTGCTCATGTGAACATCTCCAAGTGAGTTGGCATGTCGATTTCAACAAAAACTCAAAAAAGAAAAACTCATTAAAAAGTGTCCACATAGGTGCAATTATATTTCACATTAACGATTTTGGTCGAAAATGTGGACACATAAAAATTTTCGGCAACTAAATTATTACTTTTAAAAATTGCAGAATATTTTAGCAAATATCATTTTTTTATTTGGAAATGCAAATAGCATTTTATGTAGAACTATTTTTGTAAACCCCTATTTTTTTGCTATTTGTATTTTGCAATTTGCGGGACCCTATGACCATTTGGGATTGTACACATAAAATCGTCCGATGTTGAAATCTAGCTAGATTCAAGATATACCCAAAAGTTACTTGCATTATCCTTATAAATAAATTAAAAAAAAAATCAGACTTGGTTATGAAAATTGTTACTAAAATATACATACTCCACATTTATCATGTTTTTGGCAGGTGACGATGGGAATTGGGATAAATGGATAGTGTGTACGAAGGAAAGAAACACTCGTTTCCTCGCAAAGAAAAAACTTTAATTTATGCCCCATCACAATATCACATCACATATATATATATATATATATATATATATAAAAATATATATACTCCTTGTCTTTTACCAATAATGCTCTCCATTATGACAACATTCACCTGTAACGAAAAATTAAAAAAAAATACTTTTGTCTATCAATAGTCAGGCTATCAAACTGGTTATAACGATAATATTATTCACATTTAACTTATGAGTTTTTCTAATGATCAGAGATTTAAATAAATAGAGCCGAGTTGAATATTAATCTGTTCTAGTTTATGTAGCTTAAAATTTTATTATTTGAATTTGGTTTGATGGTCAATTAAGTCCAGTTAAAATGATTTTAATCAAGTCGAAGACGATTTAAACTCGAATAGTTTGATAAATTTTTTTATATATATTGATCGAATTGAACTCAAAAATAGCAGCAAATTCATCCACGTGGCCATACTGCTCACATGGGTACATGGGACCCACGTGACAGCACGTACCGAGCCGATGGCATCAAAGTCCGACCCGACAATGGGCAGCTCGGTCTTACCGAGCCCAACCTCGGTGAGAGAGTTAAAGGATAACCATCCGGTTAAGGAAGGCTAAGTGCTCCATTAGCACCTTAAGTCGCCACCTGTCAACCTGTTAGTGAAGTGGCTCGACAAGTGGCAGGATACTTGGCAACCATACATGTTTAAGGGAGGACAAGTGTCCCATTATCTTTATTTTAGTAGTTAATTGTAAAAGTGGCTATTAAATGCCCACTAATGAGAAGGGTATAAATAGGCCTTATTTATGAGGAAGAAGACAAGAGATAAATAATACTTGTACACAAAACGCTGTAAGAAAACCGACCAGGAAATTTCCGGCTCGGCATCATATAAAAAAGGCAGATTTAGCCCTTTATCTTTCCACATATTACACTTTTCTACATATTTTGCTTGTTGGTCGAAAAGTACGTCAACAAATTGGCGCTAGAAGGAGGGCCCGTTGGTCCAGTCCGAATTCCACGCAACATCGACGTACGAGAAAGTCAGGTACAGTCAAGTCTTAAATCCTTTTTAAATAAGCAAGAATGAGTCACCAAACCCGAGATGCTCACGGAACTGAAGATCCGCCCGCACACAACCAGACTGGCCAAACTACCAATGGCCAGAACATTCCCCCCACTGAAACAGGGAGCGTAGCTTTACTTCCCCTTGCCCAACTTATAGCTAATCCAACCTTTATACAACAAATGAACCAGCTCATATCCCAAACACTCGCCACCACCAATTCACAAATACCTCCACCACTTGTAAATACTCACCCGCTCAATCCCCCCGTTAATAACGACGGTAACCCTCAGGTTCCTGTACCTCCCCGCGAGTTGGGTCAGGAAGCCAGTTCCGGCCATGAACAGCGTGGTCGCCGGGATAGGCGGCGACCGCGCGAGGACAACGAGGAACAGAGCCGCGTGGCAGAATCGCAGCCAGGGCTTACGCGCCATCGCCGCACCCGCTCTGTGTTTGCAGGACGATTAGGGGATAATCCTCCTCACCCCACTCGGTCAATAAGTTCCATACTCCGGTTCCCGGACGAAAGAGAACCGGGGAGGGCCCATCAAACTCAGGGGCCTACCGCGTTGGAGGAAAGAGAGGTGGAGATTTTGCGTCTTCGCCGCCGATTGAACGAATTGGAGGGTGGTCCTGAAGATGACCAATTTCACAGGCCACACCAGGTATCTAGCCAGCCTATTGTTATATCGCCTTTTGCTCCCAGTATTTTGGCAACTCCACTGCCACCGAAGCTGAAGATCCCACAGGTCGGTCTATACAATGGAGAGACCGACCCGACGACACACATCCACAAGTACTTGGCGTGGATGGAACTCTACAGCCCTAGCGACGCTATTCTCTGCAGGGCATTCCCGTTAACGTTGGGCGACCGAGCCCACCGTTGGTTCAGGACCCTACCGCAAGGGTCCATTCATTCTTGGAGCGATCTGGGCCCCGCGTTCATAGCGCATTTTCTTACTTGTAACGTCCGAGCTGCGCCAAAAGATTCCCTCGTGAATATCAAGCAGGGAAAGGATGAGTCATTGAAGAGTTATATAACTCGGTTCAATAAGCGAGTTCGGAAATGGAGCACTGTCGGGCGATGCTATTTTTTAATTGCCATGGTCAGCCTCGCCCCGAGACTTGGTTTAACTATTCCATCCATGAATCGGGCGACCTCGTGCGGGGAATTTCGATCCGCGGAACGCCATCTCTGCGCGGAAGAAGCCATGACAAGTCAACGCCCGAGAAATGTAAGGCGGGCGTGAAGAAAGATGGAAAGAAGGAGCCTGTTTCAGGGCCGGGGCCGAGTTCCCGACCATTTTCAGAGAACCCGGCCACTGGCTATAAGGCCCGCCAGGAAGTGCGAGCCGAAGTTGCCGCGCTGAGGAGTACCTTGACCCACACTCCTTGCCCATATGGAGCGAGATATGGTGGTCGTACTATCATAAATCAATAGGCCATGATATTGATGAATGCCGCGACCTCATTAGGGAGATCATGCGCATTATCCAAAAGGGCGGTTTAAGAAGATACGTCCATGAGTTATCGCCCCCACCAGCGCTGGCTCCAGGCGTGAACCCGGAACGAGTGGTGAATCCAGCTCCCCTACCACTGCCGCCGAATGAAAATCAAGGCAGGGAGATCCTGATGATGTCCAGTGTAAATAGAATCAAAACTAACTCAACCGAGGATGGTCGATCGAATCGAAAGAGAAAGGCAGATATCAGGCAGGCCGCCCATGCGGAACGGCAGGTCAGGGTAGCGGAGATTAGAGAAGGCCAACCAACAGGCCGTTTTTTGTTCTCGGATGTAGATGCTGACCAGGTGGTCCACCCACACTCTGACCCCCTGGTCGTTACTGCACCAATCTTGGGCATTCCAGTCCATAGAATTTTAATTGACTCGGGAAGTTACTCATCGGTAATCTATGTCCGAGCTTTTAGGAGATTGAACGTGGACGACACTTACGTTCATCCATGTAATGATAGTATATTGGGCTTTGGTGGAGGAAGAATAATCCCACTTGGGGAGGTAGACCTGCCCATCCAAATGGGACAAGGCTTGCATAAACGGACCGTTATCACCACGTTCAAAATAATCAATGCCGATTCGGAGTATAATGCAATCATTGGAAGGTCGTTGGTTTACCATTTAAAAGCGGCTGTCTCCATATACCACTTTTGCATAAAGTTTCCGACCCCAGATGGGGAAGCAATCCATAAAGGGAACCAGAGGGAGTCGCGGGAGTGCTCTCTCAAACTCCGACCAGTGGAAATTAATGTGATGGAACGAGGTGAAACCAGTGGGACGGTAAAGGATGATCCAGAGGAGAAAGCTGAACAGGAACGGAAGGAAAAGATAGTTTCAGAGGATTATCCGGGCAGACGACCTGGAAAAGAACCAATGATGGAGAGTAAGATGGAGAAAGTAAAGTCGAAGGAGGAATTGGTGGCTGAAGATGAGCCACCTCTACAGAAAAAGGAAGGGCAAAGTAAAAAGAGAAAGCACGCAGAACCAGTAGAGCAAATCGACACGGTCGATATTGACGGGCAAATTGGAGGACGCCGATTCACGTATTGCCACGACCTCGCCATTCCGACAGAAAGATCGAATTTCTTGGCAACAACCTCGATGTCTTTGCATGGACACATTCCGATATGCCAGGAATTGGTCCCAAACACGCTTGTCAATTTGAATATCAACCTAACGTTCGAATAGGTGATCCGGAAAAGGCAAGCTCGGCCCCGACAGGCAGGTCGCCTTGGAGGCCGAAGTGAACAAATTACTTGACAATCAGTTTATCCGGGAAGCCCTCTATCCCCGGTGGGTGGCCAATCCCGTGCTAGTGAAGAAAAGCAACGGCCAATGGCGCCTTTGTGTGGATTTCACCGACCTCAACAAGGCGTGTCCCAAGGACAGTTATCCTTTGCCTAATATCGATTACATGGTAGACGCCACGTCCGGGCATGAGCTGATGATTTTTATGGACGCATACTCGGGCTATAACCAGATATGAATGCATCCAGATGACGAAGAAAATACGTCGTTCTTTTCCGCTCGCGGCGTTTACTGCTATAAGATGATGCCCTTTGGGTTGAAGAATGCTGGCGCGACCTACCAGAGGTTAGTTAATAAAATGTTTGAAGAGATGATAGGTCGTACTATGGAGGTTTATGTGGATGATATGCTGGTGAAATCTTTGTATATATCTGATCACCTTAATGTTCTTAATAAATGTTTGCTGTTTTGAGAGAGTATAAGATGATGTTAAACCCGAGAAAATGTACCTTTGGGGTCGGCTCGGGTAAATTTTTGGGTTATATGGTCAGCCAACGGGGGATTGAAGCTAACCCAGATAAAATAAAAGCTATTATTGATCTTGAACCACCTAATTCAATCAAAAGAGTACAGAGCCTAACAGGCCGACTAGCCGCCCTTAATCGGTTTGTCTCCCGGTCCACGGACAAGTGCAAACCCTTTTTTGAAATTATAAAGAAAAATAAGAACTTTGAGTGGACCGAGCAAGCCCAAATAGCCTTTGAATCACTCAAAGAACATTTGGCCTCCATACCCTTACTACAAAAACCTACCCGGGGGGAGGACTTATATCTATACCTCGCCGTCTCTGAGTACGCTGTCAGCTCGGTATTAATTAGACTGGATAGTTCTGTCCAACATCCGATTTACTACACAAGCCAAGCACTGCATGATGCCGAGCTCCGGTACTCGCCCATGGAGAAGCTGGCCTACTCACTAATCGTTTCAGCTCGCAAACTCCGCCCTTATTTCCTGGAACATAAAATCGTGGTCCTCACCAGCTACCCGTTGAAGCAAGTGCTACACCGACCAGATACCTCTGGTCGGATGATCAAGTGGGCTGTTGAACTCAGCCAGTTTGATATTTTGTACGAACCGCGTACAGCAATCAAAGGACAGGCCTTGGCGGACTTCGTCGCCGAGTTTACACCCTCCATTCAGCTGGAGGTAGTGGAGGATCAAGAGTGGAAGTTGTTCGTTGACGGCTCTTCCACCGCAGGCCGAGCAGGGGACGGGATCGTGATAATCGATCCAAAACTGAAGTGCTACTGCTCGGCCGTGTGGTTCCAGTTCTCGGCAACCAACAACGAAGTCGAGTACGAAGCACTGCTAGCAGGACTCGAAATGGCGGCCTCAATGGGCCTGAAACGGCTGTTGATACACAACGACTCGCAGCTGGTCGTCCATCAGATTAATGGCGGGTACGAGGCGAAAGAACAAAAAATTGTCCGGTATTTGGACTTGGTCAAGAAGAAATTGTCACACTTCAAAGCGAAAGTCTTGCATATCCCCCGAACAGAGAACATGCAAGCAGACGCCTTAGCTCGCTTGGCCTCCAACCCAGGGATCGAAGCGATTGCAGAAGTCACCATTACCCAACTCGCTACTCCGTCACTCAATACGCAAAAGATACATGCTAGTGAGGCAACCGAGCCAACCTGGATGACACCTATAGTCCAGTATTTAGAAAAGGGGGCTCAGCCGGAAGATAAGATGGAAGCCAGAACCTTGCGTACTCAGGCTGCTCGGTTCACACTGATCGATGGCGTCTTATACAAGCGTGGGTACTCCGTCCCACTCCTTCGGTGCCTATCAGAGACGGATGCCGATTACGCACTCCGGGAGGTACACGAAGGTATATGCGGTAACCACGCCGGGGGCCAAACATTGGCTTACAAATTAATACGACAAGGGTATTACTGGCCGTCTCTGAAGAAGGATGCAACCGACCTTGTCAAGAAATGCGAAAGGTGCCAACGGTTTGCACCACAGGTCAGGTACCACCCTGAGCAGCTCAGTTCAATCTTCAGTCCTTGGCCGTTTGCCAAGTGGGGAATGGATCTCATTGGACCACTCCCCACCGGCAAAGGGGGCGTGAAGTATGCCATTGTTGCAGTGGATTATTTCACAAAATGGGCCGAGGCGGAACCTCTGGCAAAGATAGACGAGGAAAAGGTCGTCAATTTTGTATGAAAGTCCATTATCTGCAGATTCGGGATACCACACTCAATTGTCACAGATAATGGGAAGCAATTCGATAACTGGAGGTTTTGAAATTTTTGTGATGGATTTCGCATCAAGAATCATTTCTCGACTCCATACCACCCCCAGACCAATGGGCAAGTTGAAGCAGTTAACAAAATACTGAAATACACGCTGAAGGCAAGATTGGAGGAATCTAAGGGCAACTGGCCCGAGGAGCTACCCGGCGTACTGTGGGCATATAGAACGACACACCGAGTAGCCACAGGGGAAACACCTTTCTCCCTGGCTTATGGAACCGAAGCAGTCATTCCTGTTGAAATCGGAGCCCCTACCTTTAGGGTTGCGAATTTTTTCGAAGGAAACAATGATGTCGCGCTCTGAGCCGAGCTGGACCTATTGGAAGAGAAGAGGTGCAGTGCCGAGATGCGGAATGCTGTATATAAGCAGAGGAGTGAAAGATACTACAACTCAAGAGTGAGGGAAAGGAAGTTTCAGACTGGTGATCTCGTCTTGAAGAGAATAACGGGAGCTGAGCCCAGCCCGCTAAAACCGACTTGGGAAGGTCCATTCCGGGTCAGTAAGGTCTTATCGAACGGAGCGTATGAGTTGGAGTACTTAAGTGGAAGAAAGTTTGAACATCCATGGAATGTAATATACCTTAAAAGGTACTATCAATAAAAACTCAATTTATGATACGATTATGAGGATTTATCCTTTCATCTGATATTCTGTGAGCTCTCTCAAAAGAGAGGACGATTTCTTAATACGCCTCGGCTAAGGCCCGAGCGCTGTTTCAAACACCTCGGCTAAGATCCGAGCGCTGCTTCGATCGCCTCGGCTGAAGGCCGAGCACCGACTGCTCATCTCGGGTATGTCCCTTGCACGTCAATTAGGGGAGGCTCGCTCGAATGGCGGACCTACCCTCAAAACAAAACAGAGACTCGGCTCAAGTTCCGAGCATAAAACTTAGCAAATAAATTCAGGCTAATAAAGCCCACTACTTGAATTGCTTTGGCATTGAACACCGAGCCCCATACTTAGAAAAAAAGAACAAGACAAACAAAACAAAAGCTATACAACATGAAAGAAAAAACGAGCATAATACTTAGCAGGAATTCAAAGGCATACACAAGTGACTGAAAGGGTACTTTCATTTCATTCCCTCAAAAATAATTACACTGGAGGGGCCTAAGCCCATTACATTCAGAGGCCCATGGCCAACTAGCAAAACATAAAAAAAACTTCAACAAAAAAGGGAAACGTCAAACTCCGGCAGAAGGGGGATTTTCATCGGGCCTACTGGAAGCCACTTCTTCTTCCGGGGGAGGTGGGCTTCGGTCTCTGGCGGCGTCGACATAACGCGGGCGAAGAGTGTGAAGTTCAGCATCCAGCAAGGCAAGGTCCTCCTCAAGCTCTGCTATAGTCTTGCCGGCCTGAAGATCCCTGAGGATTTCCCCAATACTGGTTGCGTGACCGCAAGTCAGCATAAAAGCGTATTCCTCGGAGTCCTTATAAACTCGCACGGCATCCATCCGAGCTTCCTCCACCTGCCTACGAGCAGCCTCTTCTGCCTCCCGGCGCACTGTGGCCACGCACCTTTCCATCTCTTCAGCTTGAGCAGCAGCCGCACGCTCCAACTCCGCGACCTTCGTACGGAGCTCTTTCTCAGCCTTACGGGCCTGATCCCGCTCGGCCTCGGCCTTCACGGCTGCTTCCCTTTCAATGTTGGCCCTGGCCGCGGCCTCCTCTGCCTGGGACTTCAAGGACTCTTGCACTCCTTGACAAAGAGCGTGAGCCTCTTGCAAGTCTTGATGGCGCCTCTCTAGCCCCTCCATCCCGCCGATCATATGCCATAAAATCCCCGTGATCCGCCCGGACAGCCCCATGACGTACTGGGCCTTCTCCTTCCAATCAACCTCTGAGCAAAACTGCTCGATCCCGGCGGTCCACGCCCTTGCGGCCACGTCTCTGGCCGCTCGTCCAGCATCAGGCAAATTTTTCACCTGCTCATCAGTAGGCGTGGCGCACCTGACGAACTCCACAAACCACTGGGGGCGCGACCCAGCTACTCTTTCACAGGCCTCGTCCCTCACTTGGCTAGGAGGAATAAAATGGCCCTCTCGGCCGAAGTCATCCGAGAAAGTCCTCGGGACCCCACCTGCTGCGGTCTGCACCGGAGGCACCAATGGAGTTGGCCCAACCCTCTCAGTCCGCCCGGGCTCCTCGATCACAAGTCCCCCTCTTCTTCTTTGGAGTGGGGGCTCCTCTGCCTCAGGGACTCCTTCAGCAGGGCATTTTCCCTCCCTAATTTCATCCCTGCGGGTCGCCTCGGCATCGACAGGCTCACCTGCGGCCGCCCTGCCTCGGCGAGTAGCTGTGCTCCTCACGCGATTAAGGCGCGCGAAGAGGTCTAGACCGCGCCCTGCAAAAAGTATTGGTCAAATAAGAAGCAAAAAAGAAAAAGTCGAAAGGCAAAAATGGAACATAAGAGATAAGAAGCACATACCTTGGGTCCCGGTTGGTCTCGGCGGCTCAGGTGTCCGTGTCTGCACCTGCTCGAGGGCCTGCCCCCTTTCGGCCCTTGGAGGGCTCCTCCCAGCCATCTCTCTGGCCTCCTCCCCCACCGCCACTACCTCTCTCTCAGCCGCTTCCCCGGCCTCGGGATCGGTAGGCAAAGCAACTCGCAAGCCGGCCGCGGCCAAACGGGCCTCGGTGGCCAGCCTCTCGATTCGCCTCTCTCTCGCCCCCGTGGCCTGAATGTTTTCCAGCCGTCTAACAAAAGCGGCCGAGAGTGGGCCAGCGGAGGTTCGGTTCTCTGAACACAATCAAACAGGAAAAACGAGGTCAGAAAAGCCTTTAAAAAACAAAGGAAAAAAAAGGAAAAATAAGCGTACTTACTGAAAGTTAAAGTAAAATCAGAAGGGGGTAAGAGTATAGACTCCTCTTCCCCAACGCGATTCTGCCACTCGCCAGCAACCCAGAGCCATTTGTCCTTCCACTCCTTTAAGGATTGTGGAAGGCCCTCGACCAGCCCGTCTGGATATCCGGGTCTGGTGTGCACGTAATACCATCCAGAAGGTTGCCCCCGGCCCGGCGTGGAGGGGGTCGCCTTCCAGACGAAGAGCTCGTTCATCTCTGTAAATTTAGGGCGCGGGTACCCTTCCAAGTGGAACAGCACCAAGAGCCCGATAATTCTACCCCAAGATAGGGGATGGACCTGAGTTATGGGAAGGCCCCATTTGCGGAACCACCGCGTAAGTACCAGCGGCAGCAGGAAGCGTAATCCGGGAATCAATACATCAAACAAGTTTAGATCAAAGGCCTTTTGGTAAAACAAGAATTAAAGCAAAGTACTTGAATAGGGAAAAAAAACATTAACTTCAATTATCCTTAATCATCAAATAAAAGTGTTTATTAACCTACTCCCAAACCTGGGAATCACAAGATGTTTAGCCAGACATTGAAGATAAACAATTCATAGACAAATTATTCATAATCAAAATCTAACTAATTGAAATAACGATACGATGGAATGAGTGACTCGGGGATGATGACGATCTCTCGATCTATCTTCAATCCTCGAAGGTGTGGTTGCAGTCTTGATCGATCTCTCGAAGTTTCGGTGGAAAAGCGCTCTTTTCTCTGGTTTTAGGGTAAAAATCGGCGTGTCCTTGTTTGTGGCTGCCCGTGTCTATTTGTACTTCGTTTGGGGTCGAAACCTAGTTGAAACGGAAGAGGCTCTGTTTTTCCCGCAGAGGAGCACGGTCGTGCCCCTTTGGCACGCCCAGCCCGTGCTGGGTGTCGCATGAACCTTCCAATTATCTGAAGAGAACACGGACGTGCCATATGGCACGGGCTGCGCTCGTCTTATCGTCGAACTCTTGAGTCTTCATATATGGGTTGAGCACGGGCGGTGCTAGGGAGTAGGGGTGGGCATTCGGATTCGGGTATCGGGTACTCGACTCGATCCGACCGGGTAATACCCGATCGGGTCGGGTATTTTACATAAAATTTCGGGTTTGGTGCCGATACCCGACATGTAAAAATCGGGTCGTATTTGGGTATTGAAAAAATACCCGATAGGGTAGTCAGTACCGATATATTAAAACCCTAAAAAATTAATTCACAAATCACAAGTCAACACTCAACAACCCATTGCCCCATTCCACTCCCAGTCTCGTCTCTCTGTCTCTCGCCGTCCACAGCTCGAATGTACGTACGTTACCCCTCTTGTTCTTTGATTCATGAATGTGGAATATGATTGAAACCTAAGACACCCTTTCAAAGCATCATCTCTCCCATATTTTTGTGGTTTCTTTGAAAAATGAAGAAGCTTCTTTTTTTTTTTTTTTTTTTTTGTTTTTTTTTCAGTGCTAATCTCAAATACATTGGCAAATGATTATTTTCTTTGCTGTTTAATTTCCTCACGCAAATGCAAAATTAAAACATAGCCAATTTTTTTTTTTTTAAAAAAAAAAAAAAACCCGAAAATAATAACCCGCTGGGTGCAGGCATTTTGGTGCAGAAAATCAGTACCCGATTTTTCGGGTAGGGTTGCAGTACCCCAAACCCCCACCCGAAATTTTGGTGCAGGCACCAATACCCGAATACCCGAATACCCGACCCGATGCCCACCCTACTAGGGAGCACGCCCTGAGCCGTGCTCTTTGTAGCTTGTATTGTGATTAGCTCTTTTTCTTCTGTTTTTCGCCCGGTTCGTCCAACTTCTTCTCGATTCGACTCCAAACTTCGTACTTTACATCCAATATTGCGATTGCAATGCTTCGGATTGTTGCCAAAATGCTATAATTATCGATAAATTCCTACAAAACGAGCAAAGCGTAATCTTTTTCCACAAAACAGGAATATAACCCTATTTACTCATATAATGCATGCATAACAACACATTCTAGTCAAGATCAAGCCTAAAATACATGCAAAATACATGTCAATCAAACCCCCAAACTTAAACTGTTGACAGTGCTGGTCAACACTTCATAAACAAGACAACACAAATGGGGTAAAGAAGAGCAACTCAAGAACACTGCATCACAATTCATGTCATTTATCAATGGACATCAAGCACAAACCAACCAAGTTTCAAATATCTAACACGGAGCACAAGTCTATCAAAATCATGGAAAAACATTTCAAACCACGCCTCTCAGGGATAAAGTGTATACTCTACTCACTAGAATAATAAGGGACGTGTATTCGCTCAAATCATATCAATGTTGAAGAATTACCATATGCTTGCAAATCGTCTCACGTCTCCGCCACTCGTTTGTATGATATTCACAAATCAGAAAGGACTTTGATTATGGTTGTAATGAAGGCTCTTTGGTTAAGGTAGGGAAATATGGATAAAGTGACTCAACTCAAGCGTATAGATTGGTAAGCACATCGTTTTTCTCAAACAATTATTCTAATTCAAACCAACTATGTACTCCCAATCGCCTTATATCCTATAACTTCTATTTCTCCCCTCTTATCATACAAATCATCCCCTTTGCCTTACATCACAAATTCCAGCCTTTTTTCAGTTCTGGCCGACTCACTTATTTGCAGTCGATGATTTTTTTTTTCTTTTTTTTCGATTTTTTGTGAGTATTTCTCATTTT
The DNA here is from genome assembly GCA_016081115.2 of Rehmannia glutinosa. Classification (NCBI taxonomy): domain Eukaryota; kingdom Viridiplantae; phylum Streptophyta; class Magnoliopsida; order Lamiales; family Orobanchaceae; genus Rehmannia; species Rehmannia glutinosa. The sequence continues at coordinate 1,295,298 of JABTTQ020001347.1, forward strand.
TTCCTCCTTTTTCTTTTATCCTCCAAGCACCCCAAAATGTACATATTTTCTAACTTCTTGACACCCATTCATTCAACCTTTTTTTCATCCCCTTTTACCCAATGCTATACGCTCAAGATTAGGGTAACAGATATATCATATAAAGTTCTAAGGCTTGCAATGTGGCTATCAAAACAAAATCAGGCAATAGGCTCAAATTGGCTAACTAGGGAAATCACATTTCATAAGGTAGGCAAAAAGGCTTGAAAGGCTTAACAAAAAATGGCCTAAAATCACTTTCATGAATGCATACAACATGTGACTTTGACAGAGATACCAGAGCAAGTTCTAGAATTCATATCAACATGAATGACACACTCAATCACAAACAAGACTGCATAATATGAAAGCAGTAAAGGCTCAAAAGCTCACAGGCTTGTAAGTGCATAATTCAAAGTATATTAATCATGATCTCAATAATCACATGCTCCATATTAAATATTCTCAATCCGTTCAACTCACGCTCAACACCCAATTCAAAACAACATAAACCGATCCACGCATGCTCCCAAGATCAAGATCACAATCAAAACACAACAAGCACACAATGGCGGTCAACTCACTCCCTAACAACTAAGAAAGCAATAAACGTGCTAAAGCGCTAAACGTGCTAAAACCATAAAAAAAATCAAACATCTAATGCAATGCAACCTACATGCTCTAAATGCAACTAAATGAATGCAACGCCACACTCATCAATAAAATTACTACCTCTCCCCCCAAACTTGAATGAAATCACAGCGCATAAAAGAGAAGGTAGAATTTCAAAGAAAAGTGTGGATAGGACCTGGATTACTGTAGGGGTGGCGGCGGAAAGTGGCCCTGGGAGATATGCCAATTTTGAATTTGGTGCAATGTCTGCAGTATCTCCAACTCTCGCTGCTCGTGGGACTGGTACCACAACTGCTGAGCTTGGTACCTTTGCTCTTGAATCTGGTACCGTTGCTCCTGGATTTGGTACCTTTGTTCTTGCTCTGCCCGGAAAGTACTGAAGTCATCTCTATGCTGGCGCAAGCTTTCCTCAAAAGCACAGAACCTATCATGATCGTATTGCCCCCCACGCTCCTCACCTTGGCGGGAGCTCTCTGGAATGTTGGGCTGCCCTGCTCGAAGCCTCCCTGCTGGAAGCCCGGCTCGAATCCCCTCTCCTGCCGATCGTACTCCTGCGCCTCCATCACTAAGTCCTCTTCATCGGGTAACCCGGCTACCCTCCTCCTTTTTCGTTGGTTCAAACCGTCCATGGCTCTGATATGGGCTTCAGAGTACATGAGCCAGTTGAGTTGGTTGTCCACCACAGCGGTGAGCTGCAGGTTAGGGAGGGGGAAAGCCGACCCGACTTTTTGTAGAAAACAGAGGATATTCTCCTCATCACTGATGATCTTCATGGTGCGGAGGGCGCTCATGTTGATGATTCGGCTGCCCACTAACGGCTCCATACGGCTCATGTTAACCCCGAAATGCCGAGCGATGGGGGTTATCATGCCCCCGATTAATATATTCCCCGTATCCTGCTGAGACATATAAACGGCGTGGTCCACGAAGTATGCCGCCATATTATAAGGGGTGCGGGTGAGCATACACCATACAAGGTATAGCTCTTTCGCTTGCATAACCCATTGTTGTGGCGAGCGAACATGGAATGGACCGTCACTTTTTGAATGTAACGGAATACGGGGTTGCGGAGTGACGAGGCCTTGGATGTGCGTGCCGCATATTGCATAAGGCCAGTTTCGGGCGTTTTAGTCAACAACCGCCAGAACTCACGCGAGTTGTAGTTTGCAGCAGTCTGGTACGGGGCGTCTGATGGTACCCCAAAAATCTGATTCAGTTCGGCAATAGTGACGTTCCTCCATTCGTTGCCCAACCTGAAATGGATTTTCCGAGGCTCATTTCTTGGTCGCGTTTCCGTAACCTGCACGGTGCTTAAGAACTCAAGTGCAAGTGTCTTGTAGGTTGGCCACCGCCCTTGCATGAAAGCGGTCCATCCTACTCGTTCAAACATTTGCCACACCTCCTCGTGTATCCCGAGAGTTCGGGTACACTCATCGTCGACGTAGCGTGTGGGTGTGTAAGAACGAGTGATGAGCCGGTTCCACTTTTCCAGTACATCGGGCTCGGTGATAGTGAGTCCATAGGCAAAGGGGCTATTGGGATCAATCTCCCGAGCGGGCCTCCTCTGACGTGCACCCCGAACTCTTTGGTTCTGTGGTTCAGCCATTTGTTTCGAGTTAGTACCTGGCAAAACAATTGTGAGAATCCGTACGTGCCAAGTAAAACAAGAAAACCGATGAATACATACAACAATCCAACAAAGGCATAGTGTCTCATCTCAACAATTTAATCCACAATATAAGCTTTCAACTCAAATACCAATGTAATTGCCGAGAATCCTAGCCACTAACACCCTAAACAATCTAGCACATGTATAATCCATCAAGCAATCAACCCAAAGTCATCCTAATTCATCAACCCACAAGGTGTTCGATAAAATGCCCAATAGAAAATTTCAATCAAAATAATGGCAAAAGTATCAAACAAGCATCATATAACAACCCTAATTCATAATCCTCAAGAAATTCGAAATAAAAAGTGCAATCCATACCTTAAATCCCGAGAATTTTGAGAAGAGTATAAGTTTGAAACCCTAGGTGCTTTCTACCCCAATTTCTTGCTTCAAAGCAATTTCCCAAGAGTAATTCGTGTTAGAGTAGTGTGGGAAGTGATTTGGAGTGATAACCTAGAGAGATTTTCGAAAAAAAAATTGGAGGGGGCTCGATTTTTTTCTGGTTCGCACGAGAGAGGGATGAGTTGTGGAAAGAATTTGGCCCTCTGCCCACTCTTATTACTGCCTCAGCGGAAAAGAGCACGGGCGTGCCCATATGGCACAGGCCGCCCGTGCTAGGGGTCGAAGTTTCGACCCCTAAAACTTGGGCACCGCACGGGCGTGCTCAATGCGCACGGGTTGCCCGTGCGGGGTGCCAAAGTTTCACAAGTCATAACCTGGTACCAGCACGGGCGTGCGCAATGCGCACGGGCTGCCCGTGCTGGATCCCGCAGACATTTTTTTTTTTTTTTTTTTTTAGGAAAGCAAGAAAAATCTTAATCTATGAAAGCAAATAAATCCTAACTTAGAAAAGGGAAAAAACAAACCAAGAAAATATGGGAAGAAATAAAACAGCAAACCGTTGGGTTGCCTCCCAACAAGCGCTAAATTTAACGTCTATAGCTTGACGCTTGTTTACTCGATCACGGCTCTTTGAGAGTGAGGCGTGTCACCTCTTCCTTTTGATCTTTGTGAAGATAGTGTTTGATCCTCTGGCCATTTACCATGAATGTCTCCCCATCCCGAGTCAATAATTCTACTATTCCTGGAGGATTCAACACCTTCTTAATCACAAACGGCCCCGACCATCTCGACTTGAGTTTTCCCGGAAAGAGTTTAAGACGCGAGTTAAACAAAAGGACTTGTTCACCCGGCAAAAACTCTCTCTTCTTTATCATTCGATCATGCCATCTTTTCGTCCGTTCCTTGTAAATCTGGGAATTTTCATAAGCTTCATCCCGGAATTGTTCCATCTCGTTCAAATGCAAGAGCCTCTTTTCACCCGCTGCTTGGAAGTCAAAATTTAACTTCTTCACAGCCCAAAACGTCTTGTGCTTCAATTCCACGGGCAAGTGACACGATTTTCCGAATACTAGCTGATACGGTGATGTGCCTAATAGCGTCTTGTACGCAGTCCGATATGCCCACAATGCATCATCTAACTTTTCAGCCCAATCTTTTCGATTTATATTGACTGTCTTCTCTAAGATTTGCTTGATCTCGCGATTAGCTACCTCGGCTTGCCCGTTTGCTTGTGGATGATATGCTAATGCTACCTTGTGCTTAACTCCATATTTCGCAAGTAGAGTGCTCATTAATTTATTCACAAAGTGTGACCCCCCATCGCTAATTAAAGCTCTCGGGGTTCCAAACCGAGTGAATATATTTTTCTTTAGGAATTTGAGCACTACTCGCGCATCATTGGTCTGTGCCGGAATCGCCTCAACCCACCGAGATACGTACTCCACTGCAAGTAGAATGTACTGATAACCCGATGAAGATGGGAAGGGGCCCATGAAGTCGATCCCCCACACATCAAAGAGTTCGACCTCCATCACATTGGTCATGGGCATCTCATGTCGTCTCGAGATGTTCCCCATCCGCTGGCACCTATCACACTGTTGCACATATAGATAGCAATCATTAGATGACGTAGGCCAGTATAATCCACTTTGCAATACCTTAGCCGCTGTACGAGTCGGGCCGAAGTGTCCCCCGGAAGGTGAAGAATGGCACTGTTGTAGAACTCCCTCCCACTCTTCTTGAGGCACACATCGTCGAATGATGGTGTCTGCGCACCTCTTAAATAGCAAGGGGTCATCCCACATGTAAAACTTGACATCATGGAGGAACTTCTTCTTTTGATACGATGATAAATCCGGAGGCAAGACCCCTGCAACCAAATAATTAACAAAATCTGCATACCATGGGAATTTAGCTTGTAATATCAGAAGTTGCTCATCGGGGAACTCCTCCTTAATCACCTCCGTGCCTTCTTTATCCTCCTTCTTGTATTCCAGTCTGGACAAGTGATCGGCTACTACATTCTTACAGCCCTTTCTATCCCGAATCTCTACATCGAATTCCTGTAACAAAAGGATCCACCGAATCAGTCTTGGTTTGGCATCCTTCTTGTCGAATAGATATTTGATTGCCGCGTGGTCGGTGTGGACTATCGTCTTAGTTCCAATCAAGTAAGATCGAAACTTATCGAATGCAAACACAATTGCCAGCATTTCCTTCTCCGTGGTAGTGTAGTTTTGTTGGGCGCTGTCCAAAGTTCTGCTCGTGTAGTAGATGGATCTGAACATCTTGTCTCTTTTCTGACCCAAAACAGCCCCAACTGCAAAGTCGCTGGCGTCACACATCAGCTCGAAGGGCTGACTCCAATCCGGAACTACTAGAATTGGTGCTGTCACCAAAGCCTTCTTCAGAGTCTCAAAAGCCTGCAAACAATCATTGGAAAAATTGAAAGTAGTATCTTTTTCTAACAACTGACTTAAAGGTTTAGTGATTTTAGAAAAGTCACGAATGAACCTTCTGTAGAATCCGGCGTGCCCCAAAAAGCTTCTAATGGCCTTCTCGTTTGTTGGAGGTGGGAGCTTCTCAATTGCAACGACCTTCGCTCTATCAACTTCCAAACCTGCAGAAGAGACTCGGTGGCCTAATACAATGCCATCACGTACCATAAAATGGCACTTTTCCCAATTTAAAACAAGGTTAGTCTCCTCGCATCTCTGCAAAACTAGAGAAAAGGTTATCCAAGCAATGATCATATGAGTCTCCAAACACAGAAAAATCATCCATAAAAACCTCCATTATTTTCTTAATGAAATCATGAAAGATAGCCATCATGCATTGCTGAAAAGTTGCGGGTGCATTACAAAGTCCGAATGGCATTCTGCGGAAAGTAAACGTACCATAGGGGCATGTAAAAGTCGTCTTCTCTTGGTCCTCCGGGGCAATCATGATCTGATTATACCCGGAATAACCATCAAGAAAACAATAGTAATCGTATCCCGCCAAACGATTAAGCATCATATCAATAAAGGGAAGGGGAAAGTGATCTTTGCGAGTAGCATCATTTAACTTCCTATAATCAATACAAATACGCCATCCAAGAACTACTCTAGTCGCAATAAGCTCATCACTTTCGTTTCTCACTCTTTGTCATCCCCCTTTTCTTGGCACCACTTGTCTAGGACTTACCCAAGAACGTCGGAAATAGCATATATAATTCCAAAGATCTAACCATTTTAAAACTTCTTTTCTAACGACTTCTTGCATTATAGGGTTTAATCTTCTTTGATTTTGCACGGAGGTTTATAGACATCTTCCATTCTAATCTTATGCATTACAATCGATGGACTGATGCCTTTTAAATCGAGAGATTGACCAACCTATCGCCGACTTATGTTTTCTTAACACCCTAAGCAATTTATCGAGTTGAACTGAAGTTAAAAGAGATGATACGATTACCGGACTCGTGTTATTCGCTCCAAGGAATGCATATTTGAGATGCTCGGGCAAGGGTTTGAGTTCTGGGTTCGAAGAGGTCCCCTCGGATGGGCGCACGGGCTGCCCGTGCTCATGGGCACGGGTCGTGCCGTCTTCAGGGTCTTCCTCTTTTTTCTCGACCACAGGCACGGGCTGCCCGTGCCATTTGGCACGGGCCGTGCCATCGTCGAATTTCTCTGAGCTATCTTCGACCTTAGGCACGGTCTGCCCGTGCCATTTGGCACGGGTCGTGCCGTCGTCGAATTCTGCAGATTTTCCTTCGGCTATGCGCACGACCTGGGCGTGCTCTAGAGCACGGGTCGTGCGCCCCTGTAAAACTGACTCCCGTACGTTTTTCTGCGTGTGCGCGCCTCTTGCGCTCCTCGGTAGTTCTTGCATGTTATCTAAAGCACAAACGCAATCATACAAGTCTTGGTTATCATAATCTATCATCATGTTTGAATTTGAACACGAATGTGTTAACCTAAACTCTAAATCATCCCTAAACAAGGTATGATCTGCATACTCATCGATGCAAGATTCAACTACGTCTATGAAATTACAAGTCTCATCACCATCATGAAATTGAAGTGCCTTATAGATAGTAAATAAAACATGCTCATCATTAACCCGTAATGTGAGTTCTCCCTTTTGCACATCTATCGAGGCCTTCCCCGTAGCTAGGAATGGACGCCCAAGTATCAAAGGAACGTATCTGTCTTCCTCCATATACAGCACCAAGAAATCCACAGGAAATATGAATTTATCTACTTTGACAAGTACATCCTCGATGTTTCCCTTTGGATAAGTAAGTGATCGGTCCGTGAGTTGTAAGGTGACCGTAGACGGCTTCACCTCTCCCAATCCAAGTTGCCTGAAAATAGACAAAGGCATTAAGTTAATACTCGCTCCTAAATCACAAAGTGCTTTCTTAAAGAAAACATCACCAATAGCTGAGGATAGTGAAACTCCCGGATCTTTTAATTTCTCGTGGTAGTTTCCTTTGGATTATTTGCACTCCTCTGTCAGATTGACTGTCTCGAAACCAGTCATCTTTCGCTTCTTTGACATAACATCCTTCAAGAATTTAGCATAATTGGGCATCTGCTCCAATGCGTCTGCAAAAGGAATGTTAATATGCAGTTTCTTAAAAATATATCCAAAAACTTAGCAAATTGCGCATCTAACTTTTTCTTTTGAAAACGTTGGGGAAAAGGAAGGGGAATATTAAGTTTAGGAATATCAGGGTTAGAGAAAGATTTAAGCTTCTCAGCCACTTTTTGTTCAGTACGATGATCCTCAACTCCTTCCTCGGCCTCAAGCACGCCATTTGCCTCAGTTTTTGCATCTCCCGGCACGTCAATCGCCGCTCCGGCGCACGCGGGCTGGCCGTCTTGATGGCGCGCACGGGGTCGTGCCAAATCTGTGATTTTTCAGAATTTTTCGGTATTTTCGGCCCCTCGTATTCCGTTCCACTCCTCGAGACGAATGGCTTTACACTGCTCCTTTGGATTAACCTCAGTGTTGCTCGGAAACTGGCCTTTCTGATGCTGCCCACCAATAATCGTAGCTATTTGGCCAATTTGGGTTTCTATACTTTTCATTTGAGACCCCAACAGTGCGACTTGAGATCCCAATTGTGTGACTTGGTGTTCGATTTTATCTATCTTTGCCTCATCTTTAGCGAACCTGTTCCTCGTCTCACTCATAAACGAGGTGAACATATCTTCCATAGTTGGCTTAGCTTCAGCATTAATGACCCCGTTTGTCACACTGAACCCCGGTGGTGGTTGCATCACGTTCTTCGTGTTCGCGTTTGAGAAGTTCTCGTGGTTCCTCAAGCCCGGATGGTAATGTGTGGGAGTTTGATTATTCCGGAAATTATTGAAATTCCGGTTGTTGATATAATTCGCTTCCTCTATCAGATCTAGAGGAACTCCCCCATTATTTGCAGCCGTGATTACCTCATTTGCCTTTGTCAATGCACTCAATTGATTGGTCAAGACAGACATTTGAGCCGTCAATTCCTTAATTGGGTCTGAATCAGTAACTTCGGCTACCCTTTTCATATTAGTCCTTTCGGAAGGCCACTGATAGCTATTCATGGCCATCTCTTCCAACAAATTGAATGCATCTTCCGGAAATCTCGCAAGTAGAGCGCCGCCCGCTGCGGCATCTACAAACGATCTCGTATGTCCCATCAACCCATTGTAGAAAAAAAAGAGTGGCCGATCTTGAGGAAATCCGTGTTGCGGGCACCTCCTTAATAAATCCGGAATCTCTCCGGGCCTCATACAAGAGGGCTCGGAATCGAACTCGCACGAACCGAGTGATCTCACTTTTGGTCAGAGTGTCTTACTTGGTGGGAAGTATTTAAACAGAAACCTCGCCTCGGCTCATCCCGATTGTTCACACTCCCTGAGTTAGGGTGCTGCTTGAGTTCTAGCACTTATCCCTTAAAGAGAAAGGGAAAAGGCGAAGACGAATAGCATCATCGGTCACCCCATTCATCTTGATGGTATTGCAAATCTGTATGAAATTCGCAAGATGAGAGTTGGGATCCTCAGACGGGAAACCCCCAAACTGATTCTGTTGTACCATCGAGATCAGTGCCGGTTTCAGCTCAAAGTAATTCGCATTGATTGGGACAGTGTCAATTCCACCATAGTTGCGATTGATTGGGCGAAAATGTAATCGTGACGCTTCTTCTTGGGTATCGGAGTGCAGGAACCTCTGGTATTGGTAACTCAATATTGACCCTGTTGGCCCGGTTGTTACCTTCATTGTCGACCCCGTTATTGCCTCTATTGTCTTCTTCTACACCTGCCATAGTTTGGTCTTGCTATCTTTCTGCCCGTTAAGTAGCCGCACTATTTCGCCTAGCAAAAGCCTCAACCTCCGGTATGAACGGTGCTAATTCTCCTTGCTTCGAGCGAGTGATCATGCACTACCTGAACCAACTAAAGAAAGAAAGTTAACCACAGTAGAAGTAAAATTAAACAACAAACTAAAAAGAAAAGAAAAAGGTCTAGATTAAGAATAATTCTATTTATCGCAATATTAGTACTAAAAATTTAATTATTCCCCGGCAACGGCGCCAAAAACTTGTTCGCCTATTTTTTTAGCTTCATCGCAAGTGTACGGTGCATTTTATAGAAAACGGTTTGCAAGGTCGAATCCACAGGGATTAATAAATTAATGTACTAAGTACTGGATTATAATAGCCTTATTTTTATTTAGACGATCGAAGGTGAGTGATTTGGTTTTATAATCTAAAGCAGAAATTAATCCTAAAATAACAAATCAAAGAGCGATTGAAAGATCAAGTATGAATGAATGGATTCTTGGGTTATGGTTTCAGTTAATATCCCCCTTTTTATTCTCAGATTAAGCAAACCAAGGTTAAATGTATTCTTCTCTATAGACCAATCACCAAAGTAATTTACCCCCTCTCTCGAGATGTATGTAAAAGTGTTGATTGGAATATATATGTTAGCATCTCTACTCAACATGAGATACCCAACTCCCAAAAGTTCAAAAGATTATAAGATCTCACAAATATTCACAGACTTCTCAATCATGCAAGCTATTTGTGTCAAGTACTCAAGATCTAGTATTGAAACTCATCGGTTAGAATTATGAATCAATACATCAAACAAGTTTAGATCAAAGGCCTTTTGATAAAACAAGAATTAAAGCAAAGTACTTGAATAGAGGAAGAAAACATTAACTTCAATTATCCTTAATCATCAAATAAAAGTATTTATTAACCTATTCACAAACCCGGGAATCACAAGATGTTTAGCCAGACATTGAAGATAAACAATTCATAGACAAATTATTCATAATCAAAATCTAAATAATTGAAATAACGATACGATGGAATGAGTGACTCGGGGATGATGACGATCTCTCGATCTATCTTCAATCCTCGAAGGTGTGGTTGCGGTCTTGATCGATCTCTCGAAGTTTCCGGTGGAAAACTGCTATTTTCTCTGGTTTCTAGGGTAAAAATCAGCGTGTCCTTGTTTGTGGTTGTCCCGTGTCTATTTGTACTTCGTTTGGGGTCGAAACCTAGTTGAAACGGAAGAGGCTCTGTTTTTCCCGCAGAGGAGCACGGCCGTGCCCCTTTGGCACGCCCAGCCCATGCTGGGTGCCGCATGAACCTTCCAATTGTCTGAAGAGAGCACGGGCGTGCCCATATGGCACGGGCTGCCCGTGCTATAGGTCGAACACTGAGTCTTCATATATGGGTTGAGCACGGGCGGTGCTAGGGAGCACGCCCTGCCCGTGCTCACCTGTAGCAGCTGGCAGTAAGCTCTTTTTCTTCCGTTTTTCGCCCGGTTCGTCCAACTTCTTCTCGATTCGACTCTAAACTTCGTACTTTACATCCAATATTGCGATTGCAATGCTCCGGATTTTTGCCAAAATGCTATAATTATCGATAAATTCCTACAAAACGAGCAAAGCGTAATCCTTTTCCACAAAACAGGAATATAACCCTATTTACTCCTATAATGCATGCATAACAACACATTCTAGTCAAGATCAAGCCTAAAATACATGCAAAATACATGTCAATCACTACGGCGTGGATCGACTCAACCGTTCAAGGATTTGAAGTTGGAGGGATTCCAACAAGGTTGAGATTGTAGAAGATTCAATCGAGAGATTAGTTTTATACGAGTGGTGAATTGATAAAGAGGGAGTCTTTATGCCATTCGTAAATCCAGTCGTATTTGTAATAAGCTTTGCTTTTCTAATATTGGATTGTTTGTTCTCTGGCGTGACCTCGTGCATTAAGATTGAGAAATCTAAGTACGTTAAAAATCCTGGTGTTATTTTCTGTTTCCGCTGTGTGAGTGTGTCGTATGCTTCAGTGTTACAACATTAACTTACAACACTGCTCGAATCCGAACATCCAGGATTTTTGTATTAATATATTGATTAATAGGGCAACATATTTTATCAATTGGCATCAAGAGCCTAACATTAATTCTTATTTATGAGATCTTATTTTATATTTGTTGGTAACATGTCTTGTGTTTATGAATAAAGTTCGGTTTCACGCCCTCAACTCCTTGACAGTTTTGAAAAATCTACGAAGCAAAAGAACAGAAGAAGCAAATCTTCAAACAAAAGCAAAATGATTCAATGCAGAGAATGTGATGGCTTTGGACACATCCAGGTTGAATATGCAAATACTCAAAAAAAGAATGGAAAACCATTCACTACCTCATGGAATAACGAAGAACTAGATGATGAAGAAAAAGAAAATGTGAGCAATCATGTTGCATTCACCTCCATTGACAAAGAGGTTGGTTGTAATGAAACGCTCCCCAATACTATTTCTAGTATTACAACACCAAGCAGGTATGACACTAACTTTCCTTTGTTGAAAGATGTCTAAACTCTGTGATTCCTGCAGAGGAAAACAACTCAAGTGATGAATACTCTGAGGATGACTCTGAAGTTAATGAAGATTCAAGGAATGAAGAACTAAGAAGAGTTTATCAAAAGATGCTCGATAAATGCTTAATTGTCAGCAAGACGAATGAAAATCTGGAAAAGAAAGTAGTGTGTCTTAATGCTGAAAAAGAGACACTCAAAGGAGAGGTAATTAAGTTCGAAAAACTGGCAACAAAGACAAAAGAGGAACTTGCCAAAGTAAAGAAAGAACTCAGTGAGATGACAAATTCTGTCAAAAAACTGAACACTGGCAAGGAGAGATTAGATGGAATTCTATCTCAAGGAAAATATCATCAAGATCATGCAGGTATTGGTTTTGGTTCTAATTCTAACAAAAATTTTGCTAAAAAGCATAAAAATTCTAAAACTGCTTTTGTTAAAGAAGGAACTTCATCGAATCATATTGGAAAAAGAAATGGATTTATTCCTATTTGTCACTATTGCAATTGTCCGGGCCATATAAGACCTAAGTGTTATCGTCTTCAGAAGCACTGTAGGCAAGGCAGAGTGCAATCTCATGTGTTCAAACATCACCAAAGAAACACTCCTTGTTTTAAAGTTGATTTATCCAACAAACCCAAGAAAATCTGGGTTAGAAAAAACGAGTTTTCTTGTAATGTTGCTCACACATCTGTAAAAGCTAATGTGACTGAATCATGGTATTTTGACAATGGGTGTTCTCGTCATATGACTGGAGAATTGAAAAAACTCATTGACTTTGAAAAATATGAAAACAGTTTGGTCACTTTTGGTGAAGGTGCTAAAGGAAATTGTTATCATTGATTTTGTCACCACTGAGAATCAAATTGCTAATATTTTCACTAAAGCCCTAGGCTTTCAAAGGTTTAATTACCTAAAACAGTCTCTGGGTGTCTGTACTCTCTGAGCAGTGTGGGTTTCAGTGTTGCAACACCATATGCATCATCTCATTTTTCTTGGTGTGTTGCAACCTCCTTTTGATCTTATTCTTTTGCATTAGTCATTGTGCATTTTTAAGATCATTTCATTGGCTTATATCTGTTTTATTGTTGTAACTCAATAGAGTGCTCCTTTGATGTAACATTTGCCTAAAAACAATTGTGGTTCAATCTGCAAACAGAATATTTTTTTCCTTGTGAAAGATGTATTTTGTTTGGGCCTTTGAAGGAAAAAGCTGCATATACATTGTGTGTGAAAGCTATTCACTATTCTCTGTTCTTTTATATGCGTTAATCATGTTATGATCTTCTGAGAAAGAGCTACCCGTGTTTTGGAGCGAAAGCTACCGACTGGCTAATTGTTCAGCTGTTGATTCCTTTCACTCAAAATATTTCTTAAATTGGAAAAGGATTTTGATCCATTGACTTTGTATGGTGACGTTCTTGAAAAAGGTGGTACAACACCGGGTTACAGCACCAAAACGCCTGAGGCCTTTTATTCCTGTCAGATATACTATCATCATTATATACATCCATCAGGATCATTTTTGGGCTTATGGAAAATATTTTCTTCTTTGATTCGATGTGGTATATTATTTTTGGAAATGATTTTTTCCTTAAATTTGTCTCTAATAAAAAGTATTGTTCATCTGTGCTTATTTTGGATTAATTACACACCTTGAATTATGGGTCTTTCCCAAAAAATATTTGAATTTTAAATTTGCAGTTGGAAGTTTTTCTTGCAAACTACCATTAGTAGCCATTTGTATCTCTCCAATTATGGCGGTTCATTCTCTCTTCAATTTTGGTAAGGACTACATATAAATTCTCGAAGGAAATTGTTTTGACCAAAAAATAGCCAAAGTTTGGTTGGCTTCTTTTGTCTTTTTTTTGGTCAAAAAGGGGGAGAGAAGAGACTCATTTGAGGTGAGACCCAAGTGAGGGGGAGCAAACTGAGTCAAGTGAGGTGATACCCATTCGAGGGAGAGTCCGAAAAGTCCAGTGATGAGGAAGAAGATGACGATGTTGCTTCTGAGAGGGAGTTTGAGTATGAAGATAAGGATAAAGATGATGCTGACTCTGGGGGGGGTCAAAGGAACAGAGTGGATCTGATTACGACCACTACATGTTTGTGTTTATCTTGTTTCTAGTACGAATGATACACTAGTTCTATTTTGCCAAGTTGTTGGATGTTTTTTAACTATGCATGCTATATTTTGAACTGTGATAACTTGCAGGATTTGACCTTAAGTGTTGCATCATTAGATGTTTTATTATGATATAATCCTGTAATGTATGTTTTGACCAAAAGTGCCAAAGGGGGAGATTGTTAATGTTTGCATATTTGGTAAATTTGGGACCACTAGCTTATAACTCAAGTGGTATCATTCACTCTTTGTGAGGGCGTTGACCACGGTTCGAACCCTGTACCTTTGAGTTTATTTGGAATTTATTCCCTCCCCTCCAACCAGTAGTCCCAACTTATTAAAAAAAACTCTGGCGATAGAGCTGGCAATGGGTCGGGCCGGGCCAGCCCGGCCTGAGCCCATCGGGATTTTGCAAACGGGCAGCCCGATTTTGGTCAGGTCTAAAAAACCACTGGCCCAACCCAGCCCATACATACACTCTATGTACAAAAAATTCGGGTTAGCCCAAAAAAGTCGGGCTAGCCTGGCCCGTCGGGCCATTCGGGCCCGACCAAATAGACTGGCTTTTTTGGGCCTAAAAAATCACATTGCCCCAACCCAAACCTCAGTTTGCTGGCCCCTTGGCCGGGCTTGATTTTGCTACCTCTATCCGGGCGATGCAACATTGGTAGCACAAAATCTGGGCAGATTTTGTGCTTTGATTTTTGGCATGTTTTCTATTATGTGAATGTTGCTGATATTATTGGATAGATTTATCTTAATTGATTCAGCCATTTTTATAAATGCCAATTATCCTTTTATAATCACTTTCCTTGTGTACATGATTCTTACCCACAAGGAAATGATTTTATTTTGCTGATTTCCTTCCTTAGCAAGAAATCGTTCACTTGAAATCAGGGATGGGATTTCTTCTTGATTGCTATAAGAAGAGAAGTCAGGCTTTTGGAGAAGTTATCGAGAAAAGCACATTCGAGCTATATTTGTCTTCTTCAAGAAATCATTTGTTCGATATTTTTATTCTTCAGGAGAAGAAGGTGAAGATCTACGGCGTGGATCGACTCAACCGTTCAAGGATTTGAAGTTGGAGGGATTCCAACAAGGATGAGATTGTAGAAGATTCAATCAAGAGATTAGTTTTATACGAGTGTTGGTAAATTGATAAAGAGTGAGTCCTTGTACTATTCGTAAATCCATTCGTATTTGTGATAAGCTTTGCTTTTCTAATATTGGATTGTTTCTTCTCTGGGCGTGGCCTCGTGCATTAAGATTGAGGAATCTAAGCAAACTTTCATATCTTTCGAGATCCATCCTACAATATGGGGTAAAAAAGCCAAAATAAGTGATTTTAGCCCTTATAAAAAGAAAACTGATTCTTAAACCCCTTTCACGCTCATGTCACGTCGAGGTAGTCGTTAAAAAAAAAAGAAAATCCGATCCAATTTATCGTAATCGATTAGTTAACATGTTGGTTAACCGTATTCAAACACGGAAAAAATCATTAGCTTATCAAATTATCTATCGAGCCATGAAAAAAATTCTTATCGGATCGGCAGACAAAACCTAGTTCGAATTCTTGAAACAGAACAAAATAAAGTTGGGTCGAATGAATAAATGGACGTTAAAAATCCTGGTGTTATTTTCTATTTCCGCTGTGTGAGTGTGTCGTATGCTTCAGTGTTACAACATTAACTTACAATACTGCTCGAATCCGAACATCCAGGGTCCTTGTATTAATATATTGATTAATAGGGCAACATATTTTATCAATATATACATAATATATGTGCGCTTTAAAACTATATATATATATATATATATATATATATATATATTGAATTTCGATTCAACACGAAATTTTAGATGAAAATTAATTAAGAAAAATATAAGTATTGCGTTGTTTTACATTTTGTAAATTCACATAATTATTTAATATTTAAAAATTATATATAAAAAACTAAATCTTATTTCAAAAATTCCAAAAATCTATATATATATATATATATATATATAATTTGTTTCGCGCATTTGCAGTTACTATAAAAAGTAATAAACATATATAACAAAATAAGAAGTGATAAATATTTGGTATTTTATTATTTTTGGTAGTCAACTTCTTTAAATAATTATTTTTAATTAATATAAAAAATAGAATTATGTGAAATCAGCTTTCCAAACTTGTGTGTACTGTATTAATTAGTGTTTATCTTTTTTTTTTAAAAAAAACAAATAACTTTTTCATTTTCGATTTGTTTTTTTTACGTATAATATATAAAATTAACCATTTTCTTACAATATCCATTTTGACACTCATATTGTATATACAAAATAAAAAAAGCATAATAAATAAAATATAATAAATATTTACTTATTATTTTGTAATTTATAATGGGATTTAAGAAAAAATGCATTCGGGCTACTGGACATCAATTTATACATTCATGTATTTTGGATATTTATGATATATGTGCAGTTGTTATTTGGGCTTAACCCATTTCTTATATAATTATATTTAAGTTGATTAAATTCAATTAAAAAATACTTATTTTAATTGAAGAAAATATCTCAAAATATGTATCCAAATTTCATGTATCACATATGTCCATACTTATCAATATTATATATATTTATGTAAGAATAAAATTAAGATTTATTTAATATGAAATTATATTCATAATAGTATTTTATAGTTTTTATATTTTTTTATATATTAACGTACTTTTCATGTTAATAGAAATTATTTTTTATATTTATCAATGTATTTTAATATTCAAGTTTCAAAATTGTATATTTGGAATCAGATATGAATTTATCTGTTTGATAATTTTTTTGATATATGTGTATATATAAAAATAAAATAGTTTTTTTTTTTTTGAAAAGTTTCAATTTCCCTTAAAAACGCATTGCTAAATATAAAGCATGGTTTCTGTTTATTTTCTTTAATAATTTGACAATTGTTCAGCTTTCTAAACCCCAAAGAATATTAGAATTTGAAATGACTTTATTATTGATTGTAAATACAATTTATTAAATATTTAGCATTGGGACAATAAAAAAAAATCAACATCAGGCAAGTTAAAGCTTTTTGCAAACTTTTACATTCTTGTAGATAATTGATAAACATGTTTTACAAATAGATATAATTCATACTCACACAACCAAATATTTTGGATTTAAAGATCTATTTCTTTAGTTTGTCATAGTTTTTTTATTGTTTAATCGTATTATTATAATCATATACACTACAACATAAATGACATTAGGTAACACTCAAAAAATGTTACCTAATGGCCATAAAATGTTACTATAGATAATATGTAGCACTTTTATGGCGCTGCACTTGCCCGTGCTACCTATAGTCTAAGGTATCGCTTTTATTAGCTTTTAGTAACACTTTTTCTAAGTGTTACATTAAGTTTTCTATTGGTAACACTTTGAAACAATATTTCTAAAGTGTTACATATGAATCTTATGTAACACTTTTTTGTAACACTTTTTATATTTGTAACACTTTAAAAAAAAAAATACTTCTAAAGTGTTACATATGAATCTTATGTAACACTTTTTTTTGTAGACGTAGAAATACTATTTTTGCCACCAAGTAGATTCGAACCCACGATTTGTTATGTATGGAAGTAGCAATTTGCCACTAAGCTAAGTTGATTCTTATTACAACTTTTGCTTTGTTTTATATATACACACACACACATATATATATATATATATTATATGTATATATAATATATTATAAAATATAATAAAGATTATATTTTATAATATATGTATTAAATTATATTATACACTGTATATATCAAATTTTATATTGTATAGTATATAGTTTGAAAATCATATTATATTATATATTAAAGGACACAACAAATTAAAAATATCAAAAATATATAAAATAAATTTATCGACTGATAAATATTCAATCGGTAAAAATAAAAATATATAAAAATATAAAATTAATTTACCGACAGATAAAAAAGTTCTAACAGTAAAAAAATTAAATAATAAAGAAAATAACGAAAAAATAATTTACCGACGGAAAAAATTCCTAAGTAATTACCGACAACATCAATTTTCATTGGTAATTTTTTTTTAAAAAAGTAAAAAAATAAAAAAATTAACGATGAAATTGGTCTCCGTTAGTAAAAATTAAAAAATAAATAAATAATAATAATAAAATATATACATACGCATTTTCCGTCGGTATTAAGACGGAATTAATTGCCTTCGTAAAAAATAAAAAAATAAAAGCAAAACTAAAATACTTTGTAAAAAGAAAACAAAAATTCAGTTAAAAAAAGCAGTACATGATGTCTACAATTTTTAGGTTTGGTGACATCAATTAATTAAATAAATCTTTGACATGATTTAATGATAGTTATATAATTTTGTGTTACTAAAATATAGCTTAAAAAGTGTTACAATCAATAAAATATAGTGTTGCCAAGAGTGTTTCTTAAATAAAGTGATACCTATTTGCGTTACAAAAGAAATAACAAAAACAAAGTGATACTTAAAAAGTGTTACTTATATAAAAGTGTTACATATAAGCGTTACATATTGATAAAAGTGTTACCTATTTGCGTTACAAAAGAAATAACAAAAAAAGTGATACTTAAAAAGTGTTACTTATATAAAAGTGTTACATATAAGTGTTACATATTGATAAAGTGCTACAAAAGTGTTACATAAATATTGTAATGTAAAAAGTGTTACAAACATGTGCTACATATGTACCTTATGTAAAAAGTGCTACAAAATTTGTGTTACCTAATGTCATTTATGTTGTAGTGATATTAATTATCTTTATATTTTGATTATTTTTGGTGATTTAAAACTTAAAGCAATACTATTCTTTTTCGAAACATAGATAACATAAATCCATAATTTGTAAAATAAAGAATGAGAACAAGTAAAATTGTAAAGATTATTGGTTTAATTTTTAAATTAATAAAATAAAAATTTATAAATAGAATTAATATTAATGATACATAAATACAATATACATATTCGGGGAATGAGGATGGGAACGGAGATCCCCGTTTTATCTAATCCGAATGGGAAGTGGGACGGGGATATAAATATCGTCTCTGTCCCACCCCCCATTTCTAGAGAAGTAGAGAATCTCCATCCCCGCTCCCATTCTCGAATTAAATGGGAATTTCTCATCCCATTATATTCGGTTACCAATGGAGATGGTTTCCCACGTCGATGTTGCCATTCCTAAATGTAGGTGATTAAAATTCATACAATTATTAGTAAATTGTACATGTAACAATACAAAATAGAGGCATTATAGATATACAACTTGTGCATCGTATGTGTAAAAGACCGGTAAAAACTAAATTACGAGTGGTAAACAAAAAAAATTATATTTTGGGAAATACATAAAAAAAAACTAATAATAAGCTTCTTATCTTTCCATATTAGAAATACTAGTGATAGTTGGCTATTTCACACCGCAGCCGAAACTACGTTTTTAGCTTTAGCTTTCGCTTTCTAAAACTTGTCCTTTTCTTTTTTCACACTTAGCCAATCAAAAGTCGCTTTTTATATAAAGTCGGAAGTAATATAATTCAAGGGTTGTCCACATAAATTGAAAGCTTTTGTTTATGATGTGATATTATTCCCTAGTCGTTGATAATTCTTAGGAGGGTTCCATATTATAACTCGAGCAGTTACAATTATATATGTCGTGATTCATGTGATTGTAATATTATATTTTCAATTTCCTTAAAATTAGGCATAGTAGAATAGGCCAATAAGGAGAGATTTAGCATGATTTACCCACAAGATACATCAAGTAATTGATTAATTGCTGAGATTATACTTTATAAATTAAAAAAAAGATGATGATGTTCTTTGAATTTTTATTTAAGTTCTAGAAGACTAGAACGCAAGTTACAAATTGTGTGAAATGTCGTTTGTCCATTTTAATGGTATTTTAAAACACGTTATTTTTTTTTATGTATTCACTAAATATCGAATGATGAGTAAGCAGTTAGATATAAGTAATTTTTTGGAATAAGACCGTGAGCAAAACAGATAATATGTTAACAGGGGCGTAGCCAGCCCGACTACCCCTAGTCCAAATATTTTCTCCTTCCCTAATTATTTTTTTACCTTATAAAAAAAAATATATTTTTTTCCCATAGAAAAAATGAGAAGAAAGAATTTTTTGGGGTGCGCGGTAAATCCTCCCCGAGTACGTACCCATAGACTAGATACATGGTTGTCATCCTGTACCACAAATTCACAATGTATAATTACATAGTAATTTAATTATCTAAAATCTGAAATTATCTGCTTCTTGAGTATAGAATTGAGTTAGGCATTATATTCTTAATTCATATGATAATAAGTTTGACGTAAGATATAATATAGACAAATATACTCCACGATTTTTCGTCTAAATATTTAGTAGGTGAAGAATGACAAATGAATTAGGTAGCCTCGTTTCACGCGGTTAATATTTATTTGACAGATAGATCTTAATATAATAAATTATTTGACAAGATCCAACAAAAGAGATCGATCTGTCCCATGTTAACATTAAACCTACTTTTTTTTTTTTTTTTTTTGAGGGGTAACATTAAACCTACTTATGTTCTCTTTTTTTTTTTTGAAATAACGTACTCATCACTTATATTCTTAGGACTTTCCTAATGCAATATTTTAATTGTATTATTATCATAAAAAAAACTTTGTCTACTATACTTAATAATTAATACCAGTTTTCACACGGATTTTTAAATATTCACTTCTTCAACATCTACTCCCATTCTAAAATATTTTAATTGACGTCTCAGTGCATATCACATGGATCCTTAATTATTCATTTATTCAATCGAGATCCTGGCAGCCATGTGCCTAATAGGTTCACAAATAGGGGTGTCAATTTGTGACCCGACACGAATCTAACACGAATTTAGCGGGTACAAGTACAACCCTTAGTAGGTTCGGGTCAAAATCAGGTCGGACACGATTAACACGCGAAATAAATAGGTCATCAGGTCAGGTTGACTCGCGGGTCGACACGATTGACCTATTTAACCCATTTAAATTTATAGTGACATATTATTTTCATATTTTGTGATATTTTAGTTAGTTATATAATGTTTTAGTTAGTTATACGATGATGGACAAATTATTGAATGGATTTTCTAATAATTTAAAGTCATTTTTATTTATAATTTTAGTTTTTTCTCTTTTTATTTTTTATTTTTTTCGTGTTATATAGGTTTTTCGTGTCGTGTTCGGTTTACCCGTGCATAAATGGGCCGTGTTCGTGTCGTGTATCTTGACACGAATAATTAAACGGGTCGTGTTCATGTTCGTGTCAAACGTGTCATACCAGTGTCAGGACATGACCCGCGAACACAAAACACGACACGATTGACACCCCTATTCACAAATAATGAAGATCAAATTTGGTAAATAAGGGTCCAGATTAGTAAAAGAAAAGTACAAGAAGTTGTTTTTAATAATGTTAATTTTTACCTTTTCTAGAAAACTATTGAATTACAGTTAATGGTTTCATTTGTTGAGAAAACAAGCTGGGAAGCTAGATTTTGACCTGAATTGGAAAAAAAAAAAAAGATCCCTAGCTAAGATTTTCGAAAATGTATTTGAAAGTATAATGACTAATAGTTAATGGTTTTACATAGTTAATTGATTGATATTTAGTGGAAAAAAATTATCTAAAAGAAATAAGATCTTATTTTCAATGTTGAAACCTATAAATAATGAGTTATGCATGCCAGTGAAAAATAATAGCACATATGATACGTAAAAGAGATAAAAGTTTGATATATAAGAATGGGAAATATATAAAAAGAATCCAAAATTATTGAGAAGCTTCTTACTTTTCTGGCCATTGTAGAAGTCATGTCATTCTCGTGGAACACATTCTGAAATTAAAACTAGTGTGAAATGCAGTTTTGATTTTGAAAATGAAAGATGGCTATTCAAGTCGCACCAACGCCTTATCCAAACTTTTTATTTTTTATTTTTTATTTTATCATTTGGCACGTTCTAAAATTGTCCTCCTGTTCATTATTACACCATACCTGACACCACGCCAATAAATCAATCAGGGAAAACTGTACTACTTGAGTTTCCCACCACTACTGCAGAAATAGGTTTTTGCGACAACAATGTTGTTGCAAATACATTTGCGACAATTTATTGTCACTAATAATGCGTCCGTCACATTTACTTCCTGGCTGACGTGGCAATATTATTTGCTTCAACATGGGTTGTCGCTAATAATTATACTTATTTGTGACAAACATTGTTGTCGTTAATAATGTTATTATTTGCAAGGACAAATGTGGTTGCAAAAACATTTCAATTATTTGCATCAACTCTTGTTGTCACAAAAAACTCCTTTTTTTTTTCTTTTTAATTCATTATCCTACTTTTAAACCTATATTCACACACAACATAATTAACATTTATCCATCAATATCAACACCAACAATGCATTCTAATAACAATATTAACCCAAATGCAAAAGCAAGAAATATCAAAATATCTCAAACTAACCAAATTCATACCAAAATACGACCCAAAATATCTCAAACTAACCAAATTCATACCAAAATACGACCCAAAATATCTCAAACTAACCAAATTCATACCAAAATACGACCCAAAATATCTCAAACTAACCAAATTCATACCAAAATACGACCCAAAATATCTCAAACTAACCAAATTCATACCAAAATACGACCAAAACATAAAAGTATATATAACAAACGAAACATCGTCTCAACTAAGCCTAATCATCTAAATCCTCAGCTGGATCATCCCAATCAGATTGATGTGCAGTCGACGCCGATGGAGCACTAGAAGTAGGTGGCGGTGGAGGCGGAAAAACTGGTAGAGGTGTGTTTGGATGCAACTGTGTGAACATCTCCCTCATGGTAGCAACAAAATCAGTCAACTGACTATGGCTCGTAGCCATGGTCTGCACCTGTCCTCGCAGCTCTTGTATCAGACGTTGTTGCTCCTCAAAAACTGCAGCTGATGGTGCTGCTGGTGGCTGGGTGGCAGCTAAAGTCCTGCGCGGGAGAGTGGGCCCAATACCAGTTATATGTCCTCTCCGTTGCCCCAAAATCTCTCGCATAATAGCATGCTCGTCTACATGCTCAGGGTCTGCTGCTGATGCCTGTGCAAATCTCTCCTGAAGACGGTGCTACAAATTTAAAATTTTAAATATTAGATAATTTATAAATTGAAAATTAAATTAAATTACTAAATATATATTAATTGCACTTGTTTACACTTACATAGGTCTGTTCCGCTTCAGAATTCACCCAAACACCTTCACGTGTGTGCATGTGTTTCCAATTTTCAATTAGTGATAAAGGCTCATGTGTCTCTTTGTTGGCCTGTCCAACATTAATATGACATAACAAATCAAACAATATATTTATATCACAATTTCTTATAAATCTTTAATTTTAAATATATATAATGACTTATTACCTTGTTAGAACGGTGTCGAGTGTATGATATACGCCCTTGCGTGCTATTCCATCGCTTTTTGTTGCGGTTCTCCTTGTTCCTCGAACTCGTCCGCTGCACAAAAGTTAATTTCACAAACATATTGTATATCATTGACTTAAAAACTTAAGTTTTTATGATTTACTCGGTAAAAGTGAAATTTAACAATCAGATTCTTGAGTATATACATAAATAGCAAACTGTTAAAAACTAATAGCCAGCATAATATATGTAAATTTTTATTTACATTTGCTGATCTAGTCAACAAAAAGCCCTGCTGCATTACATTCAACATGATATATATATATATGTATATATATATCATATGCATTCTCCATAGAAGTACAAAGATTTACGAACTCACAAAAAGTAGCTAAACCTTATTGTTATCGGTATGAAACTTTATACTGTTAGAATAAAGCATTGGAGATGCTAAGAAGAGCTCATTGGCCATTGCCTTCCCTTATTTAAAGTCACATTAACTTCATCACAAGCCTGTTAAGACATGCTAATGGCGAAAAGTACTTTTACGCGCTCTCATGGAAATTATACAAAACTTACTGACAACTATGAAAACAATAATAATATACCTGCCACCTATCTGAAATAAACATATCGCAGACACGCTGCCAGTGCCCCGGATCCCTAACATTATCTGGTACACTAGCTCTCGCTCGAGCTATGTTCTCCAAACCACCGTTTTCTTTAAAGTGGTCGTGCAAATCACTCTTCCAGTCCCTATAACGCTTTTTTGCATCTCGCTCGACCATTCCGCGTAATACACCATTTTTGTAGGTGTAATCAACGGAGAAATAATCCTGAAAATACAAACGAAACATATTAAGCAGCTTGAATAATTCATAATGTAATGCATAATGATTAAAATGAAAATATGAACTAATTAGCAACGTACCAACAAGCTATCAAAGACCAGTGTCCGCTGATGCAATGGGATCTCATCCCATGAATAGTGGAAGGGCTCACAATGGTCTCGTGTCTGGATCCCAACTGCACTATCGTACAATGATCCATCAACGCCTAACGACTTCCATGTATTGTCTTTCTCATCGAACTTTACATGGATTTTTTCGCCATTTGATCTACGTCGCTCGATTTTGTCTCCCTTTGCCCGCCCTCGGCCTTTACGAGCTGGAGGGGCTGCACAATATTAAAAGACAATAGAAATTATAATTATCCCCTAATTATATTAAAAGAAAATTAACTAGCCAACTACTAGAGATTAAAGGAGAAATCTCAGCCACTAATCTCAAGTTAGGTACTAAAAACCATGTCAATTTAATTATCTCTAGAATTATAAAATGTATAGCAGAACAGCACTTCTATCTGGACAGTCTAGGATTGTGAGGAAACTTCTAGAATCTTTTCTTGATTACATATTTTTTCCAATTTTTCCTTTCTTGACACCTGTTTTCCAAAGAAAAAGTAGGATACACTTATACACCTGTTTTTTCTACAGAATCACATCATGATCTGAGTTTGCTTCATTGTGACTCATTGAACAATATCATCACTTTGAAGCATTGTGCATCAGTTGGGATTCAATTATATTCCATGACTTAATCAAGAATCATTATGATTAAACTGAAAAAAATGAGCTCTTTTGCTAGTAAAAAGATTCCATACCTTAACCACAACGGTTCTATGTTGTAAATGAGCCGTTACTTCGGATGGAATCTTTTATTCCAAAATGGTGTTTTTCAAACATATAATGTGAATTTTTAATTACCCGACTCGCAGTGCGAGGGCAACCTAGGTGGATCCTCTCGTGGTGGCTGGGCTCCACTAGATGAACCAGCACACGTCGCTACAGGGCCTGACATGATGTACACCTGAAATTAAGGTTGAAAATGTTGAAAATATACATACAGTTTTTGCCTAGATATATATGGAGCCCTAAGGTCAATGTCAACCAGATCACTATAAAAATGACTAAGAAAACCAATGCAACAGTCCAATGCAATATACCATGATATTTCATCCACAAGTATTCAATAAGCTATCTACTATCAGCATGTTATATATGCAGTCAGCCCGAGGATTGAACATTGAATGATTATCAACAAAACAAGTGCAATATAAATGCATGCATTTGCAAACTCTGTCCGTGCATCTATCACAAAACGCTTAAGTTTGTGACTAAGAATCGATATAAAAAAAGGGATAATTACAAAAACTACCACTAAGGTTTAGCCTAATCGCAAAAATAAATACTTCAACTGGCAGAAAACGAAATATTCCCCATCTCGATGATTGACATGTTAAACGGCTTGATCTTTTTTCTTAAGGTCTAAAACATACTTGTTTAGTAAACATTGGAAGTCACATGAGACTCAAACATAAATACCAGAACCAACATACTGATTGCAAATATATTGCAGAGCATGGGTAAGGCATCATACCTCCTATTGTCCTCCACTGCTTGCTTACGCCGTTGTATCTGGAGTTCTAGGACATGGATCTGTGTTGCTCTAGCCTAACAAAGCAAAGGTACAACATGAGAAAGTAGAAGCCAAAAGCCTAGTTCTGGTTTTTCCAATAGCCTAACAGTCATGCAATTAAAATAAACTTGTTGTTTATGCAGTCTGTCTATTTGCTTAGCACACCATCATACAAGGAAATATTCATATATTTTGCATCTATTTCAGTTTCAGCTTCCAAAAGGTGCTTCAATTTAATAGGAGTGTTTGCAAACACTTCTACTTTTGGAGGAAGTGATTTATTGTCGCATAAGCTGGTATTTGCAAACACTAAAATGTGAGATTTTTTCAAGCTAAAAGCTGAAAATCACATTTTTTTAAGTGTTTGCAAACACCCCCAATGTTCTGCTTTCATAACCACAACCACTTTGTTTCTTGGTTGTAATCTCCCTATTTCACAAACTCCTACAAAAAAAGTCACAGCAGCAATTTGAAGTCCACAAAAACTAACCAAACAAGCATTTTGAATATGGTACTAAAAAATTCACTAGGAAAATCTTCAGACGCTCTACAAGCGGTACTACGTCTGCATAAACCAGTATTTCATGCTATTCAAGAATCTCAGTACCTCAAAACAGAATATCCAAAAGGGAAACAAAAAAAAACAGGAGAGAGTTTAAGCCACACTAATAAGACTATTCACATAAGGGAAAAACACAGTGGTAGACAAAATCTCGACTCCTTCACCGCTCATCAATTGTTCACTAAGATGGAAGAATGAAAAAAGAGGTAACATCATGTATCCAATGTACTTCAATAAAATTCTAAATACAAGAACACATATAGAACAACAGCTTTATTTATAAACCAACTTGTCCTCCAAGAAGCTGTTCACTTGAGTGCAGTTTTTTGGCTTAAGAAGAATATACAGGGTACTAAGTCCATGGATAGACATGCTTACACAGGTATAATCCCATAATGTTTAGACATGAATAGCATAGTAAGAGAATTGTGTTTAAATTTTAGAGAGTTAAACACTAGTACATACAGAACTAAAATCCCCAAACAGAAAGAGAACTTAAATAGAAAAGTCCCCTTTAAAAAAAAATTAACTAACTTCATGTACCCTTTCCTATGCTCACTGAACTACAAAGATCCAAAAATAATGTTAATCGGGACTACAAGCCCACACTCAGATGTAGAAACATGAAGATAGTCTTTGTGGTCCTAACCTCAAAAAGCAATTCGAACTTTCTACCAATTTGAAAAATTCAATGTGACAATAACTTAATGAGCTAAACAATGTATCACCATTATGATATTTTCTTCGCATTTAAACTTCCAGAAAATTAACAATACTCTAGGCTGTTACAATTCCAAATAATTAACAAAGATATGAACGAGAAACAAAAATAAATCCACAAACAAAGAAATTTGCGACACACATTCGGAGATAGATCTAGCAGAAATTTAGCAAACGAAAATTGTTTAAGATGCAATCGAAAAACAAATCGCTGCAATTGAACTGTGAAGAAGGATGGGTGAGGGAAGAAAAGAGAGAGAGACAGAGAACTAAGTAGACCTGGATAGCAGCAGCGAACAATCACCTGCAACGACGGCAGCCGGCGCGGTGGATGGCAGGACCTGGCGACAAATGGGAAAAAACATTAGACATTAAGTGATGGAGAGGGGAGAGAGACAGAGCGGGAGAGAGAGATAGAGAGCTAGGAGCTACGGCAGCCGACGGAGGCAGCGATGGTAGCCGGAGAAGGCGGAGACAAAGCCAAGTGCGGTGGAGAGGGAGGAAGTTTTGGTTGGCGGGAGAATATGTGGAAAATTAGGGCGCGACCTAATTTCTGGAGGGAGAGCAGTATTTGCGATGGAATTTTCTAGCAGACTAGTAGCGACAACAAAAATATTGCCGCCAATAATATTATTAGCGACGAAAAAATAAATTTTGGGTCGAATTTGTTTAGCATCAACAAAGTTGTCGCAATTTTCTGTTATAAGCGACGACTTAATTTTCTTTTTTTGTCTCTAATAATATTTAGCAACACTTTTGTGCAGCTAATTATTAGCTGCAATATGTCGTCACAAAAAATGTTATTTGCGACTACAATTTGTTGTCACAAATATCTTTGTTGCAAAAGTCACAATTTCTTGTAGTGCACCTTCATGTTTGATTATTGAAGATGGAATTTGGTTTAGAATCAAAATTAATTAAAATAAATTCGAAGTATGATAAATGCATTATAATAATACAATATTGAATCTCACCTAAAATAATATGAGATCTTTTTCCATTTATGTACTTTTCACATATTCATTGCTAGAGCTGGCAAAATTGGCTCGGTCCGGTCAACACATATATAGGGTTGTGTTGGCCCTTGGGTTTTATTTTTAAGTGCCCAAAAATGATCAAACCTACTTTGGTCCAGACCAAATGTCCCGAAGCTCAATAGACCCGACAAAAATATATGTATTAGGTTCGATTTAACCACAAGAATGTTGTCAATGAAACTTTGGCCTAGCTCGACCAGATTTTAAGACTTGACCCATTGGACCTGACCCTGCCCAACTCATGCAAGCTCTCTTTATTACAATCATATATATATAAAGAATAATGTAATTGTTTGGACAAGAGTTGTTAATGTTATGAGAATTGGCAATTTTGTGTTTATCTGCACAGTGCAAAATCCAGTGTTGTAACACTGCAGTGCAAAGGCAACACCTCTCGCGCGAATCCAGCCGATATCTTGCCAGATTCTCTGTGATTATTTAATGGCATATAATCTATTTCGAGTAGCCTGCTGATTATCTTAGATTCTTTATCTAGAATTATTCAGCCCATTTAATTGCCATTTAAACTCTTTCCTTGTGTCCTTGTTCTTACCCATAAGGAAAGGTTTTGTATTATGCTGTTTTCCTTTTATAGCATTTGTAACTCCAGCTGGAAATATGCATGTCCTTGATTCCAGCCACGAGTGAATCGATTCTGCTATGTGGGGATCGGTTTGTATTTTCTATAAAAAGGGAACTCAGCCTTTGAAGAAGATATCCAAGAGAAAATATCATATTGAGCTTATTTGTTCTTCTTCAAGAAATATCTGTACTAGTCTTCGGGAGAAGACGGTGAAGATCTACAGTGTGGATCGACTCAACCATTCAAGGGATTTGAAGTTGGAGGGATTCCAACAAGGTTGAGGTTTTGGAAGATTCGATCAAGAATATTAGTTTAATACGAGTGTTGGTGTAGAAGATAAAGTTCATGTCTTTATGCTTTTCGTAAAACCAGTCGTATTTGTAATAACTGTTGTTTTCTAATATTGGATTGTTTCTTCTCTGGGCGTGGCCTCGTGCATTAAGATTGAGGAATCTAAGCACGTAAAAAATCACTGTGTTATTTTTTATTCCGCTGTGTTCTGGTGTTGTTTTGTCCAGTGTTACAACATTATCTTATAACACCATAAGAATCTGATCTTATTAAATTTTTAGGGCATCAGATTCTATCAATTGGCATCAAGAGCCTACCACTAATCCTTATTAGTGTGATCCTGTTTTTCTGTGTATATCTGTTGCTAACATGTACAGCTATCGTGAGGGAAGCTCTATCTCCCGACCACCTCTTCTCATTGGCACCAATTTCTCCTACTGCAAAGCCAAAATGAGGGCATTTATCAAATCTGTAGATGAACGTGCTTGGAAATCCATCCTAACTGGTTGGACACCTCCTACTGAAATTGTTGATGGCAAAAGTGTTCCAAAGAATGAAACTCAATGGACAATCACGAGGATCAATCGCCAATTCAAATTAAAGGCTCTCAACGCATCTTGATGCGATTGATGAGAATCAGTTCAAACTGATATCTACATGTGAGACCTCTAAAGAAGCTTGGGATATCCTTCAAGTTGCCTACGAAGGAACTGAGGCTGTAAGAATGTCTAAACTCCAAATGCTTACTACTAAATTTGAGAATCTTCGTATGAGTGAAAATGAAACCATAAGTGATTTTAACTCTAAACTCTGTGATGTCTCAAACGAATCTTTTGCATTTGGAAAGAAATACTCCAATTTCAAACTTGTCAAAAAAGTTTTAAGATCTCTCCCTGAAAGATTTGCCTACAAGGCAACTGCCATTGAAGAATCTAAAGTTCTTTCAGAAATGAAACTTGATGAATTAATTGGGTCTCTTCAAACCTTTGAAATGAATCTTGAAGAAACTAAGAAAGAAAAACTGAAAGAAGCTACTTACAAAAAGGAGAAAAATAGGGAAATTGCTTTTCAGTCTGAAACTTCTGATGAATTTATGAGTGATGCAGGAAAAGAAATTCAGGAGTTTTTTGCACTGCTCACCAAGAATTTCAATAAGATCTTCAAACAGGGAAACAAAGGAGGAAATTTTCCCAAGCCTGGAAAAAATTCTGGAACTCAAAGAAAGCAGTTTGATGGTGGTAAAGGCATTAAGTGTAGAGAATGTGGAGGTTTTGGACACATTCAAGCTGAATGTGCGAACACCTTAAAGAAGAATGGAAAATCATTCACCACATCATGGAGTGATGATGAACCAGAAGAAGATGATGAAGAAGACAACGTGAGCAATCAAGTTGCCTTCACTGTGATAAAAGAAGAGGTTGGTTGTAATCAAACGCACCCCAGTGTTACTTCGGGTGTTGGAACACCGAGCATGCATAACACTAGCTCTTCCTTTATTGAAACATGTCTGAATATTGTACTTCCTGCAGAAAAGAACAATTCGACAATCGGAAGGTTCGGGGATGATGACTCGATCTAGATGAAGAGTCAAGAAATGAGGAGTAAGGAGAATTTATCAAAAGATGTTTGATAAATGCGAATTTGTCAGAAAGACAAATGCAACTCTGGAAAAGAAGGTTGTATCTCTTACTGCTGAAAAAGAGATGCTCAAGGGGGAAGTGATTAAACTGGAGAAACTTGCTAATGATAGGAGAGAAGAACTCATTAAAGCAAAGGAAGAATTCAGTAACGTGACCAACACTGTCAAGAAATTGAACTCTGGAAAAGGGAGATTAGATGAAATTCTATCTCAAGGAAAATCTCAACAAGGAAGGGCAGGTATTGGATTTAATAATAATTTTAACAAAAACGCTGTGAATAAAAAGAAAAATTATAATATTGTTTTTGTTAAAGAAGGAACATCCTTTGGTCAAACTGGAAAAAGAAACAATGGCTTTGTTCCCATATGTCATTATTGCAATCGTCCTGGCCACATAAGACCTAAGTGTTTTCGTCTTCAAAAACACATTAGGCAAGGTAGGGCGCAATCTCAAGTGTATCAACATCAGCAAAGAAGCACCCCTCGTTTGAAAATAAATTTATCAAATCAACCCAAGAAAATCTGGGTTAGAAAGGATGAATTCTCTTGCTATGTTGTGCACACTTCTTTGAAAGCCAATGTTACTGAATCATGGTATTTTGATAGTGGATGCTCCCGTCATATGACTGGAGAACTGGAAAAATTGACTGATTTTGAAAAACATGAAAATGGGTTGGTTACTTTTGGTGATGGAGCTAAAGGTAAAGTTTTGGGAAAAGGAACCTTGAATGTATCTGGTCTTCCTTCTCTTAAAAATGTTTTGTATGTTGAGGGACTAAAAGCCAATCTTATCAGTATCAGTCAGCTTTGTGATAATGATCTTCTTGTGAGATTTGATAAAAATGTGTGTGCTGTTTTTGATAAAAGTGACAAATGCATTTTGAAAAGTAACAGATCCTCTGACAATTGTTATCTGATTCAAGAACAAGTTCAGTGTTTTAATACTTCTTTTGTGTGCAATAAATCTTCTTTAAATGACACTGATTTGTGGCACCAAAAGTTAGGACACATGAATTTTCGTGGTATGATGAACCTTATTAAAATAGGAGCCGCTTCGGGTGTTCTAAATCGAACAAAGACCACTCCGGGGTTTGTGGTCCTTGCCAACCGGGTAAAAGAAAAGGGAAGCACACAAGGTGTTACAACACCTTAGATCCTCACACTGCCTGGAAATTATTCACATGGATCTCATGGGACCCATTCAGTCGCCAAGATAAGCGGGAAGAAGTATGTGTTTGTGTGTGTTGATGATTATTCCAGGTTTACTTGGATTGATTTTTAAAACAAAAATCGACGCATTCTCTGCTTTTCAAAAACGGTCCTTAGATTGAACAATGAAAAAGGATTCAATATTGGGAGGATCGAAGTGATCATGGTAGAGAATTCCAAAATGTCAATTTTTCTAAATTGTGATAAACTTGGAATATTTCATGAGTTCTCTGCACCCATCACTCCTCAAAGAAAATGGAGTTGCGTAAAGAAAAATAGAACTCTTCAGAAATGGCACGGTCATGATTAATTCCAAGAAAATCTCACCCAGATTGTGGGTCGAGGTGTGAAGCGTCTTTATATTATCAATAGGGTTCATTTACGCCCTGGTACTAATATGACTCCCTACGAGATTTGGAAAGGTAAGAAACCTAATCTAAGCTACTTCCATGTGTTTGGATGTGTTTGTTACATTCTTAATGATGACAACATCTTGGTAAGTTTGATTCCAAGAGTGATGTGGGAATTTTTCGGGATATTCTGTAAATAGCAGGGCCTATAGGGTTTACAACATGAGAACTCGTACTATCATTGAATCTATAAATGTTGTTGTAGACGATTCTAAAGATTTTGCAGATATATCCAGAGAAAGCAATGAAGAAGTTGCGGAAGAAGTTGATGTTGGGGAGATCGATGTTACAACTTCGACTCCACACTGAGAGAGAGATCATCGCAAAGAAACTCGATGTTATAACATCCAATCTTGCACCAGATGCTGAAGCAGACCCTGAGTCTGATGATGGAGGAACTGAGTTTGATATCTTTGATCAAACCAGAAAAGAACCACCAAGCAGGATAATAAAGAACCATCCAGTGGATCAAGTTATTGGGCAAGTGACTGAAGGCATTAAGATAAGAGGTAAAGAGAAAGTTAATTACAGAGAAATGGTAAGATTTGTCTATTTTACTTCTCTCATTGAACCTAAAAATGTTAAAGAAGCTCTTCTTGATGAATATTGGGTAAATGCTATGCATTCTGAACTGGAACAATTTGAAAGAAACAATGTGTGGAATCTTGTTCCTAGGCCTGAAAGTTCTAATGTTATTGGAACCAAGTGGATTTTCAAAAACAAAACTGATGAACTTGGTAACATAACTAGAAACAAGGCTAGGCTAGTGGCTCAAAGCTACACACAGGTAGAAGGGGTGGACTTCGATGAAACCTTTGCGCCTGTAGCTAGACTTGAGTCCATAAGACTCCTACTTGCTTTTGCATGTGTGCTTAAAATCAAATTGTTTCAGATGGATGTCAAAAGTGCCTTCCTAAATGGTTTTCTGAATGAGGAAGTGTTTGTTGAACAACCCAAGGGTTTTGAGAATCCTCACTTTCCCAACCATGTTTTCAAATTAAAAAAGGCTTTGTATGGGTTGAAACAAGCTCCTCGAGCTTGGTATGAAAGGTTAACCACGTTTTTGTGTGATAAAGGCTATAAAAGAGGAAGTGTTGATAAAACCTTGTTCATCCAAAAATTTAAGAATGGTATCACCATTGCTCAAATTTATGTTGATGACATAGTGTTTGGATCAACCTCTAAACAAAAACTTGATGAATTTATTGAATACATGTCCTCTGAATTCGAAATGAGCATGGTTGGTGAGTTGAACTATTTCCTTGGTCTCCAAGTTAAACAGTTTGACAAAGGGATTTTTATCACTCAAAACAAGTATGCCAAAAACCTTGTTAAAAGGTTTGGGTTGGACAATAAAAAGCACATAAAAACGCCCATGGGGACTAACGATAAATTGTCCAAAGATGAGAATGGTACCCCTATTGATCCTACCCTCTACAGAAGCATGATAGGAAGCCTTTTGTATCTCACTGCTAGCAGACCTGATATTAGCTACAGTGTCTGTGTTTGTGCTAGATACCAGTCCAGTCCTAAGGAGTCTCACTTAAAAGCTGTTAAGAGAATCATTCGCTATATTAATGGTACAACTGAACTTGGTATCTTATATTCATCTGATACTACCACTAATCTGGTTGGTTTTAGTGATGCTGATTGGGCAGGTGATGTTGATGACAGGAAAAGCACCACGGGAGGGTGTTTCTACCTTGGGAACAATCTTGTTTCCTGGTATAGTAAGAAACAGAACTGTGTTTCTTTATTCACAGCTGAGTCTGAGTATATTGCTCTGGGAAGTTGTTGCTCCCAAATGTTGTGGATGAGACAAATGTTGGCTGACTATGGGGTTGAAGAAAAAATTCTTACTGCCTATTGTGATAATTCTAGTGCCATAAATATTTCTAAAAACCCGGTGCAAAGACTCCGTAACAAAACACATCGATATTCGACACCATTTTATTAGAGACTTGGTTGAGAATAAAATTGTTACCATTGATTTTGTCACCACTGAGAATCAAATTGCTGATATTTTTACCAAAGCCCTAGACTTCCAAAGGTTTAATTACCTGAAACAGTCGTTGGGTGCCTGCTCTCTCTAAGCAGTGTGGGTTTCAGTGTTGCAACACCATACGCATCATCTCTCTTTCTTGATGTGTTGCAACCTCTTCTTGATCTTATTCTTGTGCATTAGACATTTTGCATCTTTAAGATCATTTCATTGGCCTCTTTGTTTTATTGTTGTAACTCTATTGAGTACTTCTTTGATGAAATCCTTGCCTAAAAACAATTGTGGATCAATTTGCAAACAGAATGGTTTTTCCCTGTGAAAGATGTACTTTTTTTTGGGCCTTTGACGGAAAAAGCTGCCTATACATTGTGTGTGAAAGCTATTCGGTTGTGAACTATTCTATGCTCTTTTAAATGCTTGAATCCTGTTATGATCTTCTGAAAAAGAGCTACCCATGTTTTGGAGCGAAAGCTACCGACTGGCTAATTGTTTCACTGCTGATTCCTTTCACAAAAAGAATGTTAAAAAGGGAAAAGGATTTTGATCCATTGACTTTGTGTGGTGATGTTTTTAGAAAAGGTGGTACAACACTGAGTTACAGCACCAAAACGCCTGAGTTCCTTTTTTTTGTCAGAAATAAACTCATCATTCTAGACATTCCTCAGGATCATTTTTTTGGGCTTGATGAAAATATTCTCATTTTTTGATTCGATGTGGTGTATTATTGTGGGAACGATTTTCTCCTTAAATTTGTCTTCTATAAAAGGAGTTGATCATTAGTGATTATTCTGGATTTATTGCACCTACTAGATTATGGGACTTTTCCAAAAATATTTGAATTTCAAAATAGCAGTTGGGAAATTTTATGGAAACCACCTTTTTAGCCGCCAAGTGTATCTCTCCAATTAAGGGAGTTATTTTCTTTCCCTATACATATACTCTCTCTCTCTGTGGATATTTGAAATCATTATCTTCTCTTACATATCTTTCTCTTGCTCTCTAACTCTCTCTCGCATCTCCACTATATAGTGTGTTTTTGTAGTTGATTTTGTACAGATCCTTAGCATGGTGCGTACAAGAGATCAAATCATTAAAGAACTACGAGAAGTT
Organism: Rehmannia glutinosa; assembly: GCA_016081115.2. Taxonomy (NCBI): domain Eukaryota; kingdom Viridiplantae; phylum Streptophyta; class Magnoliopsida; order Lamiales; family Orobanchaceae; genus Rehmannia; species Rehmannia glutinosa. The sequence goes on from JABTTQ020001347.1 coordinate 1,330,512, forward strand.
GCAGAGAATCGAAGAAGAAACAGGGCCAACCCTGTTCCCAGAAACCTTGATTCCGATCACCCACCTACCACTGGTGGTGCCTTTTCCGGTGCTGAGACATCTCAAAGGCAAGCCCTAAGAGTCGATTTGAACCAGCCTCCACCCTCTGATTCGAACCCTAGGGCTCGAGGGTTTGGTGAAAGTTCCCTTTCCACTGCACCAGAACAGGGGTTTGGCAACATGGGTAATGAACCATCTCGGTTATCACCCCTTTTAGGGCATATCCGACCGTCTGACCAAAGTTTCTCCAAAACTTATGTTCGGAAGAAGAAAAGAGGGGAATCATCCCAGAAAAGCCCACCAAAAGAGACCTATGTGGTGGACGAAGAAGCACCTGTGTTTAGAGGAAGTGGTCCAGCGTCTAAAAATGCATCGAAGAGGATCATAAGGCAAATGGTGTTCACAGACTCTGAGGATGAAATTCCCAGGGAGGACCCTCTTGACAACATCCATGTTCCTGATGTTGAGATGGCACCTTCTGAGAAAGACTCCTCTTCGGATGATGATAGTGATAGCACCGAGTCTGACTCTTTGAACAACACTAGAGAACCTTCAGAACCTGCTGGCAAGGTCCAAGATGTCAATGTTGAAACATCTCAAGTCCACACTGACTCTGACAGCTCTGACCATGAACCATCTGACTCTGAGCTCGAGGACAACAAAGGTCTGTATGCTGCTTTTTATTCTTCCTCTAATAAAAAATTGTGGGACACTGTGGTCCAAAGGGAGATCTTATGTGAACGTCCTATTAAAATAGAGGATCATATCACTTATGGTATTTTGCCATTACTTGAGGAGATGGATTTGTTCAGGTCTGTGACCATTATTGGCTCCTATGTTGATAGAGTTGTTCGAGAGTTTTATTGTAATCTCCCAGACAGATTTGCTGATGAGTACTCTGCTAAATATGGTAGTGTTTGGGTTAGAAAGAAAGTGTATTCCTTTACTTCTGAGGACATCAATAGGGTTCTTGAAGGAAACAATGTTTCCAATGCTGATCTTCCATCTGATATGGATGCAATGGCTAGAACCTTGAGTGGAGGGGTTAAGCTAGCCTGGCCTGCTCTGCTAAGCAAGAAAAGTTCAAAGCTAAAGATCTTACCAAGAAATACACTCTGCTGCATAAAATTGCTGTTTGTAATTAGACCCCCACAAAACATACTTCCTCTGTCACCACAGATCAAGCTGTACTCCTCTTTTGCATTGGAGCCAAGCATCCCTTCAATATTGGGCAGTTCATCTTTGACATAATCGGGACTCATGCTGGATACAACAGTATGTATGGTATACTTCCTTTCCCTTCTTTAATTTACAAAGTTCTGGTTTCTCAGGGTTTTACAAAGAAGAGTTCAGAAGATTTGGTGGCTATACCTGCTCCAATTTCTATCTCTGTGAAGATCTTAAAGGGAAATAAAATCAATGACCTTGTCTTGCCTGCTCCCACTGGGACTTCTACTGGTGCTACTTCCTCAGGTGTTCAAACACCAGCCAATGCTGCACGAGGCTCACATTAATGCTGAAATAGAAGAGGCAGAGAACCAGATTAAATTTTGGACGTCTAAAAAGTTGGATGCTCAAAGATTTCTTCAGCAAATTCGTGTCACATCTACACCTTTGGCACCTATTGCTCAAAAAGGGGGAGTAGACACTGGCTTGAACAACCTTGCTGATGCTGCTGCCATGGATGAACAAGCACAATCTCAGGGGGAGTCCACTGAAGAAGAAGAGGCACAATCTCAGGGGGAGCAAGGCTCAGAGGGGGAGTTTGATTATGAGGATGATGAAGATAACATGTCTGACTCTGAGGGGGAGTCAAAGGATGATTAAAAACTATAGCATTCTCTGATTATCTTTTGTTATAATTCGAACTTGATTGTTTTGGATTTCAAACTTGGATAAACTAGCTGATATGTATGCTATTGATCTATTTGTGGCTGATTTTGACTGTGCTAACCCATGCAGGATTTAATGTCTAAAGTGTTGTTTCACTTTTGATTATTTCTGCATTTTGTGTTTTGACCAAAAGTGCCAAAGGGGGACATTGTTAATGTTATGAGAATTGGCAATTTTGTGTTTATCTCAAGACAATGCAAAAATCCAAAGTGTTGTTTCAGTAGTGCAACACATTCTCGCGCAAACTGGCCGATATCTTTGCATTCTCTGTGATTATTTAATGGCATATAATCTATTTCGAGTAGCCTGCTGATTATCTTGGATTCTTTATCTAGAATTATTCAGCCCATTTAATTGCCATTTAAACTCTTTCCTTGTGTCCTTGTTCTTACCCATAGGGAAAGGTTTTGTATTATGTTGTTTTCCTTTTATAGCATTTGTAACTCCAGCTGGAAATATGCATGTCCTTGATTCCAGCCACGAGTGAATTGATTCTGCTATGTGGGGATCGGTTTGTATTTTCTATAAAAAGGGAACTCAGCCTTTGAAGAAGATATCCAAGAGAAAATATCATATTGAGCTTATTTGTTCTTCAAGAAATATCGTGTTCTTATCTTAGTCTTCGGGAGAAGACGGTGAAGATCTACAGTGTGGATCGACTCAACCATTCAAGGGATTTGAAGTTGGAGGGATTCCAACAAGGTTGAGGTTTTGGAAGATTCGATCAAGAATATTAGTTTAATACGAGTGTTGGTGTAGAAGATAAAGTTCATGTCTTTATGCTTTTCGTAAAACCAGTCGTATTTGTAATAACTGTTGTTTTCTAATATTGGATTGTTTCTTCTCTGGGCGTGGCCTCGTGCATTAAGATTGAGGAATCTAAGCACGTAAAAAATCACTATGTTATTTTTTATTCCGCTGTGTTCTGGTGTTGTTTTGTCTAGTGTTACAACATTATCTTATAACACCATAAGAATCTGATCTTATTAAATTTTTAGGGCATCAGATTCTATCAAGAGTGAAAACAAAGTGATTTGGTATTTTATACGTGGATGTCTTAGATGAGATATTCTATTCCAAAAGCATGTTTCATCTCCTATCATCACATGTATGATTGTCACGCGTATAACACTTACCATATTAATTTTCAAGTATAAATTAAACATAAGTTATGGTTTTTTAATATGGTAGGTTATACGTGTGGCAACCATTTGTGCAGCGGAATAAAAAATAAAAACACGATTTTGTAATAGAAGATCCCATCCGTGGAAGCACCATGATTCAATTACTCTACACTGTCTCAAAGGTTCTCTTAAAGTTAGAATTCTAAGCTCTTGCAATATCACTATGTACAATTTATTTCACAACAAAATTTCATGTATAATTTGGATGAATGAGGTCCAATTATGATCACGATGAAAGAGACAAATGATTGGTAAAAATTATCAACAAATAAATTGCACCACATCGAGAGCCGCAGCTAAGACCAACTCCAACCAGAAAAGCCACAATTTCAGTACACTAGTACATAAAAGCCTATATAAATCACCAAATAAGCATCAGTTTTCCACGAAACCGATGCATAAAGTGGGGCGAAGGCAATTTTGAAATTAAAACAAAGTCTTTAGGCATCTTTTGTTAATAAAAAATCGATACTTATAATTTTTTGATTTATTTTTAATTTAACTAAAAACTTTGGGTATCAATTTTTAAAGAAATCTGACGGCTTTAATTACACTTTAGGTATCAGTTGCTTAAGTAATCGATACTTATAATTTATTTTTTAATTAAACCCTAGCCCAACCCATTCATCTTATAACTTCTACTTTTCCTTAATGTTAGCCAAAATATCCTTCACAAACAATTTGAAGCAACTCACACGTTCGAGTCCTGGGCTCCGGCGACACCACCATCGTCCTCAGCCATGACTTCGGCACCTATCAATCCGTCTGGAACCAATGTACGAAAATCTTCGACAATTGTCATCCATGACCGGATCCATCGCCTCCATCTTCCGCCTGGATCTGTTCCATAAACTGATCATGATCTCAGCTTCCCCAAGGTAAATTAGGACTTCCTCCACCTGTTTGTGATTTTTCCCCAAAGGGAATTTCACAATTGATGGAGAATTTTTTTGATTAGGTTTGTGAACACGGTCGATTACTATGGAGGATTCGAGCAGAAAGAAATCGATCATCTCTGCGACACGATGGAATCGAACTACAAGTCGTGGATCTCTGGATTCGCGCCGCTGGTGGTGGCTGGAGACATGGACTTGGTGGCGGTGCAGGAATTTTGCCGGACGCTGTTCAATATGCGACCCGACATAGCTTGGGCATTGGTCACCAGAAACACAACGAATATACAATGCATTGATGTGAATGAAAGAATATTTAGCCTTGAGAAGTTGAATCCGACTCCACGACCAACGACGTAAGGTGTTTATTTTGTCAAAGCGTCAATTTGGATTAGCTTCTCGATGAGGTGTTCATTTTGTATTTTCAGCTATTCAGGTCTCCGTTTCTGGAATTTCCAGTGGTTTGGATCAGGAAGCTCTGGACTCTACGCTGCTCAATTTTAGTTCGAGTAATTTTCATTTTAGTGTCAATTGCGTTTTGCAGTTAATATAACAAGATGCATACACTGCAAATGTATATGTGACTCAAAGAAATCTAAAGCCTCGGAATTCAGTTTCGCCGATAGGCAGCAATAATGTTGATGCAAATAACTATGTTTTGCAGGAGGTTTCCTCCAGCATTGGCAAATTTATCGAAATTGGATGTGGTGATCAAGGATGGATATGCAAATATTTCTGCAAGTGTATTATGAAATTCGGTAACGGACTTGAACCTCTTTGGATGAAGGGATATATGAGGCCTTTTTTGTTAATTGCTAATTGCTAATTGATGATTTTTTGTTTTAAGAAGTAATATGGTTATATGTTAAGGTCTCTGAAGTGGGTAGTGGTGGCCTGATTCTTGCATCCTGGAACATCACCTTTTCTGCAGCTTGTAATTTTGGAAAGAGAAGCTTACATAATCTTTATGTTGAATGATAAATTGGCTTGTGAAAAAAATCATATTTGAAGTATATATAAAACACGATAGTGCCGTTTGTTCAGCATATAGAATTAATAATGATAATTTTTGTAGTGCATGTACTTGTAATTATACTGGTATTGTTTGTCTGATGTTTCTTGACTGGGGTGGTTGTGATGCCCACAGGCTGCTGAATCAAAACTTAAGAACTACGATCTGGAGACATCAATATTAAAGCTTCAAATCAAGGAGTTAGGCGAGAAGATGAGAGTTAGAGAGAGGGAAAAAGAAATCGACACGCATTTAGAGTGGACAAACAGCCAGAGGAAATGGCTTGTGACAATGGGAAGATTCTGAATTAGCCTATTCTTGTCATGGTTTTTTTTTTACTTTTTTGTTGATTGGTATATGCTACTTGCAGAAAAGTTCAACACAAAAATGTTGTGCAGTTCATAGGGGCATGCACCAGACCTCCTAACTTGTGTATAGTGACAGGTATGTGTCTATATAGTACCCATGGCTTGAAAACTTTGTGGTTCAGATCAGGCTTAAAAATAAATAATAGTATGTATTTTGATTTATTGAGCATGTGATTATCTTTACTGATACGGTACTGACCAGATATAAGCAAAAACAGATTGATTTCCAAAAGGGCCTTTTTTCTGAATTTTTGAAGTGGGATTCATTTTCTTGCTAATGTTGGTGGATTGATGTTTTTTAATTTCTGTTTTACTGTAAAGAATGGCCTGAAAATGAGCCAAACTACTTGATACCTAACTCGAGATCGATCAATAGAAGCTTGTTTGAGCTAGGAAAAGTTGAAAAGCTTGAAGATATTTTAAGCAGAAATGTTGGCATAATACCTTGAAAAGCTTTGTGGATCGTAAGAAGAAAAATGAAATGTGTGTTCTGCATGTAGTACTGTTTTGATGTCCTCTGTTCAAGTTTATATTTTACGCCTCTATATCCGCAGGGAGAATCATTATTGGATTATATGGTCAAGTCGTGCCAAAGACCGTGGGTAATGTCTCTGTATTATGCTTGTATTTCTCCATGTTGAGCATATTGCTTTTATTTTGTTTGGCATGACGATTTTTTTTCTGATTAGATCTACGTTTTCCATTGTAGGGGATTTTAGGGCTTTGTGTACAGGTAATTTTAAAGACTTATAACTATTCAAGTTTGTTACAGACTTGGCATTCTTATATTCAATGCTTTTGAAAAGAGGCTGATCTTTTTATCTTCACTAACCTACTTTTTTTCTTGAATCAGGGGAGAAATTACAAGGGAACAATATCCTTATGTGAGTACTTATGCTGCAGTCTTTTGAATCAGGTAATATATGTCGTCTTCTTCTTATTCACAAGTAATTCTCATCTTCTCATTATTTGGAATTTCGAATAAAAAATTACGAAAGTTTATTTTGACATTTCTTAATTTTTCTTAATTTCTTGGTAGAGGTTAAATTATTTGTATGCCTTGATACAAACCATTTCAGTGTCATAATGCTCTCCAGTGTTGAAACAAGTGATTGTTTTCTCAGCTTGCAAGCAATATGCTTAGCTGCTAATCATACTTGTTTATGAACTAGTTCAAAATTTTGGGCCTACTTTTGTCTAATCCACTTTTGTCTATGATATTTTATACTGATTCATTAATATTGTTGAAACAGGGGGAGCAAGAAGCTTACTAGTGGTTGGCTCCATGTGATAGCCGAGAATGAGGCAGAAGATGATTGATTAATTAAGTGTAATATTTTCAGTACACAGTAGTTAATTTTGTTTTGTTAGACACCTATTCCCAATTTGTTACTCAGACGAAATATATTCTAGTTATGGTATTCCGGACTGGAAATCGAGTGAGACATTTTATTTAAAAGTTTTGACCATGATTTTGCTGAATTGAGTCCTCTAATTTATGGACTAAAAAATGTCACTAATTTTTGGGTTGGATTTTTATTTGTGGTCTGGATTTATTTTTGCAGGAAGGTCGAAATTGGAAAGAAAAATGTGTTTAAAAAAATTTACAATAGGCATCGGTTGTTGTTATGAATTGATGCCCAAACTGACTTTATGCATCTGTTTTTGCTTAGCAACCGATGTTTTTGGTGAACATTATGCATCTGTTTTTGCTTAGCAACCGATGCCTATTGTTTACTTTAGGCATCGGTTGAAACCGATGCCTATACATGTGATTATAAACATCACCTTCATAAGCATCGCCGTTGGAACCGATGCTTAAAGTCGTTTACAACCGATGCAAATGGTCAATTTTGTACTAGTGTTTTGTGATCCTACCATGCCATGATTTTCTCTAAAATAAAAACCTATTAAATTCAATTCCAATAGAAAAACCATCTTTTCATTTTATTAATATTTTTTGTCCTTTGTTTTTGCCTAAAACTGTTTGGGGCCATACTCCAATAGAAAAACAAAAGTTGATCCGTTGCGTCTATAAAAACATGATAAAAACAACCATTGGACTTTCTCTAAGAGACTGATTGCTAGGTGTGGCAATTCGGGTTATCATGTCGGGTTCTTTTTTGGTAATATTGTGTCAGATTCGTGTCAGTTGTGTATGGGTTTCTCGTGTTTGGGTTCGGGTTTCTCTCAGTAAATCTAGATTGAGTTCGTGTCGGGTTGTCATGTCGTGTCAGGGATTGCCACCCTCACTGATTACGGGCCGCCCTCTCAATTTAAAAGAAAAATCTAAAATTAATATAAATCAAATATGTAATTATTAAATTCCCTAAAAGATTTAAAAAAAATTTATTTGAAATAAAAATCTCCTTCCCCGACTTTTATTTTCAGCTCCATATATCCCTGATTACACCCAATCCATTATAAAAGAGTCCGAAATTTGATGTTCTACCAAATACATCAAAAACTGGGTATTTGTTGAGTACTGATGCTCTATTAACACAAAAGACAAACCACTCGGAATCATGCATCCAACTAATCTTATGTAATATAATAGTTAAAACCCTGAATTATTGCGATATTGTGTCTCCTAAATCATGATCATACAGTTCAATCAGGCAAAATAAACTTAATTTAAATTCGAGTCCCTACAAAAAGTTTCTTTATTTTACTTACAAAAATATCTGACAACTTGTTAATTTATGATGATTATTATGGAAAATTTTACGATGAGAACCTGGTCTGGTAATATTTTTTAAAGATCTCCTAAAATCATGAAAACAACTCAACCATGATAAATGATACTCTAAATTCGAGTCCTTACAAAACGTTTCTTAAATTAATTTACTTGCAAAATATCTGACAATTAACTTGCTAATTATTTAATATGGTTATCATGGAAAATTTTACGAAAAGAACCTGGTCTGGTCTGGTAATATTTTCCAAAGATCTACTAATCAGGAGCAGAATGAAAAATTCCAGATAAAGGAAGCGAGGTTGATTTTTTTAAATCTTAATAAAACCCAAAAAAATAGTAGGTTTATAAATTCTTTAAGAATAATGGCAAAGAGATCTTCCAACCATATTAAAGACAATCTTATCATATACAAATGACAAAATTTTGAAATTTAATAATTTTATAAATATAAAAATTATTATAAATTTAAGATCATATAAAAAAATTCATGCATGCCACCAAAAATCAATTAGTATTTTATCTTCAACTATCCCAAAAATTCAAGGAAAAAAAAGAGGTGGTCTCCTATCAGACGATCTAATGGTTAGACGAATCCATGATCCAACGTCCAATAGTTCTACCTGACCCATGAAATCAGCGACCCAACGAAACGTATAATACTTTTTAGGAGACCTACTAATACTGTTTAGTGGGACTACTAATATTTTTTTATTAGAAAAACTAATACTTTTCAGGTGAATTACTAATTTTTTTTAGGGGAATTACTAATACGTTTCATCGGGACGACTAATACTTTTGACGGAAAAAACTACTAATTTTTAGAGGGACTATTATATATCTTCAAGTAAACTATGTGTTGGAATTGGTTTTAATAAATTGGGTTTTGACCCGATTTTGATCAATTATTTAAGTGGGTTCATTTATTCGAAGTATGAAATAAATGAGATAAACGTCATCTACGCCGCGGGTAGATAAGTTTAGCATTTTGAATTTCTCAAAACCAATGTCGGGTGAATGAGAAATAAATGCATAAAGTTGGCCACTTAAATTGCTTTTATATATGGAATATAAAAGGGTGGGAATATGAAAAGCCATTGTTCGCCTTATTTTTAGCTTCACCGCAAGTGTACGGTGTAGTTTATAGAATAGGGTAAGCAAGGTCGTATCCACGGAGACTAATAAATTTATGCGCTAAGTATTGAGCCAAAATAGTCTTATTTTTATTTAGACGATCATAATTTGATGATTGTTGGGGAAGTAAAGACAAGAATAACCACAAGATACTAAAAATAATGGAATTATCAAGAGAATGAAATGGATTCCCGGGTTATGGTTTCAATTAATATTCCTCTTGTTGTCCGATTTAATCAAAGCCAAAGTTATTATCAATATTCCTATAAGACGATCACAACGGTATTTTATCCCCCCTCTCGAGATGTATATAAAGTGTAGATTGAAATATCTATGCTAGCATCTCTACTCAACATAAGATACACAACTCCCAAAAGCACAAAAGATCAATTGTCCTCACAAATATCTACAAACCTCTCGATTCATGCAAATATTCATGTCAAGTACTCAAGATCTAATATTGAAACTCATCTCTCGAATTATGAATCAATATATCAAATATGTTAAATCATTGGCCAAGTGATAAAACAAGGTAAGCATAAAGTACTCAAATAGGCTTCAAGACAATAACTTCAACTAAGATTAAAACATCCAACAAGAGTTCAATTAATCTACTACCAAAACCCGGAAATCACAAGATGTTTAGCTACTCATTACAAATAAACAACTCATAGACAAATTGTTCATATTCATGACAAGCTAAAATGAAAGATTAAAGCACAAAGAATGAGAAAACTTAGGGAAATGGATAATCTCTCGATTAATCTTCAATCCTCAAGCTCCGATTCGACCCGATTCTTCCCTTGATTCTTCCTTGATGAAGTTGAGCTATTTCTTGTGTTCTCGGGTCTTTTCCGCACCTTTTCTCCCCCGGGTGCGCGCTCCCAAAAGTGGTATTTATACCCCTTAGAAGCCTAGGTCAATGTGCTGTCAGATTTTGGAGTTTTCTGCAGGAACGCACGGGTCGTGCGCCCACGCACGGGTTACCCGTGCTCAAAGCCGTAGGCATGCTCAAAACCTTCAGGTTGCCTTCAGGTGCGCACGGGTCGTGCGTCCACGCACGGGTTGCCCGTGCGCCACCCAAACGTCCGAATTTGCTTGTTAGGTCTTCATAAGAGTTGTAGCCCTATCTCTTAGCTTTCCATAGCCACTTGAATCAGCTCAATATCAATTTTGTAGAGAGAGTTATGGCCAAAATACTAAACCCTACCAGTGCTAGAAATTCCATACGCGTCTGGAATGGATTTTTCTTATGAATCCCCTCGTTGTTTGATCATCCATGCTTCTTTTGGCACACGACTCATCACTATGACTCTAGACTCCATATAGTTGGCTTCCAATTGGGTGTAATCGCTCGATTCTTGATGATTCAAGGTCACAATGCTCGTATTTGTCACAAAATCACTCCAAATATCGTTAAATTCCTATAAAACGAGCAAAGCATAATACCTTTTCCACAAAGAGCAAATATATACCATTTCATATGAGTAATTGCATGTTTAACAACGATAAAAGCCCGAATTAAACCCCAAAATACATGCAAAACTCACACCTATCAGCCATATCCCACATAGGAAACATATTAAATGTTTGACTAGTTAATAAAGAGCTTCACCACTAATAAGGAGTAATCAAGTGGAACTCCTTATGGTACACCCTAGTGGACCAAGTCAATTTTGACTAGCCTTTGGCTAGCTCAAAAAGCACCGAAGACGGTGCGGAGCACCGTCGGAGCCGGAGCCGGGCCCGCGCACGTCGCACATAGTCGCATTGGGCGCTTTAGAGGCGCACTTTGCACTTCGCACGTACGCATCGTCACGAGGAGCTTTGAGGAGCCTTAAAGTTTTGGAAAATCGAACCAGGGTTCAGTCCAGTGGCTCGGTGACGTGGCGCAGAGGTGTGTTCCTTCAGACAGATCAGATCAGACCATCGATCGCAATCACTTATTTAACCACAGTGGCGTGATCTCGACGGTCAAGACGATCCGGACCGGTGGTTGCACCCCCTCAAGAGGCACCAGAGTTCTATATAAACCAGCCCTTAATTCATCGCGAGGAGCTGGCGAGCCTTAAAGTTTTGGAAAATCGAACCAGGGTTTAGTCCAGGTGGCTCGGTGACGTGGCGCAGGCGTACTCGGTGGTGATGACTTGGCAGAATCGCATTTGCAGTGGTGACACATGGCGCCGATTGGATGCGTCTGCTTTCCGACGTGGCACCGTGGATCGACACGCCCCGTCCGGTGTGCGCAGAGGTGTATGCCAAAGGGTGTGTTCCTTCGTGACAGATCATCGATCAGACCATCGATCGCATTTGTTAACCACAGGCGCGATCCGACGGTCAAGACCGATTCGGACCTGGGGGTTGCACCCACTCAAGAGGCACCAGGAGCTCTATATAAACCAAATTTCCCCGTAATTCATTTGAATACATGAAAAATTCGAATCTCTCTTTTCTTCTTCATTCTCGCATTAGTCCTTAAAAAGAGAGTTCAAAAACATCTAAGTGTTCACATTTGTGCTTGAGATTTGTAGTGCAACTATCGCAAGTGTTTGTCGTTGTATCTTTGGGAGACAATTGCCGCTGATACCGTACGCACCGTGAGCGGGCAATCTTGTCTTAAAGAGAAAGAGTCTAACTCTTGCCTCGACATCTTTTCGATCGAAACTCGCTCGATTTTCACCCATTCGATATACACCATCCGAATTTCCAACAATTTAAGACAAGATTTTCGTGTATATCAAATGGCTTCGACGCGTCGTCGGGCCCAAAGACTAAGCAAAGACCGGAGAGAAACCCGAGAAGTTTGGGGGTTCGGACTTCAAAAGATGGCACGAAAAATGTTGTTCTATCTTACGACTCAACCTTGCTCGTTTCCTTACGTAGGATGCCCCAACGTTGTGGGGGAAGAGGAGATCGATAAGGAGAAGAGAATGGCATTCGATGCTTGGAGTCAAAGCGACTTCCGTGTTTTAACTACATTCTCAACGGATTTCGACAATACATTGTATAATGTGTATTGTTCTAGAAAGATCGCTAAAGAGTCGTGGAGTTCTTTAGAGAAAAAGTATAAGACGGAAGATGCTGGCACAAAGAAATTTGTTGTCGGCAAATTCCTTGAGTTCAAGATGGTTGACACCAAGACGGTGATCAGCCAGGTTCAAGAAATCCAACTCATTCTGCACGATATAATTGCAGAAGGGATGGTTGTGAGTGAATCCTTTCAAGTAGTCGCTATTATCGAGAAGCTACCGCCCTATGGAAGGATTTTAAAAATTACCTCAAGCATAAGCGGAAGGAGATGGGGCTTGAAGATTTAATTGTCGATTGCGAATTGAAGAAGACAATCGCAAGTCCAAATTAAGTCCGCAAGCTTCCAATGGAGGCAAAGGCAAACTTGGTGGAGCCAAATGCTAGCAAGAAGGGAAAGCACCCGGGAAATAGTCAGAAACAGGGGAAGGCTAAAAAGTTCAAAGGGAACTGCTTCAACTGTAGAAAGCCGAATCACAAGGCTAAAGATTGTCGCCTTCCTAAGAAAGCCAATTGGAACCAGTGCATGTGACCGAGGACAAATCCGTGCAATTGATATGTCCGAGCTTGTTTCTCTTTGTTGTGTATGAAGGCAACAAGTGCTACATGGTGGAGAACCCGAGAGAATGGTGGGTGGACACGGTGCTACACGTCACATATGCTCGACAAAGACATGTTCTCAACGTATACTCCTATCAACGGAAGGAAGTTATACACGGGAATCATGCAACGCCTGGAATTGTCGGTCTCAAAGAAGATGGTGTCAAGATGACCTCGGGCAAGAAGTGACCCTCGTTGATGTCCTTCATGTTCCGATATTCGGAAGAATTTAGTGTCGGGATCGTTGTTGGTCGGCGCGGTGGTTTAGATTAGTATTTGAGGCTCAAAAGTTTGTACTTATGAAAAATGGACAGTTCATAGGGAAGGGGTACTTAGATAATGGATCGCTCAAGATTAATGTAATGAATGTACTCAAACTTTGAAAGCAATAAAATTAATGCTTTTTCTTATTTGCTTGAGTGTTAAAATTTATGGCATGTTAGATTAGGACATGTGAATTTTAACACTTTGAAAAGGTTAGTAAACTTGGAATTACTACCTAACTTTAAAATAGATTCACATCACATGTGTGAAACTGTTGAGGCAAAAATGGCAAAACACCATTCCACTCGGTGGAAAGAGAAACAGAACCTCTAAAGTTAATTCACAAGTGATATATGATATGATTTAAAGTTTGTGCAAACTAGAGGTGGGAAAAAGTATTTTATTACTTTTATCGATGATTGCACAAAAATCATCGTTATGTATATCTTTTAAGAAATAAAGATGAGACCTTAGAAGCTTTTAAAAGCTATAAGAATGAGGTTGAAAATCAACTTAGCAAACGAATTAAGATAATTCGAAGTGATAGAGGTGGAGAATATGGAGCTCCTTTTGATGAATTTTGCTCAGATTCTGGTATTATTCATCAAACGACAACTCCTTATTCACCACAATCAAACGGTATTGTTGAACGCAAAAACCGAACTCTAAAAGAGATGATGAGTGCTTTGTTGATAAATTTTGGTTTACCTCAGAATTTGTGGGGGGAAGCAATTCTCTCGGCTAACCACATTCTTAACAAAATACCACACGCAAATAAAGGTAAAACTCCGCATGAGTTATGGAAAGGTCGAAAACCTTCCTTAGGGATGGCAATGGGGCGGGTCAAAACCCGCCCCCGCATCAAACCCGTCCCGACGGGGCGGGTCTAAACCCGGTGAAACGGGTCCCGGGGCGGGTCCCGGGTATGGATTTCAAAAACCCGGGCGGGTCCGGGGCAGGTCCCGGGTCCAGTAAGACCCGCCCCGGACCCGCCCCGTTATATTATATATATATATATATAAAAACTTATTGATAATGTTAATGAAAGCATCATCAGACTATTTCCTTCCTTAGACTGGCCCACTGTTTTTCATTTTCTGCCGACTCATTCACTTAATGTTGTATATATTCAATTAAATCTCAATGAAAATGAATCAACTTAATGCTATACATTCAGTTACATTCACTTCTGCCGAAAGAAATCGAAAGTTTCATGCAGGCAAGTAAAATTGGTTCCTGTTCAACTTATAACTTTATATATTAGTTTATTCATTTTGATATTTTTTGTTCTTTTATTTGGGTTTAAAAACTGGAAAAAGGAAAAAAAAAATAAAAAAAATAAAAATTTTAATGTTAAAATTATGGTTTGGCGGGTCCGCGGGTTAGACCCGCCGGGTAACGGGTCCATGGCGGGGCGGGGCGGGTAGGGGGGCACCGAGTCGTGTTCGGGTTCGCGGGTCGTGTTGAGACAATATAATTACACAAATTTGGCCAACCCGAACACGACCCGTTTAATTATTTGGGTCAGATGGGTCAACCCGAACACGACCTGTTTAATATACGGGTAACCCGAACACGACCCGAAATGACCCGAAATGACCTGTTTATTTTTTAAACTTGAATAAACCATATATATAATTTATTAAGTTAAATGGGATTTTGGTTCATTTATATACTGAAATTACAAAACAAATCACATCACAATGAATATCAATTTAGTCCACAAATAACATAACAATCCAAGTTAAACCATAAACATTAAAACCGTTTCCATAATTTAACTACAAAACAGTTTTCAATTAAAAAAGTATATAAATATTCAAGTGTCCAATAAATGTATAAAACAAATATATATAATAGACAAAAAAAACATAATAGACAAAAAAAATAAAAAAAAAAACCTTCAAGCTGAATAAACACGGAGACTAACAAATTATCACTTTGTAATTCTTCTTAAAGAAATGCTGAGAAATAAAATGCTTGTAAAAATTTAGGATAAAGAAAGATTAACTCATTAACTTATATATTATTTGAGTAGATAGTATATCACTTTTGTTTCTTAAAATTATAGATAAATAACCAGATTCAAGGTATTTCCATGGAGTATCAAAGGTGGGTTCTTTCATTCACATGAAATCAGTGGCACCAAAGCAAGTTTCTTGAAATTGGTAGAAAAAAAAAACTCGCAAAGCATAAGTATATATTTTCTTCGAAAGAAAAAGATGAAGCATTAAATCATCACTTTTCTATGAAGATTTTCGAGAAATTTACAGTGGCGTTATTTACACTGGAGGTATCAAATTTTTTTCCAATTCCGACGAAGTCGACGAAGTCGACGAAGTCGTGGTGGAGTACGAAGTTGAAGTGTGAACTGTGAAGCTCAAACAATATGGTTTGTGTCTTTGTGAGTATGTGAAAGTGTGAACTGTGAAGCGACTGAAAGTGATGAATGGAAGTAAAAATGAAATTAGGTTAGAGCTTCTTTAGTGCATAATTACCATTTTGGGCTTACATATTTAAATGGGTTAAACGGGTTTCATGGGTTATTTCGGGTCAACCTGAAACCGACCCATTTATTATTCGGGTAAATCAGGTCGAACCCGATTATGACCCAAAAAATAAATGGGTTGACCCTAACCCGCTTATATCGTGTTAGGTTCAGGTCGTGTTTTCGTGTCGTGTCAGAGATTGCCACCCCTAGGGGCGGGGCGGGTTTTGAAGCGGGGCGGGACGGGTCTCGGGTCTGCGTTTTCCTTGGCGGGGCGGGTCCCGGGTTTGGCCAAACCCGCCCCAAACCCGCCCCGTTGCCATCCCTAACCTTCCTATAAATACCTGGAAGTGTGGGGGTGTTTGGCTAAAGTAGAAATACCTAAGCCAAAACAAGTCAAGATAGGGCCTAAAACAATCGATTGCATTTTCATTGGATATGCAAATAACAGAGTGCATATCGATTTTTAGTGCACAAATCAAGAATTCCAGATGTACAAGAAGGTACAATTATTGAGTCAAGGAATACCGTATTTTTCGAAGACGTGTTTCCTTGTCATGAAAGGAAAGAAGCTAGTTCTAGCAAAAGAACACGTGATACTGCCGATGGTGATCATCAAAGTGATGAAGAATCGAGACGCGCATAAAAGGGCCAAAACAACTAAGTCTTTTGGTCCGGATTTTCTAACTTATGTGTTAGAAAATGAACCAAGGACAATTGGTGAAGCATTGTCTACCCGTAAGCTCCATTCTCGGGAAAGAAGCTACTAATAGTGAGATAGATTCCATTATGCAAAATCATACTTGGGAGTTGGTAGATCTCCTCCGGAAATAAGCCTTTAGGTTGCAAGTGGATCCTTAAAAGGAAATATAAAGCTGATGCAACTATTGATAAGTACAAGGCCAGGTTAGTAGCTAAGGGATTTAAACAAAGAGAAGGCCTTGATTTCTTTGATACGTATTCACCTGTGACAAGAATCACATCTATTAGAGTTCTCATTGCTATTGCGCGTTGCATAACCTTGAGATACACCAAATGGATGTGAAAACGGCTTTTCTAAATGGTGAATTAGAAGAGAAAATCTACATGGAACAAGGGTTTGTTTCTCCCGACAGAAAAGAAGGTGTGCAAACTCGTTAAGTCATTGTATGGCCTTAAGCAAGCTCAAATAATGGCACGAAAAATTTGTGTAACTATCTTTGTCAAATGGTTTCAAAATTAACGAATGTGATAAATGTGTTTACATTAAAGACACACCTAATGATTATGTAATTGTCTGTCTTTATGTTGACGACATGTTAATTATGGGTAGTAATCATGATATAATCATGAATACTAAGAAAATGTTAATCAAACATTTTGATATGAAAGATATGGGTATAGCAAATGTTATTCGGGAATTAAGATCTCTAAAACATCTCGATGGACTTGTTTTATCACGTCTCATTATATTGAGACAAGATTGAAAGTTCAATGCTTATGAGCGGTCCTCCAAAGAAAACGCCTGTTGATTTAAGCTTACACTTAGCTAAACATCAAGGCGAGCCGTATCTCAACTAGAATATTCTCGGATTATTGGCCGTCTAATGTATGTAACAAACTGCACTCGTCCGGATATTGCCTACGCAGTTAATAAACTGAGTAGATTTACGAGTAATCCTGGAAATGACTATTGGAAGGCATTGGTAAGGGTTCTTAGGTATCTAAGACTCACCTTGAATTATGGATTACATTACTCGAGATATCCAGCTGTATTAGAAGGATACAGTGATGCTAATTGGATATCTGACTCAAAAGATTTCAAGTCCACTAGTGGTTATGTTTTTAGCATTGGTGGTGGAGCAGTGTCATGGAAATCTTCTAAACAAGCGTGTATTGCTCGATCCATGATGGAATCAAAGTTTATAGTGTTGGATAAAGCTGGTGAAGAAGCGGAATGGCTTCGCAACTTTTTAGAGGATATTCCTTGTTGGCCTAAGCCGGTGGCTGCAATCATGATACATTGTGATAGTCAGTCGGCTATAGGAAGGGCTCAAAATAGTATGTACAACGGTAAGTCTCGACATATACGTCAAAGACATAACATCGTTAGACAGTTGATCTCAAATGGGGTAATTACAATCGATTACGTGAAATCGAAAGAAAACCTAGCGGATCCGTTAATTAAAGGTTTGAATAGAGATCAAGTATACTGCTTATCGAAAGGAATGGGCTTAAAATCCACAAAATAAGAGTGTTCATACCGGTAACCCAACCTTGTGAATTGGAGATCCCAAGACCTTGGTTCAATGGGACAACTAAGTTATGAATATTCAGATAAACACTTGGAGCATATTACAGCTCATTCCTATCCAAGTGGAGAAACCTGCTGAATGTAGTGAGGTTAAGTTATAAACTTTTAATGATTCCTATACTTGAAAGAAGTGGAGTATGGCAGGATACTCTTAATGGGAGATCACCAATATAAGTGTGAAGACGGGCCGCTTCAACGAAACACTTATGAATCCAAGATGTTGTCCAGGGCCAAAATGGACACAACCGTGAGAACCAAATGGTGTTAGGAAAGATATTGTGTGGATCTTTGTTGTTTTGTTTACATAAAAAAATTTGAACAATTCAAGACATCGTCACATGCGACTAGTAAATCCGATAGCATTCTACTAAGGAAGGTTCAAAGCCACAAGCTTGTTAGATAAATGTTTTTATCATAATTTTGATGATTTTGTTCAAATGAGTTTTTATACCAAAACAATGTCCCTAAATGTTGTCCAAATACTTCCGATCGATTTAAAATGTTTTTACTATTTTTCGAGTATTTCTTGAAGTTTATTTTTGATAAAAAATCGACAACACTTTTGTTTTGAGGCTCGACCGGCCGCCCTATAGGGCAACCCGTACTGAGTTGAATTTTGAAACAGAAAATGGGACGTTTGAAAATAGGGGGAGGGCAACCTGGTCGACCCGGAGGTCGACCAGAGGCGACCTGGCCGACCCCTGTGGCGACCGATACCGGGAAGCCCTCCTCAAGAGTCGTGTTCTCTGTTTCATTTTTGACACCCCAACCGGTCAGCATGAGGGCGACTGTCGAACCCCCCCTTCGACCGGTCCCCGTGTAAAAATTGCAGAATTTCAATTTCAACTTATCTCTGCGACGACCGGTCGAACCCCTGTTTTTATCAAAGAAACTATCCGTTGCATTTTTGCATGCTGACTTTTTCCTATTTTGTGGGATTGATTTTCATGACTATAATCTTGATTTTAAATGGTTTCTTTGCGTAGAAAATCACTCCCCAAGGAGGAGCCAATGTCTGGAAATCAAGCCAAGACCTCTCCTATAAATAGAGGCTTCATTCAAGCAACAAGACACAACACATTATACAAGCAAAAAGCATACAAGCAAACACTTTCATATATCCTGTTGTATTAGCCTAAACACTTTCACTTGCACACATTTGAGGTCTAGGCTTTCAATTCTTGATTACACTTGTACTCATATTGTATTATTCACTATTGAGTTGTAATCTTGATTTTGGTTATCATTCAACACAAGACATCCTTGTGAGTATTCTTGTGGTAAGAATACACTTGGGTGATCTAGGTGATAGGTGTTTGGAGAGTGTGGTACTCTTCAAAGGTGGTGAAGGAAGATTGTGGTAATCTCCTTGAAGGTGTTGTAAGAGGGTTGTGGTAATCCTCAAGGTGTTGTATTAATTTTGGTAATTAATAAAATTCCTTTTCTTTTCGAAACCCATCCCGGATATACTGGGGTGGTAGAGCATGTAGTCCCTAGGTGGGGTGAAGCTCTTTAAATCGGCGTGTGTTGTTTATTTTCCGCACTTTAGCTTTCATCTTTGCTTGATCATTCGAAAAATAGGGTAAAATCTGAAAAATCGGGATAATCTATTCACCCCCCCTCTAGATTATCGTAGCCACTTGGACTAACAAGTGGTATCAAAGCCAAACTCTTTGGCTAGCTCGTTCCGAGTAAAGAGGAAAGATCCATGGCTACGAATGACGCTTATCTCACCACCGGCACCTCCACCAACAAGCCACCATTGTTCGACGCCAACAACTACGCATTTTGGAAAGACCGTATGGAGTGCTTTCTACAAGGGTGCGGGTTCGACATTTGGAATGTGGTCATTGAAGGAGTTGATCAACCAACAAAAAAATTGGAGGATGGCACATCGGCTCCTAAACCTTTCATGGAGTTCGATGAAAACGACAAAAAGGCCTTCTCTCTAAATGGTAAGGCTTTAAATATTTTGCATTGTTCTCTTACCGCCACCGAGTACAATCGCATAAGAGGCATAAGGTCGGCACATGAAGTTTGGGAAAAGTTGGAGACAATTTATGAAGGGACTAAGAAGGTCAAGCAAGCAAGAAAGACCATGCTTGTTAAAGACTTTGAAAACTTTAACATGTATGATGGTGAAAGCATCTCTAAGATGGTGGAAAGGCTTGACAATATTGTCAATCGTCTTGTGGCCCTTGGTAAAGTCATCTCCGAAGAAGACAAAGTGACTAAGGTATTGAATGCTCTTCCCGGCTCTTGATCCGAAAAGGTGACGGCAATTACGGAGGCACAAAATCTTGAGACACTCAAGTTCGACGAGCTCATCGGGAACCTCCTCATCTATGAAGTCTATCTCAAGGAGAGGAAAAATTCCAAACCATCCACCACTCAATCGGGTATGCAAAATATTCCTAAAGGTCTTGCATCTTCTTCTAAAAATGCATACTATGATAATGATGATGATGATGAGGAGACGGCCGCACTTGTTCGTAAATTTGCAAAATTTGTAAACAAAAATAAGGCAAGAAAACCGAGAGACAACTCGTGTTTTAAATGCGAAAAACCCGGGCACTTCATAGCCGATTTCCCAAAACTCGAAGAGGAGGAACAAAAGAAGAAAAAGCCTTTTTCCGAAAAAGAAGGCTCTAAATGCGGACGTCAAGATGTGGGATGAGTTACTTGCAACATCCGACGAAGAAGGTGAAACCGAACATGGTCTTATGGCCATAGACGATGAAAATAATGAGGTACGCTCTAACTCTTCTACCTCCTCCTTAGTTGATGAATTGCAATGTGATTTTGATGAATTGCAAAACGAATTTCAAAATTTGATTGTTAAATACAAGACTTTGAAAAAGGAGCATAAAGAGCTTAATATTGAAAAGGAAAAATTATTTACGTCTTATGAATCTCTTGATAAAGCTCATGCTATCACTCTTACTAAAGTCCATACTTTTGAAATCGAAAAAGAATCACTCACCAAAGATCTTGAATGTTTAAAAAAGGATGTGCATCGTTTTAACATAAGTACGGATAAAGTCACAAAAATTTTAGATGCACAAAGATGTGAGCATTCAAAACAAGGACTTGGTTATAAACCATTTCAAAAAGTTTTTAAGAAAAATAACCAAGGTCTGACTTTCGTACGTGCTAGTAATTCTCATACTCCTACTTGTTTTTATTGTGGGAAAGTTGGACATTATGCTAATAATTGCAAATTGAGAAATAGTACTAGACATGTTTGGAGACCCAAAGGTCTCAAGACTAACCCCCATGGACCCCAAAATTATAGGGTACCTAAAAGAAATCCTTTTGTAGGTAATAGGGGCTATAACAACTATGGAGGATTCAAAATGGCTCGTGGACAGCGGATGTTCACGCCATATGACCGGGAGGAGAGAACTTTTTACCAACATCAAGCTCCAAGAAGAGGGTATGGTCATGTTCGGCAATGGCAAAGGAAAAATTCTTGGAAATGGAGAAATTGGTAACTCTTCTTTCTCTCTTTGTAATGTTCTTTTAGTAGAAGGGCTTAAGTTCAATTTGATAAGTGTTAGCCAACTTTGTGATTCAAATTATGATGTTTCTTTCAATAAAGAAAAATGCCTTATTCTTAAAAATGGTAAAATTATTTGTGAAGCAAATAGAAAAGGCAATCTTTACAAAATTTGTACAAGTGATTTGGTTAGTCAAAATGTTTCTTGTCTTGTAGCCAATAATGATTTAACTAGTTTATGGCATAGGCGACTTGGACATGTTGGATACAAGAATTTGAAAAATATTTATCAAAACCAACATGTAAAAGGACTACCCAAATTGAATTTTGAAAACCTTGGCTTATGTGACACTTGTCAAAAGAACAAATTAGTTAAAAGTAGTTTTAAGCCCAAAAATGAAATTTCCACAACCAAACCCCTACAATTGCTTCACCTTGATTTGTATGGGGATATTGGTACGGCTAGTCTAAGTGGAAAACATTACACTTTCGTTATTGTCGATGACTTTTCTAGATATACTTGGGCTCTTTTTCTTGCAAATAAAAACGATGCTGTTAATGAGTTTGTTAAGTTGTGTAGACTTATTGAAAATGAAAAGGAAGATACTATTAAGTCTATCCGAAGTGATCGAGGTGGAGAATTTGATGGTGAATTTAGAGTCTTTTGTGAAACCAAAGGATATGCACATAATTTCTCGGCTCCAAGGACACCTCAACAAAATGGAGTAGCCGAATGGAAGAATCGGACACTTCAAGAAATGAGTCGATCCATGCTCAATGAATTTGCACTTCCAAAGTATTTTTGGGCCGAAGCCGTAAGTACCGTTTGCTATGTCATTAATCGAGTTTATATTCGTCCTAAAATGAATAAAACTCCATATGAGCTTTGGAAAGGAAGAACTCCAAATATTAGTTATTTCAAAATATTTGGATGCAAATGTTTTATTTTGAATACTAAGGATCAATTGGACAAACTTGATCCTAAGGCCGATGAAGGAATTTTTATGGGGTATTCAATCAAGAGCAAAGCATATCGGGTTTATAATAAGACTAGTATGGTTGTTGAGGAATCAATTCATGTCAAATTTAATGAAGCCTCGGGTGTTGAAAGAATACCCAATGATGATAGTGATGAAGAGGATATTGTTGAACCCATTGTTCAAAATGATGCTCAAAATGATCAACCTTCTACCTCAAGTGATCAACCATCCACTTCAAATGTTCCTCAAGAAGACAAAGGTGATACTTCGGATCTTCCCGTGGCATTGAAATTTAAGGGAGATCACCCAAAAGATCTTATTATTGGTGATCCCTTGATAAAGTGATGACCAAGAAAATTTGCCGAGAAAGCTCTTATATCTCAAAAAGAGCCTAAAAATGCTAAGGAGGCTATTGAAGATGAGGATTGGTTTTTGGAAATGCAAGAGGAGTTGAATCAATTTGAAAGAAATGATGTTTGGGAATTGGTACCTTGTCCTCCATCTCAAACAATTATTGGCACAAAATGAGTATTCCGGAACAAACTCGATGATCAAGGCAACATTGTTCGAAATAAGGCAAGGTTAGTAGCTCAAGGATATTGTCAAGAAGAAGGTATTGACTATGATGAAACATTTGCACCCGTAGCACGTTTAGAAGCTATTCGCATTTTACTTGCCTATTCTTGTTTTAAAAATTTCAAGCTTTACCAAATGGATGTCAAATCCGCCTTCTTAAATGGTTTTATTCAAGAAGAAGTCTATGTAAAACAACCTCCGGGGTTTGAAAATTTTTCTAGGCCTAATGATGTTTATAAACTTAAAAGGCCTTGTATGGTTTAAAACAAGCACCCCGTGCATGGTATGATAGACTTAGCTCTTTTCTTTTGCAAAATGGTTTTACAAGAGGTAAAGTTGATACAACTCTCTTTGTTTTTGAAAAAGGGCAAGATTCTTTACTTGTGCAAATTTACGTTGATGATATTATTTTTGGTGCTACTAATGAATCCTTGTGCAAGAAATTTTCTAAGTTGATGCAAGGTGAATTTGAGATGAGCATGATGGGGGAGCTCAACTTCTTCCTTGGACTTCAAATTAAGCAATGCCAAGAAGGTATTTATATTTTGCAATCAAAATATACAAAAGAGCTCTTGAAGAAGTTCATCATTGAAGAAGGAAGAACCCTTTCGACTCCTATGGCAACCAATGTCAAAATTGACAAAGATGAGAAAGGCAAGTCCGTGGATGAATCAAAATATCGAGGTATGATTGGTAGTTTACTTTATTTAACCGAAAGTAGACCGGACATTCTTCATGCCGTATGCCTATGCGCTCGTTTTCAAAGCAATCCCAAAGAATCTCATATGAGTGCCGTTAAAAGGATTTTTCGATATTTGAAAGGCACTATTCAATATGGTTTATTTTATCCAAAGAATGAAAAATTTTCTCTTAAAGGTTATAGTGATTCGGACTATGCGGGTAATATTGATGATCGGAAAAGTACTTCCGGATCATGTCAATTTTTGGGCGATTGCCTAGTTTCTTGGTTTTCAAAGAAACAAAATTGTGTTTCACTTTCAACCGCCGAAGCCGAATATATTTCCGCAGCTTTTTGTTGCACACAACTTCTTTGGATGAAACAAACCTTAGCGGATTACAAATGCTCTTTTGAAAATGTTCCTATCTTTTGTGATAATATATCCGCTATAAATATTGCTCAAAACCCGGTTCATCATAACCGTACTAAACATATTGAGATTCGACATCATTTTCTAAGGGATTGTGTCTCAAAACGAAAAATTGAGATATCTTTTGTTCCATCTCAAGATCAATAGGCGGACATTTTTACAAAACCGCTATCTTTCGAGACTTTTGCTTCAATACGAGCTCGATTAGGCATAATGCATATTGAATGAGGTTTACGTTTGCATTTTGCACGTTTTTAAAACTTAGGGGCGAAAAATCGGATTTTTGGTTGAAAATTCGGATTTTTTGGAAAATGGTTGAGACAGTGGGCTGACTGGGGTGAGGGCAACCGGTCGCCCTCACCGTCGACTGGTCGCCCTCACCTCGACCGGTCGCCCATAGCCATTTTATGGTTTAAATCGTTTCTGTTCTTCAGACTTAGCCATTTTGGCTATTTTGTCCATTTTTCGTCCCCTTCGCCAATTGCACACAAATTTCACTTCAAATTTTTTTTCATACATATATTTCATATCTTGGACTTCATCTAGCTCGATTATCATCATCATTGCTCGTCTTTACCGATCGAATGGTAAGAATTCTACTTCCTTTACTCAATTGGGTTGAACCCTTGAGTTTTTGGCTTATTTGTAATTTTTTTTTGTTGGAAATGTCATATGATTGTGATGAGCCTATTAATTATGATGTATTGAATAATGTTTGAACTGATTTGGTGATGAAATTTTTTGGCTTGATTCATTTACAAGGGCTTTATACAAATTTTTTTATTTTTCACGCCCACAACGTGTTCGATGAATTGTCGCAAAGAAAATTTCAACTTTTTCATGACTCCTATGCTTTCAAATGTCCTATATGTTTATTGAGATCATGTCTTGACAATCAAAACGAGCTTATGGATATCAAATGATTAATCTCTCCCAATTCTATTTGGATTCTACGCTTTTTTGTTCTTTGGTTGATAAATCGACTCTTTGGCGCACTTTGATACACATATATGATGTTTTTATCATCCTAACATTCTTTTTGATGATTCCAAAGGGGGAGAAACAGGAAATTAGCTCGTTAGCTCATTATAGCTACTAAAAGCTCGCGAAAAGAAGCTATAAGCTTGGCTTTGTAAAAGCCATAAGTCGTGAAGAAATCTCAGTCCATTGAATGTTTTATGGACTTATATGCATGGTTAATGAGTATTTTTGACAGGGGGAGCTTCTTAGCTCATGATGTTTATATCCATCTTGTAAAAGCTTGTCCTTCTAGCTTATGCTATACTTCTTATTGATGTGCTTGTTGATAGGGGGAGCTATTTATAAAATGTTCTTAAACGGATAGTTTACTCATAGACCGGAAAAGTGTTTTGTTTTCAAAATCGTCCTCGTGAAAATTGTTTTGGTTTGTAATCATCAAAAAGAGGGAGTTTGTTAGATAAATGTTTTTATCATAATTTTGATAATTTTGTTCAAATGAGTTTTTATACCAAAACAATGTCCCTAAATGTTGTCCAAATACTTCCGATCGATTTAAAATGTTTTTACTATTTTTCGGAGTATTTCTTGAAGTTTATTTTCGATAAAAAATTGGACAAGACTTTTGTTTCAGGCTCGACCGGTCGCCCTATAGGGCAACCTGTACCTGAGTTGAGTTTTGAAACAGAAAACGGGACGTTTGAAATATAGGAGAGGGCGACCGGTCGACCCGGAGGTCGACCGGTAGGGGCGAGGGTCGACCGGTACCTGGGAAGCCCTCCTCAAGAGTTGTGTTCTCTGTTTCATTTTTTGACACCCCCCAACCGGTCAGCATGAGGGCGACCGGTCGAACCCCCCTTCGACCGGTCCCCCTGTGTAAAAATTGCAGAATTTCAATTTGAACTTATCTCTGCGCGACCGGTCGAACCCTTTTTTATCAAAGAAACTATCCGTTGCATTTTCGCATGACTTTTCCCTATTTTGTGGGATTGATTTTCAACAGCTATAATCTTGATTTTAAATGGTTTCTTTTGCAGAAAATCACTCCCCAAGGAGGAGCCAATGTCTGGAAATCAAGCCAAGACCTCTCCTATAAATAGAGGCTTCATTCAAGCAACATGACACAACACATTATACAAGCAAAAAGCATACAAGCAAACACTTTCATATATCTTGTTGTATTAGCCTAAACACTTTCACTTGCACACATTTGACGTCTAGGCTTTCAATTCTTGATTACACTTGTACTCATATTGTATTATTCACTATTGAGTTGTAATCTTGATTTTGGTTATCATTCAACATAAGACATCCTTGTGAGTATTCTTGTGGTAAGAATACACTTGGGTGATCTAGGTGATAGGTGTTTGGAGAGTGTGGTACTCTTCAAAGGTGGTGAAGGAAGATTGTGGTAATCTCCTTGAAGGTGTTGTAAGAGGGTTGTGGTAATCCTCAAGGTGTTGTATTAATTTTGGTAATTAATAAAATTCCTTTTCTTTTCGAAACCCATCCCGGATATACTGGGGTGGTAGAGCACGTAGTCCCTAGGTGGGGTGAAGCTCTTTAAATCGACGTGTGTTGTTTATTTTCCGCACTTTAGCTTTCATCTTTGCTTGATCATTCAAAAAAGAGGGTAAAATCTGAAAAACCGGGATAATCTATTCACCCCCCTCTCTAGATTACCGTCGCCACTTGGACTAACAAAGCTACCTCTCCCGATGCAATAGTTTTCCGTTTGAACTCTCTTAGTGTCTGCATACTCATATGCATTTATTTTCATTCATGTGGGGGATTGTTGGAATTGGTTTTAATAAATTGGGTTTTGACCCGATTTTGACCAATTATTTAAGTGAGTTCATTTATTCGAAGTATGAAATAAATGAGATAAACGTCATCTACGCCGCGGGTAGATGAGTTTAGCATTTTGAATTTCTCAAAACCAATGTCGGGTGAATGAGAAATAAATGCATAAAGTTGGCCACTTAAATTGCTTTTATATATGGAATATAAAAGGGTGGGAATATAGAAAGTCATATCCCACATAGGAAACATATTAAATGTTTGACTAGTTAATAAAGAGCTTCACCACTAATAAGGAGTAATCAAGTGGAACTCCTTATGGTACACCCTAGTGGACAAGTTAATTTTGACTAGCCTTTGGCTAGCTCAGCTGGCACCGAGGACAGTGCGAGCACTCGTCCGAATCGAGCTGGAGCCGGAGCCGAGCCCGGCCGCGCACGCCGCGACATAGTCGCATTGGGCGCTTTAGAGGCGCACTTTGCACTTCGCACGCACGCATCGTTGCGAGGAGCTTTGAGGAGCCTTAAAGTTTTGGAAAATCGAACCAGGGTTGATCCGGTGGCTCGGTGACGTGGCGGGGCGCTCAGTGGCGAGTGACTTGGCGAAATCGCAATGCAGTGGCAACACATGGCGCGATTAGATGCGTGCCGTTCACGACGGGCACGTGGATCGACACGTCATCCCGGTGTGCGGAGGTGTATGCCAAAGGGTGTGTTCCCCAGGCACAGATGTGATCAGGACCATCAAATCACATTTTATTAACCACGGGCGCGATCGACGGTCAAGACCGATCCGGACCAGGGGTTGCACCATCTGAAGAGGCACGGGAGCTCTATAAAACCCCCGAGAATTCATTTGAATACATCGAGAAAAATTCGAATCTTGCTTCTTCTTCATTCGCATTAGTCTTTAAAAAGAGAGTTCAAAAACATCTAGGTGTTCGTTGTGCTTGCGATTTGTAGTGCAACTATCGCAAGTTTTTGTCGTTGTATCTTGGGAGACAATTGCCGCATACCGTACGCACCGTGAGCGGAGCAATCTTGTCTTAAAAAGAAAGAGTCTAACTCTTGCCTCGACATCTGTTTTCGTATCGAAACTCTGCTCGATTTTTCAGCCATTCGATATACACCATCCAGAATTTCCAACAATTTAAGACAAGATTTTCGTGTATATCAAATGGCTTCGACGTCTTCTGTTCCAGCACCAGCACTAGCACCGGGAGAGAAACCCGAGAAGTTTGGGGGTTCAGACTTCAAAAGATGGCACCAGAAAATGTTGTTCTATCTTACGACTCTGAACCTTGCTCGTTTCCTTACGGAGGATGCCCCAACTATGGGGAAGAGGAGATCGATAAAAGAGAAAGAGAATGGCGTTCGATGCTTGGAGTCAAAGCGACTGTCGTGTTTTAACTACATTCTCAACGAATTTGATCGACAACACATTGTATAGAAACAACAAACTACAATGTAGAATGATAAACACTATATAATGAATATTTTCTAAATACCTTTTGATTTTTGTCAAATAAATTAAATAAATATAAATAATGAGAAAACGCGATTTGATGTTCAATGTTTGTGCGTGAGATAAGTTGAAATCTCAAAATACAACAAATTCATCTTTATAATTATTTGCATAAAGTTTCAATTATTTGTCACATTTAAGTCACGAAAATTTTAAATTTTTTAGATTATAGTATTGTATTTATTAGAGATATAAATTATATAAGATTTTAAATCATCATAATTGATTACATTTTAAGTCACTATAAAAATATTTTTCTTAGGAAATGTTACGTAAATTTTGTTATCCCTTTATTCACCAATCCTCTATTTTGAAAAACAAAAATACCAAAATTCAAAAAAATAAATAAAATAAAAAAAAGGGCTGGCGGGCTGGGCTAGGTGCCCTTGGTGTGGCCGTGGTGGGCCGTCCGGGCCAAAAAGGCCCGGATTTAAATGGGCCAGCATTTAGAGGCCCTAACCCTATTTTTTTTTGCGGTTTAAATGGGCTGGCCCGCCGGGCCCGGCCCGTTTAACATCTCTACTTATATTACATAACTAATACTTTTTAAGTGAACTATATACTAATACTTTTTAGAGGAACTGCTAATATCGGTCTCTGAGTATTGTAAAACATCATTGCTAATATTACAAAAACGCCTCCGTGTTGATTTTGGGACCCGTCTAATGAATTTTGACGCTGTTTAACATAAGCTTTTGTCCAAAAAAAAAGAAAAAAAAAGGGGAGAGAGAGAAAAAAAAAATGGAGAAAGAAAAGAACTATATGCACTAATCCGTTAAGACATCTCAATTGATAAAGGAATTTCACACTAGATAAATGATACTGAAGTGAGTGTTGGTTGGTTTGTTCATACGACTTTTATGACGAGGTCATGTATTTTATCACATTACACAATAATTGCTATGCTGATCATTATTTTACCTTTTCTGAACTATAATTATAAAAAAACAACACATCGATTAGCTATGTACGGCCTCAAGTTGCATTAAATAACTATTTCAATTTCCAATCTTATTAAAATTACAGTGCATTGAATAATTATTGTGGGGGGGCCATATATGTCAGGCGGCTCAGCAACTTGTCTTTTCTCCAACAACTTGAACTTGGTAATTGTACGCTATAATTGGTCACAAAAATTAACCATGTGGTTTAATTATTGTTAAAATTAATTAGGTGAAAGTAAGTCATTAATTATTTACTAGAAGATAAGCTTAATTAATCTTAATGATGTTGTAACCTAGAAAATACAAATTAATAAGTGGCCCCTCGACTGCTAGAATATATTTTACAACATGTGATCCTCGTCTGGCATGCACTAATCACTATGGATATGAGTCTTATTTGGCCTATAAATATATGATATTGGGACGCCATTGAAACCAACACACTTCTCATATTCCATCTTCTTTTACTGTTTCTCTTTCTTTCAACTTTCTGCTATGGCGAGCAAGCAAAACAGCAGCGGCGGCGATGTGGTGACGAATTACGTCGGCAGCAAGCTGACCCGCCACGATTTCGGCAAAGATTTTATCTTTGGTGGTGCTACTTCTGCTTATCAGGTATTTGTGCTTCGGATTTTTGGTCATTTGTCCATAATATTGTCCACGTTGCCCTTTGTTACATTTCTCGGAACAGGGAACCATTTTTTCGGTACCAACAAATGTACCGCATCAATTTCTTAAAAAATTACTAGGGACTGAATATATATTAAGAAGGGTAATACCCGTCAGTTTTTATTCAAAATGGCTAAAAAATAGATTTTTTTCATTTTCAATAAAGCGTGAATGCCCAATTTGGCATACTACCATTTTATTTATTATTTTTTTGGCTTATGATAATTTGTGTGGAAATGTTCCAGGTGGAAGGTGGTTTTTCACAGGGTGGTAGAACCCTGAGTAACTGGGATGTTTTCGGTCTACAGAGGCCTGGTTTGTTTTTTACTCTCTCTGTTTGTTTTGTGTGTGTGTGTGTTTTAAATATAGCTGATCATGAATTAATATGGGAATGACAGGTAAAATTGCTGACGGGAGCAATGGTACCGTTGCTATTAATCACTTTAGTCAATTCAAGGTAATTTAAGCAATTTTGTGTCTTTATTCTTTTTACTTTTTTTTTAAAAAAAAACCATGGAAATTGATTTTGGCTAACGTCCAATTAATAAACATTGCAGGAAGACGTGGCGTTGATGAAAAAGCTAGGCATAGATGCTTACAGGTTTTCAATTGCATGGTCTAGGATATTGCCAGGTACATAATTTTCTTGGCATTTCAATAACACAAAATAAAGGTTATGATTAATCATATCATGAGTGTTAATTGAACTTATTTACATTGATATGTTAGCTGGAAGACTGAGCGGCGGAATCAACCGGGAAGGTGTCCAATTTTATAATGATCTCATTGACTTGTTACTATCTCAAGGTTAATGCTCTATTTTTTATTTACCTTCAAATATGTGTATATATTGAGGTTAATTACAAAATCATTTATGGCTTCATGTTTTTTTTTTTAGGAATTGAGCCCTATGTGACTATTTTCCACTTTGATGTTCCCAATTGCTTGGAAGAGGAGTATGGTGGCTTTTTAAGCTCAAAAATAGTGTAAGTCACTCAATTTGGAGCATTAATTGCATCACCTCCTGAAGGCAAAACAATATTTTAGATCACCTGTTTTTTTTTTCTTTATTTGGGGGAAAATATACTAATAAATTTTATACCATGATCTACACGAAATCCATTATTTTCGTTGAAAGGATTTATTAGAAAAAAAAAAGGAAAAAAAAAACTCTTTAACACTTAAAAACATTAAAATAACACTTAATTGAGGTTCAGCTTCACGCAGATCTGAGAGTGGTTCTAATTGGGCCTCAAAATTTGAGATAATAATAATCACATAGGAGAGATTGTCCCCTAAATTAATATAATTCATAAATAGATGGTTCTACCAAATCAAGGAGATATCTCTGTATTACTGTATGGTGTACGGTAAAAACGGATTAATTAAGACCTTACTCTTAATTAAACTAAAATAATTTTTTTATTTAAATTAGAGTGAATACAAATTTCCGAACAATCAATCACCCAAATTCAAATTCGTGCTCCAACAGGCCAGATTTTGCTGAGTATGCAGAGGTTTGCTTTTTCGAATTCGGAGATCGGGTGAAATATTGGATAACGGAAAATGAGCCATGGACTTTCACCCATAATGGGTACATCGTCGGAGGTTTTCCGCCGGGTCATGGTTCAACTTCAGCACAACCTGTTGAAGGTCATGCCTTAAGACATAGATGTGTTCGTGGAGTTGACAACACTTGTCATCGTGGAGATGCTGGAACTGAACCATATATCGTCGCACACAATTTGCTTCTTGCTCATTCTGTTGCTGTTGATATATACAGGAAAAATTATCAGGTTTGTACTATATTAATCTAAAATAAATTAGATTCAAAATGAATTGCATGCACTTATATTCAGGGGCGGAGATAGCAGGGGCTGGCGACAGCCGCCGACCCTCCCAACTTCATACATTTTTCAAAATTAATAAAAAAAATTATATATAATTTAAAATATTTCCCTCCCTAAAAAACTCATAAACACTTCTTTATACAATATATACTTTTAAGAAAATAAAATCTGGCCCCACTAGTGTTCATTTTCTTGCTCCTTATATTTTGTATAATGCTTGTTTGTACCATTATCTCATTTGTTTTTTTTTTTTAATATAGGAAGTGGCCTCCCATCTTCTGAATAATAATCTTTTTTTTTCTTCCCGAAATGATCATTGATATATATAAATCTAAGCCAAGAATATACAGAGGATGGGCCAAATGGCCATCCGAATATTAATCAAAGTTGAGATTCTTTAATTATTCAGAATTTAAAAATAATAATTTTTACAGGCGGTTCAAGGAGGCAAGATAGGTGTCACTAATATGACGACATGGTACGATCCTTTCACCAATACTCCAGAAGATGTTGCTGCTGCTTCAAGAGCTGTCGACTTTATGTGGGGATGGTAATTAATTGCTAATTTAAATGTTCTATTTTCACATAAGAAGAAAATTCCGTACGTTTGATTATATTGTTATACAGATAAAAATATTAATTTTTTGAGCATAAATACGAAATGTTAATTAGTTGATTTCATTCTTTGTTACTAGGTTTATGGCACCTATAGTGACAGGTGATTATCCAAAGGTTATGAGAGAACGAGTTAAAGAACGATTACCCAAATTTACAGCTGAACAATCAAAATTGCTAAAGGGATCGTACGATTTTATTGGAATGAACTATTACACCACTAATTGGGCTGCCTATAAACCTACCCCACCTGGTACACCACCAACCTACTTTACAGACCAGGAAACTCAATTTCTCAGTAAGTATTCTTAATTCGCTTCTAATTAATTTGAAGAAATATTATCATATATATATATATATATATATTAACAATTGTCAACTTTTTTTTCTTAGCTGAACGACCTAATGGAGAAAAAATTGGCGAACAGGTAAATTAAATGACCCTTTAGCTTTAATTAACGACGAAATAATTATACAAAATTGGAGAATGCTGAAATAAAATGTGTTAACATGGTTGTCGATTTCTGCAGGCTGGTTCAACTTGGCTGTTTATTGTTCCTTATGGAATATACAATCTTCTGATGCACACAAAGAATACATACAATGACCCTGTTATTTACATCACTGAGAATGGTAATATTCAATTTCCTATTCTTTTAATTCCTAGTGCTAATACACAGCAAGAAACCTGTTGGTCTCTTTTGCTAGATAATTGAGGGATAATTCATCATAATCATCAACTGCATTTTATCCCACTATGTGGGGTGGGTGGCGTGAAGTTTATAGTGTCAATTAATTGTCTAAAATCAGTTAAATTATAAATTCACACAAAAGCAAAGTGACAAAGTTTTACGCCGGATGCCTTTCCTGAAGCAACCTTCACACGAAGGAGAAAATTGAGGGATAATTACAAAAAAAAAAAAAAACCAGAGGTTTTAATTTTATTTTAAATTTAAGGCGATAACTGTAATATTTTTATAAAGATCCGGGAGGGTTTTGAAATATTGTTTTTGCTTATGAATGGAGAAAAATATAAGACGTAATCAAATCTCAATGGTTTTTTTTTTTTTTTTTGTAATTTTAAAAATTCTCTAGTTTTTTTTCTTTTGTAATAATTAGCTTGAACCTCATTTTTTTTAATATAATAATCGTTATAATTTATTTCAGCCTTGTTATGTAGCTAAAGCTCTCTCTATGTATGTCACTTTATTTATTTATTTATTATGTAGGTGTGAATGAGAAAAACGACAGGACCCTATCGATTCCCCAGGCTTGTAAGGATGATTATAGAATTAAGTTCTTTCAAGACCATTTCGCCTATATGAAACAAGCCATGGAGTGAGTACTATTGTCCTTCAAAAATACAAATATTAAATATTTATATATATAACTCTTGAGCATTTATTTAATTTTTGTATGTTTAATTTGCAGCGATGGTGTGAATCTCAAGGGCTATTTCTTGTGGTCATTGTTCGACAATTATGAATGGGCCGAAGGATACACCGTGCGGTTTGGTTTATATTATGTGGACTTCGTGAATGGTTTATTGAGATATCCCAAAAAGTCGGCCATATGGTACATGAATTTCCTTAACAGAAACCTGCTTCCAGGCCCCAAGAGACAAGTTGAAGAAATGGAAGAAGATGTCCAAGTTAGAAAGAAAAGGACCCGTAATTAAGACTTTGATTTCATCATTTCATGGTGGTCAAGTTGAAGAAGAGATGCTTTCATCTTTCATTTGAGCCCTTTCTCTTGTCTGTTTTTCAATTGAGCCCTTTAATTTTCCTTGTCTGTCTATCTTTGAGACTAGTATGGTTCCTGTTTAGTATAAACTATGCTATGCTTTGTATTCCAATAAGCGCTTGATGCGCTCAATTTCTTATAATTGCTAATGTTTATCGTCTTCGGCTTCAAATTTTCGGACCATTAGTTTTTTGTTATCTATACAAATTAAATTAAAATAAAGAAAACAGGGCACACACAAACAGGGTTAACATTTAGTCAAGTGTATATTTAAGGGAATAGTCCAGTCAATTGAGGTAAATTAAATGTGCTCCATGAGACGGTGGGGACTAATCCAAACCATTGAAAATTTTCGATTGATGCAATCCGAGGACAAGGTTTTGGCTGAGAAGATCGCTCATCATCTGGAGAAATCAGGTCTCAATAGGTTTCTCTCTGTGGAAATTGTTAATGTTTAAATTTTTCAAACATTTTAATTTTCGAATTCTTTCCAGATTTCTGGTTAATTTTCTCACAGTTAATATTTCAGTTTTTAGGGAGTTATTTTTAGAAGTTATTGTTCAGTTTTTTAACTCCATAGAAGTTACTTGTAGTGGGTGGTTTACCACCAGCTTTTAGCTCAAGTGGTATCGCTAACTCTTTATAAGGGTGTTGACCAGGGTTCGAACCAGGTCTCAATAGGTTTCTCTCTGTGGAAATTGTTAATGTTTAAATTTTTCAAACATTTTAATTTTGAATTCTTTTCATTTACGGTTAATTTTTCTGATTAATATTTCGGTTTTTAGGGAGTTATTTTTAGAAGTTATTGTTCGAGTTTTTTAACTCCATAGAAGTTACTTGTAGTGGGTGGTTTACCACCAGCTTTTAGCTCAAGTGGTATCGCTAACTCTTTATAAGGGTGTTGACCAGGGTTCGAACCCTGTATCTTTCAGTTTCTTTGAAATTTATCTCCTCCCCTCCAACCACTACTCCCAACTTATTAAAAAAACTTGTAGTGGGTGGTTTTCTCCTTAATCTTTGCAGGAAGTTTTCTCCTATTTTCTTTCAGGAAGTTTTCCAAGAGCTATCTATTTAAGGATCAGAAATCATCAGAAGTCGTGTACATATTTACAGATTCAGATTTTTAAGAGTTCTTCCAGCTTTTTCATACCGGAAAAATTCAGTGAAGCTCAAGTGATACAGGAATGTTGGCAACATTGTTGGCATCATTTTCAGAACTCGAGTGTTGAGTATTTGTGTGAGATAGATTCAGTGTAGAACTTGAATTTTGAGTGCACTAAATGTATTCTCATGCTTTGTAAATGAGTGTTGTTACTTTTGGAGACACAAGGGGAGTTGTTCTTCTAGTTTCCTTGTTTACTTTGTATTTTTGTATTTTGTAAACAACATCATCCTTTGAAGAATTTTTGTTCTAATGAACACCGTACAAGTATTTTATACTTGTACAAAAATTTTAATCTCTTGTGTCTTGTCTTTAAATCTGTCTTTATTTCATATATTATGAAATTGTATTTTGTTTAAAGTCTTTCGCTGTGTTTTGCAAAGTGTTGGCATCACTTTTGACTGCACACTGCATATTCATTAGAATTGGACCCTTCAATTCTTTCGATTGGCATCAAGAGCCTTCACTAGACGTTACTTAGTGTGATTCTGTGTTTTGCAGTGTTTTATGATGGAAATTCAGAGTAGTTCCATGATTCGACGTCCTGTTTTGGATGGAATGAACTATTCCTATTGGAAGGTGAAAATGAGGGCTTATATCAAGTCCATTGATGAAAGAGCATGAAGATTTGTTCTTACGGGATGGATGCCCCCAAGAATCGTTGACACCAAGGGAGTTACAACAGACAAACCAGAGATTGAGTGGCAAAATGATGAAATCCAGATTGCAAGCTTTAATTCTAAAGCTTTAAATGCCATATTTATCTTTGTTGATATGTTTTTGTTCAAAATAATTTCTAATTGTGTTTCAAAGAAAAGATGATTGGGATGCATTGCAATTGCATTGTGAGGGAACACAAAGTGTTAGAAGAACAAAGCTAAGACTCCTAGCAAGCAGATTCGAGAATCTAAGAATGGAAGAAGAAGAGACCATTGCTTCATATAATGCAAAAATCTGCGATATTGCTAATGAGGTACAATCACTTGGAGAACCTATTAGCAATGCAAGATTGGTAAGTGATTGACATGTAGTTTGCATGTATTTTGGGCATTATCTTGGCTAGAATGTGTTGATATGCGTGCATTATATGAGTAAATAGGGTTTTATTCCTGTTTTCTGGAAAAGGATTACGCTTTGCTCGTTTTGTAGGAATTTATCGATAATTGTAGCATTTGGGCAACAATTCAGAGCATTGCAATCGCCAATACTTGATGTGAAAGACGAAGTTTGGAGTCGAATCGAGAAGAAATCGGACGAACCGGGCGAAAAACGGAAGAAAATGGCTAAGTGCTAGCTGCTACAGGTGAGCACGGGCAGGGCGTGCTCCATAGCACCGCCCGTGCTCAACTCAGACATGAAAACTCAATGTTCGACCTATAGCACGGGCTGGTCGTGCCATACAAGCATGGCCCATGCTCCATGCTGAGAATTGGACAAATCATGCGGCACCCAGCACGGGCTTGACGTGCCATACAGCACGACCCGTGCTCCTCTGCGGGAAAAATAGAGTCTGATCCGTTTTCAACTAGGTTTCGACCCAAACGAAGTACAAATAGACACGGGGCGGCCACAAACAAGGTGACACGTATTTTTGCCCTAGAAACCAGAGAGAAGAGCAGTTTTCCACCGGAAACTTCGAGAGATCGATCAAGACCGCAACCACACCTTCGAGGATTGAAGATAGATCGAGAGATCGTCATCATCCCCGAATCCACTCATTCCATCGTATCGTTATTTCAATTAATTAGATTTTGAATATGAATAATTTGTCTATGAATTATTTATCTTTGATGTCTGGCTAAACTTCTTGTGATTCCCGGGTTTGGGAGTAGGTTAATGAACACTTTTATTTGATGATTAAGGATAATTGAAGTTACTGTTTTCTTCCTCTATTCAAGTACTTTGCTTTAATTCTTGTTTTATCAAAAGGCCATTGATTTAAACTTGTTTGATGTATTGATTCATAATTCTAACCGATGAGTTTCAATACCAGATCTTGAGTACTTGACACAAATAGCTTGCATGATTGAGAAGTCTGTGAATATTTGTGAGACCTTATAATCTTTTGAACTTTTGGGAGTTGGATATCTCATGTTGAGTAGAGATGCTAGCATAGATATTCCAATCAACGCTTTTACATACATCTCGAGAGAGGGGGTAAATTACTTTGGTGATTGGTCTATAGAGAAGAATACGCTTAACTTTGGTTTGATTAATCTGATAATAAAAGGGGGATATTAACTGAAACCACAACCCAGGAATCCATTCATTCATACTTGATCTTTCAATCGCTCTTTGCTTTGTTATTTTAGGATTAATTTCTACTTTAGTATTAACAAAACCAATCCATCACAGTTCGATAGTCTAGATAAAAATAAGGCTATTATAATCCAGTACTTAGTACATTAATTTATTAATCCCTGTGGATTCGACCTTGCAAACCCTATTCTATAAACTGCACCGTACACTTGCGGTGAAGCTAAAAAAATAGGCGAACAAGTTTTTGACGCCGTTGCCGGGGATTAATTAAATTGTTAGTACTAATATTGCGATAAATAGAACTATTCTTAATCTAGACATTTTTCCTTTCTTTTTAGTTTGTTGTTTAATTTTACTTCTCTTTGTGGTTAACTTGTTTTCTTTAGTTGGTTCGGGTAGTGCATGATCACTCGCTCAAGCAAGGAGAATTAGCACCGTTCATACCGGAGGTTGAGGCTTTTGCTAGGAGAAATAGTGCGGCTACTAAATGGGCGGAAAAAGACAAAGACCAAACTATGGCGAGGCATAGAAGAAGACAAGGAGAGGCAATAGACGGGTCGGCGAGTGGAGGTAACAAAAGGGCAAGCCAACAGGTCAATGTTGAGTTACCAATACGAGAGGTTCTGCAGACTCCGTAGTCCAAGAAGCGTCGTACGCGATTACTTTCGCCCAATCAATCGCAACTATGGTGGAATTGCCAATGTCCCAATCAATGCGAATAACTTTGAGCTGAAGCCGACACTAATCTCGATGGTACAACAGAATCAGTTTGGGGGTTTCCCGTCTGAGGATCCCAACTCTCATCTTGCGAATTTCATACAGATTTGCAATACCATCAAGATGAATGGGGTGACTGATGATGCTATTCGTCTTCGCCTGTTCCCTTTCTCTTTAAGGGATAAGGCTAGGAACTGGCTAGGCACCCTAACTCAGGGGAGTGTGAACAACTTGGATGCTGAGTCAGAGGTTCTTGTTTAAATACTTCCCACCAAGTAAGATACTACAGCTCAAAAGTGAGATCACTCGATTCGAGCGAGTTTGATTCGAGCCCTTGTATAAGGCCTGGGAGAGATTCCGGGATTTATTGAGGAGGTGCCCGCAACACGGATTTCCTGAAGATCAGCAGCTCTGTTTTTTCTACAATGGGTTGATGGGACAAACGAGATCGTTTGTAGATGCCGCAGCGGGCGACACTCTACTTGCGAGGTTTCCGGAAGATGCATTTAATTTGTTGGAAGAGATGGCCATGAATAGCTATCAGTGGCCTTCCGAAAGGACTAACATGAAAAGGGTGGCCGAAGTTACTGATTCGGACCCAATTAAGGAGTTGACGGCTCAAATGTATGTTTTGACCAATCAATTGAGTGCATTGACAAAGATAAATGAGGTAAACGCGGGTGCAAGTAGTGGGGGAGTTCCTCTAGATCTGATAGAGGAAGCGAATTATATCAATAACCGGAATTTCAACAATTTCCGGAATAATCAAACTCCCACCCATTACCATCCGGGTTTGAGGAACCACGAGAACTTCTCGTACGCGAACACGAAGAACGTGATGCAACCACCACCGGGGTTTAGTGTGACAAACGGGGTCATTAATGCTGAAGCTAAGCCAACTATGGAAGATATGTTCACCTTGTTTATAAGTGAGATGAGGAACAGGTTCAATAAGGATGAGGCAAATATAGATAAAATCGAAAACCAAGTCAGACAATTGGGATCTCAAGTCGCACAATTGGGGTCCCAAATGAAAAGTATAGAAACCCAAATTGGCCAAATAGCTACGATTATTGGTGGGCAGCATCAGAAAGGTCAGTTTCCGAGCAACACTGAGGTTAATCCAAAGGAGCAGTGTAAAGCCATTCGTCTGAGGAGTGGAACGGAATACGAGGGGCTGAAAATACCAGAAAATTCTGAAAAATTGTAGGACGGCACGGCCCGTGCGCCACCGCACGGCCTGCCTGTGCGCCCTGTTGGAACCGCAGTCAACATACCGGAAGATGCGAAAACTGAAGCAAATGGCGAGGTTGAGGCTGACGAAGGAGTTGAGGATCATCGTGCTGAACAAAAAGGGGCTGAGAAGCTTAAATCTTCCTCTAACCCTGATATTCCTAAACTTAATGTTCCCCTTCCTTTTCCCCAATGTTTTCAAAAAAAAAGTTAGATGCGCAATTTGCTAAGTTTTTGGATATTTTTAAGAAACTACATATTAACATTCCTTTTGCGGACGCATTGGAGCGGATGCCCAATTACGCTAAATTCTTGAAGGATGTTATGTCAAAAAGCGAAAGATGATCGGTTTCGAGACAGTCAATCAAT
The DNA here is from genome assembly GCA_016081115.2 of Rehmannia glutinosa. Classification (NCBI taxonomy): domain Eukaryota; kingdom Viridiplantae; phylum Streptophyta; class Magnoliopsida; order Lamiales; family Orobanchaceae; genus Rehmannia; species Rehmannia glutinosa. The sequence goes on from JABTTQ020001347.1 coordinate 1,370,429, forward strand.
GGAAAGAGTGCATGCAATAATCCAAAGGAAACTACCACGAGAAATTAAAAGATCCAGGGGAGTTTCACTATCCTGTGCTATTGGTGATGTTTTCTTTGAGAAAGCACTTTGTGATTTAGGAGCGAGTATTAACTTAATGCCCTTGTCTATTTTCAGGCAACTTGGATTGGGAGAGGTGAAGCCGTCTACGGTCACCTTACAACTCGCGGACCGATCACTCACATTTCCAAAGGGAATTATTGAGGATGTGCTTGTCAAAGTAGATAAATTCATATTTCCTGTGGATTTCTTGGTGCTAGACATGGAGGAGGACAAAGACGTCCCTTTGATACTTGGGCGTCCATTCCTAGCTACGGGGAAGGCCTTAATAGATGTGCAAAAGGGAGAGCTCACGTTACGGGTTAATGATGAGCATGTTTTATTTACTATCTATAAGACACTTCAATTTCATGATGGTGTGGAACATTGTAATTTCATTGACTTAGTTGAATCTTGCATTGATGAGTATGCGGATCATACATTGTTTAGGGATAATTTAGAGTTTGGTTTGACACATTCGTGTTCAACATCAAACATGATGATTGATATTGATAACCAAGACTTGTATGATTGCGTTTGTGCTTTAGATAACATGCAGGAACTACCGAGGAGCGCAAGAGGCGCGCACACGCAGAAAAACGTGCGGGAGTCCGTTCTATAGGGGCGCACGACCCGTGCTCTAGAGCACGCCCAGGTCGTGCGCATGGTTGAAGGAAAAACTGGAAAAGTCGACGACGGCACGGCCCGTGCCTCTGAGCACGGGCCGCCCGTGCCTAGGGTCGAAGAAAAATTTGGAACGTCTGATGAGGGCACGGCCCGTGCCTATGAGCACGGGCAGCCCGTGCCTATGGTCGAGAGAAAAGACGAAGGACCCAAAGAGGGCACGGCCCGTGCCCCTGAGCACGGGCAGCCCGTGCGTCCATCCGAGGAGGCCACTTCGAACCCAGAACTCAAACCCTTGCCCGAGCATCTCAAATATGCATTCCTTGGAGCGAATAACACGAGTCCGGTAATCGTATCATCTCTTTTAACTTCAGTTCAACTCGATAAATTGCTTAGGATGTTAAGAAAACATAAGTCGGCGATAGGTTGGTCAATTTCTGATTTGAAAGGCATCAGTCCATCGATTGTAATGCATAAGATTAGAATGGAAAATGTCTATAAACCTTCGGTGCAAAATCAAAGAAGATTAAACCCTATAATGCAAGAAGTCGTTAGAAAAGAAGTTTTAAAATGGTTAGATGCTGGAATTATATATGCTATTTCTGACAGTTATTGGGTAAGTCCGGTGCAAGTGGTACCGAAGAAAGGGGGGATGACGGTAATTAGAAACGAAAGTGATGAGCTTATTGCAACTAGAGTAGTTACTGGATGGCGTATTTGCATTGATTATAGGAAGTTAAATGATGCTACTCGAAAAGATCACTTTCCCCTTCCCTTTATTGATATGATGCTTGATCGTTTGGCGGGATATGATTACTATTGTTTTCTCGATGGTTATTCCGGGTATAATCAGATCATGATTGCCCCGGAAGACCAAGAGAAGACGACATTTACATGCCCCGATGGTACGTTTGCATTTCGCAAAATGCCATTCGGATTTTGTGACGCGTCCGCAATTTTTCTGTGTTTGGAGACTCATATGATCATTGCTTGGATAACCTTTCTCTAGTTTTGCAGAGATGCGAGGAGACTAACCTTGTTTTAAATTGGGAAAAGTGCCATCTCATGGTACGTGATGGCATTGTATTAGGCCACCGAGTCTCTTCTGCAGGTTTGGAAGTTGATAGAGCAAAGGTCGTTGCAATTGAAAAGCTCCCACCTCCAACAAACGAGAAAGCCATTAGAAGCTTTTTGGGGCACGCCCGGATTCTCTGAAGGTTCATTCGTGACTTTTCTAAAATCACTAAACCTTTAAGTCGATTATTAGAAAAAGATCGCTTTCAATTTTTCCGATGATTGTTTGCGAGGCTTTTGAGATTCGAAGAAGGCTTTGGTGACAACACCAATTCTAGTAGTTCGGATTGGAGTCGGCCCTTCGAGCGATGTGTGATGCAGCGACTTTGCGGTTGGGGCTGTTTTGGGTGAGAAAAGAGACAAGATGTTGAGCCATCTACTATGCCAGTGAGAACTTTAGACAAATTGCCCGGCAAAACTACACCACCACGAGAAGGAAATGCTTTGGCAATCGTGTATGCATTCGATAAGTTCCGATCTTACTTGATTGGAACTAAGACGATAGTCCACACGGACCACGCGGCGATCAAGTATCTATTCGACAAGAAGGATGCCAAATCGAGATCGATTCGGTGGATCCTTTTTTATTCTGAGAATTTGATGTGGAGATTCGAGGATAGAAAATTTGCGAGAATGTAGTAGCCGATCACTTGTCGGACCGGAATACAAGAAGGAGGAGAAAGAAGGCACGGAGGCAATTAAGGAGGAATTCCCGATGAGCAACTTACGATGTTACAAGCTAAATTTCCATGGTATGCAAATTTTGTTAATTATTTGGTTGCAGGGGTCTTGCCTCCGGATTTATCATCTTATCAAAAGAAGAAATTCCTCCATGATGTCAAGTTCTACATGTGGGACGACCCTTGCTCTTTAAGAGGTGCGCAGACACCATCATTCGGCGATGTGTGCCTCAAGAAGAGTGGGAGGAGTTCTACAACGTCTATTCTTCACCTTCCGGGGACACTTCGGCCCGACACGCACGTCACGGCTAAGGTATTGCAAAGTGGGTTATATCGCCTACGTTATCTAATGATTGCTATCTATATGTGCAACAGTGTGATAGGTGCCAGCGGATGGGGAACATCTCGAGGCGACATGAGATGCCCATGACCAATGTGATGGAAGTCGAGCTCTTTGACGTATGGGGGATCGGCTTTGTGGGGCCTTTTCCATCTTCTTCGGGTTATCAGTACATTCTACTTGCAGTGGAGTACGTATCTCGATGGGTTGAGGCAATTTCGGCACAAACCAATGATGCGCGAGTAGTACTCAAATTCCTAAAGAAAAATATATTCACTCAGTTTGGAACCCCGAGAGCTTTAATTAGCGACGGGGGGTCACACTTTGTGAATAAATTGATGAGTACCTTACTTGCAAAATATGGAGTCAAGCACAAGGTGGCATTAGCATATCATCCGCAAGCAAACGGGCAAGCCGAGGTAGCTAATCGCGAAATTAAGCAAATCTTGGAGAAGACAGTCAATATAAATCGAAAAAATTGGGCTGAAAAGTTGGATGATGCGTTGTGGGCATATCAGACTGCGTACAAGACACCATTGGGCACATCACCGTATCAGCTAGTATTCGGGAAATCGTGTCACTTGCCCTTGGAATTAGAGCACAAGGCGTTTTGGGCTGTGAAGAAGTTAAATTTTGACTTCCAAGCAGCGGGTGAAAAGAGGCTCTTGCATTTGAATGAGATGGAACAATTCCGGGATGAAGCTTATGAAAATTCCCGGATTTACAAGGAACGGACTAAGAGATGGCACGATCGCATGATAAAGAAGAGAGAGTTTTTGCCGGGTGAACAAGTCCTTTTGTTTAACTCGCGTCTTAAACTTTTTCCGGGAAAACTCAAGTCGAGATGGTCGGAGCCATTTGTGATAAAGAAGGTGTTAAATCCTCCAGGAATAGTGGAATTGTTGACTCGGGATGGGGAGACATTCATGGTAAATGGCCAGAGGATCAAACACTATCTTCACAAGGATCAAAAGGAAGAGGTGACACGCCTCACTCTCAAAGAGCCGTGATCGAATAAACAGGCGTCAAGCTATAGACGTTAAATTTAGCGCTTGTTGGGAGGCAACCCAACAGTTTTGCTGTTTTATTTCTTCCCATGTTTTCTTGATTTGTTTTTTTCCCTTTTCTAAGTTAGGATTTAATTGCTTTCATAGGTTAGAATTTTTCCTTGTTTTCCTTTAATAAAAAAAAAAAAAACGAGCTGTGTGCGGTATCCAGCACGGGCAGCCCGTGCGCATTGCGCACGACCGTGCTGGTACCAGGTTTTGGCTTGTGAAACTTCGGCACCCCGCACGGGCAGCCCGTGCGCATTGCGCACGGCCCGTGCGGTGCTCAGAAGTTTGGGGGTTAAATCTTCGACCCCTAGCACGGGCCGCCCGTGCCATAGGGGCACGGCCCGTGCTCTATTCTGCTGAATGTTAAAACGCGCATGGGGGCTTTTATTTTCTCACAAAATTCATCTCCTCCTCGTGCGCAGACTTACAAGAACAGAAGCCCCTCAATTTTTTTTTTTCCGAAAATTCTCCTATAATATCACTACTAATCACTTCCCACACTACTCCAACACGAATTACACTCGTGAAATTGCTTTGAAGCAAGGATTTGGGTAGAAAGCACCTAGGGTTTCAAACTTCAACTCTTTTCAAAATTCTCGGGATTTAATGTATGAATTGTACTTTTTATTTCGAATTTCTTAAGGATTATGAATTAGGGTTGCTTTATGATGCTTGTTTGATACTTTTGCCATGAATTTGATTGAATTTTTCTATTGGGCATTTTATCGAACACCTTGTGGGCGGTTGAATTAGGTTGATTTTGGGTTGATTGCTTGATGAATTGTGCATGAGCTTGATTGTTTAGGGTGTTAGTGGCTAGGATTCTCTGCAATTATATTATTGTTTGGGTTTGGAAGCTTAATTGTGAATTGAATTATTGAGATGAGACACTAGGCCTTACGTTAATTGTTGTATGTAATTCATCGTTTTGTTTTACTTGGCACGTACGAATTGTCACAATTGTTTTGCCAGGTACTCTGTCGAACAAATGGCTGAACCACAGAATCAAAGAGGTCGGGGTGGACGTCAGAGGAGGCCCGCTCGGGAGGTTGATCCAAATAGCCCCTTAGCCTATGGACTCACTATCACCGAGGATGATGTACTGGAGAAGTGGAACCGGCTCATCACTCGTCCTTTCACACCCACACGCTATGCCGACGATGAGTGTAACCCAAATCTCGGGATACATGAGGAGGTGTGGCACATGTTTGAACGAGTTGGATGGACCGCTTTCATGCAAGGGCGGTGGCCAACATTCAAGACACTCGCACTTGAGTTCTTAAGCACCGTGCAGGTTACGGAAACGCGACCAAGAAATGAGCCTCAGAAAATCCATTTCAAGTTGGGCAACGAATGGAGGAACGTCACTATTGCCGAACTGAATCAGATTTTTGGGGTACCATCCGACGCCCCGTACCGGACTGCTGCAAACTATAACTCGCGTGAATTCTGGCGACTGTTGACTGAAACCCCCGAAACCGGCCTCATGCAATATGCGGCACGCACATCCAAGGCCTCGTCACTCCGCAACCCCGTATTCCGCTACATTCAAAAAGTGACGGCCCATTCCGTGTTCGCTCGCCACAACAACGGGGGTATGCAAGCGAGAGAGCTGTACCTACTATGGTGTATGCTCACCCGCACCCCTTATAATATGGCGGCGTATTTCGTGGACCACGCCGTTTATATTTCTCAGCAGGACACGGGGATAATATTAATCGGGGGCATGATAACCCCCATTGCTCGACATTTCGGGGTTGATATGAGCCGCATGGAGCCGATAGCGGGCAGCCGAAGCATCAACATGAGCGCCCTCCGCACCATGAAGATCATCAGTGACGAGGAGAATATCCTCTGTTTTCAACAAAAAGTCGGGTCGGCTTTCCCCCTCCCAAACCCGCAGCTCACAGCTGTGGTAGACACCCAAATCAACTGGCTCATGTACTCTGAAGCACATATCAGAGCCATGGACGGTCTGACAGCACGAAAAAAGAGGAGGGTAGCCGGGTTACCCGATGAAGAGGACTTGGTGATGGAGGTGCAGGAGTATGATAGGCAAGAAAGGGGATTCGAACAGGGCTTCCAGCAGGGAGGCTTCGAGCAGGGCGGCCCACAGAGGCGGCCCGACATTCCAGAGAGCTCCCGCCAAGGTGAGGAACGTGGGGGACAGTACGATCATGATAGATTCTGTGCTTTTGAGGAAAGCTTGCGCCAGCATAGGGACGACTTTAGTGCTTTCCGAGCAGAGCAAGAACAAAGGTACCAAATCCGTGAGCAAAGGTACCAAATTCAAGAGCAAAGGTACCAAGCTCAGGAGTTGTGGTACCAGACCCAAGAGCAGCGGGAGTTGGAGATATTGCAGACGTTGCATCAAATTCAAAATTGGCATATCTCCCAGGGCCACTTTCCGCCGCCACCCCCACAGTAATCCAGGTCCTATCCACACTTTTCTTTGAAATTTTACCTTCTCTTCTATGCGCCATAATTTCATTCAAGTTTGGGGGGAGAGGTAGTAATTTTATTGAAGGGTGTGGCGTTTGCATTCATTTAGTTGCATTTAGAGTATATAGGTTGCATTGCATTAGATGTTTGAATTTTTTTATGGTTTAGCACGTTTATCGCTTTAGCACGTTTATTGCTTTCTTAGTTGTTAGGGAGTGAGTTGACCGCTATTGTGTGCTTGTTGTGTTTTGATTGTGATCTTGATCTTGGGAGCATGTGTGGATCGATTTATGTTGTTTTGAATTGGGTGTTAAGCGTGAGTTGACCGGGTTGAGAATAGTTAATATGAAGCATGTGATTTTTGGGATCATGGTTAATATACTTTGAATTATGCACTTACAAGCCTGTGAGCTTTTGAGCCTTTACTGCTTTCATATTATGCAGTCTTGTTTGTGATTGAGTATGTCATTCATGTTGATTTGAATTCTAGAACTTGCTCTGGTATCTCTGTCAAAGTCACATGTTGTATGCATTCATGAAAATGATTTTAGGCCATTTTTTGTTAAGCCTTTCAAGCCTTTTTGCCTACCTTATGATATTTGATTTCCCTAGTTAGCCAATTTGAGCCTATTGCCTGATTTTTTGATAGCCACATTGCAAGCCTTAGAACTTAAGATGATATATCCGTTACCCTAAGCTTGAGCGTATAGCATTGAGTAAAAAAGGGGATGAATAAAGGGTTGAATGAATGGGTGTCAAGAAGTTAGAAAATGTGTACATGTTAGGTGCTTGGGGGATAAAAGAAAAAAGGAGGAAAAAGTGAAAAACACTCACAAAAAGTCGGAAAAAAAAACCGACTGAAAAAAAAGTGAGTCGCCCAGAAGTGAAAAAAGGCTGGAAATTGTGATGTAAGGCGAAGATGAATGATTTGTATGAAAAAGAAGGTAGAAATAGAGAGGTGATAGGATATAAGGCGATTGGGAGTACATAGTTGATTCGAATTAGAATAATTGTTTGAGAAAAAACGATGTGCTTACCAATCTATACGCTTGAGTTGAGTCACTTTATCCATATTTCCCTACCTTAACCAAAGAGCCTTCATTACAACCATAAACAAAGTCCTTTCTGATTTGTGAATTGCATACAAACGAGTGGCGGAGATGTGAGACGATTTGCAAGCATATGGTAATTCTTCAACATTGATATGATTTGAGCGAATACACGTCCCTTATTATTCTAGTGAGTAGAGTATACACTTTATCCCTGAGAGGCGTGATTTGAAGTGTTTTACCATGATTTTGATAGATTTGTGCTCCGTGTTAGATATTCGAAACTTGGTTGGTTTGTGCTTGATGTCTATTGATAAATGACATGAATTGTTATGCGGTGTTCTTGAGTTGCTCTTCTTTACCCCATTTGTGTTGTCTTGTTTATAAAGTGTTGACCGGGACTGTCAACAGTTTAAGTTTGGGGGTTTGATTGACATGTATTTTGCATGTATTTTGGGCATTATCTTGGCTAGAATGTGTTGATATGCGTGCATTATATGAGTAAATAGGGTTTTATTCCTGTTTTGTGGAAAAGGATTACGCTTTGCTCGTTTTGTAGGAATTTATCGATAATTGTAGCATTTGGACAACAATTCGGAGCATTGCAATCGCCAATACTTGATGTGAAAGACGAAGTTTGGAGTCGAATCGAGAAGAAATCGGACGAACCGGGCGAAAAACGGAAAAAAATGGCTAAGTGCCAGCTGCTACAGGTGAGCACGGGCAGGGCGTGCTCCATAGCACCGCCCGTGCTCAACTCAGACATGAAAACTCAATGTTCGACCTATAGCACGGGCTAGTCGTGCCATACAAGCACGGCCCATGCTCCATGCTGAGAATTGGACAAATCATGCGGCACCAAAGACGGCCAGGCGTGCCATACAAAGACGGCCCGTGCTCTCTGCGAGAAAACAGTGCGATCCGTTTTCAACTAGGTTTCGACCCAAACGAAGTACAAATAGACATGGGGCGGCCACAAACAAGGGGACACATATTTTTGCCCTAGAAACCAGAGAGAAGAGCAGTTTTCCACCGGAAACTTCGAGAGATTGATCAAGACCACAACCACACCTTCGAGGATTGAAGATAGATCGAGAGATCGTCATCATCCCCGAATCCACTCATTCCATCGTATCGTTATTTCAATTAATTAGATTTTGAATATGAATAATTTGTCTATGAATTGTTTATCTTCGATGTCTGGCTAAACTTCTTGTGATTCCCGGGTTTGGGAGTAGGTTAATGAACACTTTTATTTGATGATTAAGGATAATTGAAGTTAATGTTTTCTTCCTCTATTCAAGTACTTTGCTTTAATTCTTGTTTTGTCAAAAGGCCATAGATTTAAACTTGTTTGATGTATTGATTCATAATTCTAACCGATGAGTTTCAATACCAGATCTTGAGTACTTGACACAAATAGCTTGCATGATTGAGAAGTCTGTGAATATTTGTGAGACCTTATAATCTTTTGAACTTTTGGGAGTTGGATATCTCATGTTGAGTAGAGATGCTAGCATAAATATTCCAATCAACGCTTTTACATACATCTCGAGAGAGGGGGTAAATTACTTTGGTGATTGGTCTATAGAGAAGAATACGCTTAACTTTGTGTTGGGAAATTTATTGTTTAGATTTTGATGAATGCCATGTAAAACTTAGACTAGAAAGTTGGCACCCCATTTTCGTTGTAAATTGCATTGTAATAGATAAATTTGTTCAAGGCCGAGTTAAGTCACTATGCTGGACATGCAAGAAGTCAATGAAGACTAGAGGAAAGACTCATTTGTGAAACAATTTGAGTACGGCAAGGAAAAGAAAACAAGAACTCGACTGGAGAGGTATCAGCTGCAGAACAGCTGAGAGAAGGATCAGTCAAGACAACTCAAGATAGCCAAGTCTCAAGTTGAAATAACAGATGAGTCATCCGATGATTGGAAGTGACTCGAAGTCACCTGGGGAAAGTTGAAAGAAGCTGTGATCAAGTCAAGACATCGAAAAGGATCCGTTATTTAAGTCAAGAAGATTACTTAAATAAGTAATACCTCCATCTTTGCCATGCTTAAAGTGCTCGATCCCGAGGAAGCGTGCAAAAGGAATGAACCAATGGGAAGCACTTTCGCACTGTGTCGACTACGAAAAAGTCGGGATACAGTCATTTAATACGAGGAAATGTCTACATCGAGGATCGCAACAAGACAAGCCAACGAACTAAAGTGTCTTTTGAAAATTCGCCTATCTCTTCAACGGGCAGATTTTTGAAAGAACACTATAAAAGGCGAGAATCATTCTGAGAGAGGGTTACCTGAACCACGAACATTCAAGAAATTGATTGTGTCATTTACATTTCAGCATTTTATTTCTGCATATTATTTTATACCTGTTGATAAATCTGATGTCCAATTGATAATTAACAAGTGCTAAAACCAAGTGTTAAAACAACTTAAACCAAATTCAAGGGTGTTAAGTCTTCCGCTGAATACTTATTACAGTTGAGTTAAGTCTTTAGTCAAAACAGCTGAGTTATTCTATCAACAGCTCAGTCGAGTCTGTTGAGTGACTAACTCTGCTGATTAACTAACTTAACTGTCCATCAAGGACCTAGCTGTGAAGTATTAACTCTGAACTTTTAAAAGGACTAAATCAAAAAGTTGGTAAGGTTTATTCAACCCCCCCTTCTAAACCTTACTCTCACACCCCTTGGGACCTACACTTTGGTTTGATTAATCTGATAATAAAAGGGGGATATTAACTGAAACCACAACCCAGGAATCCATTCATTCATACTTGATCTTTCAATCGCTCTTTGCTTTGTTATTTTAGGATTAATTTCTACTTTAGTATTAACAAAACCAATCCATCACAGTTCGATAGTCTAGATAAAAATAAGGCTATTATAATCCAGTACTTAGTACATTAATTTATTAATCCCTGTGGATTCGACCTTGCAAACCCTATTCTATAAACTGCACCGTACACTTGCGGTGAAGCTAAAAAAATAGGCGAATAGTAAGCAAGGTAATGAGATCTCTTCCTGAAAGATACAATATTAAGATTTATACCATTGAAGAAACCAAAGATACTGATACTCTTAGACTTGATGAACTTATTGGTATTTTACAAACTTTTGAGTTAAACTTGGGACAACAAAAAGAACATCATGTTGAAGACAAAAGTATTGCTTTTAAATCCCAAACTGGTTTTGATTTTTGTGATGTTCAAAGTAATGCAATGGAACATTTTATGAAAAACATTCATGAGTGTGATTTAAATGAAGAATCTATTGCATTATTGACCTTACGGTTTAATAGTTTACTCAAAACGTCTTTTGTGAATGACAAAAATCTCAAGTCTAAGAAACAGTTTTCTGGTAATTCTTCAAATTTCCCTAAAAAGTTTGAACCAAATCAAGAGAACAATTCTTTAAAACCAAAAAACCTTGATATGATTCAATGTCGTGCTTGCAAAGGATTTGGTCATTATGCAAAATAATGTGCAAACACTCTTAGGGAAAGAGGTATGGATTTTACTGTATCTTTTAGTGATGAAGAATCTGAAGATAGTGAAGAAAATTGCAAGGAACTTGTAACGATTCTTGAGGAAGAGAAGCACAAATCTGATGGATTAAGAAATGATGCAACAAATGATGCCAACACTGAGGCATCACAAGACATGTTTGCTGATTCTGAATATGATTTTGTTAATCATTTTGCATCATTTTTACGTCTGAATTCAGGGTCAAAGTCTGTTGATCTAGAAGATAAATGTCATGATGATTTGCAACTTAAATGTGAAGATCTTGTCAAAGAGAATGACATTTTAAGAGAATCTGTTAGGAGATTGGAAGTTCTTTTAACAAAGAAAGACAAAGATCTTGATCTAGTAAAAATGTGAAATTACTAGTATTAAAAAGACAGTAAGTAAGTTTGTATCTAGCTCTATTGTTATTGATGATATATTTTTGAAAGCTAGATTTGATAGAACTGGATTAGGATATGTTAAAGCAAACAAAACAGACTCTTGTAAGAAGACATGTCTTTCTATGAAACTAGGGAATGCTGGAAAAAGTGGCAAATCATTTTTCAAAAACAATTTCAAGAAGCCTGGAAGTGTTTTGAAACGAAAATTTGTGTGTCATTACTATTTTAAACATGGGCATATTAAACCTTTTTGCTTCAAACTGAAGAAAGATAAGGTTTTGGGTAAAATGATGCCAAGAATGATACATGACACTATTGAGGACACTTTCAATTTTGCTGAGAATTGTTCAAAAACTGATCATAAATTGGTTTGGGCTGGTGATAATGATCATTGTTGTATTCAACACATTGCCACTAAACATCCGATAGCAGATATTTTTTCAAAATCATTGGACTTGGAGAGATTTTCCTGTTCGAGGAAATCTCTTGATTTGTGTGTGTTTTGATTGCATGTGTTGCATAATGTGTTACATCTTATATTGTAGCACATTCTATATTTTCTATTTTTATTAGGTTTCTAGGTATATTTTTTTCCTTTTTGCATTATGTATCATGGGATTTTTCATATGTTGATGTGCCATTTTTATATAAAACTAATTCTGTTAAAATCAAACTCTTCATAAAGTTAACAAACAGATTGTTTTTCTCATTATTAACTTGCTATTTGGGGCATATTTGTACATTTTTAGCCTTCCAAGAGCTTTATCTTTATAACTTGCTAAAAGTTTTTTTTTGTACTGTTCTTATGCCTGTAATTAATCTATGCAAGTGAGAGTGAGTAATGAAATCTATTTCTGACATACAAAGTGAGTTTGCTGATACAGAATGTACTTGAAAATGATGGCAACATTGTACATGACATTCTGTGATACATAATTGTATACATGTGTGTGTGTGTGTTTTTTTTCTTCTTATAAATACATGTTTATAGGCATTAACTTAGGTCATGCATTACCAAAAAAAAGGGTGAAAATATCTGCAAAACCTGATGTTTAGTAGTAATGAGTTGTTACTTTTTATCTCATTTCTCTTATGTTGGATAACTGATCCTGAGTTCTTTTTAAGTGGAGATAATGGGGTATCAAAATGCTCTCAGTGAGCTTGTATGTGTTTCTCTCTTTATATTACGAAGGCTGATTTCAGTCCAAAAAGGGGGAGAATGTGGCACAAAAACAGGCTGGCAACAAAGGCATTGGAAATGATGATTCTGAGAATGATGCCAACACCTGAGGCATCATTTGTTAACAACTGAACTTGCTTGTTTGTTTGAAGAGTATTTTGATATTTTTTTGGTACTTCTTGTTTCTGGCTTATATTCAGGGGCGATTTGACTTCTTATATTCAGGAGGAGATTTAACTGTGTTTTTGTGCAAAAGGTTTTATCCAGAAATCTGTAAGAAAGGGGAAGATTGTTAATGTTTGAATTTTTCAAACATTTTACTTTTCGAATTCTTTCCAGATTTTTGGTTAATTTTCTCACAGTTAATATTTCAGTTTTTAGGGAGTTATTTTTAGAAGTTATTGTTCAGTTTTTTAACTCCATAGAAGTTACTTGTAGTGGGTGGTTTTCTCCTTAATCTTTGCAGGAAGTTTTCTCCTATTTTCTTTCAGGAAGTTTTCCAAGAGCTATCTATTTAAGGATCAGAAATCATGAAGTCATATCTGATTCTGATTGATTTTTAAGAGTTCATCTTCCGGCTTTTTCATACCGAGAAAAATTATGCGAGGCTTCGGTGATACAGGAATGTTGGCAACATTGTTGGCATCATTTTAACTTCAGTGTTAGTGTTTGTGTGAGATAGACTCAGTGTAGAACTTGAATTTTGAGTGCACTAAATGTATTCTCATGCTTTGTAAAGGAGTGTTGTTGCTTTTGGAGACACAAGGAGAGTTGTTCTTCTAGTTTCCTTATTTACTTTGTATTTTTGTATTTTGTAAACAACATCATCCTTTGAAGAATTTTTGTTCTAATGAACACCGTACAAGTATTTTATACTTGTACAAAATTTTTAATCTCTTGTGTCTTGTCTTTAAATCTGTCTTTATTTCATATATTATGAAATTGTGTTTTGTTTAAAGTCTTTCGTTGTGTTTTGCAAAGTGTTGGCATCACTTTTGACTGCACACTGCATATTAATTAGAATTGGACCCTTCAATTCTTTCAGCTTTGTTCCAGAATAAAATACTGGATTTTGAGTGATGGCTATGACACTTGTATTATCACAAAATATCGGTGGAATCTATGCCATAGTCACTTAATTGTTGTTTCATCCAAAGCATTTGAGCACAACAGCTTCCAGCTCCTACATATTTTGCATCTACTGTAGATATGGTGATGAGTGTTTGTTTCTTACTGAACCAAGATATGTCAATTTATCTCCCAAGAATTGACATGTACCCGATGTAATATTTCTATCCAATTTGCATCCAGCATAAGCAGCGTTTGCATAGCCTCTTAGATTTAGATCTACTTCTCTAGGATATCATTCAGACTAGTACGGTTCCTATTTAGTAGAAACTATGCTATGCTTTGTAGTCCAATAAGCGCTTGATGCGCTCAATATGTTACGATTTCTAATGTTTATCGTGTTTGGCTTCAAATTTCCGGACTATTAGGGCTTGTATGGTTTCCGTCTCATTGGAGAATTTCCAATTTTTTTTTACTGTTAGAGATATGTAAATCATGTTTGTTTTACCCAATCTCATTAGAAATATTTCATTTTCAACTTCATCTCAATTTACAATTTCAACCCTATATTCTAAATTCTCACACCTATATTCTCAAATATCAACATGTATTACATCAATGGGACTCACTACAACCACTACATACTCAATTTTAATTTTATATTACATAAGTAGGACACACTAGTACCACTCATATCCACATAAATTATCATTTTGTTAGAGTTGACTTTTTAAGTCAAATACTCTAATAATTAATTATTTATTTTGCCTAATTTCTGGATAATTTGCACAAATCATTTTCAGGATGTTCTCCCGCTAGATTCATATTTGATTTCGAAACCTGGAGCAGTTATCTTGGAGTTGGACAAGAGTCCTGCTTTTTATAGAAACATTATCTCTTCAACCTCCCACTCATCCATTACTTGGAAGTTATTTTTGCATGATCTATTTTGTAGGTTATTTTGTTGAGAGGTATAAAAACGAGTGGAGCTACAGGAATTCCAAACGAATGATAGAGTGAAAAAAAAATGAGAATTTGAGTGTCTTTTAGTTTTTATACAAGAGTGATTTAAGGGAAGGTGCCTAGTGTGTTTAGTGGTGACGAGTCACCTTTTTGCAATACATTTCTTCAGTGTTTTTCTTCTTGTTCATGTTTTTGAGATACTTGTGTAATATTGAATAGGTTCATATGTTCTCTTACTTTTGCAGTAGAAGGTTAAGTTGAAGATCAAGAGCAATATGGAAGTCTTTGTCTTGTTCTTCACTATTTGTAATCAACATTCTACTTCAGTGGTTTTTGCCTTAAGGGTGCCGTGCAAGTATTTTTATACTTGCACAAATTTTGTATATCCCTATGTATATTTCATTTATCATGCTTTTGCTTTTAAATTTCATAAAATAAGTATGTTGTGTAGAAACTGTTAAGTTTTCCGCTGTGTGATACATAAAGTGTTGCCAACACTTTGCACAACACTCACTGCAAAACTAGAAAATTCACCCTTTGAAATTCTAACAATTTTCAAATTAAAATTTTAATTTGGGTCCCATTACTATCAATTTCATCCAATTATATAGACAAAAACTCCTATCAGACGGTCTAACAGGTCAAAATCCGTTAGACGGATCCTAATCCCAACCCGATGGCATTTTTAAAATATTAGGCAGTGGCATAGAAGCACTAAGGCCCCGAAAAGTATTAGCAGACCCTTAGAAATGTATTAGCAGACCTTTGGAAAAGTATTAGTAGTTCCTTGAACAGTATTTTTAGTAGTCTTCATTAAAAGTATTTATTTTTTTCACTCAAAAGTATTAGTAATTCTCCTAAAACGTACTAGTAGTCTATTTGAAAAATATTAGGTTTTTCGATTAAAGGTATGTTAGTGATTATCCTGAAAAGTATTAGTTATTCTTATAAAAAGTATTAGTAGTTTCCCATAAAAGTATTATTTTTTCTCTCCCCAAAAGTATTAGTAATCCCTCTGAAAAATAGTTACTAGTTCCCTAAAAAATATTAGTTTTCCTCCTCAAAAGTATTACTAATATTCCCAAAAAGTATTAGTAGTCTCCATAAAAGTATTAGTAGTCCTCTGGAAGGTATTAATAATTTCTCTGAAAAGTATTTTGTAGTTCCCGTAAAATGTATTATTTTTTCCACAAAAAAGTATTATTAGTCTCCTGAAAAGTATTAATAGTTCCACTTAAAAGTATTAGTATTTTGTCTAAATTATTTTTAGTAGTCCCCTGAAAATGGATGACATAGATATAACATAATCAAGATCCTTAAGCTAAACCCAATTAATCAAACAAAAAGATCAAATATATAGAAAATCTAAGACATATACATGTCGAGAAACATGATTAAACTAACAAGGAATTAATAAATCACCATTGTGCTGATCAAGCTCAAAACAGCGACATGGATATTCATAACCAATTGTTGTATACTTCATCGTTGATCAACAACAACAACATTATTATTCTTTCCACCTAAAATTAAATAACGTTCCCCGAAACTCTAATATTAACCACCACAGATTCACACACCCAGCAACTTGCATCTGGTTCGGAGCAAAGGCGAGGTACGACGCCACTGGCGTAGCGTTGCCGTACAGAAACGACTACCAGACGGTGATGTCTTTGTGGCCTTGATTGATGTCGGCATAAACCCGGGAGGGTGATCTACTAGTTGTAATAGCCGGCGTAGATGTTGATTTTGTTGTAGAGAGTGATTTGGAGGTTGGAGATGAGGAAATTTGGGGATGACACCCACACCGTACTGCTTTTGTAACTTATTGTGTTTCTTTTTTGGGGGCTGGATCGGGTCGTTATTTGGGGCTTCGTCTGATGGATTAGACCTGTCAGACCGTCTGACAGGAGACTAGCTCAATTATATATTATTATTTCTCCAACAACATCACTCAAGTGGGTCCTACCACTTAAATATTATATATATAAATCACCATCTTATCATATTTTCCAAAACACAATTCAAAACAACATTCTAAACTAAACATATTTCCAAATTTTTACCCTATAAATTCTGCATCAAAATTTTTATAACCAAACATATTTTTATTTTTACACAATTTTCAATAAAAAGTTGAGATTTTATCTTAATGGGATAGAAATTGACTTTTCTCATTGGAATGAAAACCATACAGTTAGTTTTTTGTTGCCTATCCAAATTAAACTAAAATAAATAAAACAGGGGGCATACATATATAAAGGGTTACCATTTAATCAAGTGTATATTTAAAGGAAGGGATAGTCACAGAAACCCCCCTTATGTTCGGACTTATTACAATAAAAACCTAGAAATTTTCGAAAATTACAAAAAACTCCCTTTAGGTTTGATCTGTCTTACATTTTCCCCCTTCATATACAAAAAATATTTCAAAAACTCCACCTTACATTTATTAAAATAACAACTATCTCCTTAAATTTAAGATAATCAAACCTCAAAGTTTTTTTATAGTATTAATTTTCAAAAATCTCTTGTTTTTTTTTGTAGTTAGACCAAACATTAGGGGGCTTTTTGTAATTATCCCTTAAAGGAATAGTCCAATCATTTTGAGGTAAATTCATGATGTGAAATAAAACATATAATATTTGTTGAGGATTTATTACGTGCGATATTATATACCGGAATTAAATCAGAAAACTTACTTGAAATTTCAGAAAATGAAATTCAGAAAACTGTGAAAATGAAATGATAGACCGAGGCTAGAGTTCGACTCTATGTCTTTAAGACGAATTGCCCCGCTACGGTGCCCACGGTTCAATAGCAAACGTCTCCCAGGATACAACGGTCTTCTCTTGCTGTAGTAGCACTCCAAACAACAAGAGACGGCGAACTTCGAATGTTTTGTACTCTCTTTTTTTTTATCGAAAACTTTTGACGGAAAATATGTTTATGAATGTATGCAAAATGCTAATGGTTTTGCTCATTAATTTTCTGCAGAATAAGGGGAATATTTATAGATTACCAAAGGTCACTATTGAAACAACACAACTGTTCGAATAGACACGTCCATTTATACGAACAAACACGTCCATTGGTTTCAAACATAACAACACAACTATTCGAATAAACCTTTTCAATCCGAATAGTTTCGAATGAACAATCACACCTTTTGGCAATATTTTCTCATTCACCCGGAAATATCTATTATATTTCCAACAATCCCCACATGAATGAGAAATTACGAGAATCAATGCAAATGCACATGTAAATGCAGACACTAAAGAGAGTACAACCGGAAAGTTATTGCATCAGGAGAGGTAGCTTCTGGCTTTGAACCTTCCTTAGTGGAATACTATCGGATTTACTTGGCTAATCAGTGAACATGATGTCTTGAACTGTTCAGCCGTTGGTGTAAACCAAGACAATAGCACCCACACAATAACCTCCCTAATATTTTCAGTTCTCATGGTTGTATTCATTTTGGCCCTGAACAACCTTGGGTTTCATAAGTGTTATAGAGAATTCAAGCCTCAAAATTCTCATAGAAGCGGCCACACTTCACACTTACATAGGTGACCTCCTATTAAGAGTATTCTGCCATACCCCACTTGGTTTAATCAAGCTATAGGAATCATTAAAAGTTGATCTTAACCTTACATAATTCTACAGAAAGCACTTTAATCATAGGAATGGGTAGGAATTTTATCCTAAGTGCTTAACTGAATCTTCATAACTTAGTTGTCCCATTGAACCAAGTTCTTGGGATCTCCAGTCATCATGGTTGGGTTACCGTTACAAAGATTCATACGTAATAGGCTTCAATCCCATTCCCTTCAATAATCGGTATTTGATCTCCACTTCAATCAAATTTGCGCGCAAGATTGAGATTAATATCTTTACATATTTGAGCATATAATCCCTGAGCATGTGCAACCACTTCAAATCGACATAAGTGCCACCGGTGGACTTTCAAGCCTTTCAATGTCAATGTGGCTTTATAACACCTTAAGCTCATATAGACTATTGTCAATATGTCATCTCTTTTTGGGAAGAGATTCGTTTGACTTTATCATTTGTCAAACTTGTCATTATCTATAACAATGATTTAATAGTTGTGCATGTTCCCTTCAAGTTCGGTACAACAATCCATTTTGGGCCTACCTTGATAGGTTAGCCTTTAAAGCATTTTTCTGCACCTTTCCTTCGTACCGCAATGTGTGCAGTGTTGCAACACTAAAGAGTACACTAAAAGATGCACTTCTTCAAGAGAAATCACAGGTGACCCTTTTTAGCTATCAATCAGCCCTGTCAATGTCAATTGACTCATATCCTCTTTTCTAAGGATACATCTCAAAGAAATACAAGGATACCTTTCAAAGAAACTTGTATTTCTTTGACTCCGCAGTTATTGGGGTCAATCTTTGTCAAGACTGAGATTAATTTATATTTACCAAACATCCCCACATTTGAGGCAAAACTCATCACCCTCACATTGTGCAACAAGGTCAACTTTGAGAATTATCAATCTAACAATTGTTATTTCTCACAAAGTTCAACTGTGATTGTATCGCCAACTGACAAACAGTCCAATTGCCCACGCTAAATTCCAAAGAATTTCCCAGGAGGGCTAAATGACTCAGTGTTGGGATTATGGGGTCCCATCGATCACCTTTAGGATTTGCTGTACTGCATCGGAGCTGTGGCTGCCCAACTTGCCGAGGATCCATATGGATTCTTGCGAAGCCCCTCATGTCCGTCAACCACTTAGTGTGGGGCTCTGCTTGTTGCCGTTGTAGAATCGTAGGGGTGCCTACGAGGAATCAACCCCAGGTTGACAGTTAAAAAGTAGAGCTTAAATGATTAGATATGTACTACTCATACCAACAAGGTGCATCTTCTTTTCTGGTGTCCATTACATAGAAACTCTGAGGTTAAGCGTGCTTGACCTGGAGTAGACATGGGATGGGTGACTCCCTGGGAAGTTTTCCAGGGTGCGCGTGAGTGAGGACAAAACGCGCTAGAAAAGACTCGTGTTGGTTTGTAGGGACAGTCGTCAATCAAAGTAAGCACTTTCGATCCTAACAACTGGTATCAAAGCGAGATCGCAAGTTCAAATCCGCCCGGGTGCCGCTGGGGGGGAGATTGTTGGGATTATGGGGTCCCAGCGATCACCCTTAGGATTTGTTGTACTGCATCGGAGCTGTGGCTGCCCAACTTGCCGAGGATCCATATGGATTCTTGCGAAGCCCCTCATGTCCGTCCACCACTTAGTGTGGGGCTCTGCGCTGCCGTTGTGAACTGTAGGGGGTGCCCTACAGGAATCAACCTTGGGTTGGACAGTTAAAAAGTAGAGCTTAAATGATTAGATATGTACTACTCATACCAACAAGGTGCATCTTCTTTTCTGGTGTCCATTACATAGAAACTCTGAGGTTAAGCGTGCTTGACCTGGAGTAGACATGGGATGGGTGACCCCCTGGAAAGTTTTCCAGGGTGCGCGTGAGTGAGGACAAAACGCGCTAGAAAAGGCTCGTGTTGGTTTGTGGGGACAGTCGTCAATCAAAGTAAGCACTTTCGATCCTAACAAACCTTGCCAACTTTTTCGATTTAGTCCTTTTAAATTAGTACAGAGTTAAATACACAGCTAAGTCCTTGATGGACAACTAAGTTAGTTAACCAGCAGAGTTAGCCACTCAACAGACTTGATTGAGCTGTTGATAGAATAACTCAGCTGTTTAGTCTAAATTTTAACTTGGTTGTGATGAGATTTTCAGCGGAAGACTTAACACCCTTGAATTTGGTTTGAGTTTGTTTTAACACTTGGTTTTAGCACTAGTTAAGTATCAGTTGGATAGCAAATTTATCAGCAGATATAAAGTAATATGCAAAAATAAAATGCTGAAATGTAAATGACACAATAAATTTTATAGAGGTTCGAAGATGGGGTAATTCTTCTAATCCTCTCTTCTCCAACTCTGGAGGAATCCACTAAGTATTGATCGAGTACAAAGTGGTTATCGGTCCGGATACAAGTCTTGATCACACGGTGACTTGATCCTTTGGGACTCGATGCGGAGATGCCTTGGTCACACAGTGGCTTCTCGTACGACTCGGCTTCTTCACAGGGCAATGCGCTTGCTACTACTGACTCACTTGCTCAAGCTTCTTGGATTTGATCACGAAGCCCTCCAATAACTTGAGATGGGTTCAACCTTGAACCTTTCTACAATCCTCCTTGGAGTGTAGACCCCTTTTGATTCTTCAAAAGATTTCCTCTTCAACAGTTTGAAATCGTCTTTCCTTCACAGCTTAGTGTTGGATTGATTTCCTTCGATATTTAGGCTTGAGGATTATGCTTGAATAACTTGAGAATATTTTGCAGGTTACAGAATGAAAATTGCTTGCTTGTATTTCTGGTAATCAAGGTAACCTTTTCTCAAATTGATTCCTCAACCTTTTATAGTGTTCTTTCAAAAATCTGCATGTTGAAGAGATAGGCTGATTTTTCAAAAGACACTTTAGTTCGTTGGCTTGTCTTGTTGCAGTCCTCGATGTTGACATTTCCTAGTATTAAATGATCCTTCAGCTTTTCAGAGTCTGACACAGGTGCAGTGCATCCCATTGGTTTATTCTTTTTGCACGCTTCTGGGACTGAGCACTTTAGAATATTGCAGCATGGAAGTATTACTTATTTAAGTAACTTTCTTGACTTCTGTGCAACGGACTCTTTTCAGATGTCTTGACTTGACTGCAGTTCTTTCAACTTTCCCCAGGTGACTTCGAGTCAGCTTCAAATCATTGGATGACTCATCTGTCACTTCAACCTGAGACTTGGCTATCTTGAGTTGACTTGGTGACCCTTCACTGTTGTATCTGATACTTCTCCAGTCGAGTTCTTGTCTTCTCTTCCTTGACATACTCAGCTGCTTCACAGCGGAGTCTTTACTCTAGTCTTCAGTTGACTTCTTGCATATCCAAGCATAGCTGACTTAACTCAGCTCGTACAACCCTATCTATTACAATGCAATTTACAAAGAAAATGGGGTGCCAACTTTCTAGTCTAAGTTTTACATGGCATTCATCAAAATCTAAAAAATAAATTTCCCAACAATTTCCCCCTTTTTGATGATGCCAAAACTTAAAACATACATATAGAATGTAAGCATCAAAGATACATACAGATAATGCAGTAACAGAGAATGTATGCGTAGAATCAATCTTTTTATTGATCATAACATTCTTGTCCTTTACACAGCTGTTTACAATGTGTATCAGAGCAAACATACAATTCTTATTTCTACGCAAAAAGATAGAAATTACAAATTTCTTATTAAATGTACAGAAGACTTACATACATATGCATTTACAAGAGTAAAATACAAGAAGGGGTAGGCAACAACACTTCATCTCCTTCGCTGCTTCCTTCTTTCTTCTTCAGTTCTGTCTTCTTCAGCTCTTTTCCTCTTCTTCTCATCCTCAGCTGCTTTCTTTTTCTCATAAGCTCTTCTAGCAGCTTCATCATTTCTCTTCCTTTCTTGTTTTCTCTGACTCTCTTCCACAGCTCATCTTGTCTCTTATTTTCTGCTTCAATCCTCTTTACATATTCAACATTCTTCCTGGCCACTTCCATGTTGGCTACTTCGTCATATCCAGCCCAATAGATCCCTCCTTTCTTCCCTGGATCTATGTATTCGATGTTTTTGGGCAGAGGTCTTGGTATGAAATCTCTCTCCCTCGCTTTCTTCTTCCTCTCGGGCGTGTCTTGTGCGGGGAGCCTTTCTTCTCTCGGTGACTTCTTCGCCCGAAGTCTATTGTTGCGCTTGCCTTCTTCTTATCAACTTCTTCGCACAGCTTAAGGCCTTTTTCCCAGTACAAGTCCCAGGCTTGGGCCATGGACATGTTTTCGAAGTATCCCTCGGATTCGAGCGTTTTGAATTCATCAACTGATTTGGGCTCGCTTCCGACGTCTGAAATGGCATCAGTGTCTCTACCAGCTGGAATGCCTCCATATTCTTTCAGTATGTCCATCGCACGGGCATCCATTTTTCTTTCGACCTCCTTCATCTCTGCTTCTACGATTTTCCTCTTCTCAGACATGGGCACAGCAGAGTGTTGGAGCGGCAGAGTCACTGGAAGTTTGCTGATTATGTCAGCTGTGACAAGTCCTTGTTGAGGGGTTCTAGCAACCATTAGGGTCATGTCCTTCGAACCTTCCCCCTCAACGGATTTTCCCTTTTCCTTCCTCTGATCCTCAGCTGTCTTCTTCTTTACAGCTGTGTCCTTCTCAACTGCAGACTCTTCCAACTTCTTCTTTAGGTATTCCTCTTCCCCCTTATTGGCATCATCGAAGGAGAGAGGAACCCCTGGGAACAGACCAGCTATCATGAAGTCTAGGCGGCTGATAGCTGAGTTATGCTTTGAGTCAGCTGCGGAGTATGCTGCACGGAATTCGGAGCGGGTGGCTTTTGATTCAACTGCCACCAGCTTCATTTCAGCCATGAGAAGGCTGAATTTATTTTCCATAGTCTCCTCGACGAGCAAGAGCTCTTTCCTGTGGAATTCACGCAGCAGTTGCATTTCCGTGTTGTGAGATTCATGCATTCTATCAATGTTTTCCTGCATCCTTCTCTACATATTAGCATTATCAGCGCTCCAGATCAACATCTTATTATACAATGCCTTGAAGTATCTGACTTGTTCCACACGCATTGTTTGCTGCTGTTGCCACCATTGTCGGATTCTGACCACTATTCCACGCAGATCGGCTGTAAGGTTTGCATCTCTGGTATCCAGTCTCACGTCCAGTGAGGCCTGGTGCCTTTCCATCTTCTCTATTTCTGCAAAAATTGCCTTGAAAACTTCTCTAACTTCAGCTGTTATCTCCGTCTCAGCTGGCGGCCAAGCAGCGTCAAAGTCAAAGTTTGCTGGGACGATGGTATCTGTGGGAAGAACTGGATCAGGTTTGTGGAAGCGTCTCTGCTCTTCAGCGGATTCTTCAGCGAGATCAGGCAGCTCCAGTGAGAAGGGAAATGTCTCTTCAAACGCATCATCACGGACATAGGGAATGTGTTCAACAGCGACTCGTGGCTGTGATGTGCTTGGTTGAGTCGGTCTCTTTGTAGCGTTGGGAGCTGCGATTGATTGATCGATCGTGATTCATTTGGGGTGCAGCCGAGGTATGGACCCGGTGGTGAGCCTCGGTGTCTCAACAACCGTCGGTCTCATTTGGTTTTTCCTTTTGAGTTGTCTGGTCCTCGGCCGTATCAGTGGCGTCATCGGAGGAGTCGTCATCAAAGTTGAAAACTTGACGAGCAGCCTTGAATTCTGGCTTGCTCGTGCTTGGGAGAACATCCTCAGCTGAGTCTTTTGGATTTGCAACGGGGGATGACTCAGCTTCATCTTCACCCTCAGATCCCAGAAAAGTTATATCAGGGCTGTCTTGGGAATCATGAAGGGCACTTATCTCCTTCTCAGAGGCATCAATGATAAGAGGAGGAATGTTCTGTGTCTCTGTTGCTTTACCTCGGGAAGTCTCAACCTCCCGCGGGCCTTCATCACCTCCTACAGTCTCAACTGCAGCAAGGCCTTTGACATTCCATTCGACAGACTCAGCTGTCTTAGGGTCTTTTGAGGTGGCATCCACAGGAGTCTCAACTCCGTGGATTGCACTTTCATTGCCCACAGTGTTAACTCCGGGCGAGATCCATCCTTTGCCTCTTTCGCCAAAGCGGCGTCATCGGCTGCGGAGCGATTGGCACTTCAGTGAGGCAGTCTCAATCATGCGAGCCTCGTTAGTGACAACCTGTTGTGGTTCTGTTTGTGGTTCCTTCTCCACTTCGCCTCCTAGATTCTTTGTAGAGTCATCTGCAGCAACCTCCGACCTAGCGCAGTGGAGGGAGTTTCCCCCTCAGCTGGCACACCAGCTGAGTGACTTGGATTGGGGTCACTCTTCTCCAGACTCCCGGTTGTTTCCTTTGAGTATTCAGCCGTTGGGGCATGTGGTAGGACACCTTCAGCAAGGGTTGGCTCGACTTGGGTCCCCAATTTCCCAGTTTCATCGCCAGTTCCCTTAGATCCATTTTCCGAGTGAGCTGGGGAAGTGGTGGCAGCAATGTGTGATGCAATATGCTGGACCACTTCTAATGGATCGATCTCGTGAGACTTGGAAGACTCCCCGGTCCTTCCATCATTTGTTTTTTCTTGCGACTCCTGGATTCCCGCATGGCTTGCTGCATTTCCAACTTCTCCGTCGCAGCAACGGGATCCATGTCTTCATCACTCTCAGATAGCACATCGAAATGAGGGTGAGCGTGCTCGAGAGTTCCAGTAAGAGAGCATATGTTCGCCTTTTCTGAGGCTTCAGCTTCCTCAGCTGCTCTGGCTTTCTCATTTTCTTTGCATATGTGGAGAATATTTATACAATTTTCCTCATCCAGAGCTTGAAGCACGGTGGTAACTTGAAGGAATTCGAACAACTCTTCTTCTTAGGATAAACTCGGGGTGTTGGTGCACCCTTGAGTGACTCGACTTCCATTTTCTCCATGCCCTTAGACGATTCGAATATCCGGATACAGAGGGGACAACATGATGACGTCATCATCACTATCATAGACGTCTTGTCCCTCCGTTGCAGGAATGGAAGGGAGCAAACTTTGCTGTTTTTCACCCTCGAAGCATCGATCGCGCAGCGGAGAGCGACCCTGTCGGCGACAGGTGATTTTTACATTTCCGCAACTTCTTGTTCTCAATTTGCTCTAACCAAATTTTGGGTCTCGACTTGTCTCTGCTGATCGGTCTCGGTGAGACTTGGCGGTTTCATCAATGATGATGGAGGCGCACTTCTTCAAATAGTCAATCAAGTTTGTTTTTTGGTGAGTGGCGACTGTCTTCTCAAGCTCCGAGAGCTTGGAAATCCTCTTTCTTCTCTTTGTCCTTACCAGAGGGATTTTTGGTTCGGATTCTTCTTCTTCTTTGATCCCCTTGGCGGCGGGGCGAGTGCATCTTTCTTTATGCGAGGAGTGCCTTTCTAGGCTTGGCGATCCTCTTCTTTTTGATGATTGGAGAAGGTATATGAGGTTCCTTCTCCGCTTGTGCGGGGCGGTGACTCGGCTGCGAGGGCGGTGACTCGGACTCGACTACCGGGCAGGGCAGGGCGGATGGTTTCTTTCTTTGCAGGGGCCTTCTTCTTCGTAACCGCGGCGGCAGCTTTCTTCTTGGGGGAGGAGGAGGCATTTTTTCCGGTCAGGGTGGTGATTCCCCTCGCTTGTATCCGCCCTCTTGGCGTATGCTCTCTTCTGGGCTCCGGATAGGTTGGCCCGAAACATCCGTTTGTTGACATGGAACGCCTTTCCATGTCGGAGCGGAACACCTTTCACCTCCATCAATCGGCCAATTACAAGGCCATACCCCAAGGATCCTCCAAATGTCCCATCATCCTTGAAGGACTTATTTGAAACATTCTGGCAGAGTCTGCTGTAGATGAATTCTGCCCAGTTGACTTTCTTTTCTTCAATGATCGCAGCCATGACGATCAGCTTGGTCTTGGATAGCTGGTTGAAGCTTCCAAATTTCATGTCCACGCACTTAGCAACGATATCCAGCAGCTTGTGGTAATCGTCTTTCAGCAGCTTCTTATCAGCTCTGTAAACCACCTTCGCAGCACACTCAGGTCGGGCCACTTCCTTCCACGCAGCAGCCAGGTTTACATCAGCTTCGAATATTTCCGGTACACCTTCCGACGGCAGCAAACAATGCTCCGCAAGGTCTTCAGCAGTGATTGTAAAGTCCTTTCTGTGAACAGAGGACTTAATACCTTCGTCGTGGACTTCAGCGTTCACGTACAACTGCGCGACTTCTTCCACGTACGTCATCTGAAACTCTATCGTTAGAAAGGGTTTCAGACCAGATTTTTCGAGTTTGTCAGCTATCTTCTTCACGAGGGTTTCATCGGAACCCTGTTTAACCATCCCTTCAAAATCCACCGTAGAACCAGTGTGGATTTGCTTTCCTAATTTGACGAAATCATACGTAGGTGCCATTTCTTGGAGTTTTACCGAACGAGACCTTAAGAATTTGCTTTGAAGATTGATAGGGTTTTGAGAGAAAAATGCTTTCTTTGCTTTTTGGAGAGATGAACAGTTGGAGTAATGTGAGAGAGAAACGGGCAAAATGGTATATATGTGGGTTATGAAAGGACGTGATTTCAGTTTTTGAATTTTGATCAAGATCGACGGTTCAGATTCAACACGCCGAATAGCATTTAATTGCCCGCATTTAATGCGGCAGCATTTATATCCAATCATATGCTTTGTCGTGCAGCTTTTGACTGTACCAGTCATTATTACGCTGACGTCATCCTTAAAACATTCCCGCTTCTTAAAAACGACTGCGTTTTTGTCATTTTGCTCATAAATAACTCAGCTTGCATCTTAGCTGATTTAACTCTTCTTCTCTCTATTCACATAGTGACTCAGCTGTCAGCTAACTCAATACAACTGACTGCCCGACACGGCTGATTCACTTAGCTGATTCACGAACTCTGCTCTATTTTCATCTTCTCTCGTTCCATCTCTTTTCTTTGAGTCTTCTGAGTATCAACTCAGCTCAATCAACCCTAGCTCATGCTTAAGCTCTTCGAATCTTGATTCACACAATGGTTTTGTGAAAATGTCGCCCTAATCTTGTTTATCGGTTGAGATGTATTCAAAGTGATGTCTTTCTTTTCAACATGATCTCGTATAAAATGATATCTGACATCAATGTGCTTAGTTCTTGAGTGCAACACCGGATTTTGAGTGATTGCAATAGCACTTGTGTTATCACACATAATTGGAATTTCTTTTTCTTCAATATCATAATCTCTCATTTCTTTGTCTCATCCATAAGACTTGGGCACAATTGCCCGCAGACTATGTATTCTCGCCCCGGTGTGGATGTGGCTATTGAGTTTTGCTTCTTGCTAAACCAGGAAACCAACCTATTTCCAAGCATTTGACATGTACCAGAGGTACTTTTCCTATCAACTCTACATCCAGCACAGTCAGAATCTGAGTATCCAATTAGCTTGAATCCTCCTTCCTTTTGATACCATAAGCCAACTTCCTGGCATCCCTTCAAATATCTTAGGATTCTCTTGGCTGCAGTCATATGGCTTTCTTTAGGTGCAGATTGGAATCGGCACATACACCCTTGAAAAGGTTATGTCCGGCTCTTTGTTTGTTAGATAAGCGATGATCCAATGAGTGCTCAGATCTTGTTTGATCCAGGCTTGCCATCTGCATCCATGTCCATCTTGGTGATGTATTCATTAGTATTTTCACAGAAGACTTCTCTTCCATACCAAATTTCTTCATTAAATCCCTGGTGTACTTTGTCTGACTTATGAAGGTTCCATCCTTCAGCTGTTTGACTTGAAGTCCTAGAAAGAATGTTAATTCTCCCATCATGCTCATTTCAAATTTGCCTTGCATGAGATTTGAGAATTTATCACACAACTCTTTGTTTGTGGATCCAAAGATGATATCATCCACATATATTTGAACAAGCAGTATGCTCTCTCCATCTTGAATTCTGAAGAGTGTTTCTGTCCACTTTGCCTTTGGTGAATCCATTATCTGTCAGGAATTGAGATAATGTATCATACCATGCTCTTGGTGCCTGTTTCAAACCATATAGAGCTTTCTTGAGCTTGTACACCTTGTCTCCAATGGTCTTTTGTTCAAAGCCTGGAGGTTGTTCCACATGGACTTCTTCCTCTAATAGTCCATTTAAGAATGCACTTTTCACATCCATTTGATATACAGTGAAGTTCTTGTGTGCAGCATAGGCAAGAAACATCCTTATTGCTTCTAATCTTGCAACATGAGCAAAAGTTTCATCAAAATCTATTCCCTCTTCTTGGCAATACCCTTTGGCTACCAATCTTGCTTTGTTTCTTACCACAGATCCTTCCTCATTCATCTTGTTTCTGAATACCCATTTTGTGCCAATGACATTTTGATGAGTTGGCCTTTGTACCAATTCCCAAACCTTGTTTCTCTCAAATTGATTCAGCTCTTCTTGCATGGCCTGAATCTAATGTGTGTCATCCAATGCTTGTGACACATCTTTTGGCTCTATTTGGGAAATAAAACAAGTGAACATTGCTTCTTATTGAGCTCTGGATCTGGTTCTCACACCATCTCTGACATTTCCAATGACTAATTCTGGTGGGTGGTCTCTTAGCCATCTCACATCAGGTTGGAGTAAGTCAGCTGGATTTATCCGTCTTGCAGCTGTGTTTCCTTGAGCAGCTCTCTCATCATCACTTAGCTGCAGATTTTCCAGCTGTCTTTGAGATTCTGCAATCTCATCTTCGTCTTGGTTGATTGCTCCAGCTTCAGCTTCAACATAGGGACTCTTCTACATAGTTGGCTGATTTAACTTTTCAGCTAACTCTTCAATGTCTTCTCCATTCACATTAGGTTTATCAAAAACCACATGAATAGACTCTTCTGTGACCATAGTCCTTTTGTTCAGCACTCTATAGGCTTTGCTCTCAGCTGAGTATCCCAAGAAGATGCCTTCATCAGCTTTAGCATCAAAAGCTTTAAGATTGTCTTTTCCATTGTTGTGAATGAAGCATTTACATCCAAATATTCTAAAGTATCCAACATTTGGCTTCCTCCCTGTCCAAATTTCATAGGGAGTCTTTGTCAGCTGTCTATTGATCATGCATCTATTCTGAGTGTAGCATGCAGTATTGATGGCTTCAGCCCAAAATCGTTTAGGCAATCCAAATCACCTTAGACTAGCATGGTCCTCAGACTTCCTTGAGTGTTCTGTTTCTTCTTTCGGCTACTCCATTCTTGTGGAGTTCTTTGTCATGAGATAACTCATGAGCAATGCCATTTTCAACACAATACTGAGTTATTATCCCATTGACAAACTCAGTTCCTCTATCAGATCTTATTTTTATGATGGTTTGGCTTTTCTCATTTTGAATTCTCTTCATCAGCTGTGGTAACCTTTGCAAGGTTTCCTTCTTTTTGCACATAAAGATTGTCCAGGTGTATCTTGAGTAATCATCTACCACCACTAAAGTGTATTTCTTTCCACTTATGCTGGCTGGTTCAACAGGACCAAATAAATCCATGTGCAGCAAATGTAGTATTCTTGTTGATGAAGAATTGAACTTTTCTTTGAATGATGATTTGATCTGCTTTCCCATCTGACATGCATCACATACACTTTCTTTTTTGTATACTGAGTCTGGCAATCCCTCAACAAGATGACTCCTTGCAAGCTTGTTGATTGTCTTGAAGTTGGATGACTAAACTTCTTGTGCCACAGCCAACTTGATTCGGCTGTGCTCTTTGCTAACAGACAAGTGCTTGGTGTTGCAGTGGACCAGTCCACCACATACATATTTTTCTTCCTTGTTCCTTGCAGCACTACTTCATTTGATTCAGCATCCTTGATTTGGCACACTCCCCATATTGAATCCAACATTGTAGCCTTTATCACAGAGTTGGTGATGCTTAACAGGTTGAAATTTAGGCCTTCAACGTATGCAACATCGTTATTTCCAATCCATTTTTCTTGATGGATCCTGTGCCTTTGATTTCCCTGGAGCTTCATTGCCTCCAAATATGACTTTGCGCCTCTAATCTCCTTGAATTTTTGATTATTCTTGTTTCTGTCATAATGTCCGGAGCGACCACTATCCATGTACCAGGTTCCTTGGCACTTAGTTCCTTGAACCGCAATCAAGGAAATTAGTTTTAGGTACCCATACTTGTCCGGGTCCGAGGGGTTAGTGTCTTTGTAAGATGATCCAACCAACCTATAGCCAAATGACTTGACTCTAAGAGGTTTCCATCTATACGTGCCATAATCATAACTCACTTTGGCAAATTGCTTGGGGTTTTAGGTTCATACTGTTTGTCTCTTTTTGTCTGTATGCTTGTGTGTGTGTTTTAGCAATTGCCTTCTTTGGGTAGTTGTGATATTTCGAGTGTAGTGCTGGGGTGCGTATGTGTCGATAATAGCTCTTTTGCCTTTGGAATGGCCTTTCTTTGAGTTCTAGGCCTTTGCCATTTGGGCTTGTATTCCATAGGTCTTTCTTTGATATTTCACATTATTCCAATCGCTTGGCTTGGGTAGTTTCTACCATTCCCATCATATGTGTTCCTTTTATAGAACTTAAGGGGTTTTGGTAGCTCTGTTTCTTCTTTCAGAGTACTTTCTATTTGGAGTTTCTTTGAGGAACTTGGATTTCTTCTCATTGTCCTCTCAAAGATACTCAATCGGTTGTTTTCCTTTCCCTTTATATCCAAGGCCAGTTTGTTTGTGATTGTGCTTAGGAGTGAATGTGGGTGCATCCTTTGATGTCTTGAATTTTTGAGATGCTTCATTGCTTGAAGATCCTTTTTCCAAGATTACTCTGGGAGTTTGACTATTCACAAAGGAATTGAATCCTATGCCTGTCTTGTCTCCACATTCTTTTTGACTCATGATAAGGTCATCCAATGATTTGGATGCCTTTGTAAATGAGGCAATCACATTTTTGAGATCATTCTCTCTCTTTTCAATAGCAGCTATCTCTGCTATTAATTTGGCATTGTTAGCCTTCAGCTCTTTGTTCTCATCAGCTATGTGACTTAGAGTACTCAGCTCCTTAGTCAGCTGTGAGTTTTGGCTTTTGAGCAGGCTATTTTCCTCATTTAAAAGTGGTTGTGAGGATTTAATGTGCTCAAAGTGTTTCATCATTTTGCCTAATGAATCATAAAGATCAGTGGGTGATGAAGTGTGTGTATCACAATCACTATTACTTGAGTCTGAATGAGATGAGTTAGAGTGTACCTCATCTTCATGTTCTGATTTATCTTGTTCTTTGGCCATCAGACAGATCAAGGCTTCTTCTTCAGAGTCACTTGAGTAGTCATCTTCACTACTCTCGAGTCACCGCTTTTTTGACTTATTGTCTCGGTTTGTCTCTGCGGCTAACATGGCCTTTTTCTTTTCCTGTCTTCTTTCTCGAAGACTCTTCTTTCCTCTTCATTTTGTATTTTTATTATTGCTTTGGATATGGACAAAGTCAATAGCGAAAGTGTCTGGTTGTCTGCAGTTCCAACACAGGTTCTCAGCTTTTTGATCAGCTCTTTCCGTTCTTGGATTATCAGCTCTTTGGTATTCAACCTTTTGATGCTCAGCTCTCTTGAAAGACCTGTCTTCCCTTGACTTGAAGGGTGCTGAATGTCTTCTGGAGGTCTCACCCTTGTTCCTCTTGTAGTTCTTGTTGAAGAACTTATTGAATCTTTTAACCATTAGGGTTATTTCCTCCTGGTCAATGACTTCTTTGACCTCAGCTCTCTTGCCATCCTTGACTATTAGTGCAGCTGTTTTGGGTACAACTGTCTCTTCTTGATCTTTTCTTCTCAGCTCAAATTCATAAGCTTTGAGATCTGAGAATAGCTCATGATTGGATGTCTTAGATAGATCCATTGAGTGTCTGAGAGCCATGGTCTTCATTTCCCATTCAGCAGGGATGCTTCTTAGTATTTTCATACACATCTCCTTTTGTGTGTACTCTTTCCCAAGAGCTGCAAGCTCATTTGTAATCTCAGTGAATCTGGCATCTAGTTGATCCATGGTTTCACCTGCAAGCATTTTAAAATTGTCAAATCTTTGTACAACAACAGACAATTTATTTTCTTTAATTTGCTCTGATCCTTCACAAATTAAAGTTAATTTATCCCAAATCTCCTTTGCAGATTTGCAGGATTTGACTTTATTGAACATTGCTTTGTCCAATGTCTTGTATAGGATGTCCTTGGCCACATTGTCCAAGTTATATCTTTTTATGTCCTTATTTGTCCATTCAGTCCTTGGTTTCTCAACCAGGGC
This sequence comes from Rehmannia glutinosa, assembly GCA_016081115.2. Classification (NCBI taxonomy): domain Eukaryota; kingdom Viridiplantae; phylum Streptophyta; class Magnoliopsida; order Lamiales; family Orobanchaceae; genus Rehmannia; species Rehmannia glutinosa. The sequence goes on from JABTTQ020001347.1 coordinate 1,402,788, forward strand.
TGGTCTTTCTTCAGCAGGAGCTTCTTCATCCTCTGCTGCAGCTGCTCTCCTTACAGCTGTGTTTACTTTCAGTATTTGTAGTGGCCCATCTTCTATCACTAACCACATCTCATCATGTAAAGCTGATAGGTGAGCCTGCATGCGAATTTTCCAGTCATCAAATTCCTCAATAGTGAACATAGGAATGCGTGTGAAATTTGCTTCCATGATAATAACTTTGTTGAATAAAAGGATTTTTGAAAGAGCAAGTGTTAAAGAAAAACTTCTTTGAAAGATTGGAGATCTAGTTCAGTAACCAGTGCGGAAGGCTCAATGAACCAACCGCTCTGATACCACTTGTAGGTCCCAAGGGGTGTGAGTGTAAGGTTTAGAAGGGGGGGTTGAATAAACCTTACCAACTTTTTCGATTTAGTCCTTTTAAATTAATACATAGTTAAATACACAGCTAAGTCCTTGATGGACAACTAAGTTAGTTAACCAACAGAGTTAGCCACTCTCAGATTTCGATTGAGTGTTGATAGAATAACTCATTGTTTAGTCTAAATCTTAACTTGGCATTTGTGATGAGATTTTCAGGAAGACTTAACACCCTTGAATTTGGTTTGAGTTTGTTTTAACACTTGGTTTTAGCACTAGTTAAGTATCAGTTGGATAGCAAATTTATCGTGAGATATAAAGTAATATGCAAAAATAAAATCTTTGAAATGTAAATGACACAATAAATTTTATAGAGGTTCGAAGATGGGGTAATTCTTCTAATCATCTCTTCTCCAACTCTGGAGGAATCCACTAAGTATTGATCGAGTACAAAGTGGTTATCGGTCCGGATACAAGTCTTGATCACACGGTGACTTGATCCTTTGGGACTCGGTCACGGAGATGCCTTGGTCACACAATGGCTTCTCTTACGACTCGACTTCTTCATAGAGGCATTTGCTTGCTACTACTCTGACTCACTTGCTCAAGCTTCTTGGATTTGATCACGAAGCCCTCCAATAACTTGAGATGGGTTCGACCTTGAACCTTTCTACAATCCTCCTTGGAGTGTAGACCCCTTTTGATTCTTCAAAAGATTTTCTCTTCAACAGTTTGAAATCGTCTTTCCTTCACAACTTAGTGTTGGATTGATTTCCTTCGATATTTAGGCTTGAGGATTATGCTTGAATAACTTGAGAATATTTTGCAGGTTACAGAATGAAAATTGCTTGCTTGTATTTCTGGTAATCAAGGTAACCTTTTCTCAAATTGATTCCTCAGCCTTTTATAGTGTTCTTTCAAAAATCTGCCCGTTGAAGAGATAGGCTGATTTTCAAAAGACACTTTAGTTCGTTGGCTTGTCTTGTTGCAGTCCTCGATGTTGACATTTCCTCGTATTAAATGATCCTTCAGCTTTTCAGAGTCTGACACGGGTGCAGTGCATCCCGTTGGTTTATTCTTTTTGCACGCTTCTGGGACTGAGCACTTTAGAATATTGCGGCATGGAAGTATTACTTATTTAAGTAACTTTCTTGACTTACGTGCAGCGGACTCTTTTCGGATGTCTTGACTTGCGCGATTCTTTCAACTTTCCCAGGTGACTTGAGTCACTTCAAATCGTGGATGACTCATCTGTCACTTCAACCCGAGACTTGGCTATCTTGAGTTGACTTGTCGACCCTTCGTTGTATCTCGGTGATACTTCTCGATCGAGTTCTTGTCTTCTCTTCCTTGACATACTCAGCTGCTTCACAGCGGAGTCTTTACTCTAGTCTTCAGTTGACTTCTTGCATATCCAGGCATAGCTGACTTAACTCAGCTCGTACAACCCTATCTATTACAATGCAATTTACAAAGAAAATGGGGTGCCAACTTTCTAGTCTAAGTTTTACATGGCATTCATCAAAATCTAAACAATAAATTTTCCAACAATCAAGTGTATACATTCACCATATTTTAGGTAGAGTTAACTTGCCATATCCTCTCTCACAAGGGGACGCTAAATCATATGCCTCATACAAGGACATTTAGATTTGTTCATGCATTCTTCACATTTTTATGACACTCAAAATGTCATAGAACTAAAGTTATCATTACACTCAAGGTATCATAACACCCAAGCTGTCATGACACCAAACTGCCACAACACTGAAGTTGGCACTTTGTGCCCTGCCTATAGCTGATTGGCTATCGTAGTATCCCAACATGGAATCCCACATTTATATTGTGAATCCAATTTAACATTTGGTAATAATTTCATATTCACCAATTTCGTTATGACATTCATGTTAACGTGTCAAGTCTATAAAAGTAATACAATATTTTTACCACCTCTCATTTGCACATACTTCAAATGACGAATATCACTGTGAATTAATTCTAAAGGAGATGACATCTCCCCACATTTGTATCATTTCCTTTTCTTTTGAACTGCATTCAACCACGTAGGCTTTAACAAGTCCAAACTCAGCACCGTGAGATAAAATAATATTTTATATTGCCATCTCTTAATCATCCCCGCTGAGTGTTTCCAAATTTTCTCCATGAGAAACATGAGCCAGTTTAATGGAAAAGACAAGTGGTGAAATCGCATTGGATATCACACATGTAGGGGGAACTATTATAATTCACTCCTTTGTTCAATCACTTCTTTAACAAAAATCTGAATTTGTGTATGGTCGACTTGATTAAGACAAGCAAGATACGATACAAGCACAAATATATTGCATACAACAATATTAGATAATAATCATTGCAAGTTTCAGAAAGGTATAATCTCTGATTTATTATTTATATATATTACAAGCACCATGCGTATAATATAACAAGTCATATATAAAACAATGCACCCTTTCTAATTTGCTAACTCAAAACCAGGAGATGTATAATATACCGATTTCATGAACAAACAAAAACAATGATTTTATATTATCCACCGTAGTCATGCTATAGAATAGATATAATCAATCTCATATGCAACCTCACTAGGCACATAAAAATTTGAAGACGAAACATGTGAGTCTAGAATCGATAGTATTAAAGAATCAAAACATAGCTTTTTTCACCTTGAGTGCGCACACAGTTTTCAGAAACATTTGCTTGAAAGAATATATTTTAATCTAAAAGATTAGAAACAGATTGTAACCAAGAAACTGAACATAATACCAAATACCATTTTGATGATTAATCATGAAACCGTTTTCGAACATGTATGAGAAAACATGAAACTAATCATACAAGGCATTCACGACACAGATTATTGCGCACCGAATATATATAATTCGCACGAAAAGCGGATGAAAATTCGTCTTAAAATTGTTGAGGATTTATTACGTTCGATATTATATACCGAAATTAAATCAGAAAACTTACTTGAAATTTCAGAAAATGAAATTCAGAAAACTGTGAAAATGAAATGATAGACCGAGGCTAGAGTTCGACTCTATATCTTTAAGACGAATTGCCCCGCTACGGTGCCCACGGTTCAATAGCAAACGTCTCCCAAGATACAACGGTCTCCTCTTCCTGTAGTAGCACTCCAAACAACAAGAGACGGCGAACTTCGAATGTTTTGTACTCTTTTTTTTTATCGAAAACTTTTGACGGAAAATATGCTTATGAATGTATGCAAAATGCTAATGTTTTTGCTTATTAATTTTCTGCAGAATAAGGGGAATATTTATAGATTACCAAAGGTCACTATTGAAACAACACAACTGTTTGAATAGACACACCCATTTATACGAACAGACACACCCATTAGTTTCAAACGAAACAACACAACTATTCGAATAAACCTTTTCAATCCGAATAGTTTCGAATGAACAGTCACACCTTTTGGCAATATTTTCTCAATCACCCAGAAATATCTATTATATTTCCAACAATATTAAATTAAAAGTAAAATTTCCATACATATGGCCGGTATTACAGATTATTACAAGGTCTTAATTGTTTAGACAAGAATCCAATTTCGCAAACATTGTTCCTATATCATAAGTAATAGTTCAAATCAAAATTCATATAATCTTCTATTGTTCACTCCTTGTCCGTATTTTTTTTGACAAGAAAAACAAAATTTTATTAATCAATCCAAACTAGCAATACATCGATAGAAGGACAGAAATAAATCTGTTAAATACCATAAAAGATGAAACTATGAAAAATTTCATATATAGCATCTAGGTTAATAACAATAATCGGCTTAAAGCCTACAACTTTGAAAAATCTATAATGTCTAGAATATATACCTATGATTCCAGATCTGCAACATACTGAAGACTACAATTTGATTTTTCTCTGCCAGATCGAAAAACTTGCTCGTCGGAATCGCCCAAAACACAAAGAAACACCGCAACAAGACGGCTACAAACCAAACGCTGCAACAGACGGCAAAATCACAAACTAGAAAAACAAATAACCCAGATCTACGTGGAGAAACCACTTATTTAAAACATAAAAATAAAAAGATGTAGATGGGTGTGATTTCAGGCCAAAAATTGCCAAAAATCACCCATTAATAATGAAGAACAAGAAAGAGAAGCAAAAGATAGTTTGAGAGAAAATGAGGCTAGGATTTGAGAGAGAAAATAAAAGGCGAAAAAAAAAAAGCAAACAACTGATTTTACTCCTTGTCCGTATTAAGTGACAGCAATTAGTTGAATTTTATTATTACTAAAAGAGTGAGATAATGTTGCAAAAAAAATGAAGAAACAAAATTATTGTCAACATATATAGATTCCACCTTACAACCCAAGGGTTGGCCTAGTGGCCTTGAGGTTGCAACCTCAAGATCCTGGTTCAAGCCTTGACTATCGCGGAGTGAGGGGTTGAGGTTTGTCCCTCTTCTCCTAGAGATTAGGACCATCTCTGGGAAGGACGGATGTCCCACAGTCCGAAGGAAGTGTGGGATTTGTGCCCCCGGCTGGTGTGAAGATATTCTAGGTCGTAAAAAAAAAAAAATTATATAGATTCCACCTTAATTTCCTTTTTAATTTAGTCTTCCTGTCCCATTAGACCACCAACATATATAGCCTATATCGTCATTTTTCATTTTCACACGTTTTTTCAGCCGCCACGTTCTGTATTTGTACTCGTGCTATCACTACTGTGACAATTATATGCCGCCACTTTAGATGGTAAAACTTAAAAGTTAAAAGGCTGAGATAGAAAAGTCATGAGGTTGAATAAACAAATATAATGTATAATATATAACTTATACATGAGAATGGAATTTGTTTACATAGGCAAATTGAAAAAGTTAGCACTTAGCATTAACCGAAGAAAAACAGTGGTGAAGAAAAAACAGAGGAGATCGGTAAAAAATATTCTTTAAGTAAAAAAAATAGAATTTAATGAGTTAAGATTGTAATTAATCAGTAATATGCTTAATGTAGTAAATTAGTAATAGGATCTTACAATACAGAAGATCTATTGAATTAATCAATTTCAACTTATTAATATTTAGTCATCGTCTTTGAAATGTACTCTTTTGGACATATTATAGACTTTGGAATATAACAACGACCATACTTTAAGAAGGCCTCCGCATATATTGTGAAATTTCTAGCTAACATATCAATGGAACAGTAAAGTCTGGGTTTCTTCATTAAGCATGGAAAATGCGTGTATCAGTTCATGAAAAGAAATACAACTGAATGCCCACTATTTATATGTGGAGCCAAGTACCAAAAGTGAAAAATAGAGCAAAAACGTAATAACAAAGAGACAGCAAAATGCGACAATGAACTAAGGGTAATAATGTCAATATCCCCCCCTCAAGATGGAACGCGGTGAACATCTTGCAAACCGAGACGAGCAACAAACTTTCGAAAAACGGATGGACCAAGCGCCTTAGTGAACATGTCAGCAACCTGCAACTGGGAAGAGATCTTCTGAGGAAGAACAAAACCTGCCTTGAATTGATCACGCACCAAGTGACAATCAATTTCAAGGTGTTTAGTGCGTTCATGGAAGACGGGGTTGGCAACGATGTAGAGGGCGGCTTGATTATCACAAAATAGAGAAATAGGCGTGGGAATAGAGAGAAGAAGATCAGGAGCAATATAGCTGAGCCACTGCAATTCACAAACAGTCATACTGAGGGATCGATACTCAGCTTCAGAAGAGGATTTGGAGACGGTCTGTTGTTTCTTAGTCTTCCACGAAATAAGAGAGCCACCAAGAAAGATGCAATAATCAGTTAAGGAACGACGAGTATCAGGACACGAACCCCAATCCGCATCACAATAAGCAGTAAGTGTAGAATCACAAGTTGACGGATAAAATAAACCTTGATAAGGACAACCCTTGAGATAACGTAAGAGGTGGAGCGCAGCATCCCAATGAGGCACACAAGGGCTGTTAACAAACTGACTAAGTTGTTGAACTCCGTAAGCAATATCAGGCCGTGTCAAATTAAGGTAAAGAAGGCGACCAACAAGCCTGCGGTATTGGTCAGGATGGGGAAAAGAATCCCCAGTGTCATGTGCCAACTTCAGACCGGGGGGCAAAAGAGTTGATGCCGGCTTGCTGTGTAACAGTCCGGTGTCAGCAAGAAGATCCAAAATATATTTCCGTTGATTAAGATGTGTGCCATCCGAAGTCCGCACAATCTCTAATCCCAAAAAATATTTTGCTGAGCCCAAATCTTTAATGGTGAAAGCCTTGTCCAAAAACTCTTTCAACTGTACAATCTCTGTTTCCTTAGACCCCGTGACAAGAACATCATCAACGTACACCAATAAAGCCAAATAAGATTGATCAGACTTCTTGACAAAAAGGCAATGGTCAAAAACTGACTGCTCAAAACCATAAGCAATTAACTTGCCACAAAATTCCAAGTGCCATTGCCTAGAGGCTTGCTTGAGCCCGTATAAGCTGCGTTTTAGATGGCAGACCTGGCCAGGAGCCCCCTTAGTGTAGCCCTCAGGTGGAGTCATGTATATATCTTCATCAAGAAAGCCATGCAAAAAGGCATTATTAATGTCAAGCTGATGAAGCCCCCAACCCTTCAGAGTAGCCATGGCAATGAACAATCGCACAGTAACAAGTTTAGCTACGGGTGAAAAACTATCCAAGTAGTCCACCCCAAAAACTTGATGGTACCCCTTTGCCACCAACCGAGCCTTATATTTATCCACGGAACCATCCGAATTTAATTTGATCCGGAATACCCATTTACATCCAATCTGCTTTTTACCAGGTGGTAATGCAGTCATCACCCAAGTGTGATTGTTCTCAAGGGCTTCCAACTCCTTGTTCATTGCCTCAACCCATTTAGAATCAACACAAGCTTGTTTATAGGTAGAAGGCTCCTGTAGACTATTGACATTGGCAAGAAAGGAGACATAATGTGCACTAAGATGAGGAGATACCTGATAAGGGAAAGTGTGCAGGGGATAAGATGAAGCAGGTGTCCTGATGAACTGAGCAGGTGCTGCAGCAGGGAGAGGCAAAGGCTTGACTGTAGCACAGGTAACGTAATCATAGAGCCAAGAAGGAGGTTTATGAGGTCGGGATCCCTTCCTAAGAGCAATAGGGACAGAGAGATCAAGTGAAGGAGGAGAATCTGTAGCTGGAGGATTTGATGATGGAACTGAGATGGAGGGAGAAGGATCAGATGAAGAAGTATCCAAAAAAGGAGGTATACAAGGCAAAGGAAGTGAAGAGTCTGAAGGGGAATGCTTGTGATAAGGGAAAACATTGTCCACAAAGTGAACTTCCCTGGTGACTGTAAAGGTGTTGGTGTGCAGGTTAAATAGCTTATAGCCTTTCTTACCAGATTCATAGCCAAGAAACAAACACCTATGGGCTCTAAGATCAAACTTGGATTTATGAGGGAGGATGTTGGTTGCATAGGCAAGGCAACCAAAGGGTTTAAGAGCTGAATAGTCTGGGGCTTTGTTGTAAAGAAGCTCATATGGAGATTTCCATTGCAACAAATGGCTGGGGAGTCTATTGATAAGATATGTGGCTGTGAGGGGTGCAAACAGCCAAAAATCAATGGGAAGGTTTGATTGGAAAAGTAGTGCTCTTGCTGTGTTCAATAGGTGTCTGTGTTTCCGTTCAACTACTCCATTTTGTTGTGGAGTATATGTACAAGACCTCTGGTGGATAATACCATGAGAAAGGAATAGGGACTGGCAGAGATTACCAAGAAATTCAGCACCATTATCTGTGCGAATGGTTTTGATATTTTTGTGAAATTGATTTTTTATCAGTAAAATGAATTTTTCAAGGAGCTTGGGAACTTGACTTTTGTGAGTCATGAGGTATGTCCAAGTCCCCCTACTGTGATCATCAACAATGGTTAACATATAGGGGGTCTTGCAGAATTTTGTTCCCATATGATAGGGTCCCCAAATGTCAACATGCACAACATCAAACAAAGTAATAGCATGAGAATCACTCAAAGGAAAAGGTTGTCTATGTTGCTTGGAAAGATGACAAGTATCACAGTTCAACAACAATGTTTTATTGGCAGGAGTACACAAAGATTTCAGAAATGGAATATGTTCAAGAGTACTGTACGAGGCATGCCCCAGTTTTTGATGCCAAGAAGTTAATGCACTATTACAAGGAAAATAATCACTGTCAGAGTTACAGGGAAATGAAGTGTTAAGCTGAGTACAAGAAGCTGAAGCTGTAATGGATGAAGTTTGAAGGATGTACAGTCTGCCCATTGCCTTCCCCATAGCAAGCACCTTATCAGTCTTCAGGTCCTGTATCAAGCAAAAGGTGGGGAAAAAGACACATTTACAGTGAGAAGTCTGAGACAATTGTGCAACAGATAGGAGATTATATTTGAAAGTGGGAACCAACAAGACATCTTTAAGTGTGAGAGTGTTAGTGAGGATGGCATCTCCTGTGTGTGTAATGGCCTTTTGTGTTCCATCTGGGAGAAAAACTGTGATATGTGTGTGCACAGGTGTAAGGTGCAGCAAAGAAGCAGAGTTAGTGCACATATGTCGACTAGCCCCAGTGTCAATGATCCAAGAGCCACTATCTACCCCTTCAAAGCTGCTCAGTGCAAAATGAGAGGATTTAAAACCATAGATACCTGTATAATCTGCAAAATGGGCAAAATTAACCTCATTCTCTGCTTTACCAGTGCCAAGAGACTCCATATATTTGGCAATTTCCTGATGGATGAGCCCTGCAATGTCAGGCATTTTAGGCCCCTCATTCACTGTAATCATAGGCTCTCCCTTAGCTACATCAACAGCATTAGCAATTGGTCTTCCTCTTGCCTCCCTAGGCTTCTTAAACCACTCAGGATAACCATGGAGCTTAAAACAGTCCTGTATCTCATGCCCTGCCATCTGGCAATGCGTGCATGTTAATTTTGCCTTCTCCTCTTTGGTAAAAAACCTTCTACCATTGGATCTCCCCCTACCACCTTGCCATGTCCCAGGATTTGGTACACCTCTACCAAAACCACCTCTATGCGCAGCAGGTGTGTTTGCCATCATGGCAGCACTATCTAAACCATCTGGAAAAAATTGCTGAACACTCCTCTGTCTTTCAACTCGAAGTATCATGGAGTAAGCCTTATTAACAGGAGGTAAAGGCTCAATTAGTAGGATCTGATTTCTAACATGATCATAAGCCTCATTTAGTCCCATTAAGAACTGCATGAGCTTAACAGTAGCATCAATCTCTTGTAATTCCTTCTTAGCACCACAAGTACAAGCAGGCAATGAAATCAATATACTGTACTCATCCCATAACCTCTTCAACTTAGTGAAATAGACAGCTACAGACATGTTACCTTGAGATATGCTGGCTATTTCCCTCTGCAATTGGTATAGGTGAGGTCCATTACTCTCACCGTACCGTTGTGCTAGTTCTTCCCAAAGTTCCTTAGCATTGTTGGCATAAATGAATCCTTCAACAATATCTCGAGATATCGAGTTCAATATCCAGCTCATAACCATAAAATCGACCTTCCTCCAATCATCCAGAGTAGGATCATCATCCGCAGACAGTTTAACCTCACCATTAATAAAACCTAGTTTCGATTTAGCTCCAAGAGCTAGCAACATCGATCTACGCCAGGGAATGTAGTTCATACCTGTCAACAGATTAGAAACAAGGATCATCCCAGGGTGATCCGATCCGTGTAACACAAGCGGACCAGTGTCCTTCGCACCATTGTCCTTCGCTGTAACCTGATTTGCGAGCACCTGGTTTCGTTGCTGCTCTCCTCGAGTTCCAGCAGGAATAATATTCCATGGTAAAGATCGAGACGTATTCATGAGTGAAATTTTAGATATCTTGCTCTAGATACCATGTGAAATTTCTAGCTAACATATCAATGGAACAGTAAAGTCTGGGTTTCTTCATTAAGCATGGAAAATGCGTGTATCAGTTCATGAAAAGAAATACAACTGAATGCCCACTATTTATATGTGGAGCCAAGTACCAAAAGTGAAAAATAGAGCAAAAACGTAATAACAAAGAGACAGCAAAATGCGACAATGAACTAAGGGTAATAATGTCAATATATATATCACTTATGGATATTAAAATACATAATAAATATTTTTTTTGACCTGTCTATACTTTCCATGAATTACATCTTAAATAATTAATCTTTTCAACTTACTGTAACACATTATAAGTTTCAAAGTTATGAATATTACGTTAACATCGTATGCAATAATTAACCATTCGTCCCTCCAATCCAATGATGCTGAGTGCGTTACACTTTTGTCTCTTCAAGAAATTCACCTTAACGTGTAAATAATAGAGTTATTGTAATCGACAATATGTATAATTTGTCATCAAAATATATATCTTAATGTTAAATTAATGTGAAGTAAATATAGCAACTTTGAATAGGCTAATTCTTACTCAATTACGTGGCACTCTGAAAATTAGGAATTAATAAGTGACCCGTAATCTAGTAGGAAAATTCTTGCACGTCAGTTCTTGAATTGGCCTATAAATATGTGATCTTTTAATCTCCCTTTACATAATTACTCACACACAAGTGTTATCTCTTTGTTTTCAACTTATATATATAATTTGATTTCCAATGGCCAACAACAAAAACAGCACGAGCGGTGACCATCACGTGCCGCGTTACATGGGCAGCAGCCTCACGCGCCACCACTTTCCCAAAGATTTTATGTTTGGTGTTGCTACTGCTGCTTATCAGGTGATCTATGCTTCTTTGTGTTAATTAATGTTTTTTTTTTAAAAATGAGTGCTTCTTAGCTTCTATGTACAAAAAATAACTATTTTTTTTTCATGAAGAAACTGAGAATCGTTTTTTTAAAGTTTGCTAACACTCCTTTGTTTATGTGGATTTAGCTGACATGGATTTTAATTTATCGGACATATTTCAGGTCGAAGGTGGTTACGCACAAGATGGTAGATCCTTCAGTAACTGGGACGTATTTAGTGCCCACACACCTGGTTTGTCTCTCAGTCTCATACTCATCCGATATTATTTTATATATTTGAAATTGAAATAGAATTTTTGGACGGAGCTAGGGGAGCTCTTCCCCCTCAGTGTCATTAATTTTTCAAAATTAATATAATATAATATATAATTATCAAATTTAAAAACTTGCCCCCCATAAAAAATTAAAAAACCTGGTTAACAAATCTAGCTCCCATAATATTTATTTTCTGGCTCCGTCTCTTGATAGAATTAAAATATACGAATAAGTCATTTTGACGTGTATTAGTGAAATTACATAAAAATATGAAGCATTATTTGAATGAATAAAGGATCCCACTTGAACTGAACTGAAGGGGGCTTTTGTCCCCTATAGTCTATGGGCTGCACATTTTTCTATGGACCATTCTTTTAAATTACGAGCTCATTATTACATTAAGTAGCTAGTGGCAGCCTCAGGGTCCATCATACTTGCAATATCCATATATAGGTTTAAATTTCTGAAGTTCCGATTGAACCCACAGATCATTTAACTGTAAGCCCAAATTGTGAAGCCGAATTAATTATATAGGGTTAATGACGCTATTGTCCTACTTTCTCAAAAAAAAAAAATAGTCTTTTACGTTTTCTGGTATTTTTTGGGCAAAATTACACTTTTACCTTTTTTTTGACAAATTTATGCTCCTGTCAAATATTCCAAACTTTATTACGTTGTTGTTTCTTTGTTGTTTCAAACATGTTTCTTCTAATAAAAATTTGTGAAAATAAATTTTACCCCCATTAAATAATCTATTTTATAGTCAAAATCTTACCCAAAAAAAAATGCACATAAAACAACATGTATTAAAACCAAATAAATTGAAAAATAATATAGAAACAAAATGAATTAAAAAACACAATTCATTTTTTGATCCAATGCATAAAAACATAAAAAACATGGGAACAACCAAGAAACAATATAGAAAACATCATATGAGCAAACATAATTAAAAATAGATAAAAAATATATTTAAAAATCGAAAACTACGTGGAAACAATATAGAAACATCAGAACAACATTAAAAAGGGTATGGAAACAACCAAGAAACAACGTAAAAAATATTAAAAATACCACGTGAATAAAAAGAGCTTAAATAGGTAAAAACTATATTTACACATTGCTACATGAAAACAACAAAAAAAATTATTAGAACAACATTAAAAATATTATAGAACAACACAGAAATAATAAAAACAATGTACAAAACAATACATGAACAAAAAAAGCATTAAAAATAGGTAAAAAATATTTTGAAACATAGAAACAACAAAAAAATAAATTTAAATAACATCGAAACAACATATATGACATATAAAGCAATACAGGAACAAAACAAAAACGAAAAAAACGTAAAAATAATCAAAAAATATGTAGGAGCGTAAAAAGGGAAAAAATGCGTACAAAAGTGATAGAAGCGTATTTGGTGGTATTTTTACCGGAAAGTTGGGCAGGTGTGACAATTACTCAATTATATATGTATATTTTCGGAACTGGATTCAATGTTTATTACTCTTTACTATGTATCATTAGTCATTACATAAATTTCAATCATAAAAAGTAGGGATGACAATCCTTGACACTATACGAACCTGACTACTTGAATTTACATAGAAAAACCCAAACACGACTGACATGATCAAATACGATGGTATACCAGTTTGTCTTAAAACATAATTATCTTATATTGTACTTAATTTTTAATTAATGTATTTTCAACAGAACCCAAAATTGGCCGAAAATGAACACGAAGACGACCAAATAACACGAATTGCGGCAAGGGAATTGATTGTAATTCAGTTGGTTTAAACATTTGTAAACCAGACTATTGACCTGGGATCAAATCCCACCCGTTCCACCGCTATAAGGACTTTGTAATTGTACTCAAAAAAACATGAATTGCGACTCCTCCATAAAAGTAACAACTGGGTCCTCCGGACTAGGGCCACCTTATTTTGACATCTTATATTCCTCTCAGCATGTATATAAAAACACATTGCTATTCTATGTTATCTTTCATTTATATTTTTATCTAAATAATATAGGTTGGATGAATTTAGTAGTTTTTAATCATATGTGTGGAAAACTTTCTTTTCTGCGTTAACAATTTGAATTTTCTCATTTTATAAAAATAAACTTTTTGTGGAAGGTGAATTTTATGATTGATTCATACGTCGCCATTTGTTAAAGATATAAACCAATGAAGAACTGAAAGAGAGAATCTTATTGAATGAATAAGCTGATACACTGACAGTCCTTATATAGACTGTAGCCAAGCCTCTGAGAATGTAACAAACTAACTGAAATTATAACCACCTAACTGTCATTCTGTTATATCATCTAACACCATTTCCCTAATTCTTTTTTCGGCAATTAATTACATGTTTTATATATGGCACTTTTTAAGTAAATGCCATACTTCTAGTGAATTAGTTCCGGAATACATATATATTATATTATATATATATATATATATTAATTTTTTTTTTCAAAAAAAACAAAACAATATATTAGCCTTACCAAGACTTCATCTATAAATTCGTCCTCTAAATGTATGTATATGTATCACTTATATGTTCATGTGTGAGATTGTATTTATTACTGATCGTTTATATTTTGAATGACAGCTAGGATTTCCGATGGCAGTAATGGGTGCGTTGCTATTGATCACTACAATAAATTTAAGGTAATTTAATACTTAAAGTTTGATTTTAAATTTTAAGCTGGAATAAAAAAAAATCTCCCTTCAAATTTTAAAATAGTACTACTCCTATGGAGTTAAAATATATATCTCATTCTGCAAGCATTAAATTTGGCTGAGCCACTAGTTAGATTAGTGACATATAGGCTTAATATTTTGGTCCTATAAATATAAGGAGGCGGCATATTTAGTCCTGTAATTACTGTGTGTAGCCATTTTGGTCCTGTAAGTATAAAAAAATGGCATATTTGGTCCTCTAAAGTATTATTTGTAGCAATTTCGGTCCCGTAAATTTTGTATTTTTTGCAATCTCGGTCCGATAAGTTCTATGTTCTGCAATTTTGGCCCTCAAAGAGTGAAATATGACTTGCCCCATTTGGGACCAAAATTGAACAAAAATAGAATTTAAGGAACTAGAGTTGCACAATAATTAAAATTTAAGGGACCTAAATTACTATATAGGATGCTTACATCACCAAATATATCACTTATTTGGATTTAAAGGACTTAATTGCTACATAGGATACATACAAGATCTAAATATGTCACTTCTTATACTTATAGGATCAAAATTGCAATTAAGCCGATAATTTAACGTAGAACAAAAAAACTCTATATTCCATTCTATTACAAGCATGAAAATTCAGATTTTTGACATTTTATCCTCAAATATTATGTTTGGCTTATTTTCAAATGACATTGCAGGAAGATGTAATTTTGATGAAGAAATTAGGCATAGAAGCTTACAGGTTTTCAATTGCCTGGTCTAGAATATTGCCAGGTATGTTTCTTCATAATATGTCATTAAGTCAAATATATTGATTAATTTTAAGCACCCCATGTTTCTATATATATTAAGCTATTTATGCTGCTATTTTAGCTGGACGATTGAGCGGCGGCATAAACAGGAAAGGTGTTAAGTTCTATAACGATCTCATTGACTTATTGTTATCTCAAGGTTTTTTTTTTCCTCCTCCTTTTCTTTTTGATTCAGTTTATTAGTGTTCAATATTGCACAACTGATGTATACAAGATTTAACATCATTATCATCTAATATTGTTAAAATTTTATTATTTTTATTTTTTAATGTAGGAATTGAGCCCTATGTAACTATCTTTCACTTCGATATTCCCAAAAACTTGGAAGATGAGTATGGTGGCTTCTTGAGCCCTCGAATTGTGTAAGTAAATCAATTTTGGTAGTGTTTGCAAACTCTATAAAAGTTATTCTCAGTTTATACCTGAAAATATGTCTCAAGTCTTATACAGTATTTACAAATACTAAACATCATGACTTGGGCCCTCTCTCCCTTTCTCCTTTTTTTTAGAAAAATGAATTATTTAAAAATTTGTACTCCAATGTAATAATCAAAACTTTAACATTGGAAAAGATTTATGCTATTGACCTTCAAATACTATGATGGACAGGCAAGACTTTGTTGAATATGCAGAAGTTTGCTTCTTTGAATTTGGCGATAGAGTGAAATACTGGACTACACAGAATGAGCCGGTGACAGTCGCCCATAACGGCTACATAACGGGAGATTTTCCGCCTGCTCATGGTTCAACTTCTGCACAAGCAAAAGAAACTAATGCCCTAAAACATAGATGTGTTCGTGGAGTTGATAAAACTTGTGCTGCTGGGGATGCTGGAACTGAACCATATATCGTCGCACACAATTTGATTCTTGCTCATGCCGCGGCCGTTGATATATATAGAAAAAATTACCAGGTTCTGTTTTTTTTTCTTTGAGTTGAAATATGTACATTTTATGAATCTAAAATAGTACTAGAAACAATAATGGGTAATATTGGTAATGTGGCTTCACTTTCTTCCTCGATCCGAGATGTAAATAATTGATTAATTTGGGTTTGCTTGCAACACATCAAGTCGTTAGAACTACGTACAACAAAATAAAAATTTAGATACATTCTTTAATTGTTAAGCAGCATTAGGAAAACGAAAGAAAATAAATAAGAATGTTATTTAACTTTATTTAATTACAGGCAGTTCAAGGAGGCAAGATAGGTGTAGCAAATATGACAACATGGTATGAACCTCTCCGTGAAACTCAAGAAGATATTGATGCTGCTTCAAGAGCCCTCGACTTTATGTGGGGATGGTATGTAATTAATTCTGATTTCATCTAGCCATTTCATACAAGAAAATTAAATTTTAACTCAATTTATGTTGTTGGAGGAAAAAAAGAATTATTTTCTTTATTTTGTTACTAGGTTCATGGCACCTATAGTGACAGGTGATTATCCACAAGTTATGAGAGAAAGAGTAGGAGATCGGCTACCTAAGTTTACACCTGAACAATCTGAATTGGTAAAAGGATCATATGATTTTATTGGAATGAATTATTACACCACTAATTATGCTACCTATAGTCCAACTCCACCTGGTACAGAACCAACTTACTATACAGATCAAGAAGTTGAATTCTTTAGTACGTATTGCTTACTTAACAATTAACTTATAATTATGTGTATATGATATTATTGGATTTTGTAACCTGGTAAGTGGTAAGACTAACATTTATCTACTTTTTTTGACTTTTAGCTGAGCGAGATGGGGTTCCAATTGGTGAACAGGTAAATTAAGTCCCCTTTTGTTGTTTTAGCATTATATTGCTTAGGAAATGATATTTACGATAAAGGCAAAAACTTGTTTGAGACGGTATGAGAAAAAAAAGCGATACTTTTAAGTGTAAAAAATAAATAAATATGTTCAGATCACTTTTTTGTTTCCTCACAGGAGACCCATTCTGCGACAAATTAGGTTGCATTAATTTTATTCTGGAATATGACGATTACTGAAATATTCTTCTTTTTTTTAATTGTCAGGCTGGTTCAGAATGGTTGATCATTGTCCCGTACGGAATATACAAGCTTTTGGTTCACACAAAGGAAAAATATAATGATCCCATAATTCACATTACAGAGAATGGTAATAATATAGTTATATTAATTAATTTCATGGCCTCTAGCAAAAAATATTTGCTCTTTACCAATATTACTTATTGCAGTCTTGTTAGTATAATGTAGTTAAACTTGCCCTTTTTTTCCCCATACAGGTGTGAATGAGAAAAACAATAGGAGTCTATCAATTTCCCAAGCTTGTAAGGATGAGCATAGAATTAAGTTCCATCAAGAACATCTATCCTACATGAAGCAAGCCATCGAGTGAGTATTATTATTCTTCTACTTTTTATTTCCTTAAACTCAACGTATTTTGCAAATTCTGAATTTAATGATGCTATAGTTAGGGATCAATGGCAAAAACTCCTGTTTGTAGAAGAAGTGTCTATTTCTTGTTGTAGAAGTAAACTAGTGTAGAATTAGAAGTTGGTAGTGTTTGCAAATAGATTCCGAAGTTGAGAATTAGATTGAGTGTTTGGTGAAAAAGTTATACAAGTGTTTATTTGTATGTAAAAGTCAAACTAGAAGCAAAATCAAAACATTTACTGCTTTTAGATTCTGATTAAATGAAGCAGAATCAGAAGCAGAGTTCACATTTGCAAACACTAAAAAATTATTTTTTTTAGCCAAAATATGAGAAACACTTTATTTTAGTGATCGCAAACACTCCGATAACCACTAAGAAAAATCTTATTTCACAAAAAAAAGAAACAATTAATAAATAACTACAAATGATTGTTGTTTACTTAACTAGTTTAATTTGGATTTTGTTTTCTTTTGTAGCTACGGTGTAAATGTCAAAGGTTACTTCTTGTGGTCATTGGTTGACAATTTTGAATGGTCCGAAGGATTTACAGTTCGATTTGGCTTATATTATGTGGATTACGCGAATGGACTAACCAGATATCCCAAGTCCTCAGCTATATGGTACATGAATTTCTTGAACAAAAATCTCCTTCCACGCCCCAATACACAATTACTTGAAGAAATTGAAGAAGATAACAAAGTGAAAAGGAGAAGAAGGCATTAAGAGATTATATTATAGTATATCTCATGTTATCTCATGATTATATTATAGTATATCTCATGTTGAATAGTAGACTTGCTGCTTTTCTCTATCATTTGTACCCTGTTTTCTTAAATAAGGCACGCTAGTTCTATTTTCTGTCAACTCTTTTTACGTGAATTTGGAAACCATGTTAATTATGTTATATGTATTAAAAAATAAACGCTTACCGTTGTATTTTTTATGGCAACTAGTAAGGTGAACGTGCGTAGCACGTGAACCAAATAATTTTATTAATTTAACTCAAATTAAATCTATAAATTGGAATCAATTTTCATTATATTTTTTGAATTTATAATAAATGTCATTCATGTATTTTGATCTTAAAAGAAAGTTTGCAAAAATTAAATTTAAATTTATTTGTCGGTGAAATATGGTTAAGACATTTTGGACTGAAAAACATGATACTTAAATGATATTATCGCTCAACAAAGTACAATGGATATTAAAAAACTGATGAGTAATATATATAAAAATTTAAAAAATTTATATTCAAGACGAGTTTTAAATTAATGCATCTTGTTTATTTTTTGAGTGTCTACTTCTTCTTCATACTTAGCTTTGAGATTTTTTTGCATTTTTTTTTAATGCACTTTTAGCCCAGGTATGATTAGTTGACGTATGAATGTATTTCCCTTTTGCTCCATTTTCTAATGTGTGTTATCTTTTAAATGGGTTTGACTACAAGATTCAGTTTTTCATTCATCACATGTGCCTCTTTTGTTAAGAATGATGAGAAAGTAAAATTCTATTTTATGTTGAGAAGCTTAGCTCTCGTACATATTTTGATTCATATTCTCCTTTTTTTTAATATTTAAGTACATATCTTGGGAGGGTAGGGATACACTACAACAAATTAAGGAATTTGAGACGTTTTCTTTTGGGACGCACCTGAAATCGTCTCAAATAGAGTCCGTTTAGTGACGTTATATTAATATCGTCTCAAATAGAGTATAATTTTCAAACATCCGCGGGGTTTTTTACGTGACGAAACATTGAAGATTAACGACGTTTCTATATGTCTGAAAAAGGTTATTGATTTAGGACGCACATTAAATCGTCTCAAATAGAATCCTTTTAGTGACGTTATTTTAATATCGTCTCAAATAAAGTATAATTTTCCAACATCCCTGGGGTTTTTTATTGTGACAAAAACTTGAAGATTAATGACGTTTTTATATGTCTGAAAAAGGTTATTAATTTAGGACGCACCTTAAATCGTCTCAAATAGAATCCTTTTAGTGACGTTATTTTAATATCGTCTCAAATAAAGTATAATTTTCCAACATCCCTGGGGTTTTTTATTGTGACAAAAACTTGAAGATTAATGACGCGTTTTATATGTCCGAAAAAGGTTATTAATTTAGGACGACCTTAAATCGCGTCTCAAATAGAATCCGTTTAGTGACGTTATTTTAATATTGTCTCAAATAAAGTATAATTTTCCAACATCCCCAAGGTTTTTTATGTGACGAAAAATTGAAGATTAATGACGTTTTTATATGTCTGAAAAAGGTTATTAATTTAGGACGCACCTTAAATCGTCTCAAATAGAATCGTTTTAGTGACGTTATTTTAATATCGTCTCAAATAAAGTATAATTTTCCAACATCCCCAAGGTTTTTTATGTGACGAAAAATTGAAGATTAACGACGATTTTAACAAAAGTTACAGATTTTCACCCCATTTTAATACCTTAGTATTTGAGACGTTTTTTACCCCATTTTTTTCACTAAATAAAAGCATTTGTGTTTACAAAAGTTAAAAGCATTTAACAAAATAAAGTTACAGATTTTCAATTTGAGACGTTTTTTTACCCAATTTTTTTTTCCCGGAACTTTGTTATACTGGCGCCATATCACACTGTCTTTTTCACTCTCTCGCTCTTCTCAACATGATTTTTTTCACTCGCGCCATGGAAACAGGTTGAAGAATTCTCTCTCTCGCGATCGGCCTTCGAATTTGCTTAGGTTAAAAGCTTAATTCAGTTTCTAAGGTCTCTATTCTCTCTCTCTCTCTCTCTCTCTCTCTCTCTCCCTCTCCCTCTCGGCTTTCGAATTTGGGTAGTTTCTGTGACTAAGAATAAGGAAGATGCACAAATTTGTTTTTGTAATTCTAGATTCTATTGTGCTATTTCTGTGATTTGGGTAAAGGAAATTGTAAGATGTTTTGATATGAGAAATACGGTAATGTTGCTTAAATGACCCATTTCTTCAGTGTTTTTGTATTTATTTTCTTCTCTTCTCAAATGAAGTTAAACTTTGGGTTCCTAAATGATTCGTATCTTTGTGATGTTTGTTATTTGGATTAGATGATATTGACTTAACTGATTTTCTTTTTTGTGACCTATATTTTCTTTGTGATATTTGAATTCAGTGTTCTTTGTGACCTATATTCTCAAACCATTTTTTTATGGCTTTGTTCCAGCCTGAAGCTAAACATGAGCTCTATGAATATTGCAGGTAGAAGAGAAACTTGAAGCTGGACAAAGGAAAACAACATGTCTACGTTTCTTTTCTAGATTTTATACACCAATCTATTTTGAGGTATATCATGTTCTTAGACTTAATTTGTATAGAGTTAGCAATGAAACTCTGTTTTCTATACAAAACCTGGATTGTGAACTTCGTTAGAGTTTAATGAGGTGGAATTCATTTTTGGTGAAATTTTATTGGAGTAAAAATTTGGTCAACTTGATTTCTTTTTCATTGCTTGGAACTGAAATTTAATAGTCTTTAGTTAGTTTGGTGTGTGATCCATGAAGTTATTGAGAAGGTTTTTTGCGCAGAAGATGTTTTTTGAGCTGTTTGGTGTTTGGATTTTAAGTAGGATGTGCAAGTGTGCCCATCAGTGCTCTTTTTTTCTTTCTCTGAGTGGTTTGGTTGTGGCTTTTTGGTTGGGCTGATGCTTCTTATCTCTAGGCATTCATGGTTTGTGCAGTGGTTTTGAGTAGTGTGGGCCTTGTTCTTTTTTACTGTCCTTCTGGTTTTTGGTTTGAACCTTGATGTCTGATGTTGAGATTCTTGCTTTATGGTTTTCTTGATCTTTGAAGACATCCATGCTAGTAACAACTACATCAGCTTCCTGTTTTTTTTTTTTTTTGGTTGCTTTTCTGGTATTTGTTTTTCCTTGTTATGTACTGTTGGTCAGCTTCTTTGGGAATGGTCCCATACTTTTGTTTTTCCCTGTTCTAGAGCATCCTTATAGGATGTGGCTCCTGGTTCCATTGTTGGGAAGCCTTTGGCTTTGTTCCCTCATTTGGGTTGTTGGGTTCTTAAGGGGTTGTTAATGATAATTACATAATGATAACAAAATAAAAAAATTTATTTTGTTAGTATGTTAATGAATATGAAAACCTCTGCTGATGAGCACTTTTGTAAAGTCATTTTCTTCAGTTATTTTGTATAAAAAAATAAAAATAGAGTGACAATTTTGTTAATTTATTATACTTATTATATAGTGGTACAAGACAACCAGTGATATTATTTAAAGCACTATTATATTTATTTTTTTAATTTTATTTCAAATTATTTTGAGAAAGACTGCATGTACTTAGATAGGAATATTCTGTAGCACTACTTGAAGGGCTTGTTCAGTGATTACAAAAGTTATTTTTGAAAAGTCCTTAAGGGGTGTTAATGATAATTACATAAGTTCTATTTATGTTCAAAAAACTTATAAAAGCTGCAGAAAACTTTTATAAAATCACAAAACGACCCCAAGAAAGTTTTAAGGGCTTATTCAGTGTTTTTCAAGGTTCTTTTTGAAAAGTTTTAAGGGGTGTTAATGATAATTACAGAAGTCTTGTTTATGTTCAAATAATTAGAAAAGCTGCAGTGAACTTTTCAAAATTATAAACGACCCCTGAATTATTTGAATGGATTGTTTAGTGATTACAAAAGTTCTTTTTGAAAAATTTTAAGGGTGTTAATGATAATTACATAAGTTCTGTTTATGTTCACAAAACTTACAAAATATGCAGAGAACTTTTGAAAATTACAAACGACGCCTTAATGATATTATAGAAGTTCTGTTTATTTTCAAATTACTTATAAAAACAGCAGACAACTTTTGAAAATAACAAAACGACCCCTTGAGGCTTTTAAGGGGTTGTTTTGTGATTTTAAAGGTCCTTTTTGATTAAGCCATATTCCCAGAAGTTCAAGTTTCTTTTTTATTGACATGATTTCACTTGTGTGGTTCCATGGGTTCTTTTTGATTAAATTTTCCTGTGGTGGAGCACCGAGCACATGTGCTTCTTTGCTATTTTCTTTCTGTTAAGTCTTTCATGCAGAGTCATTTTTTGTCATTCTTCAGTACTTAGTTTCAAATTACTTATAAAAATTGATAGTGGATTATGCTCTATCTAATTTACTTGTGTGGTTTTTGCTATGTGAATAGTCAACAATTTAACAATTTCTAAGAAGGAAATGGATAAAAGTTGGATGACAGCAAAGAGATTTTCAGATGATCATGTGAAGGGAGTTCAATCTTTCATGAAGTTTGTAAGAGATCATATGGGCGCAGAATGTGATATTCGTTGTCCATGCGTGGACTGCTTAAATGTTGGCATCCATAGCCAAGATGTAGTTTTCAATCATCTTCTATTTCCTGGTATAAATAAGTTTTATACACGGTGGATGTATCATGGAGAGCCTCGTGAGTCCAACACTAATAAAACTAATATTAGTGAGGAGTTGCAAGATGCGAATTTTGGTGATGATGATATCGATACTGATGAAGATGATGGAGTGCAAGATATGCTTGTTGAGATGAATAATTGTTTGAATAGTTTGCAAGAAGATAACAGTAGTAAAGGTGTTCACAATGTCTTTCAATTTACCCAAGAGGGCTTTGATAAGTTGTTGAGAGAAGCACAACAAGAATTATATCCAGGTTGTTCAACCTCAACATTATCTACTGTTGTCAACTTGCTACACATGAAGGTATATAGTAAGTGGAGCAATAAGTCTTTTGACATGTTGTTAAACTTTTTGAAAACTATATTGCCTAAAGGCGACAGAGTTCCAAAGTCGCATTACGAGGCGAAGTCTATGTTGCGAGAGTTGGGTTTAGGGTATCTATCCATTCATGCTTGCAAATATGATTGTGCCCTTTTTTGGAAGGAGTTTGAAGGTTCTGAGCAGTGCCATATTTGTGGTACGTCGAGGTGGAAAGTTAATGATGGGAAAGGTAAGAAGATCCCCCATAAAGTTTTGCGCTACTTTCCTTTAAAACCAAGGTTGCAAAGATTGTTTATGTCCAAGAAAACAGCTTTAGATATGAGGTGGCATAAAGAGAAACGGATTAATGATGACAACACAATGCAACATCCAGCTGATTCTAAAGCATGGAAACATCTAGACAGTGAATTTCCATGGTTTGCTAAAGATTGTCGCAATATAAGACTTGGATTAGCAACAGATGGTTTTAATCCGTTTGGTCATATGAGCAACTCTTATAGCATGTGGCCGGTGATCCTAATTCCATACAACTTACCACCTTGGAAGTGTATGAAAGAGCCATTTTTCATGTTGTCTTTGCTTATTCCTGGGCCTAACTCCCCTGGAAAAGACATTGATGTGTATTTGCAACCATTAGTTAATGAGCTTAATGAACTTTGGAAAGATGGAGTGCAGACTTATGATGCTTTTTCTGGAGAACATTTTCAGATGCATGCAGCTGTTTTATGGACGATAAACGATTTCCCAGCTTATGGTAATTTGTCTGGATGGAGTACCAAAGGTTACAAGGCATGCCCTGTTTGTAACTACCAAACAAATTCACTAAAGTTGAGAAATAAAATATGCTACTGGGATCATCGACGATACTTGCCTCATGATCATAAATGGCGAAAAAGCAAAAAGCTTAATGGTACAACAGAGCATAGACCACCACCCATGGATTTATCTGGAGATGATTTGTTGCAACAGTTGACCCATCTTAAAGATGTCATACCTGGAAAACATCCTAATAACAAGAAAAGGAAGCGAACCTTAGAAGAATTGAATTGGACCAACAAAAGTATTTTGTTCAACTTGCCTTATTGGAAACACTTGTTGTTGAGACATAATTTGGATGTCATGCATATTGAAAAAACATTTGTGATAGTATATTGGGGACTTTAATGGATATTGAAGGAAAAACAAAGGATACTATAAAGGCCAGGCAAGATCTTGAAGATCTCAACATAAGAAAGGAATTGCACTTGAAGAAAAGAGATGATGGAAATTACACTGTACCGTCCGCTTGTTATACAATGTCAAAGAAAGCAAAGCAAGACTTTTGTGAATTTTTGAAGTCAGTGAAATTTCCAGATGGCTATGCTTCAAACATTTCACGTTGTGCTAATGTAACTGATGGTAAGATTCATGGACTAAAAAGCCACGATTGCCATGTCCTTTTGCAACGGTTACTTCCTATCGGTGTTCGTGGATGCTTGCATAAAGATGTCTCAACTGTATTGGCTAAATTAGGTGACTTCTTCCAACGATTGTGTTGTAAAACTTTGAGGTTAGATGAAATTGAAAAGATGGAAAAAGACATTGTATTGATATTGTGTAAGCTTGAGATGATTTTTCCTCCTGCTTTCTTTGACGTGATGGTGCATTTGGCAATTCACTTGCCTACTGAAGCCAAGCTTTGTGGTCCAGTTCACTTTCGATGGATGTTTCCTATTGAAAGGTAATATCATTCCTTGTTATAAATTTTGCTTTAGAAGTTGTGGGTTACAGGAACACCCCTGAATTAAAATGATATGTTGCCATCTTTTATAGGTTCTTGGGCTCTCTTAAGCAGTTTGTGAGTAATAAAGCTCGTCCTGAGGGGTCAATTGCAGAGGCTTATATAGCTAAAGAGTGTTTGACATTTTGTTCGATGTACCTTCAAGGAATTGAAACCCAGTTCAATCGAGAGGAGCGTAACTTTGATGTGACCATTGATGGTGGATTACCAATTTTCTCACAAAGGTTTAGACCAATTGGAGCATCCAAATATGTTGAGTTACAGAAAGAAGATCTTGATATGGCTCATTGGTTCATTTTAATCTCAATTTGTTGTTTAAATTCAAAAATTTGCAGAGAACTTTTGCGAGGTATACTGAAAGAACATCATTTGAGAGACCACTTACAAGTGGAGTAGCATATGCAGTGAGGGTTGTTGATGCACCAACCTTTTTTATGTGCATTTTAATTATGTGTTAGTATGTGCTGCATATATAGGTGATTGATTTTTGGCATTGATATTTATATGATTACAGGATATGTGGTAAACATGTTAAGTAGATACTTCTATTACAGCAAAATTACACAATTCGCATTTTTTCTCATGATTATTTTGATAATTACACAGTTTCTAATGCAAGCATTTTCTTTTAGGAGATTTAATAAGAATGGCTCCAGGATTGAGAAAGAAACTACCATCTGCACGAGCTCAACAGTTAAATAATGTGCAAAACTCTACGTCATCAGAGCAGCCTGATGGATTTTCACCAACTCATGGAGCTGATGCATCCTCGAATCAAGATTCTTCGCAAATTAACAATGAGAGCGAGTCAGGTAGCATGGTGTTTTAGTTTAATTTTTTGTTATATATTATGCCCTTTTTAATGTATTATGATATATTATGTGAAGCATCTACTTCAAAGAAAAGAGGAAGAGGTCCCACAAGAGGCAAGGAGTTGCAAAGAATGAATGATACAAGTAAGAAAAGACTTGAAGTTTTCATTGATCCTATTCAAGGTAGGCCTCTAGACAAAGTACAATCGGCCAAACTTTCTAGTGAAATTGGGATTGTTTCTCGGGAGTTTATGCTTTGCCCAGTATCATTTCCGAAATTCAAACAAGAAGACAGAAATGTCGCATATGACCAGATTAATGTAAGTTTTAAATTTGCTACAGTTAGACCACTTAAAATCTCATTGGAGGCATGATTTTATATTGATTTTATGCTACCATTTTAGATGAGATTGGATATTCCAGGCTTGGGTGATGTACCAAGAGTGACTGAAACTGTAAATGCTCTTCTAAGTAACCGATTCAGAAATCGTAGATACTTGTTGCATAAGTACTATAAGACATTTGCATCAGATGAGCAAGCCCGTCTCAATAAGCATGGTAAAGTGACTGAACAACAATGGACCGACTTGTGTGATTATTGGTCCCAACAGAATGTTCAAGTAAGAACTTTTTTGTTATTAGCTTCAGCTTTTTTTCCGTCTTAGCTATCTTTATTTCACAGTTGTAGCATACATAAGTAATAAAATATGCAACTTTTGTAGGAGAAATGCAAGAAAGCTGCTGAAAGCCGGAAACAAATGAAGACCCCTCACAACCAAGGAACAAAGTCATTTGTTGTTGTTCGGCACGAGCTGGTATGAGTTCTAAGCATTTAACTTCTGTACTTTTTTTTATCCATATCATAATTATTGAATATGAAACCTGTGTAACAGAATCAAAAACTTGGAAATGGTCAAGTGTGTGATAGAATCACTTTTTATAAGCACACACATTTCAATGAAGCTAGTGGAAAATGGACATCACCTGAGGCTGAGGAAAACTATGTAAGATGAAAATGATGTCTTGTTTATAACTTATTTCATTATTCCTAATTTACTTGATGACTTGTTTCTTGATTCTATAGAAATCCATGATAGAACTGTTGACAAAATCAACTAAAGAGGGAAATCCACTAACTCCTGATGAAGTATGCGACAAAGTGTTGGGCACTAGATCCGGTTATATTAAAGGATTGGGCTATGGTCCTAAACCCGCTCGATCATTGACTGCTAATAGTTCCTTAATCGAAGAGCTTCGGGAACAACTAAGGCAATCTAAAGCTGAAAATGACCAATTGAAGGAAAAATTAGACAATGAGATTAAGAATGGACAGAGAAGGGAGAAAACTTTATCCAAACATGAGCAATTATTTCGTCAGCTTCTTGGTTCTAAATATGATGATGAAACTGTGATTGAGGATGAAGAGTAAGTTTAACGAAAATTTTCACTATATTAATTTCAGTTATTATTTTAGAAACATGTTTTATATATAAATTTCTTGTATTGAAGGGGTGATATGGATGCTTGAACCTTTGTCTTTCAAAATCAGCAGTTGATATATTTTGCTAACAGGTGAGTTACATTTTTTTGATAAGTTTAATATATGCATTTACCTTCCTGTCAAGTTGATACAGTGGTCCATCCAATGTATTCTAAACAATGACGAGTCTCTAAGACTATGTTTTGTGTGTAAGCTCTTAATTGTGTCCTGTTAATTTCTTTAATTCATTTTTCGTTATTACTTTCTATTGTAAATGTTTGGCAAACTTTCTATTGTAGTGGTGGAGATGAAACTTCTTGCACAGCAGAGGATCTTCAGGTATGCCTTCTTTTGCGAACTTTTTATCTTGCTTTGATTCGTGAACTGAGGTTGGACTTGTTCTAAAGTTGCCAAGGAACGAATATGATTGTTAGTCTTATGGAGAAGTCAATTGTAATTTTCCATTCTTTAACTGATGCATCATGAGTGTTCTTTTGGCTTTGTACTCTGTTCATTTGTACTCTGTTCATTTGTTTTTTTCATCTAGCAACAGTAAGCTCTTGTTAGATACATCTTCTTTAATGAACTCAAATTCAATTCCTTTCAATTTTAAGGCCCATATGATTCTCCACTCAAATGGGCTAACTCCAGTCCCCAGAAGATTCACTTGTTCAACTTTGCTCATTATTTCAGATATGATAATGGCGCTGAAACGAGTCAATGAATGTTCTTGTTATAAATTAGTGTTTTTGCAAAAGGAATTAAGTGGGTTTGTATGTGGAATTGAAAATGATTTTTGGTTAGGTGTTAAATTTTAACTTTTTCTTGGTTAGGTGTTGAGTTTGTTCAAGAACTGATTCCCTCTAATATAAATAAGGCAAAATTGAAAAATTAATAAGTGGGCTATGTTTTTTTCATACTTGTGTTTTTTTTGCTTTGTACTCTGTTCATTTGTTTGTCCAAATGTATAAGTGAGTTGCCACAATGGGATAGGTATTAGTGTAATACTTTGTAGAATTACACTTTCAAGTCTTGCATAGTATTACCAAATTTATCAAAGTAAAACTTCCTTCCTTATAAGGTAATTTATAACAACCTGTTTGATTTTTTGTAACATCTACAGATTATTGTCCACCAGGAAACAAGTCCATCCGCAAGGAAAATTATTGACGTTGTCGAGTCATTGAAGAAAAAGATATTAGACTCTTTTGTTGAATCTTAGGTGACAAGTACGAATATTTTTTGCCAAGCATGAGCTTTGTTAGACTCTTTTTGCCTTGTGAAGCCATTTGGTCGGCTTGTGACCATTTCGATTGGTTTTTGACATCATTTCCAGGCTTTCTTTTGGTTACCTGATCAGCCTGTGATCAGGGCTACTCTTTTTCATTTTTATATATATATTCGCATTTATTCAAAAAAGACTCTTTTTGCCTTGTAGCAACAATGTTATTTCATTTCATTTTGAATATATATTCAAGAATGAAACTATATTTTGAATGAATGAACCTATATTGATGTTTATTTCTTATTCTTAAGAATTTTTTTTCATATATTCTACAAAGTTTATTGTACGACTAGTGGCTCGTGTTGGCGGGGCACCAAAAAAAAGGAAAAAAAAAGAAAGTTCTTTAGAGACGAAATTAAATGTCCCTAAAAAAGCCAAATATATAGACGAATATGAAAATGTCACTAAATAACGCTTTTAGAGACGAAATTAAATGTCCCTAAAAAGCCAAATATATAGACGAATATGAAAATGTCACTAAATAACGCTTTTAGAGACGAAAATAATAGTCTCTATAACTATTAAATTTTAAAAATATATTCTTTAGGGACGAAAAATAATGTCCCAAAAAGTTATTTGTGGCGGATGTCAAATGTCACTATACTACTTACGTTTAGAGACGAATAGCAGGACATCGCTAAATGAGTTCTTTAGAGACAAAATAATTTGTCATAAATTGTAAAATGGTGCCAGCCATATGAAAATAAGCGACGTTCTCATTTCGTCTCAAAAGCCAAACTTTTAGAGACATTTTGCCTATTTCATCGCTGATGACTTTTAGCGACTGTGATATTGCGACATCGCTTGTGACGTTTTGTTTTTGTCTCAAATTACCTTTTGTGACGTTTTTGGGACTTTTAGTGATGTTTTTGTTTCGTCCCAAATTCTGAATTTTCTTGTAGTGATAATGGGAATCAAATCCCACACCTCTAGCTGGGATGGAAGTATTTACCACTCGATCGTTATCCAATTTTTCTCATATTCTCCATGATTGAATTAATTATTTATATAACAGAAATGAAGATAGAATAGGCTAATCAATTGTAATTGAAAACAATCAATAAATTGATGATCAGTTTGAAAGAATAGTCACATTTATATATCAAATAAATGATAGAACCACATCATAGAAATCAAAATTATTGAGTGTCTAACAATATTTATGCTCTATTTTATTTTCATTAAGAGCATGCACGACATTATAAATTTATTATTTCCAAATATTTTTTTATTATTGAGTGTGCTGATTGTGACTAATTATTATTCTAATTAATTTTTTTTATCAAAAATTAGTTATGTAATATAGTAATGACAAATTTAATAGCAATAAAAATTATCAATTAGTACATTGAAATAAATTATATGAAGAACCTCAATTACGTCTTTTATGTTGTTTTCTTTCAAAAAATCACTTTACATTCTAAAAATCCATCAAATGGAGCATATCCAAAGTATAATCCATCATTCAGAGCTTTACAACAAAATTATAGAATATAGAATATAATAATCCAGAAGTATGTCAAAAACCGTAAAACATAGGTGTTCGCCTTATTTTTAGCTTCACCGCAAGTGTACGGTGTAGTTTATAGAATAGGGTAAGCAAGGTCGTATCCACGGAGACTAATAAATTAGTGCGCTAAGTATTGAACCAAAATAGTTTTATTTTTATTTAGACGATCGTAATTTGATGATTGTTGTGGAGGTAAAGACAAGAATAACCACAAGAATACAAGATACTAAGAATAATGGAATTATCAAGAGAATGAAATGGATTCCCGGATTATGGTTTCAATTAATATTCCTCTTGTTGTCCGATTTAATCAAAGCCAAAGTTATTATCAATACTCCTATAAGACGATGACAACGGTATTTTATCCTCCCTCTCGAGATGTATATAAAGTGTAGATTGAAATATCTATGCTAGCATCTCTACTCAACATAAGATACACAACTCCCAAATGCACAAAAGATCAAATATCCTCACAAATATTTACAAACCTCTCGATTATGCAAATATTCATGTCAAGTACTCAAGATCTAATATTAAAACTCATCTCTCGAATTATGAATCAATATATCAAACAAGTTAAATCATTGGTCAAGTGATAAAACAAGAATAAGAACAAAGTACTCAAATAGGCTTCAAGACAATAACTTCAACTAAGATTAAAACATTCAACAAGAGTTCAATTAATCTACTTCCAAAACCCGGAAATCACAAGAAGTTTAGCTACTCATTACAAATAAACAACTCATAGACAAATTGTTCATATTCATGACAAGCTAAAATGAAAGATTAAATCACAAAGAATGAGAAAACTTAGGGAAATGGATAATCTCTCGATTAATCTTCAATCCTCAAGCTCCGATTCGACTCGATTCTTCCCTTGATTCTTCCTTGATGAAGTTGAGCTATTTCTTGTGTTCTTGGGTCTTTTCCAGATCTTTTCTCCTGGTGTGCGCCCAAAAAGTGGTATTTATACCCTTTTAGAAGCCTAGTCAATTTTTGTCATTTTTGGAGTTTTTCAAGAACGCACGGGTCGTGCGCCCACGCACGGGCTACCCGTGCTCAAATCCGTAGGCATTCCCCTGTTTTTGACCAGACACGCACGGGTCGTGCGCCCACGCACGGGCTACCCGTGCTCGAAGCCGTAGACATCCTCAAAACCTTCAGGTGCCTTCAGGTGCGCACGGGTCGTGCGTCCACGCACGGGTTACCCGTGCGCTACCCAAACGTCCGAATTGTCTTCTGGGGCCTTCATAAGAGTTGTAGCCCTCTCTCTTAGCTTTCCATAGCCACTTGAATCAGCCTAATATCAATTTGGTAGAGAGAGTTATGACCAAAATACTAAACCCTGCCAGTGTTGGAAATTCCAAACGCATCTGGAATGAATTTTTCTTATGAATCCCCTCGTTGTTTGATCATCCATGCTTCTTTTGGCACACGACTCATCACTATGACTCTAGACTCCATATAGTTGGCTTCCAATTGGGTGTACTCGCTCGATTCTTGATGATTCTAGGTCGCAATGCTCGTATTTGTCACAAAATCACTCCAAATATCGTTATAATATTCCTACAAAACGAGCAAAGCGTAATACCGTTTCCACGAAGAGAGAATATATATCATTTCATATGAGTTATTGCATGTTTATAAACAATTATAGCCATAAATATGCCCTAAAATACATGCAAAACTCACACCTATCAATAGGTTAAGCTATAGAAGTTTTATAAAAATGGCATAACAAAAAACCTCCTCACTTTTTAGTTGTCATGTTTTATGCATGTGACATTTTCGAGCAAAATATAGGTCTCAATTTATTATATTTTTTTTGTTGTTGTAAAATCGAAACAACATCATATATAAATTGATAGGCTATCTTTTTATTGTCTTAAGCATAAAAAAATTATTTTATTCATTTTATTTTTGTCGGTGAGCATCTATCAATGTAGCATAAAATTTACAACACAATTTACAAAAGTATAATGCATGTATTTGAATGCTTAAAATGTTAAAAATAAATATCTTCATAAATTTAAATCTTTGACCTAATATTAAATCAATTTTACCAGATAATGAATTTGATGTTGAAGAATGTCAATATTTACATTTGAGCATTTGGTTAAAGGATTATTATTATCCATATCTAGAATTTTATATATGAATGTTTAGAATTTTACTTTTGAACTCTAAAGAAGGGAATAAATATAAATTTTCAAATCTTACTCAAATTATTATTCTTTTTCGTCTCTTGATATTCCATCACAATTGTTTTATTTATTAATTGTATGTATGTATATTGTTATTCATAGATAGAATTTTATTTAACAAAATAAAATATAATATGAAAAAAATAAGAAAAAAGGTTAAAAGTAAAGAGGATTAAAAAATGGTATGTCCGTCACAGTAAAATTTAGAAGAAAAACACGAAAAATACTATTTAGATTTTTGTTAATTTAACATTTACGATAAAATCTCGTTTCACTTGAAAAATATACATTTTAAAAATTAAATTGTTAAAGAGAGGGATATGTTTTAAAATGCATATAACTATGAAAATAACATCTGACCAAAATTTAAATTATTACTTAAATAATACATATATATGTACACTACAAAATGTGAGATCAAAATCATAATTATTTTTTTATATATAAAAATCAAAGTATAGTGCTTATATCTTCAAAGAGACTCAAGATTTAAAGGTGACTAAACTTAATTACTTTTGTTAATGAAATTAATATTTAAATTATAACGAACAATTTATTTTTGAAATAAGAAGGAATATATTACTTTGATCCATAAATAAACTTTTTGATAATTTTTTTCACTCAAATGTAATATTGTCATGAGAGCAAAGAAACACATGTTTGCATAAAAATTGAAAATTTATAAAATTATTTGCGTACGAGTACGATTGAGGTCGTGAACTATTTCACATTCAATAACTTCTACAAGTTTAAGAGTAATAATTAATCAATATTCATTTCTAGAATATGTGAATATATTAATTCTCTTAGATTTTTAGACCTCCTGTCTGTCTGTAAGTAGAGGAGGAGTTGTATTCTTTCTTGTTTTACTATCTAAAGAAATCCTAAAATGTGATTTGGTTATGCAGCTCTTTGTACCAAATTTAATTCCCTACCGCATGTATGTATATATGCATTGGCATAGCTGGGGGGGGGGGGGACCCCGGCCCCGGTCCGCCCTCTTTAATTTTTTTTACTAAGCAATTTTTTTTAAAAAAAATATATTAGTTGAAATTTATATGATTTTTCATGGTTTTTCTATTCGGCCCACCCTATTTTTGTGTATCGGCCCAGCCTGTTGGAATTTACCACTCAAAAGCCATAATTTTATTGATCACTCAAATATTACAAGACACACCTCACCACAAATTTACTCAAACTCAAATATTACTTAGAAGCTTTGCTTCTCACTCACTTGTTTTTCTTTCTTAACTTTATACAAAATGAACCAACAACACCCCCTATTTATACTAAAACTTCATCCAAATCAATGGCTAAGATTGATTCTCACCAACCTTGATCCAATGGTTATCTTTTATTTCCATCTACCACATTCACCTACCATACCAACATCTTAAAATCAACTACAAAACTCAACTACCACAATTAATCATAAAATAAGTTTATATTTCAACACTCCCCTTTAAACTTATTTTATAATCCCAAGTGAACTTCTCAATCTTGCAAAGTCTTCATACTTCAATGGCTTGGTAAAGATATCAGCAACTTGATCTTGCGACTTCACATACTTCACTTGAACTTCTTCTCTTGTGATGCATTCTCTGATGTAATGGTATCGAGTATCAATATGCTTGCTCCGATTATGAAATACCGGATTCTTGGCCAAAGCTATTGCTGACTTGTTATCGACATAAATCTCTGTTGGATCTTCTTGTGACATGCTTAATTCTTTTAACAAATTCCTTAGCCATATTGCATGACTAACACATGATGTAGCTGCCACGTACTCAGCTTCACATGTTGAAAGAGTGACTATTGGTTGTTTCTTCGATGCCCAAGTGAAAGCAGTATCTCCCATGAAAAATGTGAAGCCAGTTGTACTTTTTCGATCATCAGTATCTCCCGCCCAATCACTATCACTGTATCCAACTAGCTTATAATCATTAGAAACTGAATAAAGAAGACCAAAGTTGATTGTACCTTTTAGGTAACGAAGAATTCTCTTAGCTGCCTTGAAATGTGTGGTGGTTGGATTTTCCATATAGCGACTCACAAGTCCAACTGCGTAAAGAATATCAGGCCTTGTACAAGTTAGGTACCTCAAACATCCAACTAGGCTTTTGAACAGTGTTGGATCCACTTTATTTGCTTCATCATCCTTACACAATTTCAATCCACATTCTACTGGTGTGTTTATTGGATTGCAATCATCCATCTTAAACTTCTTCAGGATCTCTTTTGTGTAGCCTTCTTGTGAGATGAAAATCCCATCATCCTTTTGCTTGATTTCGATTCCGAGGTAGTGAGCCATTAACCCAATGTCAGTCATTTCGAACTCTTTTGTCATTGCCTTCTTGAATTCTTGGAACAAGCCTATATTGTTCCCTGTAAAAATCAAATCATCAACGTACAAGCAAACAATTAAAACATCATTATCCTTGTTCTTGATGTAAAGAGCATGTTCGTATGGACATTTTGTGAAGCCTTTCTCTTGCAAGTATTTGTCAATTCTACTATTCCATGCTCTCGGTGCTTGTTTCAATCCGTAGAGAGCTTTCTTTAACTTCAAGACTTTATCTTCTTGTCCTTCAAACACATAGCCCATTTGGTTGTTCAATGTAGACTTCTTCCTCCAAGACTCCATTAAGGAACGCCGACTTTACATCCATCTCGATGTATTTTCCACTTATTTTGGGCTGCCAAAGAAATGATTAGTCTTATGGTTTCTAAACGTGCAACAGAGCAAATACCTCATCATAGTCAATGCCACTCTTTTTTGACTATAACCTTTTGCAACAAGTCTCGCCTTGTACCTCTCAACTTCTCCTTTAGCATTCTTTTTCACCTTGTACACCCATTTTACACCGATTGCTTTATGACCTTTGGGAAGTTGAGCAAGCTCCCAAGTGTCATTTTTCTTGATGGATTTAATTTCTTCATCCATTGCATCTCCCCATTTCTTGTTTTGAGCGCCTTCTTCAAAGTTCATCGGCTCGCAATCTGCGAACGACAAAATAGGGTGAGATTTTCGAGCTTATCGATTACCTCATAGAGCTCTTCCGACTTCTTCAGACGCTCTTCATTTCTCTCAACTAAGAAAGATGGTGGTGATTTTGAAAATGACGGTGATGTTGGTGGTGTAATGGGTTCTTCTCCTGATTGCTCAACAATTACTTGTTCATCATCTTCAAATTCAGGAACGAAGTTGTAATCTTTGGCATGTGTACCCCAATCCCATTCGCCTTCTTCATCAAAGATAACATCTCGACTGGTGATTATTTTTCCATTGATGGGGTTATATAGTTTGTAGCCTTTGGAGTTGTTGTCGTAGCCGATGAAGATGAACTTCTCGCTTTTATCATCCAACTTGCTTCTTTGTTCATCTGGTACATGTACATGAGCTATGCTTCCAAAAACTCTTAAATGAGAAATACCAGGCTTTCTCCCATTCCATGCTTCTTGTGGTGTCTTGCCCCACACGCTTCTTGTTGGTGAGCGATTTGACAGATAAACCGCACACGCCACAGCTTCTGCCCAAAACTCCTTTGGCATTTTCTTGCTTTTGAGCATACTCCGTACCATGTTGAGAATGGTTCGATTCTTTCTTTCTGCAACTCCATTCTGTTGGGGGGATCTGGGAACAGTGAGTGGTCGTCAATTCCATTTGCTTCACAAAACTCTTGGAATTCCTTCAAGTGAATTCTCCTCCTCGATCAGTTATCATGGCTTTAATGTGAAGACCACTTTCTTTCTCCACTGCCGCCTTAAACTTTTTGAATGCTTCAAACACTTCTGACTTCTGCTTCAAGAAATTAACCCAAGTTTTTCTTGAAAAATCATCAATGAATAATAGAAAGTAATTACTTTTACCGAATGAATTTGGCTTGATAGGACCACAAACATCAGCATGTATGAGCTCAAGTGGCTTTTGGGATCTGGAACTTGACTCTTTTGGAAAGCTTTGCCTGAATTGCTTCCCAAGTAAACATCCTTCACAAAGCTGATCAGGATGGTTGATACAAGGTAAACCTCTCACCATATTCTTCTTGGATAGTAACTCGAGTCCTCTAAAGTTGAGATGTCCAAATCTTAGATGCCACAACCATGATGAATCTTTATAGCATGTCTTGAGACACTTTGCTACATCAGTTTGAATGTTGAGCAGAAACATTCTATTTCTTGACATAGGTACCCTGGCAATCAAGTTATTCATATTGTCTCTTATAGAAAGGTTATTGTCTTTCTAATGAATATCATAACCTTTCTCTAAGAGTTGTCCTGCACTAAAAATATTTGTTTTCATGGTGGGTACATAATAAACATTAGAAATAAATTGATGCCTCCCATCTTTCAAGCGAATAAGGATTGTACCTTTTCCTTTTTATCGCTACTTTAGAATCATCACCGAAAGAGACATTGCCACTTACAGATTCATCAAGTTCTACGAACATTGTTCGTCTCCCACACATATGATTGCTAGCACCTGTATCTAGGTACCATGTCTCATCTTGACCTTCACCGTTATCGTTTCGTGCTAGAAGCAAAACATTAGCACCATCTTCTTTCTTTTCTTCCACCAAATTAGCTCTCTCATTAACTCGAGTATTGGGATTTCTACAATCTCTGGCGTAATGACCAAACTTTTGACAATTATAACATTGAACTTGAGATTTATCGTACCTCGAGTATGAATTTCCTCTTCCACGACCTCTTGTGGAACTTTCTCCTTGCATATAGTTGTTGTTGTTGAAATTATTGTTTGAATTCCAACCTCGCCCACGGCCTCGACCTCTTCCTTGTCCACGACCTCTTCCACGTTGACTTCTGTTATTGTGGAAGTTTTCTTCATTCTTGGTTGGTCATTTATTGCCTTAAGAAGTTGATCCGCAACACCCTTTTTCTTCTTCTTTTCTTCATGGGCTTGCAAAGTGAACCAAGGAGTTGTTCAATTGTCATAGTTTCGAGGTCTTTAGTTTCCTCGATGATAGTTGTAATACTATCAAAATTTGCATCCAAAGATCGTAAAATTTTCTCCATAATGACTACATCTTCTAGTTTTTCACCATTTCTTTTTAGTTGATTAGAAACAGTCAAAACTCTAGAAAAGTAATCAGAAACAAGTTCACCTTCTTTCATTTGCAGTGAATCAAACTCTCTTCTCAATGTTTGCAGCCGTACCTTTTTAACTTTCTCTTCTCCCTTGTAAGAGACTTGGAGCTTATCCCACACTTGTTTAGCAGAGGTAGCACTTGAGATTTTCTCAAAGCCATCATCATCTAAAGCTTGGTAGATGAGGTAGAGAGCCTTCTTGTCTTTCTTTCTTGAATCTTTCAAACTATCCTTTTGTGTAGAAGATAGTGTTGACTCATCTTTAGTCTCTTCATAACCCTTTTCCACGACTTCCCATGCGTCATGTGCTCCGAGAAGTGCCTTCATTTTGATACTCCAATTTTCAAAGTCGTTTCCCTTAAGTTGTGGAACTTGGAATGATGCCACACTCGCCATGTGAATTGAAGATTAATCTGACTAACAAATGGATTCGGAATGCCGAAAAAAAAAATCTTGGAATTTTTTTTTTACTTGGTCAACTCGTGGTCAACGGTCAACTTGACTTGGTCAACTTGATGAGTTGACTCAATACTCTCAACTCGATCTCACTGTGTATAAAATCTCAAGAAATTTTTTTCTGATGTGGAAGATCAGTCAAAGCTGCAACCACAGAGCATACTTAGAATTTCACGAGATTTTACAATCGTGGCTGTGATACCACTTTGTTGGAATTTACCACTCAAAAGACATAATTTTATTGATCACTCAAATATTACAAGACACACCTCACCACAAATTTACTCAAACTCAAATATTACTTAGAAGCTTTGCTTCTCACTCACTTGTTTTTCTTTCTTAACTTTATACAAAATGAACCAACAACACCCCCTATTTATACTAAAACTTCATCCAAATCAATGGCTAAGATTGATTCTCACCAACCTTGATCCAATGGTTATCTTTTATTTCCATCTACCACATTCACCTACCATACCAACATCTTAAAATCAACTACAAAACTCAACTACCACAATTAATCATAAAATAAGTTTATATTTCAACACAGCCTACTATACTGTCCTGGTTATGCCAGTATATATGTGGATCGAAATGTGATGGGTTAATTACAAAAACTAGCCTTGAGGTTTAGCCTAATTATTATCTATTAAATTTATAAATAACCCCTCGATTTCTATTTGTCTTACAAATTGCACCCTCAATGCATCCTAACAGGGGTATTTGTTGGGTTAATGCAATCCTCAAGGGGTACCGAGCATGTGATTGTTATATTGAAATACTATGATGCAATGTCTGAATGATTAGAATTGACAATTAACCGGTAGTCATATTCATTAACCTGTTGTATAACAGTACCAAATGTCTGAATTTTTTTAAGTTACAGGATAAATTTTAGAAAACCCTAAAAGTGGGAACACATTGTTTGAAGTTACAGGAGGAAAACCCTAAAAGTGGGAACCAAATGTCTGACAAATATTTATTTTGCCCTAATAAGGTTATGGATGACAATGGGGCGGAACAGGTATCGAAAGACCCAAACTTGCCCCGTCCTTAGAATGGGGCGAGGCGGGGTGACCGCACCGCCACGGGTCATGGGACGGGGCGGGACGACCTGTTCCGACTCAAATTACATAAACTTAAATAGAAAAAATTAAAAAAATATATTTATTTTTAATATATTTATAAATATTCTTTACAAAAGCTGTTATTTTCAATTTATAAATGTTAGATATAATATTAAAAGATAAAAATTATATTATAATATATATATTATGTATACAAAATATATATTAAAAAATATAGGTGGGGCGGGACGAGTACCCGCAGGTCGGGTCAAAATTGTCATCCCTAAATAAGACACTATTTTAAAGGTTGAACTTGTCATTATTTGATTTCTTCGTGGTTTGTGGTCCACTATACTCTCATCCTCCCGAAAGAAATGAAGAAAGCTAATTAAGACGTAACATAATAATATTACATTAAGATTACAAAGACTTTACTATAAATAAAGTACATAAACACATTAGTAAAGTTCATGTCTATCCGTATACGAATGGAAAGTATTAACATCATGCACGTACATACTAATAAATGCATGAATATGGTGATATATACGTTTAAAGGTTATATATACATAATTAAACAACCAGGGCGGCCCTGATATTCTGGGGGCCATGTCAAAAAAGAAAAAAAGGGGCCTTGATAGAAATATGAAAATCAGAATATTGCACAAATAATTGTTTATTTTTTCTCACCATAAAAATTAGTGAAACTTGAAAGAGTGCACCACCTTCAAACATAAAAAAATAAGTATCAAATAATTATTTAAAAATCTAGATTTTCTGGCATTTTGAGAACTAAAATCATTACCACGATCAAAATCAAGTTTTACCAACATCTCATTCTACCATCATAAAATTATTAACTCATTTAATCTTTTTGGAATATAGTTGAATACAAGTATGACTTTACCAATATGTTCATTTAGTTACTCTTTATTACTCGATTGTTGTAATTCATCAATTAAATCTTCGACCGAAGAACTAAATTTAAAAACTTATCAATAGATCCTCTTTTAGTTTAAATCACTTCATCAATTCTTTTTCTTTTATTTCTTTTTTGACTTTCAGATGGATATTTTCTTGGTAACATATTTGCACTACAAATTGAAGTCTAAAAAATAGTAGAAGATAATTCTAGGATTGAAGAAGATATTAAAGGATCTTATTACTTTTTTCAAATTTTTTAAAAAAAATCTTTTTCTAATAAGTATTATATATATGGGCGTCAAAAACATTAAGCAATTTTGTTATGGCTAACTAATTTCTTTTTTTTTTTACAAAATTTACAATTATAACGGATTATATACTAATATATATAAATTTGCCCCCCCCCCAAAAAAAAAAAAAAAAAATTAGGCCATGGCCATAAGCCATCTTGCCACCCCTCAGGGCCGGGCTTGTAAACAATGATTGTGTATACTTATATGTGCATACTTGCATATGCCTCTTACTTTATAAAGACGGCTTTTCCGTTAATTCATAACTAAAACACTAAAGAATCGATCCATACATACCTAAACTTTAAAGATACAATATCCTTACATAACTTACACATTAAAGATAGCAGTTCCGTACATAACATAAAACAATAAGAAATATCCATACTTAACTATATAAGTAATGATAATGCATAACCGTACATAATACAAACAAAGATAACATCCCATGCAATCTAACATGACCATCTCACATTGTACGATTCATATAAGTACGACCATATTTAGTAAAATACAACATTCTTTGCCCAGAAACATTCATTAAACAAAGCCAAGTAAAAAA
Source organism: Rehmannia glutinosa (assembly GCA_016081115.2). Lineage (NCBI taxonomy): Eukaryota > Viridiplantae > Streptophyta > Magnoliopsida > Lamiales > Orobanchaceae > Rehmannia > Rehmannia glutinosa. The sequence goes on from JABTTQ020001347.1 coordinate 1,443,346, forward strand.
TTGGTTGTCTTTGTTTTCTATGAATAAATTCCATTACCTATTTCACTTAATTTCTAAAACACTTCTTCAGCTTGCAATCCAAAAATCGTCCTTCTTTTTTAATTCCTATGTAACTTAATAAACAAAATCTATTATGCAAACTCCAAAACTTTATGAGGTATATATAATATCACATTTTGCTTTATTCCAAATTCTTTGTATATGTATGTACATAATATGCAAAATTACTTATATTTCCTGGAAAAAGAAGTCTAGTCAAAAGAACTTTTTTTGCCCTTGTAATATTATAAACATTTCGTCCAAAAAAAATAAAATTCAAAACATAATTCAAAAATACAAATAAGATTAAGAAAAAAATTAAAAATCTTTTGAGTCTCCAGACTAAGCGGGAAATCCTATTGTGGTAATCTGTATTCAATTTTACAGATTTAATATGAAGGGAAATGACTAAGTCTGAATCTTAAACACAGATTTACATTAACTTACCTCACAAATACAGAAGTGGTTAACATTTAAAGAGGCATTAAATACATTTTGCTTTCTTTGCAAATCATTTCGACAATTATACATGGTAAGCAAGTATAACATTCAAATCTCCCACATTTTTTTCTTAAAAAGCAAAATGACGAAATCTTATTACATCCCTTTAGAAAATAATTTAAATGCATGAAAATCCCTTTATGCACAAAATCCACACCCCATAGAAAATAATTTAATCACAATACCTGTAATAATTTGTTCCCTTGTGTGTGTACATTAAATGCATGAAAATCCGAAATTTAAAAATCTCATTTCCCCTGTTTCCCATTTACATCTATTTAAGTAGCCCCCTTCCAAAACCATGAACACCAACAAAGCCTTCATATATTTTTCTCTGCATTTCTGAGTTCTTAGCTTGTCTGCCTATAGACATACATATTTTTCATATATAAGATGGTCTCCAATTCACAGAACAACAAAAGTGATTCTGAAACTTTCGAGACGATGAACCAGGAAAATGTTGGTTCAGGTGCAAAATCGAGATGGGGCTCCAGACATTCAGGTAGCCTTCATGTGCTTGTAGTTTTAGCTTATCAGCATACAAATCAAAACTTTATAAAACTTTGGTATAATTATAGAAAACCCCCAGTGGTTCAGGCTAATTACAAAAGACACCAGATGTTTTTGAGAATTACAAAAAAACCTTTGACGTTTGATTCTTTCTTATATATTCTCACTTTATAAGTAAAAAAATATTTCAAAAGCCCATTACAATTACCCACTTAAATTTAAGACATAATCAAACATGATGAGGCTTTTTGTAATATTCAAACATATGTGGATTTTCTTGTAATTACCCCAAACTATTTTTTTTTGGTAATTATCCCTAAAACTTTTGAATTCTCTTTTTGTGATAATCTTGTTCCAATCCATGGCAGTGGTCTGAAGAGTTTCAATGTTTTACGGTCAACGGTATACTGGCACCAGTCCCGTTGTCTTGCGTGCCAATGGACACTGGATCGGATGATGAGGTATGGCTGTGGTTTAATTTGTTGTTAATTAAATTTCCAATCTTACTATAGAGAAAATCTGTTTTCTTGTTTTTTTTCTTCTTCTTTTCTTTAATGCATGTACTCTGATTGCTTTGGAGTTTTGCATGTATATGTACTTGATGTCTAAGTCTCAACTCTCAATGCTAATGGAACAGTAAAGAAATTAAAAAAAAAAAGAAAAAAAATTAATAAACAAGTTAACTCAAGTAACAGATAAATGCATGTGCAGTCTAAAATTGGACATGGTAATTTTTGGCAATTTCCAGGACAACTCCATAAATTCATATCCCATCATATATATTTGTATTGCTTTAAATTTTGTGTTTGACATATATGGACAAACAAAAATAATTTTGAAGTTTAAATAATCCAAATATTTTTGAATTACAGCAGAAACCGGAACCCGGGGAGGCATGTCCAAGTGAAAGAGCGCCTAGGCCTGGATCTCCATCTATTGTTGGTGGGGCTACAGAGGCAAGATTAATGTTTATCTTTTTCTCCTAATCTCACAAGAAATCATTTTCGGTCTTTAATTTTGTCCGACCCTAATGTTAGCGACAGATAATTCGTCATTATTCCGTTGGTAATTATGTTGTCACCACATAAGTCAAACTCGTCGTGCCAAAAATAATTTAAGGACAAAAAAATTGGACGGATTATTTCGTCGATAAGTGTTTAGCGACGACCAATATTTTAACGACGGATTTTACCATCAGTATTTTGTTTTACCGATGGATTATGTCCATGTAACGATGAAAATATCCTTCATTAAAATGCATTTTTTTTGTAGTGATGATTTCTCTCTAAAGTATATGTATGTTTCTTGTTACATACTACCATATCTTAACGGTACTTTTAAAATTTGTATATGTTCACATGTTTAAACTGTATCACTAACAAGATGTTTTGTCCCACAACAGCAACAACCAATACCTAACATGGGAGAATCATCGAGCAGAAGAAAGCGAACAAAAGAAGGAAACGAAGAATTATTTTTCAGACTTTTCAAGTTTCCAAATTTTGGTGAGCAATATATCCTAGAGACCCATGATGAGGTATACCTTCAACATCCATGATTAAATTAATTAATTTGTGATTTTACATTGGTGCTCCTAGTGTTTTATCTAACACTTGTTAATATTTATATATATAAAAATATATGTAGCCTAAGACCGGTGGTATTAGTCGATGCCAATTAAAGATGTATGAGACTGATGATAAATGGAAAGTGGGAGTTAAGGATGTTGCATCGGGAGATCATATCGTGCTACCATTATTAGAAGACCCCAATCCTCCTATATTTCAAAAAAAAATACAAAGTTTTGTTGCAAGAGCTCCTTGTGGGGTGGACACTGGAAAAAAGAATAAGAGCAAATGGCAATGAGGATAAGGTATTTTTCTTAATTTTCATGGTAGTATTATGTTTTTTATTACTTCCCACCTTGATGGTGTTTAATAGTACTTTCCAAGTTAATATATGAGAATGCCTAGAAAATTGAGTGTTCTATCATTAAAATTTTAAATTTCCACTAATACTTTATTTTGACAGTTCTATTATCACCGAGGCAAACAATACAGATCCTTTACCGAGATGGCAGTATATATCATATACTCAAACAAATTGAAGGATCTAAAATGCATGAATGCTACTGGAACTTCACAGGAACTTGGTGTAAGTAATTCACAAAGTGTGTTCTCATGAATCTAGAATCGATTTTATCCAATTATTGCTCTTTAATACCTTCTGAACTAAGAAAATTGTTGACAACTCCTATTTTTGTATGTATAGGAATGCGGAAGCCACTGAACAAATGATAATAATATCATCATCTGATGGTCAACCAATGGAGGATAAAGGTAATTTTAAGTACATTTGTTCTTTTCAAATGATTTTAATTGTCATAACATTGATATAATTTAAATGACCTACTTAACATGTAGATTATGTATGTTACTACATGAGAATGAAATTTGGGTAGTGTTGTGGAGGAGGAGGGTTGGGTGCAAGTCAAATTCCAAAGTGAAACTTTTTATGCGCCAAAACATACCATTTCTTGAATATAGTTGTAGGTTATTTATTTGTTCCTTTTGCATTCCTTAATAATGTAAGCTTCAATGCATTTTTCGTTCTACGAAGTGTATTTGTTGAAAGGGACGAATATTATAAATGGTGAATTAATACAATAAAATACCTTTTCATAAGCATGACATTTCATAGCGGGTATTTTTCTCAATAATAATAATGTACTTCTTTAAGTCATCTAATATTTGAAAACTGGCCGGCTGGCAATAATAATAATAATAATAATAATAGTACAATTTGGTAATTCAACTATGCTACTTGGCAGACTTTAGTACTCATGTAATACTTTTAACTATTTTGATATTATCGAGAATGTGCAACCTTTGACACTAAATTATAGCATCCGTCAATGCCTTGTATATGTGCACACATCAAAAAAATAAATAAAAATTAGGTGCGCCATTTTTGCACACGCTAAAATGTCAAAATAATGCCCCTGATATGCACACATCAAAATCATGTAAATATTCGTACTTCATTTTCTTTTTTCATTTCAACTTGATGAAACTAGAAACTTTTAAGAGCATGTTGCTTTATTCTGAATTTCGTGTATATATATATATATATATGTATATACCACATGTAAATTACTTATTTGCTGGTCATGAAAGTCACTCACAAATCTCTATCAGAAAATAATAAGAAAAAAGTCGAAGTTGGTTAAGGAAGACAATGAAGAAAAATGGATTCATGAGAGCAAAGAAACACATGTTTGCATAAAACTGAAAATTTATAAAATTCTTTGCGTGCGAGTACGATTGAGGTCGTGAACTATTTCACATTCAATAACTTCTACATGTTTAATAGTACTAATCAATATTCATTTCCAGAATATGTAAATATATTAATTCTTTTACATCTTTTACGAATTTTTTTATTTCATTTTGAAATTTAATCTGAAGAACTTTTAGTGCCTTTGTAATATGAAAATAAAACTAAACAATTAAAATAAGATTACAAAAATGTAAAACTTTTGACTCCCAATATAGGAGACTAGGATGATACTAACAACATTGAACTAATTAAGAGGGAAACGTTGGAGAAAATTGCTTGATTCTAGCTAGTAACCTGTTTGCAATTTTGCATACTTTTAAATATGATGAGGAATGGCAAAAACGGAAATTGAAATACAGATTCCCACACGAATACAAAATGTTCAAAAAAGAGCCATTAAAGACATTTTATTTTGTGCATACCATTTCGACACAATTATATATGCATACATGTTTTTCAGACTTTCATGTTTCCAAGTTCTGGTGAACATATATCCGAGAGATCCATGAGGTATACCTTTAACATCCATGATTAAATTAATTAATTTGTGATTTTGCATTGGTGCTCCTAGTGTTTTAGTCCAACACTTGTTAATATATATATATATATATGTGTGTGTGTGTGTGTGTGTGTGTGTGTGTGTGTAGCCCAAGACGGGTAGTATTAGTCGATGCCAATTAAATATGTATGAGACTACTGATAAATAGAAAGTGGGAGTCAATGATCTTGCACCAGGAAACCATGTCATGCTACCATTGTTAGAAGACCCCAATCCTCCTATATTTCAAAAAAAGTACGAAACTCCATTGCAATAGCGTCTTGTGGGGTGGACACTACAGAAAAGAATAATAGCCAATGGCAAGGAGGATAAGGTAGTTTTCTTAATTTTCATGGTAGTATTTACTTCTTATTACTTCCCATTTTGCCGTTGTTTAATAATACTTGCCAAGTTAATATATGAGAATGCCTAGAAAACTGAATGTTCTATCATTAAAATGTTCAAATTTTCACTAATTAATACTCTATTTTGACAGTTCTATTATCATCAAGGCAAACAATACAGATCCTTTATTGAGACAACGGTCTCAAATAAACTGAATCTAAAACGCACGAATACTACTGAAACTTCACAGGAACTCAGTGTAAGTAATTCACAACGCGTGTTCTACTGAATCGATTTTTGTCCAATTGTTGCTCTTTAATACCTTATGAACAAAGAAAATTGTTGACATTTCCTATTTTTCTATGTATAGAATACAGAAGCCGCTGAACAAATGATAATAACATCATCATCTGATGGCCAACCAAAGGTGGATAATGGTAATTTAAGTACATTTGTTCTTTTCAAATTTATTTCGATTGTCCTAATATTGATATAATTGAAATGACCTACTTAACATGTATATTATGTTACGACAGGAGAATGAAATTCGGGTGCTGTTGTGGAAGAGGAGCGTTGGGTGCAAGCCAAATTCTAGAGTGAAACTTTTTGTGCGCCAAAATATTTTTTTTTGAATATAGTTATAGGTTTTATTTGTTCCTTTGGCATTCTTCGATAATGTACCTTTGATGCATCTTTTGTTCTACAAAGTGTATTTGTTGAAATGGACAAACTTTATACATATTGAATTAATACAATAAAATACCATTTTCATAAGCATGACATTTCATAACGGAAAATTTTCTCCATAATAATAATAATAATACAATTTGGAAATTCAACTATGCTACTTGTGCATAATTTAGTCATGCAATACTTTTTAACTATATTAATATTATCGAGAATTTGCAATCTTTGATACTAAATTATAGCATCAGCCAATGTCTTGTATATGTGCACACATCAGAAAAATATTTTAGGTGCACTATTTTTGCACACACTAAAATGTCAAAATAATGCGTCTTTTATGCACACGTTAAAATCATGTGCTAGAAAAGAATATTGAAATTTCATTTTCTTTTTTCATTTCGACATGTTCAAACTAGAAAATTTAAAGAACATGTTGCTTTATTCCAAATTTTGTATATATATATATATGTATATATCATATGTAAATTACTTATTTGTTGGTCTTGAAAGCCACTCACAAATCCTATCAAAAAATACTAAGGAAAATGTCGAAGCGGGTTAGGAAGGCATTAAAGAAAAATGGATTCATGAGAGAATTTTTTATTTCATTTGAAATTTAATCTGAAGAACTTTTATTGGCTTGTAACTAAAAAAAATTAAAATATGATTAAAAAAGGGTAAAAACTTTGGATTCTCTATATAAGAGACTGATATGACACTAACATTGTTTGATTAACAGGGGAACCTTGGAGAAAATTGTTTGATTTGCAGTTTGCAATTTTTATATTTTTAGATATGATGAGAAATATTGGTAAAACCTGAATTTGAAATACATATTTACAATTCACTTCTCTCACAAATACAAAAATATTCAAGAAAGAGCCATTAAAGACATTCTGTTTTCTTGCATATCATTTTGACACAATCATATATACATGCAAAGCAATTATGACAATTCAAATGTCTGGCATTTTTTTCTTAAAAATAAAAATTTCAAAAATATTGTTACATTCCACTTTTATCACACAATCCACACCCCATAAGAAACTAATTTAATCCTAAGGCCCTAATTTGTTCCCTTGTGCGACCTCATTAAATGCATGCATACCCAAATTCAAAGTCTATTTTATTGTTCCCTCAATGACATCTCTAGTTAATGTATTTAGAACATTTTCTTTCTGTCGTCTGTATATATAGCATCCACCAATGCCATGTGTATATATTCATGTTTGTGCAAAATTTTAGTTACCGTAAATTTGATTTTAATACGAATAAATCTCCTAAAATATATGAAAATTTTATTTACCTATTAGAACACACAACTAACATTAAAGGATGCCCCATATTTTCTCGTATAATAACATTAAAGTCATGTCCTAGAAATGTAAATATCAAGAATTTAAGGTTATTTGTATCATGAAGTTAACTATAAGAAAATACACGATATATGCACACATTAATAATTTTGACGATATGTAAAAATAATTTGCACGTGAACATTAAATATTTGTATTTATCCTTGCTCTAAAAGAAAAATGAAAATTTTGAGCCTCCAGTATTCACATACATACAAGGTAAAGTTTAAAGATTTTATACGTTCTCATAGGCATTTCATGTGGCTTACTTTATCAACCCAATATTATATTCTGGCGTATTTCTTTAAATTGTATTACTTCATTTATATTGTTGTATTTGTACTTGGAGAATTGTATGTTTATAGATTCAAAATGATGGTTTAGTATTATGTAAGCGTACTATCATTAATTGTTTAAATATTAAAACTAAGTTCCACCATCTTGGTTAATTTGGTACATACAATATCGAATGTGGATCTTTAAATATGACGTTTGATTTTCTATTTTTTAATAATATCAATACATATCTCATATTACATTAATGGCATCGTTTTATATACATAGCGTGTGACAATATTAGTGTTAAAATGTATGATTAAATCAATTAAATATAACTATTGCTATGTTATAGGATTAAATTTCTGAAATCTGTTAAGTTATAGAACCATATATAAAATTGTTAAGTTAAAGGACTGAATATATCTAAAAATTTAAATGTTAAAAGACTAAAACATAAATGTGACAACTTAGAGGACTAATTCTCAAAAAGGACCAACTTACAGGATTAAAAATCTTATTTTCCCATAATCTTACATTGAGATTGCAAAGACTTTACTATAAAGAAAATCTCAACATATTCATACATAAACACATTAAGAAAGTCCATGTCTATCTGTATACGAATGAAGAGTATCAACGACATGCACGTACATACTGATAAATGCATGAATGTGTTGATATACACACTGGCGAATCCAGGGGTGGGCGAACCTGTGTCTTGGCCCACCCCCTTTTTTTTTTAAAAAAAAAATTAGTGAGAAATATTTTTTTTAAATTTCTTTAGTTATAATTTGTATTATCTTTCTTGAATTTCCTATCCAACCCATCCAATTTTGGTGTAGCAGCCCACCCTATTAGCGTCTCCTGGCTCCGCCATTGGATATACACATTTAAAGGTCATATATACATAATTAAATAAGGATTGTGTATACTTACACGTGTATACTTGCATATGCGTCTTACTTGATAATATAAATAAAGACAACTTTTTCATTAATTCATAACTAAAACATTAAAGATATCACATCGATCCATACATAACTTAAACTTGAAAGATACAATATTCGTACATAACTTAAACATTAAAGATAGCAGTTCCGTACAAAACATAAGAAAAAAAGAAACATTCGTACATACTATATATATATAAGTAATGATAATGTATAACCGTACATAATACAAACAAAGATAACATCCCATGCAATCTAACATGATTGTATATATGCATATAGCCTCACATTGTACAATTCATATAAGTACGGCCATATTTAGTAAAATACTACATTCTTTGCCCAGAAACATTCATTAAACAAAGCCAAGTAAAAAATTGGTTGTCTTTGTTTTCCATGAATACGTTTCATGGTAGTATTTGCTTCTTATTACTTCATGTTGGGAATTTATTTTATAGATTTTGATGAATGCCATGTAAAACTTAAACTAGAAAGTTGGCACCCCATTTTCCTTGTAATCTTCATTGTTTTAGATAGGTAATTGGAAAAAGTGAGTCAAGTCACTTTGCCTGGAAAATACAAGAAGTCAACTGAAGACTGAAGTGAAGACTCCGCTGAGGAACAACTGAGTATGGTCAAGAAGGAAGATCAAGAACTCGACTGAAGATGTATCAGCTGTGAAACAGCTGTATGAAGAGTCAGTCAAGTCAACTCAAGAAGCCAAGTCGCAAGTTGAAGTGACAGATGAGTCATCCATTTATTGGAAGCTAACTCGAGTCACCTGGGGAATAAAAGACTGCAGTCAAGTCAAGACAACTGAACGAGATCCGTTGATGAAAGTCAAGAATGTTGCTCAGAATGGTAACATGTTAAAGTTGTCAGAGATAAAGTATTGGTTCAAGTTGTGTGCAAGAGGAACAAACCAATGGGAAGCACTGCACCAAGTGTCAGAAACGCTGCAACTCTGCAAGACATTTAATACGAGGAAATGTCAACATCAAGGACTGCAACAAGACAAGCCAACGAACACAAGTGACTTTTGAAATCAGCCTATCTCTTCAACGGGCAGATTTTCGAAAGCTCACTATAAAAGGCTGAGGAAACTCATTGAGAAAAGGTTACCTGAACCACGAACAAGAAAGCAATATTCAATTGGTAACCTGCAAAATATTCTCAAGACATTCAAGCATAATCCTCAAGCCTAAATCACGAAGGACATCGATCCAACACAAACCGTGAAGGAAAGACAACTTCATACTGTTGAAGAGGAAACTTTTGAAGAATCAAAAGGGGTCTACTTTCCAAGGAGGATTGTAGGAAGGTTCAAGGTCGAACCAGTCTCAAGTTATTGGAGGGCTTCGTGATCAAATCCAAGAAGCTTGAGAAAGTGAGTGAAGTAGCAAGGCAGCCATGCCCCGTGAAGAAGGCGAGTCGGAAGAGAAGCCATTTGTGTGACCAAGGCATCTCTGGGCGAGTCCAAGGAGCAAGTCAATTGTGTGATCAAGACTTGTCTCTAGACTGATAACCACTTTGTGAACTGATCATTACTTAGTGGATTCCTCCAGGAGTTGGAGAAGAGAGGATTAGAAGAATTACCCTATCTTCGAACCTCTATAAAAATTATTGTGTCATTTACATTTCAGCACTTTTATTTTTGCATACATTCTTATATCTGCTGATAAATCTATTTGCTATCCAACTGATTAATAACCAAGTGTTAAAACAAGTTTAAAACAAATCAAAGGGTGCTAAGTCTTCCGCTGTTAAAACCAATACAGTCAAGTTAAGGTTTAGGTTAAACAGCTCAGTTATTCTATCAACAGCTCTATCGAGTCTGTTGAGTGGCTAACTCTACTGAATAACTAACTTAGCTGTCCCTCAAGGACTTAGCTGTTTGTGTATACTCTGTAATATTTTAAAAGGACTGAAATCGAAAAGTTGGTAAGGTTTATTCAACCCCCCCTTCTAAACCTTACTCACACCCCTTGGGACCTACTAGTGGTATCAGAGCGGTTGGTTCATTGAGCCTTCCGCACTGGTTACTGAACTAGATCTCTATCTTTTCTAAAAGATTTTTAACACTTGTATTTTCAAAATCTTTCATTCTTAGCAAAAGTTATTATCATGGAAGCAAATGTGACACGCATTCCTATGTTCACTGTGGAGGAATTTGATGACTAGAAAATTCGTATGCAGGCTCATCTATCCGCTTTACATGATGAAATGTGGCTAGTGATAGAGGATGGGCCGCTGCAAATACTTAAGGTGAACACAGCTGTGAGAATAGCAGCTGTAGTAGCAGAAGATGCTGAAGCAAGACCAGCCATGGTGGAAAAGCCAAGGACTGAATGGACTAATGATGACAGAAAGAGATACAACTTGGACAATGTGGCCAAGGATATTCTCTACAAGACATTGGACAAAGCAATGTTCAATAAAGTCAAATCTTGCAAATCTGCAAAATAAATTTGGGACAAACTAACTTTAATTTGTGAAGGATCCGAACAAATTAAAGAAAATAAACTGTCTGTTGCTGTACAAAAATTTGAAAATTTTAAAATGCTTGCAGGTGAAACATTGGATCAGCTGGATGCCAGATTCACCGAAATCACAAATGAGATGTCAGCACTTGGGAAAGAATACACACAAAAGGAAATGTGTATGAAGATTCTGAAAAGCCTCCCAGCTGAATGGGGAATGAAGGTCATGGCTCTGAGACATTCAATGAACCTCACAACAACATCCAACCATGAGCTATTCTCAGATCTCAAAGCCTATGAGTTTGAGCTGAGAAGAAAGGAGCAAGAGGAGATAGTTGTACCGAAGACAGCTGCACTTATAGTCAAGGATGGAAAGAGAGCTGAAACCAGGGAAGCCATAGAACAGGAGGAGATTGCCTTGATGGTCAAAAGATTCAACAAGTTCTTCAATAAGAACTATAACAGAAACAAGGGTGAATCCTCCAGAAGACATTCAACACCCTCCAAGTCAAGGGAAGATAGGGCACCCAAGAGAGCTGAGCCTCAAAGAGTTGAGTATCAGAGAGCTGATAACTCAAGCGAGAAAGAGCGATCAAAAGCCGAGAACCTGTGTTGGAATTGGACAACCAGGACATTTTTTCTGTTGACATTTCCTACCCACTGACCAACAAATACGAGAAATGATGAAGAAAGAAAAGTCTTGAGGAAAGAAGACAGGAAAAGAAAAGGGCCATGTTAGCTGCCGAGACGGCTGAGACAGCTAAGTGCAAAGGAGCAGCAGACTCAGAGAGTAGTGAAGCTGACTACTCAAGTGACTCTGAGGAAAAGGCCTTGATTTGCCTCATGGCCAAAGAACAAGGTCAACCAGAACAAGAAGATGAGGTACACTCTAACTCATCTCATTCAGATTCAAGTGATAGTGATTGTGACACACACACTTCATCACCCACTGATCTTTATGATTCATTAGGCAAAATGATGAAAGACTTTGAGCACGTTAAATCCTCACACACACTTTTAAATGAGGAAAACAACAAGCTCAAAAGCCAAAACTCACAGCTGACTAAGGAGCTGAGTACTCTAAGTCACATAGCTGATGAGAACATAGAGCTTAAGGCTGAAAATGCCAAACTAATAGCAGAGATAGCTGCTATAGAAAAGAGGGAAAATGATCTCAAAAATGTGATTGCCTCATTTACAAAGGCATCCAAATCATTGGATGACCTTATCATGAGTCAAAAAGAATGTGGAGATAAAGCTGGCATAGGATTTAATTCTCCTGTACACAGTCAAACTCCTAGAGTGATTTTGGAAAAAGGATCTTCAAGCAATGAAGCATCTCAAAAATCCAAAACACCAAATGTTGCACCCACATTCACCCAAAAGCACAATCACAAACAAACTGGCCTTGGATACAAAGGTAAAGGAAAACAGTCAGTTGAGTATGCTGAGAGGGCAGCTGAGAAGAAATCCAGCAGAGTTCCTCAACAAACTCCAAACAGGAAGTACTCTGTGAAGAACAAACAGAGCTACCAAAAACCCCAGAAGTTTCATCAAAGAAACACATATGATGGGAATGGTAGAAACTACCCAAGCCAAGCTGATTGGAATAATGTGAAAAATCAGCAAAGACCAATGGAACACAAGCCTAGATGGCAAAGACCTAGACCTCAGCAAAGGTCATTCCAAAGGAAAAAGGGCTACTATCAGCACACACATGCACCCAGGACACTACACTCAAAATTATCACGAATACCCCAAGAAGGCAATTGTTAAAACACACACACAGGCATCTGGACAAAAAGACAAATTTGTATGAACCTAAAACCCCAAGCAATTTGCCAAAGTTAATTATGATTATGGCACGGATAGATGGCAACCTCTTGAGTCAAGTCATTTGGCTATAGGTTGGTTGGATCATCTTCAAAGACTAACCCCTCAGGACCCAGGCAAGTATGGGTACCTAAAAACTAATTTCCTTGATTGCAGGTTTAAGGAACAACTAAGTGCCAAGGAACCTGGTACATGGATAGTGCTTGTTCCAGACATATGACAGGAAACAAGAAAAATCTATCAAGATTCAAGGAGAGTAGAGGTGCAAAAGTCATATTTGGAGGAAATGAAGCTCCAGGAGAAATAAAAGGCACTGGATCCATCAAGAAAAATGGATTGGAGATCACAGATGTTTCATATATTGAAGGCCTTAACTTCAACCTGTTGAGCATCAGCCAACTCTGTGACAAGGGCTACAATGTTGGATTCAATATGGGAGTGTGCCAAATTAAAGATGCTGAAACAAATGAGATAGTGCTGCAAGGATCAAGACAGAAGAATATGTATATGGTAGATCGGTCTCTTGCCACACCAAACACTTGTCATTAGCAAAAGCACAATTTGAATCAAGTTTACGTGACGCACAAGAAGTTCGAGTCATCGAACTTCAAGACAATCAACAAGCTTGCAAGGAGTCATCTTGTGGAAGGATTGCCTGACTCAGTGTACAAGAAGGAGAGTATATGTGATGCATGCCAGATGGGAAAGCAAATCAAATCATCATTCAAGGAGAAGCCTAGTCCTTGTTCAACAAGGATATTGCATCTGTTGCATATGGATCTATTTGGTCCAGTTGAACCAGCCAGCATAAGTGGAAAGAAATACACCCTGGTAGTGGTGGATGATTACTCAAGATTTACATGGACAATCTTCATGTGCAAAAAGAAGGAAACATTGCAGAAGCTATCTCAGCTGATGAAAAGAATTCAAAATGAAAAGAGTCAAACCATCATAAAAATAATATCTGATAGAGGAACTGAGTTTGTCAATGGGATAATCACTCAGTATTGTGTTGAGAATGGTATTGCTCATGAGTTATCTGCAGCAAGAACTCCACAGCAAAATGGAGTAGCTGAAAGAAGAAACAGAACCCTCAAGGAAACTACAAGAACAATGTTAGCTGAAGCTAGACTGCCTAAGAGATTTTGGGCTGAAGCCATCAACACTGCATGCTATACTCAAAATAGATGCATGATTAACAGACAGCTGACAAAGACTCCCTATGAGGTATGGACAGGGAGAAGGCCAAACATTGGGTATTTCAAGATTTTTGGATGTAAGTGCTTCATTCATAACAATGGCAAGGATAATCTAAAGGCTTTTGATGCTAAAGCTGATAAAGGTATCTTTTTGGGATACTCAGCTGAGAGCAAAGCCTATAGAGTGCTAAACAAGAGAACTATGGTCACAGAAGAGTCTATCCATGTGGTTTTTGATGAACCTAATGTGAATGGAGAAGACATTGAAGAGTTAGCTGATAAGTTGAATCAACCAACCATGCAGAAAAGTCCTTATGTTGAAGCTGAAGTAAGAGGTATCAATCAAGATGAAAACGAGATAGCTGAATCTCAAAGACAGCTGGAGAATCTACAGCTAAATGATGACGAAGGAGCTGTTCAAGACATCACATTTGCGAGACAACTGAACCCAGCTGACTTACTCCAACCTGATGTTAGATGGCTGAGAGACCATCCCCCAGAGTTGGTTATTGGAGATGTTAGAGATGGTGTGAGAACCAGATCCAGAGCACAACAAGAAGCAATGTTCACTTGTTTTATTTCCCAAATAGAGCCAAAAGATGTGTCTCAACCATTGGATGACACACATTGGATTCAAGCCATGCAAGAAGAGCTGAATCAGTTTGAAAGGAACAAAGTATGGGAATTGGTGCAGAGACCAACCCATCAAAATGTCATTGGTACAAAATGGGTTTTTAGAAACAAGATGAATGAGGAAGGATCTGTGGTGAGAAACAAAGCAAGATTAGTTGCTAAAGGTTATTGCCAAGAAGAGGGAATATATTTTGATGAAACCTTTGCCCATGTTGCAAGAGTAGAAGTAATAAGGATGTTTCTTGCCTATGCTGCACATAAGAACTTCACAGTCTATCAAATGGATGTGAAAAGTGCATTTCTAAATGGACTATTAGAGGAAGAAGTCTATGTTGAACAACCTCCAGGATTTGAGCAGAAGACTATTGGTGATAAGGTGTATAAGCTCAAGAAAGCATTATATGGTTTGAAACAAGCACCAAGAGCTTGGTATGATACATTATCTCAATTTCTGACTGATAATGGATTCACCAAAGGCAAAGTGGACAGAACACTCTTCAGAATTCGAGATGGAGAGAGTATACTGCTTGTTCAAATATATGTGAATGATATCATTTTTGGATCCACAAATAAAAAGCTGTGTGACAAGTTCTCAAACCTCATGCAAGGCAAATTTGAAATGAGCATGATGGGAGAGCTGACTTTCTTCCTAGGACTTCAAGTCAAGCAGCTGAAGGATGGAACCTTCATAAATCAGACAAAATACACCAGAGATTTAATGAAGAAATTTGGTATGGAAGAGAAGTCTTTTGTGAAAATACCAATGAATACATCAGTCAAGATGGACATGGATGCAGATGGCAAGCAAGTAGATCGTAGACAAGATATAGAGCACTCATTGGATCTCTGCTCTATCGGACAAAGCCAGGGCGGACATCACCTTTCTTTGTAGGTGTATGTGCAAGATTTCAATCGCACCAAAGGAAAGCCACATATTGCGGCTAAGAGAATCCTAAGATATCCGAAGGGATGCCGGGGAAGTTGGCTTATGGTATCCAAAAGAAGGTGGATTCAAGCTTATTGGTTACTCGGACTCGGACTATCTTTGGATGTAGAGTTGTGCGGAAGAGTACTTCGGTACATGTCAAATGCTTGGAAACAGATTGGTTTCTGGTTTAGCAAGAAGCAAAACTCAATAGCCACATCCACGGTGAAGCAGTACATAGGCTGGCAACATTTGTTGTGCCCAAGTTTTATGGATGAGACAAAGTGAGAGATTATGATATTGAAGAAAAAGAAATTCCAATTATGTGTGATAACACAAATGCTATTGCAATTACTCAGAATCCTGTGTTGCATTCAAGAGCAAAGCACATTGATGTCAGATATCATTTTATAAGAGATCATGTTGAAAAGAAAGACATCACTTTAGAATATATCTCTACTGATAAACAGTTAGCTGACATATTCACCAAGCCCTTATGTGAATCAAGATTTGAAGAGCTTAAGCATGAGCTAGGGTTAATTGAGCTGAGTTGATACTCAGAAGACTCAATGAGAAAATATGGAACGTGAAAAGATGAAAATTGAACATGTTTCATGAATCAGCAAAGTGAATCAGCTATATCGGAAAGTCAGCTGTATCGAGTTAGCTGACAGCTGAGTTACTTAATGAAAAGAGAGAAGAAGAGTCAAGTCACTCGGGAAGTAAGTTGAGTCATTTATGAGCTAAACAACAAAAACGCAGTCGTTTTTAATGAGCGGGAATGTTTTTAAGGTTGACGTCATCGTAATTATGACGGGTACAGTAAAAAGCTGCACAGTAAGCCTATGATTGGATATAAATACTGCCGCATTAAATGCGGGTAATTTAATGCAGTTTGACGTGCTAAATCTGAGCCGTTGATCTTGATCAAATTTCAAAATCCAAAAACCCGTCTTTTCATAACCCTTATATATGGTTTTCAGTCTTCTCTCACACACTTTACTGAAACTGTTCATCTTTCAAAGCAAGAAAGCAAGTTTTTTTCTCTCGAAAACCCTACAAGTTCTCAAGCCGGTTTATCAAGTTTTATTCGGTAAAACCCTCTACAAATGGCACTGAAGTTTGATTTTGCAAAGTTATCGAAGCAAATCCACTCAGGATCTTCAGTGGATTTCGAAGGCATGAAAAAACAGGGTTCGGATAAAACCCTTGTGAAGAAAATTGCGGATATGTTGGAAAAATCTGGGCTTAAGGCCTTTCTGACGATAGAATACTCGCACACCAACCTTGAAGAGGTGGCGCAGTTCTACGTGAATGCGGAGATGCAGGACGAAGGCATCAAGTCTTCTGTCCACCGCAGGGACATTTTGATAACTGCCAAAGACCTTGCGGAGCACTGTGTGTTGCCATCTGAGGGCATGATGGAGATTAACGAAGCTGATGTGGACTTGGCTACCGCATGGAAAGAAATAGCCAAGCCCGAGTGTGCTGCGAAGGTGGTCTACACAGCTGACAAGAAATTGCTGAAAGACGACTATCATAAGCTGATGGATGTCGTCTCAAAATGTGTGGACATGAAGTTTGGCAGTTTCAATCAACTGTCAAAGACAAATCTGATCATCATGGCTGCGATCATGCAGGGCAAAGAAGTCAACTGGGCGGAGTTCGTGTACAGCAAACTCTGCCAAAACGTTGTAAATAAGTCATTCAGGGAAGACGGATCCTTTGGAGTATCTCTAGGTTATGGCCTTGTAAACAGCCATCTGATGGAAGTGAAGGGTGTACCCCTTCGACATGGAAAGCCATTCCATGTCAACAAGAATATGTTTCGGGCCAATCTTTCAGAAGCCCAGAAGAGAGCCTACGCGAAGAGGGCTGATACAAGTGAGGGAGAATCAGCTGAGCCTAAGGACACAGCTGTTACCTCTCCTGCCAAGAAGAAAGCTGCCCCTGCAGTTGCGAAGAAGAGAGTTTCCCCTGCAGCAAAGAAACAGGATGCACCTACCCCTGCAGCCGAGTCGCCTGCCCGTGCAGCTGTGTCTCCTGCCCCTGCAGCCGAGGCGGAGAAGGAAGCCCTAATACTTTCTCCTGGAATAAAGAAGAAGAGGACTGCCAAAACGCGAAGAGCAGCTGCCTCTAAGGCAACTCCGAAGGCCTTTACCTTCGAGGAACCGGAGGAAACAGAACCAGACATTCCTCTGGTTAAAACCAAAAGACGAAAGCTAGTCAGGCTTTCAAATGAGAAAAAGACAGTGAGTCCGCAACTCGGCTAGAAAAGCTTCCGAGGCTGGCGACACTCAAGAAGTGCAGTCTCCTGAAGAAATTGATGCAACTGCCAAGTCTGCTGAAGGTGATCAGCAGAGGCCCCCAAGAGTCCCAGCTGTGAAGAGGACAGCTGCGGATAAAGAAGCAGCAGAGACAACTGAAACTCCAATTGAACAAGTTGTCTCTCCTTTGCTCATTCTTCTTTGAAGGTGACGAGCAAAGTGAGCATCTTGCCTTCCATTCCTGAAAAGGAAGGACAAGAAGAAGATAATGAGGATGATGATGTTGTCATGTTATCTCCTATATATCCAGACGTTCAGCGTCGTCTGCGTGAATGGAGAGCATGGAAGCTAAGTCACTCCAGGGTACAGTTTGAGCGACCTGAGTTCATCGAGGAAGAGGAAGAATTGCTGAAATTCCTCGGAGTGACCACCGTGCTTCAGGCTCTTGATGAAGATAACTGCCTGGACATCCTACATATCATCAAGGAGAAAGAAAAGGAAAAATCAGCAGAGGAAGCCGAAGCTCGTGAAAAGGCTAAGATATGCTCACTCACTGGAACCCTGGAACACACTCACCCTCACCTTGATGTGCTCTCGGAGAGTGATGAAGACATGGATCCCATGGCTGCACAGGAGAAGTTGGACATGCAGCAAACCATGCGGGAATCCAGGATGATGCATGAGCAACGTATGTTCGAAGGACCAGGAGAGTCCTCACAATCTCTCCTGGAGACAGACCCATTAGGAGTAGTGCAGCAGATTGTCTCAACCATAGCTGCAGCTACGTCCCCTGTTATCTCAGAAGATGGGTCCAAGGGAATTGGCGATGAGACTGGGAATTTGGGCACCCAAGTTGAGCCAACCCCTCGAAGGTGTTCTACCACCACCGTGTTGTATACTCAACGGACAAAGCCGCGAGTCAGGAGAAGAGTTACCCCATCAACAGTCACTCAACTGGTGTGCCAGCTGAGGGGGAAACTCGCTCCACTGCAGCAGGGTCGGAGGTTGCTGCAGAAGACTCTCTATTGAAGCAAGGAGGCGCAGTAGAAGCTGAAAAAGAACCACTGCAAGTTGACATTGATGAAGCTCGGTCAGTTGAGTCTATCCCAGCTGAAATGTCAGCTGCTTTGCAGGCCAAGGACACTGCTGCTGCAGTCGAGGCACAGGATGGAAACGCCCTGGGAGTTAACACTCTGGGCACTGAAAGTGCAATCCAAGGGGTTGAGACTCCTATGGATGCCATTGCTGAAGACCCTAAGACAGCTGCGACTGTCGAAGGGAATGTCGAAGGCCTCGCTGCAGTTGGGACTGCTGGAGCTGCTGAAGGCCCAAGGGAGGTTGATACTTCCCTGGGTAAAGTTCAAGAGAATGAGAACATTCCTCCTACTCATGGTGCTGAAGCTGAGAAGGAAATCAGTGCACTTCAGGACTCCCAGGAGCATATTGATATAACTTTCTTGGGATCTGAAGACGAAGCTGAGTCTACACCTGCTGCACTTCACAAGGACTCAGCTGAGGATGTTCTCCCGCAGACGAGTCAGTCGAGCTTCAAAGCTGCTCGTCAAACATTCAACTTTGATGATGAACCAAGCCCCCAGGCTTCATCATCGTCCGACGACGCTGCTGATGCAGTCGAGGACCCATCAATTCATTTAGCAAAATCTGCTGAAGCCGATGAAGCTGTTAAGACAGCTGAGGCTCAGTCAGCTGGCCAACCCACTCAACAAGGCCAAGCTGGAACCGAGTCATCTGCGCAGGCTCCCAAAGCTGCAACAGTACCGACTCCACCAGGATCATCACAGGCACAACCTGAAGTTCAAATCCCTTATGTGCAAGATGATACCTTTGAGAATCTATTTCCCTTTTCACTTTAACTGCTAGAACTAGAAGAAGAAACAACCAAAGAGCAGCGAAGGTTTACTGTTCGAGAAGACCCAGTCATCCCTACCGACTCCATTGTACCAGTTGACTTTGATTTCGAAGCTGAATGGCCGCCAGCTGAGTCAGGTGTGACAGCTGAGATCCGTGAAGTCTTCAAGAAAATATGTGGAGAGATTGAGAGGATCGAACGACATCAGCCTCCTTAGATATGCGTCTGGACAATAGAGATGCCACCCTCACAACAGATTTGAGAGGGGTAGTGGTAAGGATTCGGGAGTGGTGTCAACAGCAGAGTGCAATGCGATACGAACAAGTTCGATATTTCAAGGCATTGTACAATAAGATGCTCGTTCTGGGGTGCTGAAAATGTTGACATGAAGCAGATGATGCAGGCGTATATGGAAAGATTGCATACCTCTCATACAACTGAAATGGAGCTGCTGCGTGAATTTCATCGAAAAGAAATTCTGCGCGTTGAAGAAACCATGAATGCAAAGTTCAGCCTTCTTATGGCTGAAATGAAACTAGTGGCAGCTGAATCAAAGGCCACTCGTTCAGAATCCCGAACAGCACATGCCGCAGCATACTCTAAGCAGAACTCAGCTCTCCGCAGACTGGACTTCATGCTCGCAGGCATGTTTCCTAGGGTTCCTCTCTCCTTCGATGATGCCAAAAAGGGGGAAGAGGAGTACCTAAGGAAGTTGAAAGAAGAAGCAGCCAGTGAGAAGAAAAAGGGAAAAGCTGTTGAGGGGGAAATGTCAAATGATTTGACATTAATGATTGCTGAAACCCCTCAGCAAGGTCAAGTCACAGCATCCATAATCAGCAAACTCCCTGTAACCCTTCCCATTGAGCACTCAGTTGTGCCAATGTCGGAAAAACGAAGGATCATTGAAGAAGGGCATAAGGAGTTCGAGAAAAGCCAGGATGCCGCGTGGAAGAAATCTTGAAATACTATGGTGGCATTCCTGCAGGAAACTTTGCTGATCAAGAAGCTATTCCAGATGATGGATCCGAGCCAAGATCAGTCGAAGAATTTAAAACGCTCGAATCCGAAGGATATTTCAAGAATATGTCGATAGCCCAGGCCTGGGATATGTACTGGGAGAATGGTCTGAAATTGTGTAAAGAAGCTGATAGGCAGCAGACTACCAGCAGCCATTCAGCTGGCAAGAAGAAGACTCATGTACAGTATACTCCCAGAGGAGGAGGAAGAAGTGGTGGAGGAAGAGGTTTTCAACCTAGACCTCTGCCCAAAAACATTGAATATGTAGATCCAGGAAAGAAGGGAAGGATCTACTGGGCTGGCTACGATGAAGTAGCAAATCTGGAAGTAGCTAGAAAAAATGTTGATTATGTGAGAAGAATTGAAGAAGAAAACAGAAGACAATCCCAGCAATGGGAAGATAGGAAAAGAAAAGATGCTGCTGCAAAGAGAGCTTATGAAAAGAAGGAAAGAAAGAGGAAGAGAGCTGAGGATGACAGAGATGAAGAATAAAAAAGGAGGCAGCGAAGGAGATGAAGTGTTTTACTTAGTGAAACATTTTAATCTTTTGCTTTGTATTTATATCCTAGCATAGATGTCTGTGTTTTGCTTAGATATGTATATGCTCTGATACACTTTGTAAACAGCTGTGTAAAAGACAAGAATGCTATGATCAATAAAATGATTGATTCAACGCATACATTCTTTGTTTCTGCATTGTCTGTATGTATCTGTGTTGTTTACATTTTGCTTAATGTTTTTAAGTTTTGGCATCATCAAAAAGGGGGAAATTGTTGGGAATTTATTTTATAGATTTTGATGAATGCCATGTAAAACTTAAACTAGAAAGTTGGCACCCCATTTTCCTTGTAATCTTCATTGTTTTAGATAGGGCTAGAAAAGCTGAGTCAAGTCAGCTTTGCCTGAAAAATACAAGAAGTCAACTGAAGACTGAAGTGAAGACTCCGCTGAGGAACATCTGAGTATGATCAAGAAGGAAGATCAAGAACTCGACTGAAGATGTATCAGCTGTGAAACAGCTGTATGAAGAGTCAGTCAAGTCAACTCAAGAAGCCAAGTCTCAAGTTGAAGTGACAGATGAGTCATCCATTTATTGGAAGCTAACTCGAGTCACCTGGGGGATAAAAGACTACAGTCAAGTCAAGACAACTGAACGAGATCCGTTGATGAAAGTCAAGAATGTTACTCAGAATGGTAACATGTTAAAGTTGTCAGAGATAAAGTATTAGTTCCAGTTGTGTGCAAGAGGAACAAACCAATGGGAAGCACTGCACCAAGTGTCAGAAACGCTGCAACTCAGCAAGAAATTTAATACGAGAAAATGTCAACATCAAGGACTATAACAAGACAAGCCAACGAACACAAGTGACTTTTCAAATCAGCCTATCTCTTCAACAGGCAGATTTTCGAAAGCTCACTATAAAAGGCTGAGGAAACTCATTGAGAAAAGGTTACCTGAACCACGAACAAGAAGGCAATATTCAAACTGTAACCTGCAAAATATTCTCAAGACATTCAAGCATAATCCTCAAGCCTAAATCTCAAAGGACATCGATCCAACACAAACCGTGAAGGAAAGACAACTTCATACTGTTGAAGAGAAAACTTTTAAAGAATCAAAAGGGGTCTACTTTCCAAGGAGGATTGTAGGAAGGTTCAAGGTCGAACCAGTCTCAAGTTATTGGGGGCTTCGTGATCAAATCCAAGAAGCTTGAGAAAGTGAGTGAAGTAGCAAAGCGCACCGCCGTGAAGAAGCTGAGTCGGAAGAAGAAGCAGGCTTTTGTGTGACCAAGGCATCTCTAGATCGAGTCCAAGGAGCAAGTCGTTTGTGTGATCAAGACTTGTCTCTAGACCGATAACCACTTTGTGGCGATCATTACTTAGTGGATTCCTCCGGGAGTTGGAGAAGAGAGGATTAGAAGAATTACCCCATCTTTGAACCTCTATAAAAATTATTGTGTCATTTACATTTCAAAGACACTTTTATTTTTGCATACATTCTTATATCTTTGATAAATCTATTTGCTATCCAACTGATTAATAACCAAGTGTTAAAACAAGTTTAAAACAAATCAAAGGGTGTTGTCTTCATTTGTTAAAACCAATACTGATCAAGTTAAGGTTTAGGTTAAGCAGGATGAGTTATTCTATCAATGACTCTATCGAGTGTTGAGTGGCTAACTCTATTTGAATAACTAACTTAGTCATTTGTCCCTCAAGGACTTAGTTGTTTGTGTATACTCTGTAATATTTTAAAAGGACTAAAATCGAAAAGTTGGTAAGGTTTATTCAACCCCCCTTCTAAACCTTACTCACACCCCTTGGGACCTACCCATTTTGCCAATGTTCAATAATACTTGCCAAGTTAATATATGAGAATGCCTAGAAAATTGAATGTTCTATCATTAAATTTTTCAAGTTTCCACTAATTAATACTCTATTTTGATAATTCTATTATCATCAAGGCACACAATACAGATCATTTATTGAGACAACAATATATATCATATAAGCAAACAAATTGAAGGATCTAAAACGCACGAATACTACTGGAACTTCACAGGAAGTCAGGGTAAGTAATTCACAAAGTGTGTTTTCATGAATCTAGTATCGATTTCTCTCCAATTGTTGCTCTTTAATACCTTTTAAACTAAGAAAATTGTTGAAATTTCCCATTTTTCTATGTATAGGATGTGGAAGCCGCTGAACAAATGATAATTATATCATCATCTGATGGCGAACCAAAGGTGGATAAGGTAACTTAAGTATATTTGTTCTTTCCAAATGATTTTGATTGTCTTAATATTGATAAAATTGAAATTACATACTTAACATGTAGATTATATATGTTACTACATGAGAATGAGATTCGGGCGGTGTTGTGGAAGAGGATGGTTTGGTGCAAGCCAAATGCCAGAGTGAAACTTTTTGTGCACCAAAACATACCATTTCTTGAATTTAGTCGTAGGTTATTTATTTGTTCCTCTAGCATTTCTCGATAATGTAAGTTTGAATGCATTTTTCGTTCTACAAAGTATATTTGTTGAAAGGGACAAATTTTATACATGGCGAGTTAATACAAATAAAGTACCATTTTCATAAGCATGCCATTTCATAACGGGGATTTTTCTCAATAATAATAATAATAATAATAATAACAATAATAATAATAATAATAATAATAATAATAATAATAATAATCCAATTAGGGAATTCAACTATGCTACTTGCCATACTTCAGTACTCGTGTAATACTTTTAACTATTTTGATATTATCGAGAATTTGCAACCTTTGACACTAAATTAGAGCATCCGACAATGCCTTGTATATGTGCACACATCAAAAAAAAAAAAATAATTAGGTGCGCTATTTTTGCACATGCTAAAATATCAAAATAATGCCCCTGATATGCACACATGAAAATCATGTAAATATTCATACTTCGTTTTCTTTTTTCGTTTCAACTTGATGAAACTAGAAAAGTTTAAGAGCATGTTGCTTTATTCCGAATTTTGTACATATGTATATGTATGCATATCCCTAAGTAAGACACTATTATAAAGGTTGAACTTGCCATTATTTGATTTCTTCGTGGTTTTGGCCCACTATATTCTCATCCTCCCGAAATAAATGAAGAAAGCTAAGACGTAACATAATAATATTACATTGAGATTGCAAAGACTTTACTATAAATAAAGTACATAAACACATTATTAAAGTCCATGCCTATCCGTATATGAATGAAGAGTATTAACTGATGCATATACATACTAATATATGCATGAATATGTTAGTATATAGGTTTAAAGGTCATATATATAATCAAACAACCAAGCCGACCCTGACATTCCTAGGGCCCATGTCAAAAAAAAGGGCCTTGATAGAATTATGAAAATCGGAATATTACACAAACAATTGTTTATTTTTCACCATAAAAAATAGTGAAATTTGAAAGAGTGTACCACCTTCAAACATAAAAAAAATAAGTATCAACTATTATTTAAAATCTAGATCTTCTGGCATTTTGATAACTAAAATCAGTAACACGACCTTCAAAATAAAGTTTTACCAACATATCTCATTCTTACATCATAATATTATTAAGGGGAAATTATCTTTTACATGTACTACAATCATTTTGCGGGTTTGGTACCTAATTTTGTTGTTGTTGTAACTCAGTATCTAAACTTTGTGAGAATGCAAAATTGCTACCTCAGGCACTCCGACGGCAGAATATTCCACCGAGATGCCATTACATGCGCAACACTTGAGGGTAAAATTGTAAAATCAGCTAAAGTGATAAAATTTATTGCACTTTGCAACCTAAAGTTTTCATTATTTGTTAATATGCCACCTAAATTTTTCTCAATCTCAACTTTGTCACATCACTTCAAAATAAATAATGAGTAATATATTAATATATATATTTTTTAGTACAATTAGGAGAACTTGGTGAGGGGACACGCGCACTCGTATGGGATCGAACCCGGGTCATACGCCGTTTCAACACACGTCTCAACCACTGGAGTACAAGGTTGATTCCATATATTAATATTTATATATATATATATGTATTTATATCTTTTTATTAAAAAATAAAAATATAATAGTAACAATTAATATATATATATATATATTATTAAGTCAATTTGTCAAAATAAATTATGAATTTTTCAGATAATTATACTATAATTTTAAGTTCCTAAAACTAAAAATAAATAAAAAAGAAATTTATAATTTTTGCATTTTAAAAATTAACTCATTTTTATCTTTCTTGTTGAATTATGAATTCAAACTATTAATTGATTTACAGAATTTTGAAAAAATAATAAAGTAGAAACTAAAAGGGAGAGAAATTTATTTGTACGTAGATTTTATGTTTAATAAAATTAAAAATGGTAATAATTTTTTTAATGTCTTATAACACATTTTGAAAAATATTCTTTTTTTTTTAAAAAAAACAAATTAGGAATTCTATGAAATAAGTTACTTCATGCACTACAAAAAGAAACCTGTATTTAGTGACACTAACATTTTCACTTGATAACGCTTATTAGCGTCACAAGGTACATTACCCACGCTTTTGAAAGCGTCATGAGTTGCGTTGTTAAATTTGATGTCACAAAAATATATGTGATGCAAGATATGTGTAGGTAAAATTCATTTCCTGACGCTTTTATCAAATACGTCATTATGTTGTGACGCTACTTTGTGCCACAATTACTAAAGATTTAATAAGTGTCGTCATTTTCATGACACAAACAATAAAGTGTAAGTAAATTTTAAAAAATTGACGATAAATAAAAAAATGCTTAAGTAAAATAGAAAGTATTATCAATTTTATGACACTTTTTACTAGGCGTTCTCATTTTAAGAACACAGATAAAAAAGCGTAAGTAAATTCTATAATTATTGTTACACTTATAAAAAAGTCGGCAATTGTATTAAAATAATGACACTTCACTTAAAGTGTCATTAACTTGACTAAAATGCTAACGTTTTCTTGTAAATGTCACCAATTTTTATAATTGACTACGCTTTTTAGAAAGCGTCATTAAATGCTTGTTTATAATGGTGCTTTGGTAGTGCCATTAAATTTGTATTGGGATAGATCATTTTTCTTGTAGTGATAGAACTTCGAAAAACAAAACTTAAATAAAAAATAAACAAAACAAATAACTATACAAAACTTTTAAATTTGATAATGTTGAAAATATTTAATCATAAAATTTTGATTTTAATGTTACAATTTTATTATTATATATCTTTAATTTTTTTCAATTAAAATGGCCGTATATTACTTAAATTACTAATTTAACTTAACTAATATTTATTATTATTATTTTTGAAGTGGGGTAGCAAAGTTGAAATTGTAAAAGGTTTAGGTGGCAAAGTAACAAATTATGTAAAGTTTGGGTGGCAAAGTGCGTATCACTATAGATGAATTGACGATTTTGCCCTCACGTGTTGCGCGCGTGATGACATCTCGCTGGAATATTCCTTCGCCAGAATGGCGGAGATTGCAATTTAGCAATCTCGCAAATTTTAGGTACTGAGTTTCAAGGTATCAAACCCGCAAAACAGTCATCGTACAAGTTTCAAAAAACAATTTCCCCTATTATTAACTCATTTAATCCTTTTGGAATGTAGTTGAACACAAGTATGACTTTACCAATATGTTCATTAGCTACTCTTGATTACTCGATTGTTGTAATTCATCAATTAAATCTTCAACCGAAGAACTAATTTTAAAAACTTATCAAAAGCTCCTCTTTGAGTTTAAATCACTTCATCAATTATTTTCTTTTATTTCTTTTTTGACTTTCAGATGGATATTTCTTGGTAACATATTTTCCCTACAGATTTACGTCTAAAAATTATATAGTAGAAGATAATTCTATAGATTGAAGAAGATATTAGAGGATCTTATTACTTTTTTCAATTTTCGAAAACAATTTTTTTCTAATAAGTATTATATATATATGGGCCTCAAATTTATGCAATTTTGTTATGGCCAACTAATTTTCTTTTTTTAAAAAATTTACAATTATAACACATTAAATATAATTATATATATAAATTTGGGGCTCCCCAAAATTGGGGGACCATGGCCATATCCCATCTTGCCACCCCTCAGGGTTGGGCATGTAAACAACGATTGTGTTTACCTACACATGTATACTTGTATATGCTTCTTACTTGATAATATACATAAAGACAACTTTTCCGTTAATTCATAACTAAAACATTAAAGATATCCTTTCGATCCATACATACCTAAAGTTTGAATATACAATATCCGTACATAACTTAAACATTAAAGATAGTAGTTTTGTACATAACATAAAAAAATAAGAAATATCCGTACTCAACTATATAAGTAATGATAATGCATAACTGTACATAATACAAACAAAGATAACATCCCATGCAATCTAACATGACCATATTGTCTCACATTGTATGATTCATATAAGTACGGACATATTTAGTAAAATACGACATTCTTTGTCCATAAACATTCATTAAACAAAGCCAAGTAAAAAATTGGTTGTCATTGTTTTCATTGAACAAATTCCATTGCCTAATTCACTTAATTTCTAAAATACTTCTTCAACTTGCAATCCAAAAATCGTCCTTCTTTTTAAATGCCTAAGTAACTTAATAAACAAAATATATTATGCAAACTCCAAAATTTTATGAGGTATATCACATTTTGCTTTATTCCAAATTCTTTGTATATTATATATGTATGTACACAATATGCAAAAATTACTTATATTTCTTGGTCATAAAAGTCACTTTTATCTCTATCAAAGATAATCAGGATAAAAAAGTCTAGTCAAAAGAACTTTACTGCCCTTGTAATATAAACATAAATTCAAAAAATACAAATAAGATTAAGAAAAAAAATAAAAACTTTTGAGTGTCCATATAAGCCGGAAAATTAAGAGGGAAATTTTATTGTTGTAATATGTATTCAATTCGATTTGTAGATTAAATATGAAAGGAAATGACAAAATCTGAATCTGAAACACAGATTTACAATAACTTACCTCACAAATACAGAAGTGGTCAACATTTAAAGAGGCATTAAATACATTTTGCTTTGTTGCAAATCATTTCGACAATTATACATGGTAAGCCCGTATAATATTCAAATCTCCCACTTTTTTTTCTTAAAAAGCAAAATTTAAATTTTTTAATACATCTGGCTTTATGCACAAAATCCATGCCCCTTTAGAAAATAATTTAATCACAATACCTGTAATGATTTGTTCCCTTGTGTGTGTACATTAAATGCATGTAAATCCGAAATTTAAAAATCTCATTTCCCCTGTTTCGAATTTACATCTATTTAAGTAGCCCTCTTCTCAAACCATGAACACCAACAAAGCCTTCATATATTTTTCTCTGCATTTCTGAGTAATTATCTTGTCTGTCTATATACATACATACAATATCTAAGATGGCCTCCAATTCACAGAACAACAAAAGTGATTCTGAAACTATCAAGCCGATGAACCAGCAAAATATTGGTTCAGGTGAACATGGAAACTCACAAAATCGAGACGGGGCTCCTGACATTCAGGTAGCCTTCATGTGCTTGTAGTTTTAGCTTTTCAGCATACAAAATCAAAACTGAATAAAACTTTGGGATAATTACAGAAAACCCCCTGAGGTTCGGACTAATTACAAAAAAACACTAGATATTTTTGAGAATTCCAAAAAAAACCTTGAGTTAAAGTTTAAAGATTTTATAAGTTCTCATAGTTATTTCATGTGGCTTACTTTATCAACCCAGTATTATATTTTGGCGTATTTCTTTAATTTATATTACTTAATTTATATTGTTGTATTTGTATTTAGAGAATTGTATGTTTGTAGATTTAAAATGATGGTTTAGTATTATGTAAGCGTACATATAATATCCAACGTGGATCCTTAGATATGGCATTTTATTTTCTATTTTTTAATAATATCAATACATGTCGTGTGACACCCCACTTCCGGATAACTCAGAAATATCATCACAGTGGAAATAATTCAATAATTGAGATTTTGAAATATCATTTTTTTTAAATATTAATTATGGCATTGTTACTAATTAAGAAATTATTTAATTAATTTTAGGTTAACTAATCCTTATTTCATAAGAAGCTCAAATTTATTCAGTAGACACTTAGCCACATTAAAAATAGTATTTTTGTTCACCAACCTTGACTTATTAATTCGGTAGCACGCTTATTAATTCGAAAGAATTTGTCGCGGCGATCTGTGCTTCAAATGACTTTTAGTGCTTGTTGTGCGGCCGCTTATTAATTTATGCAAAGACAATGACAATGTACCGCCAAAGCTTTTTTGATTTGCGACTTTTATAAGCGGTTGTCTGGCGGCCTTCTGCCAGCGACTTTTGATTTGCGGCGGCGGTATGCAAAGCGGCTTATTATTTCGCCGCGTTGTCCAAAGAACCTACTTCATCACTTAAATTGATTTGCAGCTGCTTCTATTGCGTCAGCGCCTACACAACCAGAAGCTTTTTGAAAACAATAAATAGAATGTTCCTATTATTTTTCAGTTCATTTGGAGGAAATCAATAAACTCGAGTTCTCTTTCATATTTGTAAATATATTACATATTCACATCTTCGTATTATTCCTATTCATTTCCAACACCATCACGACCTCGTGGTAAATATCCATCGTGAGTCATCTCTAGGAGTCAATGTCGGAATCGAACCTAGCAAGGATTAGTGCCTTGATTGCTCCTGCCCTAGCGAAGATCCGAACCAAAAGGGGGTAAAATGTCATTTTCGTAAAGAAATTAGTTTTGCTTAAAATTTCATAAATTTCATGGCATTAGCTATTTCATGAACTTCATGACATTAAACTATTTTGTGAAGATAAGTTAAATGCAACTCTATGAAAATTGTATGGATTCATAGACTTCCAATTGTATTTATGGTTTTTAATTATTTGTATTTTAGATAATAACTCTTGTCGAGCCTAAGCTAGTAAATATGTGGAGATGTAATTTATTGGGTATTATTTTGTTTTACAGTATAACAAAATTGGAGCGTGACAATTATGGTATCAGAGCTTGGGTATAAAGGAACTACACCTAAGCTAAACCAGGATAGGGTCTTTGGCCTGTGATAGGTTAGCGGTACCGAATAGATTTAAGATTTGATCTGAAATAACGATTTAGAAATATTTGATTGATTGACTAGTATAGCAACTTAAGTATCACTAGTAGACGGAAGAGAAAAACCTATGGCAAGCCATTTTGGTGAACTTCGCCACCCTTTTGGGAAATATCTATATCTTAGGTATATGAGTTGTGTATGAATCAATCCTTACTTAAAAATAGGAAAATGAAAACTAATAGTAATATCAAGGCTTTATTTAGATAAAAACTCTCTGATTTAAGATTTTGAGAATAATTTATCATTTTATGGTTGAGTCTCACTTCCAACACACAATTTTTACTTTTGATTGGGTTGGCCTGTCACTACCGACTCGCAACCATAACTATTTTACTGGGTTTGCGTGACACATTTGGGCGCGGGACCATTACTGCTTGACTGGGTTGGCCTGTCACTTCCGACTCGCAACCATTACTGTTTTATTGGGTTTGCGTAACACATTCGACACGGAACCATTACTGCTTGACTGGGTTGATCTGTCGCTTCTGACTCGCAAACCATTACTGTTTTACTGGATTTGCGTGACACATTCGGCACGGAACCATTACTACTTCACTGGGTTGGCCTGTCACTTTCGACTCGTAACCATTACTGTTTTACTGGGTTCGCGTGACACATTCGGCATGGAACCATTACTGCTTGACTGGGTTGGCCTGTCACTTCCGACTCGCAACCATTACTGTTTTACTGGGTTCGCGTGACACATTCGGCGCGGAACCATTACTGCTTGACTGGGTTGGCCTGTCACTTCTGACTCGCAACAATTATTGTTTTACTGGGTTCGCGTGACACATTCGGCGTGGAACCATTACTGCTTGACTGGGTTAGCATGTCACTTCCGACTCGCAACCATTAGTGTTTTACTGGGTTCGCGTGACACATTCGGCACGAAACCATTACTGCTTGACTGGGTTGGCCTATCACTCCCGACTCGCTCACTTTCGACTCGTAACCATTACTGTTTTACTGGGTTCGCGTGACACATTCGGCATGGAACCATTACTGCTTGACTGGGTTGGCCTGTCACTTCCGACTCGCAACCATTACTGTTTTACTGGGTTCGCGTGACACATTCGGCGCGGAACCATTACTGCTTGACTGGGTTGGCCTGTCACTTCTGACTCGCAACAATTATTGTTTTACTGGGTTCGCGTGACACATTCGGCGTGGAACCATTACTGCTTGACTGGGTTAGCATGTCACTTCCGACTCGCAACCATTAGTGTTTTACTGGGTTCGTGTGACACATTCGGCACGAAACCATTACTGCTTGACTGGGTTGGCCTATCACTCCCGACTCGCAACCATTACTGTTTTACTAGGTTCGCGTGACACATTCGGCACAGAACTGTTACTGCTTGACTGGGTTGACGTATCACTTTCGACTTGCAACTATTCTAGGAAGGAATTTGGGGGCCAAATTCTTTTAAGGAGGGGAGAGTGTGACAACCCACTTCCGAATAACTCAGAAATATCATCACAGTGGAAATAATGCAATAGTTGAGATTTTGAAATATCATTTTTTTAAATATTAATTATGGTATTGTTACTAATTAAGAACTTATTTAATTAATTTTAGGTTAACTAATCCTTATTTCATAAGAAGCTCAAATTTATTCAGTTGACACTTAGCCACATTAAAAATAGTATTTCTGTTCACCAGCCAGCTTATTAATTCAAAGAAGAACGCTTATTAATTCGAAGCGGTATGTGGCAATACCGCTTCAAAGAACTTTTAAGCTTGATTGTGCGGCAAAGACTGTTTCATCGATTAAATTGATTTGCAATGCTTTATCTATTGCGTCGGTGCCTACCACACAAAGAAGCTTTTTGAAAACTATAAATATAATGTTCCTATTGTTTTTCAGTTCATTGGGGGGAAATCAATAAACTCCAGTTCTGTTTCATATTTGTAAATATATTACATATTCACATCTTCGTATTATTCCTATTCATTTCCAACACCATCACGACCTCGTGGTAAATTGTCATCATGAGTCATCTCTAGGAGTCAATGTCGAAATCGAACCTAGCAAGGATTAGTGCCTTGATTGCTCCTGCCCAAGCGAAGATCCGAACCAAAAGGGGGTAAAATATCATTTTCCTAAAGAAATTAGTTTTGCTTAAAATTTCATAAATTTCATGGCATTAGCTATTTCATGAACTTCATGACATTAAACTATTTTGTAAAGAT
Source organism: Rehmannia glutinosa (assembly GCA_016081115.2). Lineage (NCBI taxonomy): Eukaryota > Viridiplantae > Streptophyta > Magnoliopsida > Lamiales > Orobanchaceae > Rehmannia > Rehmannia glutinosa. The sequence goes on from JABTTQ020001347.1 coordinate 1,476,014, forward strand.
ACTATGAAAATTGTATGAATTCATAGACTTCCATTGTATTTATGGTTTTTAATTATTTGTATTTTAGATAATAGCTCTTGTCGAGCCTAAGCTAATGAATATGTGGAGATATAATTTATTGGGTATTATTTTGTTTTACAATATAACAAAATTGGGGCGTGACATGTCGTGTATTACATTAATTACACCGTTTTATATACTTGGCGTGGAGAAAATTGGTGTTAAAATTTATTTAAATATCATTTGAAAAGCCCCTAAAAAAAATCATTTGAAAAGGAATATCTCGCTTGACAATCCTAGCTTATTGTCTAACTCTTAAAAAATATTAAAATAGAACATTAATTTAATGCTAAATTTAAATGGTTGTTGAATTGAATTAGGCCCGAGAAAAAGGGACATGAGCATCAATAAACTTAAGAAAAATAATTTGGTGAATAATCACCTTAACCATATATCAAATTATTATTTTTAAATATTTAGTATGCTTTTTTTCTTTGGTTGTCTCATCAATATGAAGTGTTGAATTATAAAGTGCATCAGACTTAGTAAATAATATGTCATTATGAAAGCACAATCATAAAAGTTAAACTTGCCATTATTTGATTTCTTCATGGCTCACTATACTTTCATCATCCCTAAAAAATGAAAAATGTTAAGATCTAACATAATAATATATATGTAACGGCCCGCCTTCCAGATCGACAACTGTCCCCACAAACCAACACGAGTCTTTCTAGCGCGCTTTGTCGTCACTCACGCGCACCCTGAGAGAAGCTTCCCAGGGGGTCACCCATCCCACAATTGCTCCAGGCCAAGCACGCTTAACTTCGGAGTTTTTATGAAATGAGCACAAGAAAAGAAGATGCATCTTGTTGGTATGAGTAGTACCTATCAAATCTTTTAAGCTCTCCTCAACTGTATAGTCCCATACCTACACAGTCTCAGAATCTCCTCTTCTTCGGGTGTGGGATCGGTACATTCATGTCCCCCTCCGCCTAGAAGCCTGCCAGGAGCCGCTCCTTGTCCGTGCCTTCTTGCACCGGCGATCACTCCCCGCCCTCTTCGGCCCCGGGCGTCACATACCCACCAGCTTCCGCTTGGTTCATCCCCGAACCACACCTTACTAGGAGAGGTTCCGCTCTGATACCATCTGTAACGACCCGCCTTCCAGATCGACGACTGTCCCCACAGACCAACACGAGTCTTTCTAGCGCGCTTTGTCCTCACTCACGCGCACCCTGAGAGAAGCTTCCCAGGGGGTCACCCATCCCACAATTGCTCCGGGCCAAGCACGCTTAACTTCGGAGTTTTTATGAAATGAGCACCAGAAAAGAAGATGCATCTTGTTGGTATGAGTAGTACCTATCAAACCTTTTAAGCTCTCCTCAACTGTATAGTTCCATACCTACACAGTCTCAGAATCTCCTCTTCTTCGGGTGTGGGATCGGTTCATTGATGTCCCCCTCCGCCTAGAAGCCTGCCAGGAGCCGCTCCTTGTCCGTGCCTTCTTGCACCGGCGATCACTCCCCGCCCTCTTCGGCCCCGGGCGTCTCAATATATTAGGTTGAGGCTGTAAAGACTTTGTATACTCATTATAAATAAAATTTCATGCTCTAATATTTGTTACTCAGACTTTGCTGATTTTGTGAAAGGAACTTTATGCTCAACCACCTAATGCATTGTTAGGTGTTTCTTGAAAAACGAAAATTATAAATAAAATTCACATGGCCATAAATAAACACATTAATAAATTCCCTATCTATTCGTATATGCATGACGAGTAATAACGACGTGCATGGATATGTTAATACACACATTAAAGGTCATATGTAGGTAACTGAACAATGTTTGCATATACTTACACGTGTATGCTTGCATCTGTGTCCTACTTTATTATATTAATAAAGAAAATTTCTCCGTACATAACTAAAACATTAAAGATAGCATACTCTAAATATATGATGAAACATAATTTAAAATAGAGGATTCTGCTTGATAATTCTCATAATCTAGTTCTGAAAAAAGTTCAAAATAAATTACACATTAAATGTTAAATTTAAATGAATGTTCGAATTGGGCCGAAGAAAAAGGGATGTGAACATCAATAAACTTCAAAAATATTTCAAATTCGTTTTTTTTGGCTGGCCATCAATCTGATGAGTGGAATTATAAAGTACATCTGACTTATATTTAATTGAATGGTCAAACTAATATAATATTAAAAATTAAACTTGCCAATATTTGATTTCTTCGTGGCCCACTATAATCTCATTCTCCTTAAAAAATGAATAAATTAAGATGTAACATAATATTAGATTTAGATGTAAAAAATTTGTATACTCACTACAAATTAAATTTCGACATACCCATACACAGGGGCGGAACCAGGATTCGGTTGGGGGGAGGGGGGGCAACAATGTCAATTGGATTTTTGGCCATTTGTCCATAATAAAAATATTTTTTTAGCCTTGACTTTTAAAAATATTTTTTTAGCCATTTTGAGTTTAATTATTCATTATGCTATTTTATTAAAATATTTCTCGATCCTGAGAAACATTTCTCAATCCCAAGAAATGCATCGCATCAGTTTTTTCAAATTTTCCAAGTAACTCACCAAAGAATACAATGTATGTATATGACTTTCCTTCTTTTTTTTTTGTCAAAATGACTAAAAAATATGTTTTTGAAAAATATGACTTTTTTTCATCTCTTGAAAACTTGAATGACTAAAAAGGTCTATTTACACGTAATAAAATCTAGAATATATTATATTTTTGCATCAAATTCAATGTAGATATTTATCATCAAACATCTCAAAATACATAATTACAATTCCAAGATATTAAAATTTAGAATGTTTCTCTTGCATATCACGAATATCATTAGGAAAACAAGTTAGTATACACATTATGGTGTATTGAAATGAGAACTTGAAGTGTAGAAGGGTATAGGCCCACAAATTCAAAAAAACAAAAACATTGATATAATTTTTTTTTTCACAAAAAAAGGCCAAAAATTACATATAAAAAAACTGAAAATGTTGGGGTGGCAAGGCCTCCCTCCAACTACATTTAGGTCCGCCCCTACCCGTACATAAACACATTAATGAAGTCACTAATATTGTCTGTAGTACCCTACTTTTGGGTAGCTGTATAATATTGTTACAAAGAATATTCTAGTATAAAATATTTACTTTGTGACTATATTATCTTGTGCAATAATTTATAAGAATATATATGTAAAAAAAAAAGTGACAATATATATAGTGAATATATACATGCGTGTATAATATAGAATCATATATATGCAAGTGGCAGAAGAAGACAAAAGCATTTTAGGATAACGGGATAAGTACATACGATATATATCTATATGTATGTATACGTATATATGTATCTAGCTTAACTCCTAAGTTTCTGTAATGATTAGGTTACAAATATATAAATATATATCATCTATATATGTTTGTAGCATTACGTACACACACAAACTAATATAGTATATTATATTACATATAAATCCAGTTAACATATATATTTGCGGGCTCCATTAATTTACCTAAGAGATAAGCATATAGCTAGGCATGTATATATATGAGTGTAGTATGGAATTCTATGGGAATAACATTAACACACACGAACCGGCAATAAAGGAAGAAAAGGGGAATTAATAAGAAAACTGTGGGAATAGTACTCGATCGGTCAAGGAAAGAAAAGAAGAAAAGGAAAAGTGTAAGGAATAAAAGAATAAAAAGAAGACGAAAAGGGCAGGAAAGAGCGGGGAGAAGTCGACTCGCAAGGAACACAAGCAGTAGCTTTGGTGCCTTGATTGCCTCTTTGCTCGATCTGAACCAAATGTGGGTAAAATGTCATTTTTACTAAGAAAATTAGATTTGCTTATAATTTTATAAATTTCATGGCATTAGCTATTTCATGAACTTCATGACATTAAACTCTTTCATAATTTCACGGTATACGCTAATTTCACGATATAAAATTGTTCTAGATTGTTTTCTTTTTGTTAAGGAAAAGATAAATTTTATCATGCACGATTTGAATTTACATTTTCGCTTGCATTATAACTCTTGTAATTGTCTGACTTGGTCTTTGGGCAAATAGATGTCATTTTGACAAAATATTGACTATTTGAGTCTATTGCGGTGTGGGTAGGTTAGACGATGGATCGAACAGGTTGCGTGGTCCGTGTTTAACTACCCATGTGCCTATTCCCATTTTTTCGGTCGGTAGGAGACGGCGGCGAATTTGGGTCGTAGAATGGTATATTAGGAATATGACGATCTCTCGGGTAAAAAGCCCATAGCTAAAGAGACGTCGAGCCAATGGGAGGGATAAGGTGATGGGCCGGCCAAATGTTGTTTAGGAGTTATAAGGAGAACGAAGGCGGTTCGTGTGGTCCGATCAACACCGACCCAACGTTCTTGTTCGGATCGATCGATCGTCTATTTTTAAAAAATTGAGATATCTCTATTTGAAAAACAAAACCTTTACTTCAATATTGAGATATCCATTATCGTGTGAAAGCAAAATATTTACGGCATACGGGTCGATTAATCGTGTCCTTTTCATCATTGCTAGCATTAAAACTGATTGATCATTTTGGTAAATGAATCTTCTGTGACCATTATCATATATATCTTTTTAGCACACTAAATACCTTGATCAAGCAAAAAGAAATATTTTCGTTATGAATTAAACAACTATTGCATTCCCCTACCCCAACCCACTGGGCTCGTTTTGCTCACCCCACGACTTTTGTAAAACTTTTCAGAGACTGAATATTTTGAGATCAACGAGACCTGCATGAGACTTCCATTCAGGATGAACCCAACCAATTTGTCAGCCTTTGAAAATTTTAATTTTGTAAAGATAGGTTACTTGCAACTCTATTTAAATTGTATAGATTTGTGGTTCCGATGTATTTATAGTTTTTTGTACTTTAGATAACATCTCTTGTCGACATTAAGCGTGTAATTATCAATATTGTACTTCGTTGGATTTTATTCTATTGGAGAAATTGGGGCGTGACAGTTATGGTATCAGAGCTTGGGTGTTAAAAAAAAACTACACCTGAGCTAAACCAGGATATGATCTTTGGTCTGTGGTGGGTTAGCAGTACTTGATAGACTTAAGATTTGATCTGTAACAACGACTTAGACATATTTGGTTGATTACTTGGTAAAGTACCACTTGTAGTTAGAAATAATCGGAAAAGGGACAAGAAAGACCTATGGCTAATCATTTTGGTGCACTTCGCCACCCTTTTGAGAAATATCTTTATCGATGGGTATAGTTACATAATTGCCTCACTATATAACTATTTGGTGAGCCATCACCATTAAATGATTTTAAGTGATGATCAACTGGTATTATGAGACTATGTTAAAAGGATTTATTTTGGGATCCTAGCAAATGAACATAATACATATTCTTGTTAGTGTATAAGCAAAAGACAAAGGGACTAATATTATAAAATCATCGGTATATGAGTGGTGTGTGAATAAGGCCTTACTTAAAGATAGGAAAATAAAAATTAAGAGTGTTATCGAGGCTTTATTAGGAGAAAACTCCCTTAAGATTTTGAGAGTAATTTATCGTTTTATGGTTAAAGTCTCAATTATAAATTATTGAGTGGACATAAGTTTCAATAGATCCTGTACATTTTATTGAGGTAACTCCAGTATTATTTATCAAGAGAGAAAATGAGGAAAATAAGTACTGACTATTAGCATTATATTGTCATTTTCCTTAAAAAGATTAATCGGTAATAGTTTGACTAGTCACAAAAATCACGATTGTGTTTAGAGTTTGATTTATAAGATTGATTATTATAGGTTGAATTTCATAGGAAGAATATAATTTTCGACTTGGTTCATTGGTTAGTTACTGTTAGAATAGTGACATGTTTAAGTTTTGATCCTGATCATTTTAGATTAAATGATGATTTAAAAATAGTATTCGTATACCAATGACGATATCCTTCATGCTCAGGAATGACCTTAGAAATGGAGTAATTTACCAAGAACTCTAAATTTTACACTTATCATAGCAAAAGAAAAAAAAAATTGCATAGCTAGCGACGCGACAAATGGCTAAGTTCTTGGTGGAGCAGGGCAAAAATCTTTTGTGGACAATATATCTGTACAATAGACTCAAATGTATTGTGACCATAAAGTCAGACTATCAGATATAGATCGTCGCTAGCTTAGATAGGCAGTAATTCTTTTAGGCATCACATTGACATTTGATTACTACTTTGGGATTGTATATAAACGGCTATGGAAATGATATATAAATATACTCAAGTCGTGCAGGAAACTATATTTGGTATTATTATTACTTAGTTTCTATTCTATTTGATTATCAAGCTTATTTAAGGAATTTAGTTTCACTGCTGATACTCGAGCTTAATTTTATACAAAAAATGGAGGGATGATCATGGTTTCATGTTTGCATGGATTGATAGTAGTGAAATCATTCGTATTTGGGTGACCAGTAGTAGAAGTAATTGTTAGACATTTTAACTCCTTGTACTTTTCGGAGACCAAACTATTAGTTTTAAAATTTTGTCATATATAAGACTTATGAAGGATTATTCACCGGAACTTATTGAGAAACTAATTGGGAACTTATTTTTAAGGTGTTAAAAAAAACCGATAGAAATAAGTGCTTAACAATTTGGTTTTAATCCTTTAACAATTCATAATGATTTCCAACTGGTGACTAGTTTATTGGTTTTGGTATCGAGGCTTTACCTCACAATTGGAATTTTTATTTATAAAATAGTTATTTATTTGAAGTCTATGTGAGACGATTATAAGGGCGAATGAATTAGAATGGAACTTAACTATAGTAAAACCTATGATACCGTAATCGTTGAACAACACTTTTTGTATAGATTCAAGGAGGACTCAATAGAACTTTTGGGTTAATATAGATTTTTATAATTAAGCCAATGATGCATCCCGGTTTTTGATTTGGTTTATTTAATATGTATAGACATTTGAGTTATTTATTGATTAGTTAACGAGGTGTATTGACATGGGTTTGAGCCTTATTATCAAAAATTTGAGATTTAAGAAGGAGATCCATACGAATGTGAATTGTATGAAGTAATGTTGAGTTTAGAATTAGGAAAATTGATTTATTGATTAAGGATCATTTGTGGATTTAAATCGAGCAACTGATTCTTTTATAACACAAGATTAACCTCACCACAAGTATTTCTAAGTTACAATTAAGGGATATTATAGGCTCCAGTTTAATGGAAAATAATTGGGAAGACTAGTATCATTTGTAATATTAGTGCAACGAGAAGAAGCAATGTTTCTGTAATATATTGAATAATTAAATATGGAATTTGGGGACCAAATTCTTTAAAGGAGGGGAGAATGTAGTACCCTACTTTTGGGTAGCTGTATAATATTGTTACAAAGAATATTCTAGTATAAAATATTTGTAAGTCCAAGCGGCTACGATAATCTAGAGGGGGGGTGAATAGATTATCTCCATCTTTTTGATTTCGCCCTCTTTTTAAAACCGAATGCGCCAAGATAATAACAAAGGTGCGGAATGTAAAAAGCACACGTCGATTTATAGTAGTTCAACCCACCTAGGGCCTAATCTACTACCACCCCAGTATCTCCGGGATGGGTTTCGGAAAAGAAAAAAGATTTTATTAATAATTACCACAATTATTACAACAAAATCTTACACCTACACCTTGAAGAGTACCACACTCTTCTTCAACACCACCTTTGAGATTACCACAATCTCACTTGAAGATTACCACAATCTCCAAACGGCACCTTGTGAAGATTACCACAATCTTCACCTTTGAAGAGCACCACACTCTTCAATATCTCAACAAGAAGATCACCACAATCTTCTCACACCTAACACCTAGATCATCCAAGTGTGTTCTTACCACAAGAACACTCACAAGGATATCTTGTGTTTGAATGATAACCAAAATCAAGATTACAACTCGATAATTGATAATACAATGTAGTGCAAGTGTAATCAAGAATAGCCTAGACCTCAAGGATGTGAAAGTGAATAGCTAGACAAATTACAACAAGAAATATGACAAAGTAAGAACAAAAGCTTTCTTGAGTGTATCTTGTTGTGTTGTAGTTTTCTCTCTAGTTGTTGTGCTTCAAATCTTCCTCTATTTATAGGAGATGTCTTGTACATGATAGGCTCCTCTTGGGAACAAGATTTCTGTAAAAAATTGCAAGACAATTGATCAATAGAGTGTTAGAAATCAACTCCACAAATTAAGGAAATGTGTCTCATTGTCAAACGGTCGAATTTTTCTTTGTCAAAGCATAGGGCGACGATGTCGCATTTAAACGAGAAATAGACGTTAGAAAAAGAGAATACACATTTACAGGCGGCACCTGGTCGACGTCTACCTCGACCGGTCGACCTATGCCTCAACCGGTCCCCTCATGGGTTTGGAAGAAAAAAACGTTCTGTTTCAATTTTGCACCAGTGCGGCCGCCCTATAGGTCGATCGGCCAGGTCCACGGCGTCGCCCTATAGGGTGACCGGTCACCCTCACCAATTTCAGCAAACAGGAAGTTTTCTGTTTTGCACAACTTTCAGGGTACGGGTTGCCCTATACGGCGACGGTTGACCTCAAAACAAAAGTGTTGTCCAATATTTTATCGAAAATAAACTCCAAGAAATACTCCGAAAAATAGTAAAAACATTTTAGACCGATCGGGAGTATTAGGACAACATTTAGGGACATTGTTTAGATGTAAAAACACATTGACATAAAATCACTAAAAGCGTTGTCCAATTTAGTCGAAAACAAACTTGAAGAAATACTCCGGAAAATATTAAAACCATTTTAAATCATTTAGGAGTATTTGGACAACCTTTAAAAACATTGTTTTGGTGTAAAGACAAAATCATCAAAATCATGATAAAACCATTTATCAAACAATCTCCCCCTTTTTGATGATTACAAACCAAAACAATTCAACAAGACCGATTTTGAAAACGAAACAATTTTGAGAGGCAGTTTTGAAAACAAAACAAGTTTTCCGGTCAAAATAAATATCCGTTAAAAGCGACAACATTCTGCGCAATATAAACACAAGGATGGGAGTAAAGATATTCAAACATATATATCAAATGCTCCCCCTATCAACATGCACAACAAGAGTCATATAGAAGCAACTTAACCAAAAGCTAAAACCTTAGCTTTTTCGATATAGAGCTTAAGTATCAAAACTTAAAGGCTCCCCCTGTCAAAGAGACAGCATTAGAAACATATATAAGTCCATACTACAACCAATGGACTAAGAAACATATACAATCATAATACACCAAGTGGACATAATATGATCCACAACTTATGGCTTTACATAGCCACAACATAGAAGCTTCTTTTCGTTAAGCTTATCTTAGCTTCTTTGAGCTAAAGAGCTTATAACATGTTTCTCCCCCTTTGGAATCATCAAAAAGAATGTTAGCACGATAAATACATCATATATTCATATCAAAGTGCACAACTAAACCGATGTATCGAGCTATTTGAACATTAAAGCTTATAAACCAACTAGGAGGGAAAAGTCGAATGACACGACTTGTAGAAGCTTATGAAAACTCCTTTGAGAAACAAACCATGATCTCTATAAATATATAAGACTATTGAAATCGAGAGAATCTCATTTATGAGCTATTTTTCATTGAAACGTTTTATCGAACACTTGGCGGGCGTCAAAAATTGAAAAAGATATATATAGCCCTTGTAAATGAAATCAAGCCAAGTTTTTTATCACCAATTCAAGTCAAACAAATATCATTTATCAACAATTAATAAGCTCATCACATATATATATGAAATGCATCAAGAAAAATACATATAAGGCACAAACTCAAGGGTTCAACCCAATTGAGCTAAAGAGAGTGAAATTCTTACCATTCGATCGGTAAAGATGAGCATCAATGATGATAACCGAGCTAGATAATCCCCAAAATGTATAATACATGCAACAAAACACATTTGAAGTGAAATGTGTGTGCAAATGACAAAGGGGTCGAAAAATGGCCAAAAAGAGCCAAAATGCTGAAAATAAGAACAGAGACGAATTTAACAAAAAAACTTCTCTGGGCGACCGGTCACTGTTGAGGGCGACCGGTCGACGTTGAGGGCGACCGGTTGCCCTCAACCTTTTCAGCCCACTGTCTCAACTGTATTCCAAAAATCCGAATTTTGATCCAAAAATCCGATTTTTCGCCCCTAAGTTTTAAAACGTGCAAAATGCAAACGTAGACCTTATTCAATATACATTATGTCATAATCAAGCTCGAAATGAGGTAAAATACTCGGCGGTAAACGATTAAAAAATCCGCGAGTTATCCTTGAGACGGAATTAAACACATCTCAAGTTTTAGAAACGCAATCCCTTAAAAACATATCGAATCTCAATATTTTTAGTTCGATTATGACGAACCATATTTTTAATACGAATAATCGTATAATACATACCGGACTTGTTATCCCGAAAAATAAGAACGTTTTAAAGCCTTTGGATACAACAAGTCATAAGAAGAAGTGCCTTTCAAAAGTTTGAAGAATTTCTTTTAACGGTACTTTAATGAGATTCGTTGGGATAGTTTTTGAATTCGAGCATATAGACATAAGGCATATAGAATGTCGAGTCTATTGAAATAATACACGAAACCATACCTCGAATTTGTTTGTCGACCGACATACCTTTCTCAACCTTTGTCAATCTTTTACATATGTAGCCATAGAGGTTGAGATTCTTTCTTCTTTAATGCCTAATTTCTTCTTTTGTATACTTTGATTGTGGAATCTAACCACCTTCTTGGCATTGATTAACTTGAAGTCCAATGAAGAACTTTGAGCTCCCCCATCATGCTCATCTCAAGTTCACCTACATCAACTTAGAGAAGTCTCTTGCACAAAATATCATTAGTAGCACCAACAATATACTCATAAATTTGCACAAATAAACAATCTTGCCCTTTTTCAAAAACAACACAAGTAATATAAGCTTTACCTCTTGTGAAACCATTTAGCAAAAATAGCTAAGTCTATCATACTATACCATACGAGGCCTTAAAAAATCATTTGGCCTAGAGAAATTATAAACTCCGATAGACTTTTTTTTTTTTTTAAGAATAACACCATTTAGAAAATTGGATTTAAACATCCATTTGGTAAAGCTTGAAATTTTCTTAAACCAAGAATGGGCAAGTCAAATACGAATAACACCAAAACATGCTATGAATACAAATGATTCATCAAAATTAATACCTTCATCTCGAAAATACCTTCGAGCTACTAACCTCGCCTTTGTTCGACCAATGTTGCCTTGGTCATTGAGTTTATTCCGAAATACCCTTTTTGTCTTTTTCATCACTATCATCATAGGGCATCCAATTGATCTATTGTGTTCAAGGTAGAACAATTACATCCAAATATTTGGAGTACTTCCTTTTCTACACAACTCAACAAACTCATTAAAGGCATCTCTTATATAAGCAAGAAAAATAGCCCAAGTATAATAACTGATAGGCGTGAGTTTTGCATGTATTTTGAGACGTATTTCGAGCTTTAATGATGAGTAAACATGCATATACTCGCGTTAAATGTTACATATTCACTCCGTATGGAAAAGATATTACACTTTGCTTATTTTGTAGGAATTTCATGATATTTGAAGCCAATTGAATACGAATACGAAGAAAGCAAAGTGGAAACACGGAGAATGGAGTGGATAAACGAAAAGTGAAGCCTAAAAGAGCGAAAGTTGAGCGTTTACGGAAAAGACTAGGGGCACACGGGTTGGGCGTGCCTCAAGACACCACCCGTGCACCCCTGTACAAAGAGAATTGAAGCTGCAGCATGGCGCACGGGTAGCCCATGCATGGGCGCACCACCCGTGCGCCCTACAGAGGATCGATTCTTTTTAGGGGGGTGGCGCACGGTAGGCCGTGCTCGACGCACCACCCGTGCGCCCCTACGAGAGAGATGGGATTTTCTATCAGGGATGGCGCACGGGTAGGCGTCGTGCTCCGACGCACCACCCGTGCCCTACTGAGAAGTGGATTTTTTCCCAGGATGGCGCACGGGTAACCGTGCTCCGACGCACCACCCGTGCGCCTTCGCTGGAATACCATAATCAGCAGCATGTTGCCCTAAACTTGATGGTGGGTATAAAAAGGCTTTTTGGGGGGGCGCACACAAGGAGATTCTGGCATTTTTGGGATCTACAACACAAGACAAGGACCAACTCTTGGGAGGAGACATCAAGGAGACAATCGGGTTGCATCGGAGCAAAAAGAACGGAGATATATCGAGAGATTGTCGACGTTCCTAAGTTTTCTTGCTTCTCTTTTAGTTTCAATCTTTCACTTTCAATTGTAATGACTTTGAACACTTTGTTTATAAGTTGTTTAATCATGTGTAGCTAAACTCTAGAGATTTAGGGTTTTGGAAGTAGATTAATGAATTCTTGTTGAATGTTTTAATCTTAGTTGAAGTTATTATCTTGAAGCCTATTTGAGTATTTTGAGCTTATTCTTGTTTTATCACTTGATCAATGATTTAACTTGTTTGATATATTGATTCATAATTCGAGAGATGAGTTTCAATATTAGATCTTGAATACTCGACACAAATATTTGCATGAATCGAGAGGTTTGTAAATATTTGTGAGGACTTGTGATCTTTTGAACTTTTGGGAGTTGAATGCTTTATGTTGAGTAGAGATGCTAGCATAAGTATTTCAATCTACGTTTTATATGCATCTTGAGAGGGAGGATAAAATATCTTTGTGATCGTCTTATAGGAATATTGATAATAACTTGGCGTTGATTAAATCGGACAATAAGAAGGTTATTAATCGAAACCTTAACTCGGAAATCCATTTCATCATCTTGATACTTCTCTCATTTGTATTATCTTAATTTTGTGTTTTAGTGATTTAAATTGTCTTTATCTCAATACAACAATCATCAAATTTCGGTCGCCTAAATAAAAATAAGACTATCTTGGATCAATACTTAGCATATTAATTTATTAGTCTCCGTGGATACGACCTTGCTACCCTTTTCTACATCGTACACCGTACACTTGCGGTGGAGCTAAAAAATAAAGGCGAACAAGTTTTTGGCGCCGTTGCCGGGGACTAATACAATTTTTGGTGCTAATATTGCGATAGATAGAATTATTTTTAATTTAGACAATTTTATTTTTATTTTGGATTAACGTTAATTCTACATTATTTGACTTGTTTCTTTTAGTTTGGTCCAGGTAGTGCATGAACACGCGCTCGAGGCAAGGAGACTTGATACCACTTATACCGGAAGTTGAGGCTTTCGCAAGAAGGATCGATCTTTACCACTAGACGGGCTGAAAGACAACAAAATCCGATAATGGGGGATTTGAATGAGTTACCAATACCGGGTAACAATGGAGTAAACGAGTTACCAATACCAGTTCCACAGCAAGCCATCCGTGATTACTTTCGACCTCAAACGAATCGTAATTACGGTGGTATTGCTCATGTTCCGATAAATGCCAACAACTTTGAGCTCAAACCGGCACTGATTAATATGGTGCAACAGAATCAGTTTGGGGGATTCGCGACCGAAGATCCAAATTCTCACCTTGCGCATTTTGTCCAAATATGCAACACGATCAAAATGAATGGAGTCTCAGATGACGCCATAAGATTGCGCCTGTTCCCATTCTCTTTACGGGATAAGGCGAGAAATTGGTTGGGTACTTTGACGCAAGCGCAAAGTGTAAGCACATGGGACGAACCGAGCCAAAAGTTCTTGTTTAAATTCTTTCCACCGAGCAAAACTTTGCAGCTCAAAAGCGAGATCACTCAATTCCGACAGTTCGACTCGAGCCTTTGTACGAGGCTTGGGAAAGGTTTCGGGATTTGTTACGTAGATGTCCACAACATGGGTTTCCAGAGGATCAACAGTTATGTTTCTTCTATAATGGTTTAATGGGACAAACGAGGGCCTTTGTGGATGCCGCGGCGGGAGGAGCATTGTTGGCAAGGTTTCCACAAGATGCCTTGAACCTTCTTGAGAAATGGCCATGAACATTACCAAAGTGGCCATCCGAAAGATCTAATGTACAACGAGTAGCCGAAATCTCGGATTCGGATCGAATTAAAACATTGACGGCACAAGTAGCGGCTTTGACAACTCAATTGAGTGTATTTGAAGGGCGAGTAAGCAAGCACGAGCATGGGTAGTGAAGCTCTTCTATATCCGATGGAAGAGGTAAATTATGTGAATAACTTAGGAATTTCAACAATTTAGGAATAATTCAAACCCAACGCACTACCATCCAGGGTTGAGAAATCATGAAAATTTTTCCTACGCAAATACAAAGAATGTGTTACAACCTCCTCACGGGATTTAATGCTTCAAATGGAGGCGGAAATGGGGAAGGCAAATCGTCGTTGGAAGATGCACTCACCTCCTTCATAAATCAATCTAATGCTTTCATGAATGATACGAGGAACCGCCTCGCTAAGCAAGATTCTCGGATGGATAAGTTAGAACAACAAGTGACAAGCTCGATAAAGAATCTGGAGACTCAAATGGGTCAATTGGCTACAATTGTGGGTGGTCAACATCACAAGGGTCAATTTCCAAGCAATACGGAGGTCAACCCGAGGGAACATTGCAATGCCATCCATGTGTGGGGTGGAGAAGAGAATGAAGAATCTGAAAATACAGGTAGTGATGTGACTTCGGAGTCACGCACGGCCCGTGTGTCAACACACGATCAGGTCGTGCGAGATGCCGAACCCACCACTCCAACTCAGGGAAATGACAAAAATGAAGCCCATGGAAATATGAAGGTTAAAGGAGGAACCGAACAACAAAAAGATAAACAAAAAAGAGCCAAGAAACGTGAATCGTATCCTAACTCTAATTTGTTGAAATATAATATTCCTCTTCCCTTTCCCCGATTGTTTCACAAGACTAATCTGAATAATCAATTTGCTAAACTTGTGGGCATGTTTAAAAAATTGCACATTAACGTCCCTTTTGCAGAAGCAATGAAACAGATGCCAAATTATGCGAAGTTTTTAGGGGAAGCGATATCCAACAAGAACAAATGGGCGGAGAATGGGACTGTCAACTTGACGGAAGAATGTAGCGCTCTCATACAAAGGAAAATACAAAAAGCTGAAAGATCCGGGGAGTTTCACTATCCCTTGTACAATAGGCGATATTTTCTTTGATAATGTACTTTGTGATCTAGGATCTAGTATTAATTTGATGCCGTTGTCCGTTCTCAGGAAGCTTGGACTCGGAGAAGTGAGACCATCCACGGTAACCTTACAACTTGCGGATAGATCACTCGTACATCCAACGGGGATATTAGAAGATGTTCTCATAAAGGTCGATAAATTCATATTTCCCGTGGATTTTGTAGTGCTAGATATGAATGAGGATTGTGACACTCCTCTTATACTTGGGCGTCCATTTTTGGCAACCGCGGAAGCACTAATAGATGTGAAGAAAGGGGAGCTTACATTACAAGTTGATGATGAGCGTGTTTCATTTTCCATTTTTCGGAATGTGAAAAGACATGATGGTTTTAATGGTTGTAAAACAACAACAATTGCTAATTCCTGTACTCAAGCTAATAGCTTGAATAATTTTGTGCATTCTAAAGATAATATGCAGGGATTATCAATGAAGAAGAAGGAAAGGCACATAAAGCCTGATATTGAACCAAGAGCGTGCATATACCATTCGCACGATGAAGAAGAGAACGCATGGATAGTTGACAAACATGAAAAACCTCCTTTAGCAATGATCAAGGGAGGTGTGAATCCAAGTGAGCGGGATTGGCATGGAAAACCGCACGATGAGGTGACAAACCTCATTTCGCAAGGTTCATAATCGGAATTAACAGGCGTCAAGCTAAAGACGTTAAATATAGCGCTTGTTGGGAGGCAACCCAACGGTTTGTGGTGTGATTTTTTGTTTTTGTTTGTTTTCTTAAAAAAATAAAAAAAAAAAACAGAAAATTACCTGATTTTACTTCGCAGCCACGCACGGCCCGTGCGTGATTGAGGAATTGGAGATGTTGCTACGGCACCACGCACGGGCAGCCCGTGCGTTTGGCGCACGGCCCGTGCGTCCATCAGCAGAGGCGTACATAGGTCGCGCCCAGGTACAAAACTTGAAGTAATGGCTGAAAGAAGAAGTCTTAGCAATAGGAGGAGACGCCCAAGGAGGGCCACTTTCCACCACCACCCGCACAGTGAATCAGGTAAATCCACACAGTTTTATATTGAAATTCTATCTTCTCTTACGTGCGATATAATTCCATTCAAGTTTGGGGGAGAGATAGTTATTTTGATATGAAATGTGTGGATAGAAAAAAAAAATTTGTTGCATTTTGTGTGTTTTTGTGTGTTCTCATATAGCTTGCATTGCATTAGAGCACGTTTATTGCTTTCATAGAGCTAGAGAGTGAGTTGACCGGGCTAGATGCAACTTGATGTTGGTATTTTGGTGTGTTGTTTTAAGAATTCATATTGTTGGGATTGGATGTTGGTGATGGATTGATTGAGCCTTAAATAGATAACTTTGAGCATGTTAATAAGAAAAACTTGGTGTGATGCTTTGAATTACATTTTGACAAGCCTGTGAGCTTTTGAGCCTTTACTGCTTACATTTTATGCAGTCTTGTTGTGATTTGAGTGTATCATTCATGTGGTTAAAAATTCTAGAACTTGCTCGGGTATCTCTGTCAAGGCCACATGTTGTATGTGAATTGTGAATGTGATTAAAGGCCATCTTTGTTAGCCTTTCAAGCCTTTTGCTTACCTAACGATGTTGAAAATCCTAGTTAGCCAATTTGAGTCTATTGCCTATTTCTTTGATAACCACAAATCTAAACCTTGAACTTGATTTATCCGTTACCCTAAACTCGAGTGTATAACATTGAGTAAAGGGAGTGAACGAGGTTGAATGAGTGGGAATTAAAAAAAAAAAAAAAAAAAAAAAATTGGAAAATTGGGCATATTTGGTTGATTGGAACAGAAGAGGAAGAAAAGGAGTTGAAAAGAAATGTAAAAATTCATAAAAAAGTCGAAAAAAAAAAAATCGACTTTATGATGTGAGTTTTCATTGAATGAACTTGGAGGCTAGGAATTGTAATGTGAGGGGATAATGTTTACAAACGAAAGGAGATGGAGATAAGTAAAGTTGATAAAAATAAGGGATGATTGGAGTAGCATATGGGATTGTAATGTAGATGATTGATATGCTCTCCGGTTTATATGCTCGAGTTTGAGTCACTTTATCCAAAATTTCCTACCCGAACCAAAGAGCCTTCATTGCAACCAAATGAGAAAGACCTTTTTGATTCACAAATTGCATACACTTTAGTGGCGGAGATATGAGACGAATTGCAAGCCTATGGCAATTTTGCGACATCGAATTGATTTGAGCGGAAACACGTCCTATATCCTCGTGAGATGAGAGTACACACTTAACTTCGAGAGTTGGAATTCAAAGCATTTCACTTTGTTTTATTTGAGGCGTGTTCTTTGATTAGATATTTGAGGCTTGATTGAGTTGTACTCAACATTCATGACAAACAATATGGATTTTCTTGTGGATTCTTTGTGTGCGCTGTTATCTTTATCTCCCTAGTATGCTTTATCGTGTTCTAAATATTGTTGATCGGGACGGTCAACAGTTTAAGTTTGGGGGATTTTGATAGGCGTGAGTTTTGCATGTATTTTGAGACGTATTTCGAGCTTTAATGATGAGTAAACATGCATATACTCGCGTTAAATGTTACATATTCACTCCGTATGGAAAAGATATTACACTTTGCTTATTTTGTAGGAATTTCATGATATTTGAAGCCAATTGAATACGAATACGAAGAAAGCAAAGTGGAAACACGGAGAATGGAGTGGATAAACGAAAAGTGAAGCCTAAAAGAGCGAAAGTTGAGCGTTTACGGAAAAGACTAGGGGCACACGGGTTGGGCGTGCCTCAAGACACCACCCGTGCACCCCTGTACAAAGAGAATTGAAGGCTTTTGCAAAGCATGGCGCACGGGTAGCCCATGCATGGGCGCACCACCCGTGCGCCCTACAGAGGATCAGATTCTTTTACCGGGGTGGCGCACGGGTAGGCCGTGCTCCGACGCACCACCCGTGCGCCCTACAGAGAGATGGGATTTTCTACCGGGATGGCGCACGGGTAGGCCGTGCTCCGACGCACCACCCGTGCGCCCTACGAGAGAAGTGGATTTTTCAGCGAGGATGGCGCACGGGTAACCGTGCTCCGACGCACCACCCCGTGCGCCTTTTTGAATACCATAATCGCTGACATGTTGCCCTAAACTTGATGGTGGGTATAAAAAGGCTTTTTTGGGGGCGCACACAAGGAGATTCTGGCATTTTTGGGATCTACAACACAAGACAAGGACCAACTCTTGGGAGGAGACATCAAGGAGACAATCGGGTTGCATCGGAGCAAAAAGAACGGAGATATATCGAGAGATTGTCAACGTTCCTAAGTTTTCTTGCTTCTCTTTTAGTTTCAATCTTTCACTTTCAATTGTAATGACTTTGAACACTTTGTTTATAAGTTGTTTAATCATGTGTAACTAAACTCTAGAGATTTCCGGGTTTTGGAAGTAGATTAATGAATTCTTGTTGAATGTTTTAATCTTAGTTGAAGTTATTATCTTGAAGCCTATTTGAGTATTTTGAGCTTATTCTTGTTTTATCACTTGATCAATGATTTAACTTGTTTGATATATTGATTCATAATTCGAGAGATGAGTTTCAATATTAGATCTTGAATACTCGACACAAATATTTGCATGAATCGAGAGGTTTGTAAATATTTGTGAGGACTTGTGATCTTTTGAACTTTTGGGAGTTGAATGCTTTATGTTGAGTAGAGATGCTAGCATAAGTATTTCAATCTACGTTTTATATGCATCTTGAGAGGGAGGATAAAATATCTTTGTGATCGTCTTATAGGAATATTGATAATAACTTGGCGTTGATTAAATCGGACAATAAGAAGGTTATTAATCGAAACCTTAACTCGGAAATCCATTTCATCATCTTGATACTTCTCTCATTTGTATTATCTTAATTTTGTGTTTTAGTGATTTAAATTGTCTTTATCTCAATACAACAATCATCAAATTTCGGTCGTCTAAATAAAAATAAGACTATCTTGGATCAATACTTAGCATATTAATTTATTAGTCTCCGTGGATACGACCTTGCTACCCTTTTCTACATCGTACACCGTACACTTGCGGTGGAGCTAAAAAATAAAGGCGAACAAGTTTTTTAATCTTATTGTCCGATTTAATCAACGCCAAGTTATTATCAATATTCCTATAAGACGATCACAAAGATATTTTATCCTCCCTCTCAAGATGCATATAAAACGTAGATTGAAATACTTATGCTAGCATCTCTACTCAACATAAAGCATTCAACTCCCAAAAGTTCAAAAGATCACAAGTCCTCACAAATATTTACAAACCTCTCGATTCATGCAAATATTTGTGTCGAGTATTCAAGATCTAATATTGAAACTCATCTCTCGAATTATGAATCAATATATCAAACAAGTTAAATCATTGATCAAGTGATAAAACAAGAATAAGCTCAAAATACTCAAATAGGCTTCAAGATAATAACTTCAACTAAGATTAAAACATTCAACAAGAATTCATTAATCTACTTCCAAAACCCGGAAATCCATTTCATCATCTTGATACTTCTCTCATTTGTATTATCTTAATTTTGTGTTTTAGTGATTTAAATTGTCTTTATCTCAATACAACAATCATCAAATTTGGTCGTCTAAATAAAAATAAGACTATCTTGGATCAATACTTAGCATATTAATTTATTAGTCTCAGTGGATACGACCTTGCTACCCTTTTCTACATCGTACAATCGTACACTTGCGGTGGAGCTAAAAAATAAAGCGAACAAAGTTATGCGATTATGCGATGTAGAAAAGGGTAGCAAGTCGTATCCGTATCCACGAGAGACTAATAAATTAATATGCTAAGTATTGAACCAAGATAGCCTTATTTTTATTTAGACGACGAAAATTTGATGATTGTTGTATTGAGATAAAGACAATTTAAATCACTAAAACACAAAATTAAGATAATACAAATGAGAGAATATCAAGATGATGAAATGGATTTCGAGTTAAGGTTTCGATTAATAACCTTCTTATTGTCGATTTAATCAACGCCAAGTTATTATCAATATTCCTATAAGACGATCACAAAGATATTTTATCCTCCCTCTCAAGATGCATATAAAACGTAGATTGAAATACTTATGCTAGCATCTCTACTCAACATAAAGCATTCAACTCCCAAAAGTTCAAAAGATCACAAGTCCTCACAGAAATATTTACAAACCTCTCGATTCATGCAAATATTTGTGTCGAGTATTCAAGATCTAATATTGAAACTCATCTCTCGAATTATGAATCAATATATCAAACAAGTTAAATCATTGATCAAGTGATAAAACAAGAATAAGCTCAAAATACTCAAATAGGCTTCAAGATAATAACTTCAACTAAGATTAAAACATTCAACAAGAATTCATTAATCTACTTCCAAAACCCGGAAATCTCTAGAGTTTAGCTACACATGATTAAACAACTTATAAACAAAGTGTTCAAAGTCATTACAATTGAAAGTGAAAGATTGAAACTAAAAGAGAAGCAAGAAAACTTAGGAACGTCGACAATCTCTCGATATATCTCCGTTCTTTTTGCTCCGATGCAACCCGATTGTCTCCTTGATGTCTCCTCCCAAGAGTTGGTCCTTGTCTTGTGTTGTAGATCCCAAAAATGCCAGAATCTCCTTGTGTGCGCCCCCCCAAAAAGCCTTTTTATACCCACCATCAAGTTTAGGGCAACATGCTGCTGATTATGGTATTCCAGCGAAGGCGCACGGGTGGTGCGTCGGAGCACGGGTTACCCGTGCGCCATCCTGCTGGAAAAATCCACTTCTCTGTAGGGCGCACGGGTGGTGCGTCGGAGCACGGCCTACCCGTGCGCCATCCCGGTAGAAAATCCCATCTCTCTGTAGGGCGCACGGGTGGTGCGTCGGAGCACGGCCTACCCGTGCGCCACCCCGGTAAAAGAATCTGATCCTCTGTAGGGCGCACGGGTGGTGCGCCCATGCATGGGCTACCCGTGCGCCATGCTGCAGCTTCAATTCTCTTTGTACAGGGGTGCACGGGTGGTGTCTTGAGGCACGCCCAACCCGTGTGCCCCTAGTCTTTTTAAAAACGCTCAACTTTCGCTCTTTTAGGCTTCACTTTTCGTTTATCCACTCCATTCTCCGTGTTTCCACTTTGCTTTCTTCGTATTCGTATTCAATTGGCTTCAAATATCATGAAATTCCTACAAAATAAGCAAAGTGTAATATCTTTTCCATACGGAGTGAATATGTAACATTTAACGCGAGTATATGCATGTTTACTCATCATTAAAGCTCGAAATACGTCTCAAAATACATGCAAAACTCACGCCTATCAATAACATGCCTCAATCATAAATCACAAAATATCTAGCATAAGAGCATAGAGAAAGTATAGTCAAATATAGACCATGAAGCAAGAAACACATACTATGCTAGAAAAACATCAACAAAAACAAGTAAGCTCAAATAAGCTTAAGAAAGCTATATAAGGTCTCTTTTGAAATTTGAAAATCCGGGAGCAAATAGTTGAGACCTCGAAGTAAATATGTGCAATCAAATATCGAATAGTGCCTTTCAAGGAATCTAAAAATCCTCTTAATGGCACTTGTATGAAATACTTTTAAAAACACGCACATAGGCACATGGCAATACATATATCGAGTTTATAAGAGTAAGAAAAACACAAGTAAACGTACCTCGATAGTTTATGCCTTTCTAGACAAATAATGACGTAAATGGCCATTTGTGAAAATATACGAATCCTACACAATTCTTAAAACAAGTCTAGGACAAATTATCATGATAAAAGTGTAGGCTTAGAAATATCACAAGTAAGCTCATGCCATAAAAATCCATATGAGATGATAAGACATTATAGTCAAAAAAAAATGCACAAGAGTTTTAAAAACATCATATAAGGTCTTCTTTTTTTCCAAAATACTTTTAAAAGCACAAATATATATTGAAGACCTCAATTTAAAAACAAAATACTTGAAAACTCATTTTGCAAATAGATACAAATAAAACATGCATAGCAAATTAAAATGCATATTTAAATAGGGAGATACGGGTTACCAATTACGCCGATTCCATGGGTTGTGCCGTTCCCATTGTTGATGATATCTTCCCCTTGAGAAGTCACTTTGTTGATGATGACTTCTTCGATTATTCCATTCCCAAGGTTTGTTACCTTCCCATTGTTGATAATGTCTTTCTCTTGAAACTTCATTTTGATGACGTCTTTGCCATTTCCAAGGATTGTGCTCTTCCCGTTTTTGATTGTATCCTTTTCTTGGAAATTGTCTTTGTTGAAAATATTTTCTCCTTCTTTGATCAAATGAAACGGTCATTTGATGCCTTCTTGGCGGTATGAATTTTCTTCGATCATTATTTCGCCGGGTACCTAATATAACATCGTTTCGTGGTACCCTCATGTGTTTGGGTCCTTTGGGATTAGCTTTGAGACTTTTAGGTCTCCAATGATAATTAGAGCTATTTCTAGCCCGACAAAAATTAGCCGTATGACCCTTTTTACCGCAATAAAAACATGTAACAATTTTTGGAGCATAATGACCAACATGCTTAGAGACTTGATTTCTTTTCACAAGATTAACAACAATAGGCTCATTTTCAAGTTCTCGTTTCAAATTATCACAACTAAGAACATCAACATTATTGGTCAATTTATTGGTACCCAAGTTGGATTTAAGTAAATCATTTTTCATGCATTTCATATCCTCAACAAGAGTACTATTTTCTTTCTCAAGGTTTCTAACCTTATCAAGTGTGGTGGTGTGAGCACATGATAGTGATTCATAGGAAGTAAATAAACTATCCTTATCATTTTTCAAAACAATGAATTCCTTTTTCAAATTTTTGTACTTAACAAGCAAGTTTTGGAATTCATCTTGTAGCTCATCAAAATCGTTTTGTAAATCACTATAATCATTAACATAAGAGGTAGATGGTTTAGAACTTACCTCGTCTTCTTCTTTGATGCCCATAAGGCATTTTTCGACTTCATCATAGGAAGTTGTAAAAGGCTTGTTCCTTGAATTTGACTTTGTATCCCTTTGAGAAGTAGATGCTTTTGTTTGACTCCTTTCATTTGCATATACTTCATAGATGGCTTCTAATTTTTGCCATGCTTCATGTGCCGATCGAATACCTACAATATGGTCATATTCCAAATTAGTAAGTGAACAATGCAAAATGTTTAGAGCCTTACCATTTAAAGAGATGATTTTCTTCTCTTCATCATTGAGCTCTTTGAAGCCTTTGGTGGTGTGTGGTGTGTCCTTCGTCGGAATGGATTCTCCATTGATGACGGTGTTCCAAATGTCGAACCCGCAACCTTGTAAATAACATTCCATTCTTTCTTTCCAAAATGTATAATTTTTGGAATCAAACCGAGGTGGCTTGGTGGTGGAGGCGCCGGAGAGGTGAGCTTCATTCGTAGCCGTCGATCGTTCCTCTTCACTCGCGATGTGAAACGAGCTTGCCAAAGAGTTTGGCTCGATACCACTTGTAAGTCAGCGGCTACGATAATCTAGAGGGGGTGAATAGATTATCTCCATCTTTTGATTCGCCCTCTTTTTAAAACCGAATGCGCCAAGATAATAACAAAGGTGCGGAATGTAAAAAGCACACGTCGATTTATAGTAGTTCAACCCACCTAGGGCCTAATCTACTACCACCCCAGTATCTCCGGGATGGGTTTCGGAAAAGAAAAAAGATTTTATTAATAATTACCACAATTATTACAACAAAATCTTACACCTACACCTTGAAGAGTACCACACTCTTCTTCAACACCACCTTTGAGATTACCACAATCTCACTTGAAGATTACCACAATCTCCAAACGGCACCTTGTGAAGATTACCACAATCTTCACCTTTGAAGAGCACCACACTCTTCAATATCTCAACAAGAAGATCACCACAATCTTCTCACACCTAACACCTAGATCATCCAAGTGTGTTCTTACCACAAGAACACTCACAAGGATATCTTGTGTTTGAATGATAACCAAAATCAAGATTACAACTCGATAATTGATAATACAATGTAGTGCAAGTGTAATCAAGAATAGCCTAGACCTCAAGGATGTGAAAGTGAATAGCTAGGCAAATTACAACAAGAAATATGACAAAGTAAGAACAAAAGCTTTCTTGAGTGTATCTTGTTGTGTTGTAGTTTTCTCTCTAGTTGTTGTGCTTCAAATCTTCCTCTATTTATAGGAGATGTCTTGTACATGATAGGCTCCTCTTGGGAACAAGATTTCTGTAAAAAATTGCAAGACAATTGATCAATAGAGCTGTTAGAAATCAACTCCACAAATTAAGGAAATGTGTCTGCTGTCAAACGGTCAGAATTTTGCTGTCAAAGCATAGGGCGACCGGTCGCACAGAAATAGACGTTAGAAAAAGAGAATACACATTTACACAGGGCGACCGGTCGACGTCTACCTCGACCGGTCGACCTATGCCTCAACCGGTCCCCCTCATGGGTTTGGAAGAAAAAAACGTCCTGTTTCAATTTTGCAGTGCGGGGCCGCTCTCTATAGTCGGCCGGTCACGGGTACCGTGCCCTCTATGGGGTGACCGGTCACCTCACCAATTTCAAAGCAGGAAGTTTTCTGTTTTGCACAACTTTCAGGGTACGGGTTGCCTATACGGTGACGGTTGACCTCAAAACAAAAGTGTTGTCCAATATTTTATCGAAAATAAACTCCAAGAAATACTCCGAAAAATAGTAAAAACATTTTAGACCGATCGGGAGTATTAGGACAACATTTAGGGACATTGTTTAGATGTAAAAACACATTGACATAAAATCACTAAAAGCGTTGTCCAATTTAGTCGAAAACAAACTTGAAGAAATACTCCGGAAAATATTAAAACCATTTTAAATCATTTAGGAGTATTTGGACAACCTTTAAAAACATTGTTTTGGTGTAAAGACAAAATCATCAAAATCATGATAAAACCATTTATCAAACAATATTTACTTTGTGACTATATTATCTTGTGCAATAATTTATAAGAATATATATGTAAAAAAAAAAGTGACAATATATATAGTGAATATATACATGCGTGTATAATATAGAATCATATATATGCAAGTGGCAGAAGAAGACAAAAGCATTTTAGGATAACGGGATAAGTACATACGATATATATCTATATGTATGTATACGTATATATGTATCTAGCTTAACTCCTAAGTTTCTGTAATGATTAGGTTACAAATATATAAATATATATCATCTATATATGTTTGTAGCATTACGTACACACACAAACTAATATAGTATATTATATTACATATAAATCCAGTTAACATATATATTTGCGGGCTCCATTAATTTACCTAAGAGATAAGCATATAGCTAGGCATGTATATATATGAGTGTAGTATGGAATTCTATGGGAATAACATTAACACACACGAACCGGCAATAAAGGAAGAAAAGGGGAATTAATAAGAAAACTGTGGGAATAGTACTCGATCGGTCAAGGAAAGAAAAGAAGAAAAGGAAAAGTGTAAGGAATAAAAGAATAAAAAAAAGAAGACGAAAAGGGCAGGAAAGAGCGGGAGAAGTCGGCTACTTAAGGAACACAAGCAGTAGCTTTGGTGCCTTGATTGCGTCTTTGCTCGATCTGAACCAAATGTGGGTAAAATGTCATTTTTACTAAGAAAATTAGATTTGCTTATAATTTTATAAATTTCATGGCATTAGCTATTTCATGAACTTCATGACATTAAACTATTTCATAATTTCACGGTATACGCTAATTTCACGATATAAAATTGTTCTAGATTGTTTTCTTTTTGTTAAGGAAAAGATAAATTTTATCATGCACGATTTGAATTTACATTTTCGCTTGCATTATAACTCTTGTAATTGTCTGACTTGGTCTTTGCGCAAATAGATGTCATTTTGACAAAATATTGACTATTTGAGTCTATTGCGGTGTGGGTAGGTTAGACGATGGATCGAACAGGTTGCCTGTGGTCCCTGTTTAACTACCCATGTGCCTATTCCCATTTTCTGGTCGGGCCGGAGACGGCGGCGGAATTTGGGTCGTAGAATGGTATATTCCGGAATATGACGATCTCTGGGTAAAAAGCCCATAGCTAAAGAGACGTCGAGCCAACTGGGAGGGATAAGGTGACTGGGCTTCGGCCAAATGTTGTTTAGGAGTTATAAGGAGAACGAACTGGTTCTGTGTCTGATCAACACCGACCCAACGTTTACTGTTCCGGGACTGACTGACTGTCTATTTTTAAAAAATTGAGATATCTCTATTTGAAAAACAAAACCTTTACTTCAATATTGAGATATCCATTATCTGTGTGAAAGCAAAATATTTACGGTACCCGATTAACTGTGTCCTTTTCATCATTGCTAGCATTAAAACTGATTGATCATTTTGGTAAATGAATCTTCTGTGACCATTATCATATATATCTTTTTAGCACACTAAATACCTTGATCAAGCAAAAAGAAATATTTTCGTTATGAATTACACAACTATTGCATTCCCCTACCCCAATCCACTGGGCTCGTTTTGCTCACCCCACGACTTTTGTAAAACTTTTCAGAGACTGAATATTTTGAGATCAACGAGACCTGCATGAGACTTCCATTCAGGATGAACCCAACCAATTTGTCAGCCTTTGAAAATTTTAATTTTGTAAAGATAGGTTACTTGCAACTCTATTTAAATTGTATAGATTTGTGGTTCCGATGTATTTATAGTTTTTTGTACTTTAGATAACATCTCTTGTCGACATTAAGCGTGTAATTATCAATATTGTACTTCGTTGGATTTTATTCTATTGGAGAAATTGGGGCGTGACATTGTCTGTATATGAATGAAGAGAATCGACGATATTCATGTATATACTTATAAATATATGGATATTTTGATACACACAATTAAAAGTTATACATATACATATATAACTGACCAATGATTGTATATAGTTACATGTGTATATATATACACGTGTAAATATAAAAGTAAAGACAACTTGTTCGTACATAACTAAAACATTAAGTAGCATATTCGTAAATAACTTAAATTAAAGATAGCAGTTCTGCAATAACCATATCAATAAAGAAATATCCGTACATATATAAGTAAAGATAACATATAAACGTACATAATTAGTAAAATACTAATTAGTAAAATACTAAATTCCAATTTGTATGCACGTCGTCTCACGTTGTACAATGAGTATAATTACGACCATAATTAGTAAAATACTAAATTCCATTTTGTTGGCTAGAAATATTCACAAAAACAAAGCAAATAAAATAAAAAATAAAAATTGATTGTCCTTGTTTTCTACAAATAAATCACTTAATTTCTTTAACCCTTCTTCCACTTGCAACTCAAAATTTAACCTTCATATTAATTCCTTTGTAATTTAATAAACAAATCTATTAGGGAAACTTCAAAATTAGCCAATGACATATTTCATGAGTTAAGTAAGTAACGATAATTTGAAGATATGAAGAATTTCTAGTGTCCTTGTAATATAAAAATAAAACTAAGATAAAAATTCATTTAAGAGGGAAAAAGCCCTTTGAAAAAATTTATATTTTTAAAATATGAAGAGAAATGGCAATTAAAAACAGAATCTGAAATACAGATTTTACAGAACAGATACATAAATTTTCAAACTGGCCACTAATGACATTCTATTTTCTTACCATATCATTTCATACCATTATACAAGGTAACCAAGCATGGCAATTCAAATTGCTGACATTTTTTTCCTAAAAAGCACATTAGAAAAATCTCATTACATTAATACCTATTATTCCCTTATGTGCTATTGTCTATTTAAACCAGCCCTCCCAACCAAGACTATGCATCCCACATCCCTAATTTCTTTAATTTCTATATTTTTGAAGTAATTACTCTGTTTTAACACACATAATATCTGAAAATGGAGTCTCACTCACAGGAGAAGAACAATGGTTCTGATACTGTCCCGACCGTTCAGACAAAGGTTGATTCATGTGAAAAAAATGATTCACAAAACCAAGAACATGGGTCTCTAAGCATTAAGGTAGTCTTGCTAATTTTAATCATCTTTAGCATATTACTGGTTTATATATAATCTCATCTTCATGAAGCTTTAGAATTCTGTTTTTTTTTATAATTTAATAGGATAATTACAAAAACGCCCCCAAGTTTTGGGCTAGTTACAAAAAAAAATCCAGAGATGTTTCAAAATTACAAAAAGGTCTGATATTATCTTAAATTTAAGGGGTTAAATGTAATATTTCTACAAATATAAGGGTGGTTTTTTTGAAATGCTTTTTGCTTATGAAGGAGGAAGATGTAAGCAGAATCAAATCTTAAGGGCCTTTTTGTAATTTTCAAAAATCTCTGGGTTTTTTTTTGTAATTAGCCCAAACCTCAAGGGTTTTATGTAATTATCCCTAATTTAATGTGTTCCAATCTATGGCATTGGTGTGACGAGTTGCAGTGTTATACTCCTATATGGCTTATATGGCTTTGTGGTGCTGTGAATTTAATTTCCAATCTTACTGGAAAATATATCTTTTTTATCCCCTTTTCTTTAATGCATGTACTCTGATTTCTTTTGAGTTTTTGTTGTATATGTACTTGATGTCTAAGTCTAAATGCTAATTCAACAGTAAGGATAAAAAAAAGGACGAAGAGGTAAAAGGAGAAATAATTAAGAAACAAGTTATCTCAACAAATAAATGTACGTGCAACCTAAAATTATGTACATGGTGATATTTGGTAATTTCCAAGACAATTCATAAATTCATATGTGGATGACTATCATATTTGCATTATGTTAATTATGTGTTTGGCTTAAATTTATGGAGAAATATAAAGAACTTGTGAACTTTTAATAAATCTTACTATTTTTGAATTGCAACAGAAACCAGAATCGTGAAAGAAATGTCCAAATGACAGCGCGCCTAGATCTCCATCTACGGTTGGTGGGGCTACAGAGGTAAAACTAATGCTTCTCTTTTTCTCCTTAAATTTTCTCAATCTCACACGAATTAAATCAATTTTGGTCTTTAATTTTGTCCGAGGCTAATTAACGTTAGCGACGGATATTCTGTCGTTATTCGGTTGGTAATTAAATTATGATATCTTACAAGAGAATCTCTCATGTTTTTGTTGTTGTTCATCTAAAAATGGTACATGGTAATTTTTGATAATTAATTTCTTGGATAATCCCATAAAATTCATATATGGATGGCCCATCATATATATATATATATTTTTGTATTACTTTAATTATGCGGTTGTCTTTAATGGAGAAACAAAAGAACTTTAAACAGTTTCATTTAATAATATTAATATACTTTGATTGCAGCGAAAACCAGAATCGGGTGAGGCATTTTCAAATAATGAAAGAGCTATGGTTGTTTGGACTGCAGAGGCAAGAATACTGTTTCTCTTTTGTCCCTTTAATTTATTTAATCTCAAAAGAAATATTTTCTAGTCTTCAGGTGTCTGCAAACATGGTTTGTCTCTAAAGTTGATGTGTTTCATGATATTCGTGCATGCTTATGAACTTACCATATATGTCTTAGCTTCTTATTTGTTATCTATTTCCTCATGAATCTGTGTATGGAAATGCTTAAATTGTTTCACTAACATAGAGATGTTTTGTTCCACCACAGCAACAACAACCGATACCAAGCACGGCAGAATCGTCACGCAAAAGAAAGCGTATGACGCAAGGAAACGATGAATTATTTTTTAGACTTTTCAAGTTTCCAGATTGTGGTGAAGAATATCTCTTGGAGATGCATGAGGTATACATATGTATACTTCCAACCCTAATTAAATTAATCAATGTGTACTTTTGAGTTAGTTTTCCTCACGTTTTATCTAACACTAGTTAAATACATATAGCCCGCAGCAGGTGGTATTGATAGATTCCACGTGATGGTTTACGAGGAAGATAATAAATGGATAGTGCATGTATATGATCTTCTACCGGGAGAACACGTGGTGCTCCCATTGTTAGAAGACCCAAATTCTCCTATGTTTCTGAAAAAAAATTGATATTCCCCTACAAGAGCGTCTCGTGGGATGGACTGTGGAGAAGAGAAAACGAGACAACGAAAAACAAGATAAGGTACTTTGTACTACTATTTTTTCCAGTCCTTAACAGTGGTTGGCTTAACTGAAGCGAATGCGTAAAAAAAAAAGATACCCTAGAGCCTAGAGGTTTAGGTTAATTACAAAAAAAAAAGCATAAAAAATTTCGTTAGATTTTATTCTGTATTACACTTTATCCTCTTCATAAGTAATAACATTTCAAACACGTCCCTCACACATTTGTAAAAATATTCCCCATTACATTTAACAAATAATCTCATCTCAAGCGGCTTTTTGTAATTTTCAAACATCTCTGGGTTTTCTATAATTAACTCAAACATCAGGATAGTTTTTATAATTATCCCTCAGATTTTTATCTAATAAATTGTAGATTATATAAAAGATAAACATACCTCCCAATTTCCACAATAATTGCTCTATTTCGACAGTTTTATTATCATCGGGGCAAACAGTCCCGATCCTTTGTTGAGGTGACATCATTTATCCTGTACTCCAACAAATTGAAGGATCTGACAATACCTACTGTAACGCCCCAGAAATTTGGAGCCGCTACGCAACAGATAACTCATGCCAGTTCTCCCATTTGAGAATACAATCCACCAAATATTTGAGCAATATTAATTCTCGAATAGACGTAGTTCTTCATAACCTCTCGGAACCAGAGTCAATAGTCGCAGCGGAAATACTATTACAATCCAATTTCTAAACGAAAAAGGTCTTACGCCCCTCTATTACATCAAACATAGTAAATTGTTCATAAAAGAAATTTAAGACTAGATTGACGAACTAAGTCTAGGGATTACTCCGTCGCATGGTCATCTTTGTTGACATCTTCATAATATGGTGGATCATCATCTGGCCGTTGAAAAAGGTGGGGGTGAGACAAAAATTCTCAGTGGATGGGTAATCGTGTGTAAGTGTGGCTTATATAGATGCAGGAAAAACAGTTATATGAAGAATGCAGGATTCATGATGCGTGCGTCACACGCGATTCACAAGCAACGTGGTATTCAAAATAATATAGCTTTATATAGTTTGATGAAAATAGTTCATGAATCATGATCATTCAAGCACTATGAATGCGTTGTAAGTAGTTCAAGTAGTGGTTGCGTACGGAGTGTAACGCCAACCCAAGCAAGTAATGATTGCTTACGGAGTGTAATGCCAACCCAAACAAGTAATTCAAGTAGTGGTTGCGTACGGAGTGTAACGCCAACCCAAGCAAGTAGTAGTTGCGCACGGGGTGTGACGCCAACCAAATGGGTCCGAGTAACTCAGAATCGTGTGGACCAGACAGCGATTCCTTCGTTCTTCCTTGTAACTCCCCGAGCAAGATTGTTCAAGACAAGTCACATTATCACTCCATAGGCAAAGACAAATCCACAATAGAGCTAGCTAGGCCCGGATTGTCATAATCGCGATTATACCTCAAGTACTACGACCCGCTTCCCTTGGACAAACTCCGTCCCTCAGTTGCGGGATTAGGACGATGGGGCTGGAGAGTGGAATAGCAGCCGAGCTGCCCAGTTCCATCCCCGACGTATCCATTCCGACTATGAGCTCGACACACCAAGTTAACTCAAGCGCAATTAGATTCATGAAGTTCATATCATGTCAACAAGGTAGTCGAGTAAAAAGAAACATGATGATACATATAAACAACAGTACAAGATATCAACAAAAGTTAAGTTTAAATTTGTCCAAAGGCGAGGAAGTCGCCACGCGTAGTGCGTATAGTCCGGGAATTTTCAAGAAAATATGGAAGTATAATTAAATCATAATTAAATCAAATTTAGGACTGTAGAGAAGAAAATATTTTATTTTGGGATCCTTGATAAAAGGAAAATTTTGTAAATAGTCTCATTTCTTGGAAAAAATACTTATCGAGTCAAAAATTGAATAAGTCCTAGTCTCGACCTCGGAAAAATGTAAGGTCAGTTTATAAATTCTTAAAATTGTTCAAAGATTCAGTTTTCAAAGGGTTTGGGTCGAGGTTTTTGGAAAATTTCAGTTTGGACCCTTCTTTTGTCAAAAATGTAATTTCCGGACCCGAACTTAAAAATTTTGGATCTCACAAATCGGGAGAGCTTTTGATGTGATTCCAATTTTAAAATATCATGTATAACATTTGGATATTGGGACAAAAGCAGTTTTGAAATAGGGTCGGTTTAAGTCCCTTAATTTTTACAAATTTTATTTCTAGTCCAAAAATTCGGTTTTTGCCCTTAAGGGTTTATTTGGTATTCGTTTGTTATGAAACTTGAACCATGAGTTCAAAATGTGTTTATAAAAGTTTCCAGGTGTACGGGACATTTTGTTTCTAGAAATTGCATTTTAGTCCTTAGAGATTGGAATTTTACACTTTAGTACTTAAAGTTTCAAAAATAGGTTTTCTCAACCAAAACCACTTTATCCTTTTAAAATTTCTCAAAATATAAGTTTTTCAGTTTGAGAAAGTCAAATTTCGAAATTTTCAGAGGGGTCCCTGAACAGTTTTTAAAAATTCATTTTTGCCCCTTAAACTTTCAAATTTCCACATTTGAGTCTCTAAAATTCGAAGGATGGGTTTTCTTCTCTCAAAACTTTTATACTATTATTATTAACTTAAAATATTATATTTTACAATTAATACAGTCCAAAAGTTCGAAATTTACAGATTGGTCCTTGGACAGTTTTCGAATTTACGGTTTAGTCCTCAACTTTGCAAAAATTGCATAAATGACATGTTTGTTCAAATTCGAGCACAAGGTCATATTGTCCAGAATATATATCAAGTATAGAACATTATTTTGAGCATATAACACATTCATTAACACATTAATCAAGGGATGAACAAGAAATCAAGATATATATGCAAGTATGTCCCTATTGTGCAAGAAGTCAAAATCATGCTTATTTTTGTGAAACTTCTTGAACTTGATACATATCAAAAAATTACATGTAATATATATATATATATATATATATATATATATATATATATATTAATTTAAAATATTTTCATGCACTACATGCATTTTATGAAAATTATTTGCCTATTTTTGAAAGATTTTTCACCCACCTCGAAGTAGTTTTTCTCGGGTTGATCTACAATGGAGCCTTCTTCCTTGTATCAACTTTTTGACTTAAGCTCTTGAAGGTCAGCCCCTAAATGGTATCCAAACTATATTTTGGTGTTAAAATTAAAGTCTCAAGTCCAAAGAAAATAAACTAGGACCAAATGGCTACTACTTACCTCAATGTCTTCAAGTAGTCTCTAAAAATGGAAATTTTCCTTCAAGCTTTTAACCTCAACTTGAGATAATGTAGGTCAGCCCCTAATCTCCAAAAATTCATATCCTTGAGTCAAAAATTAATTCTTCATGTTGTCAAGAGAAAAAAATACTAAAACCATAATTTTCTCACCTTAAAATGTGTAGTCTTGAATTTCCTCTTCAAGCTTGTAGTCAAGTCTAAGACTCTTAATTCTTCAAGAATAATATTCTAGGAGTACCTAACAATAAGGATTCATCATGTTAGGAATTGGAGGTAGATGTTGGAAGTTTCAAGAAGATAAAATGAAAATGGAAGACAAGATTTTTCTTACCTTAGTTGTTGGAATTTTTGATCCTATGAGAGTAAGATGAAGAGATCTTTTGTGTTCTTGTGTTTAAGTGTTAGGTGAAAGTGTATTGAGAGAGTTTGTGGGTTGTAGGAGAAATAGATGAATTTTTTTCTTCCCAATCTTGAAATGACCGATTTTTGTTGTGTAAGAATTGGAGAGGATTTTTATTTTGTTTTGGTTAAATGATGAGTTAGGATAATAATTGGGGAAATTAGGACATAAATTAATAGCTAGGATACTTTCTTAGGGACAATTGGCCAAAAGCTAGGTTTTAGGGGAATCATTTTGTTTTGTTTGACCAAGATGTAGTGAGATTTGTAGAGAAACTTTTAAATTGTAGGCTTGCAAGATATAAAATAAAATAGAAATGAATTTATCAAATTTTTTTTTTCTGTACAATAATTAACTAGTTGGGAGAACAAAATGATAAAAATAGTGGTAGAAGAAAAATTGAGTTATTTTCCCCATTTAAAGTGGTAATTTCGAAAATTAGGGGAATAAGAAAAATATTTGGTTTCTTTTCTTTATAAAATTGAGGGAAAAAAATAAAATGTATAAATATCCATAATTAAATATTTAGAAATTTAAATTTAAAGATGTGAAATAAGAAATGTGTATTTTAAAAATAAATTGGAAGTTGATTGGGATGAATTATAGAATAAGAAGAAATATTTGGATAAGGGTCGAAATGTACTCCTAAATTATCGAGGGTCTAATATTTCTAAAGTCGAAGTTAACCGACCAAGTATTAATATTAGTAGAAAATATAAAATCGTTAAGCTCAAAAATGAGGAAGGCGTAATTGACGTTGGAAGAAATAAATAAAAGTCGGGTCGTGTTTCATTAATAATAGGTTCGTGATAAATAGCCGAATAAATAAATCACTACACAACATCGTATCTCACCTTGTTAAAATTTGGGGCCTCACACCTACCAGTGTTACACAAATTTCACAAAATCCTTGTGTAAGTAATTCTTAATTTCCATTTTTTTAAACCGTAATTTGCGCCAAGAAACAAATTGATGATATATATATTAGAGTTGAAATTTGCTATTAATTTGGTCACATGCAGGAGGCAGATGCAATTGAAGCAATGATGATAATATCATCTTTTGAACCTTGCAATAAGGACTCATCAAGTACTGATTTGGCTGCGGAAAAAGAGACTTCAAATCCTAGCCCATTGCACGATAATCTTGGACAAGAACCCACTAATATTCAATCAAATGTGGCTCAAGGTACTTTAACCTATGTACTCATTTTTGCTCTCTAGTTTGGGATAATTACACAAATAC
Source organism: Rehmannia glutinosa (assembly GCA_016081115.2). Taxonomy (NCBI): domain Eukaryota; kingdom Viridiplantae; phylum Streptophyta; class Magnoliopsida; order Lamiales; family Orobanchaceae; genus Rehmannia; species Rehmannia glutinosa. Next base: position 1,511,342 of record JABTTQ020001347.1, read on the forward strand.
CCCTGAGATTTGAGTTAACTACAAAAACCCAGAGATGTTTCAAAATTGCCAAAAAAAAAAAATAAATAGGTTTGATTATGTCTTAAATTCATGGGTAACTGTAATATTTTTTATGATTGTTAGGGGGTTTTGAAATATTTTTTTGCTTATGAAGGAGAAAATGTAAGATGGAATCAAACATCAAAAGGGGTTTTGGCAATTTTAAAAAAAAATCTGATTTTTTTTAATCAACTCAAACCTCGGGAGGGTTTTTGTAATTATCCCTTCTATTTTGATGGCCGGCTTAATTGCATTTTTGGTCCTATAAATATAAGGAGCTGACATATTTAGCCCTGTATTTATTGTGTGTAGCAAATTTGGTCTCATATGTATTATAAATTGGCATATTTGGTCCTATAAGTATGCTATGTAGCAATTTTGGTCCCCAAAATTTTGATTTTTGTGCAATTTTGGTCCTATAAGTTCTAAGTTTATGCAATTTTGGGCCTGAAATGATGAAATATGACTTACCCATTTGGAGCCCAAATTGCACAAAAATGAAAATTTAAGGGACCTAAATTGCTACATAGCATACTTACAGGACCAAATATTAGGGGTGTCAATCGTGTCGTGTTTCGTGTTCGCGGGCCGTGTTCTGGCACAGGTATAACAGGTCTGACACGGACACGAACACGACCCGTTTAATTATTCGTGTCAAGATACACGACACGAACACGACCCGTTTATGACACGGGTAACCCGAACACGACACGAAAAACCTATATAATTTTAATTTGACACGAAAAAAATAAAAAAATGGAGAAAAGGATAAAATTATAAATAAGAAATACATTAAATTATTAAAAAATATTAATAAATGCATTTAATAATTTTTCCATCATCATATAACCAATTAAAATATCATAAAATATTAAAATAATGTGTCATTATAAAATTAAATGGGTTAAATAGGTCAATCGTGTCGACCCGCGGGTCGACCTGACCTGACCTATTTATTTTCCGTGTTAATCGTGTCCGACCTGATTTTGACCCGAACCTGCTAAGGGTTGTACCTGTACCTGCTAAATTCGTGTTAGGTTCGTGTCGGGTTATCGTGTCGTGTCACAAATTAATGCCCCTACCAAATATGCTACTCATTTGAATTTACAGGACCAAATATGCCACTCCTTGACCAAAATTGCAATTAAGCCTTTGATGATCTATATTGATATTAGTTAATTGGATTAACGGACATGTCTGGTTATACCGTATTAGCATGGCAGATGAATGAAACTTCTACTGTTGGGGTAGAAGAAGGGAATGGGACTGCAAAACCCTATTTGGACGAGGATATGACAAAAAGCTAAATTACAAATGATGGCAATGAGAAAAATGAACTGATGATGTTAGAAGGTTCAGAAGATGGAAAACAGAATAAAGTTGTCTCCGCAGAAGCGTCAAAGGGAGATAATACTAGAGCTAATGAATTTATTGATTATTTTTACGATATTTTTGAAGACGAAGCTCCATAAAATATGAATGAAATATTGGGGGATCCAAAACAGAATAATTATTGAATTTAGTTGTTCCATTTAGTACTATGTATTTAATTTTTTTAGCATTCCCCAACACTTAATGTCGAATTTGTAACTTTATTGAAGTTTAAATTTAATTTTTGTTCTATACATTGTATTTGTTGAATGACACAAAAATCTCAATTAAATAAGCATGCTTATGAATTCATTGAAGTCAAATAATTATTATTATATAAGTAATAATCCATGCATGTCATGATAGTACGTTGCCAAGAATCTATATCTATATGTTGATATATAACATTGATAATAGAAATAATAAGAACAGGTCTTTTGTGAGACAGTGTGAGACCGTGAGACGATTATACTTTTAGTATAAAAAGTGATATATTTAAGTGTATTTAGACAAGTATCACTTTTTTACACTAAAAATATCAGTTTTTACACTAAAAGTATCACCGTCTCATGGTCTTACATCGTCTTACACAAGTTTTTTCAAAAAAAATTAAATAAATGGAATGATATATATTGGTACGATGAATTACTGAAACAACTTACTTAGATTAGTTAAATTCATAAGAGAGAAGAAATGCAAAAAGCTATGCATTGTATCCTTCACGATGCATGTGAGCTCAAGGCCTGACATATGTTCTCCTTTTGGATAGCATATTTGCATACAATTTAATAGCCTGACCGCGAGAGTACAGATCAACACACAAAGTGGAGTAGGCTGATAGAAAACAAAAAAAAAAGCATATAAACTATAAATTAATTTTTTTAAATTTTATATGAAATTAGCGGAAAATACCCCTAGCTCCCCCATGGTTTGCATAATTCATACATGAAAGCATAGATGAAAATGTCCACAACCTACTATTGGATAATTTAATATGTTACTCTATCTGCGATTCTTTACGTGTCTAGCTAGTGAAATATTGAGTACTAAAAAGCTTTGGATCCACAAATTTTGCATCCAACTTAATGATTTCTCTAGTGCAATATAAATATAAGAATATACACATATATATATATATATTTCATAGTATTGTGTTTGTGGTATTATGTTCTATGATTTGAAATACATGTTACATTGAAAACAAGTTAAGAAATATTAAATACAAAAATAAAATAAAATAAAATTTTAAAAACAGTATTAGTTAAGTCTAATAAATTGAGAATCATTAACAATATTAGGTAACGATGGTTGAAAAACACCTTAACCATCAAATCAAATATTTAGTATGCTTTTCTTTTTCGGTTGGCCCATGACGTCTTCAATTATAGATTACGTCAACCTATACAAATGAAATAACATGTTACTGGAAAATGGCAAAAATAGATTTTGTCGTCCTCCAAGTAGACGAATCCAGACATTTGGTCCTCATTTTTAGGTTTTTTGATATTTATCATGTAATTAAAACAATTCAGACATTTAGTTCGGTCACTACTTATAGCAGGTTAAGGTGATCGACTGTGCTGATATAGATTTTTTTTAATCGAAAACTTATTTGTTTCACTCATTTTTCGCTCATAGGAAGTTAGAAAAAAATACTCTCTTCAATTTATATTATATAAATATAAGATTCACTTTATATAAAAGTAAAACAAAAATAGTTAACACATATTTAAATTATTTATTTATCTGAAAAAACACAAAGTAATTTATGTTCATTTATGAAATATGTAAATACCTTATTTCTTTTATAAGATTACATGCATCCTTTACATTTTTTTATTTCTTTAGAAATTTTCCTAAAAAAGTACAATCTTAAAAATCAATTTGCCCCATTATTTGATTTCTTCGTAGCCCACTATACTCTAATCGTCCCTAAAAAATGAAGAAAGCTATGACATAACATAATAATATTACATTGAGATTGTGGAGACTTTGTATGCTGACTATAAATAAATTTCTACATATTTGTAGATAGATAGATTAATAAAGTCTCTATCTATTCGTATATGAATTGAGAGTATTAACGGCATGCACATGTATACTAATAAATGCACGGTTGTGTTGATATAAATGCACAAGTTTAAAGGTCTTATATACATAATTGAACAATGATTGTATACACTTACACGTGTATACTGTTTGATAAATGGTTTTATCATGATTTTGATGATTTTGTTTTTATACCAAAACAATGTTTTTAAAGGTTGTCCAAATACTCCTAAATGATTTAAAATGGTTTTAATATTTTCCGGAGTATTTCTTCAAGTTTATTTTCGACAAAATTGGACAACGCTTTTAATGATTTTGTGTCAATGTGTTTTTACATCTAAACAATGTTTCTAAATGTTGTCCTGATACTCCCGATCGGTCTAAAATATTTTTACTATTTTTTGGAGTATTTCTTGGAGTTTATTTTCGATATAAAATTGGACAACACTTTTATTTTGAGGTCAACCGGTCGCCGTATAGGGCAACCCGTACCTGGAGATGTTTTTAGAAATAGAAAATGAGACGGAGATAATATTGGAGGTCGGCCGCCTGGCGTCGGCGGTCCGTCAGTCGGCCGTCGCGCCATGGTGCGGACGGTGCACCTGCAAGTCATGTCTTGAAACAGAACTTCATTTCTTTGATTAAACAGCAAGGGGGACCGGTTGGGGTGTAGGTCGACCGGTCGAAGACCCCCCTGACCGATCGCCCCTTGTATTTTTGCTGTGTTCTTTCTTTTTCTCTTATCTTGTGACACGTCGCCCTCAAGTTTGACAAAAATCGACCGTTTGACAAAGATACAACTTTCCCTTAATTTGTGGGATGGATTTCTAACAGACTCTTTTCTTCAATTGTCTTGGTATTTTTTACAGAATTCATGTCCCCAAGAGGAGCCTATCTTGTACAAGACATCTTCTATAAATAGAGGAAGATTTGAAGCACAACAATAAGAGAGAAAACTACAACACAACAAGATACACTCAAGAATACAATTGTTCTTACTTTGTCTTATTTCTTGTTGTAATTTGCCTAGCTATTCACTTTCACATTCTTGAGGTCTAGGCTATTCTTGATTACACTTGCACTCTATTGTATTATCAATTATCGAGTTGTAATCTTGAATTTGGGTAATCATTCAAACACAAGATATCCTTGTGAGTGTTCTTGTGGTAAGAACACACTTGGGTGATCTAGGTGTTAGGTGTAAGAAGATTGTGGTGATCTTATTGTTGAGGTGTTGAAGAGTGTGGTGCTCTTCAAGGGTGAAGATTGTGGTAATCTTCACAAGGTGCCGTTTGGAGATTGTGGTAATCTTCAAGAGAGATTGTGGTAATCTCAAAGGTGGTGTTGAAGAAGAGTGTGGTGCTCTTCAAGGTGTTGGTGTAAGATTTTGTTGTAATAATTGTGGTAATTATTAATAAAATCTTTTTCCTTTCCGAAACCCATCCCGGAGATACTGGGGTGGTAGTAGATTAGGCCCTAGGTGGGTTGAACTACTATAAATTGACGTGTGCTATTTACATTCCGCACCTTTGTTATTATCTTGGCGTATTTGTATCGAAAAATAGGGATAAATCGAAAAGATGGAGATAATCTATTCACCCCCCCTCTAGATTATCGTAGCCGCTTGGACTTACAAGTGGTATCAAAGCCAAACTCTTTGGCAAGCTCGTTCCACATCGCGAGTAAAGAGGAACGATCATCGGCTACGAATGAAGTCTACCTTGCCGGCGCCTCCACCACCAAGCCACCACTATTCGACTCCAAAAATTATGCTTTTTGGAAAGAAAGAATGGAATGCTATTTACAAAGTTGCGGGTTCGATGTTTGGAACACCGTCATCAATGGAGAATCCATTCCGACGAAGGACACACCACACACCTCCAAAGCCTTCAAAGAGCTCAATGATGAAGAAAAGAAAATCATCTCCTTAAATGGTAAAGCTCTCAATATCTTATATTGTTCACTTACTAATTTGGAATATGACCATATTGTAGGTATTCGATCGGCACATGAAGCATGGCAAAAATTAGAAGCCATTCATGAAGTATATGCAAATGATAGGAGCAACTCAAAAGCATCTACTTCTCAAAGGGATACAAAGTCAAATCTAAGGAACAAGCCTTTTACAACTTCCAACTATGAAGTAGTTGAACAATGTTTTATGGGCATCGAAGAAGAAAACGAGGTATGTCTTAAACCCTCTACTTCCTATTATATTGTTATACAAAATGATTATAGTGATTTACAAAATGATTTTGATGAGCTTCAAAATGAATTCCAAGGCTTGCTTGTTAAGTACAAGAATTTGAAAAAGGAATTCAATGTTTTGAAAAATGAAAAGGATAGTTTATTTACTTCCTATGAATCACTATCATGTGCTCACACTACCACACTTGACAAGGTTAGAAACCTTGAAAGAGAAAATAGTACTCTTGTTGAGAATATTGAAGGCATGAAAAAGGATTTATTAAAATCCAACTTGAGTACCAATAAAATGTCCAATATTGTTGATATTCATAATTGTGATAAAGGACTTGATCATAAGCCTAATGTTGTTAATCATATGAAAAAGGATCAAGCCACTATGCATGTTGGTCATTATGCTCCTAAAATTATTACTTGCTTTTATTGCGGTAAAAAGGGTTACACGGCTAATAAATGTCGGGCTAGAAATAGCTCTAATCATTATTGGAGACCTAAAAGTCTCAAAGCTAATCCTAAAGGACCCAAACACTTGAGGGTACCACAAAATAAATTCTTGATAGGTACTCGGCGAAATAATGATCGAAGAAAATTCATACCGCCAAGAAGGCATCAAATGACCGTTTCATTTGATCAAAGAAGGAGAAACTATTTTCAACAAAGTCAATTTCCAAGAAGAGGATATAATCAAAAACGGGAAGAGCAAAATCCTTGGAAATGGCAAAGACATCATCAACTAGATGATTTTCAAAGAAGAAGAGACTATCAACAATGGGAAGGTAACAAACCTTGGAAGTAGAGTAATCAAAGAAGCCATCATCAACAAAGTGACTTCTCAAGGGGAAGATATCATCAACAATGGGAACGGCACAACCCATGGAAATGGCGAAATTGGTAAACCGTATCTCCCCATTTAAATATGCATTTTATTTTGTTGTTATGCATGTTTTTATTTGTGTCTTATTTGCAAAATGAGTTCTTCATATATTTTTTTTTAAAATTAAGGTCTTCAATATATATTTGGGTTTTTAGAATCATTTTGAAAAGGAGACCTTATATATTGCTTTTAAAACTCTTGTGCATTTTTGTAGACTTAAGTGTTTTATCATCTCATATGAATTTTTATAGCATGAGCCTACTTGTGATATCTCTTATTGCTTTGCCTACACTTTTATCATTATGATTTGTGCTAGATTTGTCTTACGAATTGTGTAGGATTTACATATTTTCAAAAATGGCCATTTACGTCATTTTTTGTCAAGAAAGGCATAAACTATCGAGGTACGTCTACTTGTGTTATTCTTACTCTTATAGACTCGATATATGTTTTGCCATGTGCCTATGTGCTTGCTTTTTAAGATATCTCAAAATATTTCATACAAGTGCCATTAAAAGGATTTTTAGATTTTTGAAAGGCACTATTTGTTATTTGATGGCACATATTTGATTTGTCAACTCTTGTTCCAATATTTCTTTTAAATGAGGTCTCAACTATATGCTATTGGTCTTTCAAACTTCAAAAGAGACCTTATATAGCTTTCTAAAGCTTGTTTGAACTTGCATGATTTATAACTCTTGATGTTCTTCTAAATGCATAGTATGTGTTTCTTGCTTCATGATCTATATTTATAGTGTCTATCTTCACTATACTTTTATGCAAGATATTTTGTGTTTGACAATTGAGGCATGCGATTACACTTGGGCTATTTTTCTTGCTTATACAAGAGATGCCTTTAATGAGTTTGTTGAGTTGTGTAGATCTATTGAGAATGAGAAAGAAAGTTCTCCAAATATTACTTACCTCAAAATATTTGGATGAAAATGTTCTATTGAAGAACACCATAGATCAATTGGATGCCCAATGATGATAGTAATGAAGAAGACAAATTCCTCAATTGATGTTCCAAGATAAATAGAATTGCAAGAGGAGCTAAAAGGAAATGATATATGGAAATAGATGCCATGTCTTCCATCACAAACGATCATAGATACAAAATGGGTACTCCGGAACAAACTCGATGATCAAGGAAACATTGTTCGAGCTAAGGCAAGGTTAGTAGCTCGAAGGTATTTTCGAGAAGAAGGTAATTGATTTTGATGTAACATTTGCACTCATAGCACATTTAGTAGCTATTTGCATTTTACTTGCCCATTCTTGTTTTAAGAAAATTTCAAGCTTTACCAAATGGATGTTAAATCCAATTTCCTCAATGGTTTTATTCTATGTAAAACAACCTCCGGGGTTTAAAATTTTTCTAGGCCAAATGTTGTTTATAATAGGCCTTGTATGGTTTAAAACAAGTACCCCGTATATGGTTTGATAGACTTAGCTATTTTTGCTAAATGGTTTTACAAGAGGTAAAGTTGATACTACTCTCCTTGTTTTTTTTAAAAAAAGGGGAAGATTGTTTACTTGTGCATATTTATGAGAATAGTTTTGGTGCTACTAATGAAAATTTTGTGCAAGAGATTTTTCTAAGTTGATGTAGGTGAACTTGAGATGAGCATGATGGGGGAGCTCAAAGTTCTTCATTGGACTTCAAGTTAATCAATGCCAAGAAGGTGGTTATAAATTCACAATCAAAGTATACAAAAATATCTTTGAAGATATTAGGCATTGAAGAAGGAAGAATCAACTCAACCTCTATGACTACCAATGTAGAGATTAACAAAGGTTGAGAAAGACATATCGGTCGACAAACTAATTCGAGGTATGTTTTCTTGTATTATTCCCATAGACTCGACATTCTATATGCCTTATGTCTATATGCTCGACTTCAAAAACTATCCCAACGAATCTCATTAAAGTGCCGTTAAAAGAAATTTTCAAATATTTGAAAGGCACTTCTTCTTATGACTTGTTGTATCCAAAGCTTTAAAACGTTCTTCTTTTTCGGGATAACAAGTCCGGTGTGAATTATTCAAAATATGGTTCATCATAATCGAACTAAACATATTGAGATTCGATATATTTTTAAGGGATTGTGTTTGTAAAAAAAAAAAACTTGAGATGTGTCTAATTCCGTCTCAAGGACAACTCGCGGATTTTTTAATCATTAACCGCCGAGTATTTTACCTCATTTCGAGCTTGATTATGACATAATGTGTATTGAATGAGGTCTACGTTTGCATTTTGCACATTTTTAAAACTTAGGGGCGAAAAATCGGATTTTTGGATCAAATTTCGGATTTCAAAACAGAACTGAAAACAGTGGGCTGCCAGGCGGGGTTGGCCGTCGCCCACCGGCTCGGCCGTCGCCGCCCGCCGACCGGTCGCCCTTGGTGATTTTTTTTGTTAAAAACGGTTCTGTTTTCCAGACTTAGCAATTTTTGCTTTTTGGTTCATTTTTCGTCCCCTTTGCAATTTTCACACACAATTCACTTTAAATGAGTTTTGATGCATGAATTATATATTTTGGGGACTACCTAGCTCGGTTATCATCATTGATGCTCATCTTTACCGATCGAATGGTAAGAATTTCACTCTCTTTAGCTCAATTTGGTTGAACCCTTGAGTTTGTGGCTTATATGTATTCTTCTTGATGAAATTCATATATATTTGTGATGAGCTTATTGATTGATTATGGATAACATTTGTTAAAATTGCATTTGGTGATGAAAAACTTGGCTTGATTTCATTTACAAGGGCTATATACATTGTCTTTATTTTTTGACGCCCGCCAAGTGTTCGACAAAATGCTTCTATGAAAAATTCATCACCTACATGATTCTCTCGTTTTCAAATGACTTATATTTTTATAGAGATCATGTTTTGCTTATCAAATGAGTTTTCATAAGCTTCTACAAGTCGTATGATTCAACTTTTCCCTCCTATTTGGTTGATAAGCTTCAATGTTCAAATAGCTCGATACATCGGTTTAGTTGCGCACTTTGATATGAATATATGATGTGTTTATCGTGCTAACATTCTTTTTGATGATTCCAAAGGGGAAGAAACAGGTTATAAGCTCTTTAGCTCAAAGAAGCTAAGAAAAGCTTAACGAAAAGAAGCTATAAGTCGTGGCTATTAAAAGCCATAAGTTGTGGATCATATTTAGTCCACTTGGTGTATTATGGTTGCATATAAATTTGCGTATGATTCTTGGTCCATTGGTTGTAGTATGGACTTGTATATGTTTCTAATGATGTCTCTTTGACAGGGGGAGCTTTTAAGTCTTTGATACTTAAGCTCAATATCGAAAAGCTAAGATTTTAGCTTATGGTTTAGTTGCTTCTATATAACTCTTGTTGTGCATGTTGATAGGGGGAGCATTTGCTATATGTGTTTGAATATCTCTACTCCCATCCTTATGTTTATATTGCGCGGAATGTTATCGCTCTCAACGGATATTTATTTTTGGCCGGAAAACTTGTTTTATTTTCAAAATCGCCTCTCAAAATTGTTTTGTTTTCAAAATCGGCCTTGTTGAGATATTTATTTTTGGCCGGAAAACTTGTTTTGTTTTCAAAATCGCCTCTCAAAATTATTTTGTTTTCAAAATCGGCCTTGTTGAATTGTTTTGGTTTGTAATCATCAAAAAGGGGGAGATTGTTTGATAAATGGTTTTATCATGATTTTGATGATTTTGTTTTTATACCAAAACAATATTTTTAAAGGTTGTCCAAATACTCCTAAATGATTTAAAATGGTTTTAATATTTTCCGGAGTATTTCTTCAAGTTTATTTTCGACAAAATTGGACAACGCTTTTAATGATTTTGTGTCAATGTGTTTTTACATCTAAACAATGTTTCTAAATGTTGTCCTAATACTCCCGATCGGTCTAAAATGTTTTTACTATTTTTTGGAGTATTTCTTGGAGTTTATTTTCGATATAAAATTGGACAACACTTTTATTTTGAGGTCAACCGGTCGCCGTATAGGGCAACCCGTACCTGGAGATGTTTTTAGAAACAGAAAATGAGACGGAGATAATATTGAGCAGGTTGACCGGTCGCCCTGGGCGTCGACCGGTCAGGTCGACCGTCGCCCATGGTGCGACCGGTGCCTGCAAGTCATGTCTTGAAACAGAACTTCATTTCTTTGATTAAACAGGAAGGGGGACCGGTTGGGGTGTAGGTCGACCGGTCGAAGACCCCCCTGACCGGTCGCCCCTTGTATTTTTGCTGTGTTCTTTCTTTTTCTCTTATCAGTGCGGGACCGGTCGCCCTCAAGTTTGACAGCAAAAATCTGACCGTTTGACAGCAGACAACTTTCCCTTAATTTGTGGGATGGATTTCTAACAACTCTTTTCTTCAATTGTCTTGGTATTTTTTACAGAATTCATGTCCCCAAGAGGAGCCTATCTTGTACAAGACATCTTCTATAAATAGAGGAAGATTTGAAGCACAACAATAAGAGAGAAAACTACAACACAACAAGATACACTCAAGAATACAATTGTTCTTACTTTGTCTTATTTCTTGTTGTAATTTGCCTAGCTATTCACTTTCACATTCTTGAGGTCTAGGCTATTCTTGATTACACTTGCACTCTATTGTATTATCAATTATCGAGTTGTAATCTTGAATTTGGGTAATCATTCAAACACAAGATATCCTTGTGAGTGTTCTTGTGGTAAGAACACACTTGGGTGATCTAGGTGTTAGGTGTAAGAAGATTGTGGTGATCTTCTTGTTGAGGTGTTGAAGAGTGTGGTGCTCTTCAAGGGTGAAGATTGTGGTAATCTTCACAAGGTGCCGTTTGGAGATTGTGGTAATCTTCAAGAGAGATTGTGGTAATCTCAAAGGTGGTGTTGAAGAAGAGTGTGGTGCTCTTCAAGGTGTTGGTGTAAGATTTTGTTGTAATAATTGTGGTAATTATTAATAAAATCTTTTTCCTTTCCGAAACCCATCCCAGGAGATCTTTGGGGTGGTAGTAGATTAGGCCCTAGGTGGGTTGAACTACTATAAATCGACGTGTGCTATTTACATTCCGCACCTTTGTTATTATCTTGGCGCATTTGTATCGAAAAAGAGGGATAAATCGAAAAGAAGGAGATAATCTATTCACCCCCCCTCTAGATTATCGTAGCCGCTTGGACTTACATATACTAGCATTTGTGTCTTAATTATATAAATAAAGACATCGTTCATAACTAAAATATTAAAGAAATTAAGTGTCTTCGTACATAAGTTAAATTAGGACACAATATCAGTACATAAATTAAACATTAAAGATAGCAGTTCCATACTGAAAGAATTAAAGGGTCCAATTCTTAGAATAGTGCAGTGAAAGAATTAAAGGGTCCAATTCTTAGAATAGTGCAGTGATGTGAATTGTGTTGCCAACACTTTAGATAACACAGCGGAAGTCTTGTAACTTGGAAACACAAATCACAACAAAAATGGAATGACGGATATTAAAATGAACACAAGAAGTTTCAAAATTTTGTACAAGTATAAAAATACTTGTACGATGTCCTTAGACAAAACTCTTAAATGAAATATTGTTACAAAATACAAAAATACAAAAACCAACAAGACTAAAAGATATACTCCTTTTAAGTCTTGTAAAATAAGCAATACTTCATCACAAACCGAGAGAATCCTCCAATGCACGCCCTATACACTCATCTATAACATAGGCTCTCTCAAAATGAACAAACTAACAAATCTAGGGAAGATGATGCCTAAAATGTCGCAACATTCATTGGCCACATTATCTTCCCGCAAACTTCTTGTGAGTAAAAAGAGTGTCTCCTTGATTTCTTCAATTTGATCTCACACTCTCAATCCGTACCTCTGCATGATTTTGGTTTGCTTTAAATAGACAAAAGTGTAACCACTCCATGGGATAACTTCCACATCTTAAAAACCACCGCACAAAATAAGGAAAAACTTCCATCCACTACATAATAACTTCCCACAAGTTAGAAATAAAAACTGAAAATAACTCATATAGAAAAAAACTGAAAAAATATAACTGTGTAATATTATCCAGAAATCTGAAAAATAAAAAATCTTTTAATGTTTGACTTTAAAAAAATCAAACATTAACAATCTCACCCTTTTTGCAGATTTCTGGACAAAACCTTTTGCACAAAAACACAGTTAAATCTCCCCCTAAATACAAGAAGTCAAATCTCCCCCTGAATATAAGCCAGAAACAAGAAGTAACAAAAACATCAAATACTCTTCAAACAAGCAAGTTCAGCTGTCAAAAAATGATGCCTCAGGTGTTGGCATCATTCTCAGAATCACCATCTCCACTGCCTTTGCTTCCAGCTTGTTTTTGTGCCACCTTCTCCCCCTTTTTGGACTGAAATCAGCCTTTATATTTTAAAGAGAGAAAATAACCACTTACAAGCTCACTGAGAGCATTTTGATACCCCATTATCTCCATTTAAAAAGAAGTTAGGATCAGTTATCCAACATAGGAGAAAGGAGATAAAAAGTAACAACTCATTACTAGTAAACATCAGGTTTTACAGATATTTTCACTATTTTTTTGTTTTTTTTTATATAAAAAAAATGCATGACCTAGATTGTGTCTAAAAACATGTATTTATGAGAAGAAGGAAAACACACACACACACACACACACATATATATACAAATCAGTATCATAGAGTTTCATGTACAATGATGCCATCATTTTCAAGAACATTCTGTATCAGCAAACTCAGTTTGTATGTCAAAAACAAAATATTATTACTCCCTCTCACTTGCACAGATGAATCACAGGCATAAGAACAATACATAAAGACTTTTACAAAGTCATAGAGATAAAGCTCCACTTTGTACATGTTTGAAGAGCTAAAAATGTACAAATATGCCCAAAAATGCAAGTTAATAATGAGAGAAAAATTAATCTGTTTGTTGACTTTATGAAGAGTTTGATTTTTGAGAATCAGTTTTATATAAAAATGGCACATCAACACATGAAAAATCCCATGATACATAATGCAAAAAGAAATATACCTAGAAACCTAAAAAAAATAGAGAATGTGCTACAATATAAGATGTAACACATTATGCAACACATGCAATTAAAATATACAAAAACCAAGAGTTTTCTTTTGAAAAAAAACTCACAAAGGACTGACCAATGAAGTCCCTAAATTTCCATTATAAAAAATCGCACAAAAATACAGGGTCTCGCTTAGTAGCGTCAGCGCGAGCTCTTGATACCAATTGAAAGAATTAAAGGGTCCAATTCTTAGAATAGTGCAGTGATGTAAATTGTGTTGCCAACACTTTAGATAACACAACGGAAGTCTTGTAACTTGGAAACACAAATCACAACAAAAATGGAATGACGGATATTAAAATGAACACAAGAAGTTTCAAAATTTTGTACAAGTATAAAAATACTTGTACGATGTCCTTAGGACAAAAACTCTTAAATGAAATATTGTTACAAAATACAAAAATACAAAAACCAACAAGACTAAAAGATATACTCCCTTTTAAGTCTTGTAAAAAGCAATACTTCATCACAAACTGAGAGAATCCTCCAATGCACGCCCTATACACTCATCTATAACATAGGCTCTCTCAAAATGAACAAACTAACAAATCTAGGGAAGATGATGCCTAAAATGTCAGCAACATTGCTGGCCACATTATCTTCCTGCAAACTTCTTGTGAGTAAAAAGAGTGTCTACTTGATTTCTTCAATTTGATCTCACACTCTCAATCCGTACCTCTGCTGCAGATTTTGGTTTGCTTTAAATAGACAAAAGTGTAACCACTCCATGGGATAACTTCCACATCTTAAAAACCACCTTCACAAAATAAGGAAAAACTTCCATCCACTACATAATAACTTCCCACAAGTTAGAAATAAAAACTGAAAATAACTCATATAGAAAAAAACTGAAAAAATATAACTGTGTAATATTATCCAGAAATCTGAAAAATAAAAAATCTTTTAATGTTTGACTTTAAAAAAATCAAACATTAACAATCTCCCCCTTTTTGCAGATTTCTGGACAAAACCTTTTGCACAAAAACACAGTTAAATCTCCCCCTAAATACAAGAAGTCAAATCTCCCCCTGAATATAAGCCAGAAACAAGAAGTAACAAAAACATCAAATACTCTTCAAACAAGCAAGTTCAATTTGTCAAAAATGATGCCTCGGTGTTGGCATCATTCTCTTAATCACCATCTCCACTGCCTTTGCTTCAGCTTGTTTTTGTGCCACCTTCTCCCCCTTTTTGGATTTGAAATCACCTTTATATTTTAAAGAGAGAAAATAACCACTTACAAGCTCACTGAGAGCATTTTGATACCCCATTATCTCCATTTAAAAAGAAGTTAGGATTAGTTATCCAACATAGGAGAAAGGAGATAAAAAGTAACAACTCATTACTAGTAAACATCAGGTTTTGCAGATATTTTCACTATTTTTTTGTTTTTTTTTATATAAAAAAAATGCATGACCTAGATTGTGTCTAAAAACATGTATTTATGAGAAGAAGGAAAACACACACACACACACACACACACACACACACATATATATACAAATCAGTATCATAGAGTTTCATGTACAATGATGCCATCATTTTCAAGAACATGCTCATAAAGCAAACTCGGTTTGTATGTCAAAAACAAAATATTATTACTCCCTCTCACTTGCATGAGGATGAATCACGGGCATAAGAACAATACATAAAGACTTTTACAAAGTCATAGAGATAAAGCTCCACTTTGTACATGTTTGAAGAGCTAAAAATGTACAAATATGCCCAAAAATGCAAGTTAATAATGAGAGAAAAATTAATCTGTTTGTTGACTTTATGAAGAGTTTGATTTTAACAGAATCAGTTTTATATAAAAATGGCACATCAACACATGAAAAATCCCATGATACATAATGCAAAAAGAAATATACCTAGAAACCTAAAAAAAATAGAGAATGTGCTACAATATAAGATGTAACACATTATGCAACACATGCAATTAAAATATACAAAAACCAAGAGTTTTCTTTTGAAAAAAAACTCACAAAGGACTGACCAATGAAGTCCCTAAATTTCCATTATAAAATACTGCACAAAAAATACAGGGTCTCGCTTAGTAGCGTCAAGCGTAGGCTCTTGATACCAATTGAAAGAATTAAAGGGTCCAATTCTTAGAATAGTGCAGTGATGTAAATTGTGTTGCCAACACTTTAGATAACACAATGGAAGTCTTGTAACTTGGAAACACAAATCACAACAAAAATGGAATGACGGATATTAAAATGAACACAAGAAGTTTCAAAATTTTGTACAAGTATAAAAATACTTGTACGATGTCCTTAGGACAAAAACTCTTAAATGAAATATTGTTACAAAATACAAAAATACAAAAACCAACAAGACTAAAAGATATACTCCCTTTTAAGTCTTGTAAAGTAAGCAATACTTCATCACAAACTGAGAGAATCCTCCAATGCACGCCCTATACACTCATCTATAACATAGGCTCTCTCAAAATGAACAAACTAACAAATCTAGGGAAGATGATGCCTAAAATGTCAGCAACATTGCTGGCCACATTATCTTCCTGCAAACTTCTTGTGAGTAAAAAGAGTGTCTACTTGATTTCTTCAATTTGATCTCACACTCTCAATCCGTACCTCTGCTGCAGATTTTGGTTTGCTTTAAATAGACAAAAGTGTAACCACTCCATGGGATAACTTCCACATCTTAAAAACCACCTGCACAAAATAAGGAAAAACCTCCATCCACTACATAATAACTTCCCACAAGTTAGAAATAAAAACTGAAAATAACTCATGTAGAAAAAAACTGAAAAATATAACTGTGTAATATTATCCAGAAATCTGAAAAATAAAAAATCTTTTAATGTTTGACTTTAAAAAAATCAAACATTAACACATACATTGCTAAAAAGACTAAATAAATGTCTTCATGACTATATAAGTAATTATAATGTATAACCATATATAATACAAGCAGAGATAACATCTCATGCAATTTAACATGAACATATGCACGTGGCCACACATTGTACGATGCGTATAATTATGTACATCCATATTTTATAAAGTCACGAACATTTGCAAGTAGCCTCACATTGTGCAATGTGTATAATTAAGTACGTACAACCATGTTTAGTAAAATACAACATTCTTTTTAATTTACCAGAAACATTCATTAATTAAACAAACCCAAGTTTAAATTCATTGCCTAATTCACTTAATTTCTTACACTCTCTTCAACTTGCAATCCAAAAATTGACCTTTTTTTAATTCCTTTGTAACTTAATAAATACATTCTATTATGTAATCTCCGAAGCTTTATGAAGTATACGTTGACAAAAATTTAAATAACATGCTGCTTTATTCCAATTTTTTTCTATATATATGTATGTACATCATATGTAAAATTGTCATGCCCCAGCTGGGAACGCTACGACGATCAATAACTTAAATGAAAATAAACCAAAAAGTCTTGACAAATAATATCATAACCCCAAATGAAAACAGAGTCTGAAGCAGCGGAAATAAACTACAAGTATGGGTACGAATTACAAATACATCCAACCAAGTATCCCATCATAGCTTACAGTCCATGAAAAATCCAAAGTACGTAACGAATTACAAACTTAAGAGTCAAAGGGTCCTACGCCCTTAAGTTACAACTTAAAATGGAAAGCAGAATAAAAGAAGTCCAACAACAACAGTAATCAAAAGAAAATAAATCCAAGAGGCGGAGCATGGGAAATCAGTCTGTGGCAGGTTCGACATCTTCAATGTACTCCTCATATAGCCGTTAGAAAACAGGAGGAGATGAGACGAAAATTTTCAGTGGGTGGGGTGATCGTGTGCAAGTGTGGCAATATATATAGTTAAATGCAAGAAAACTTGTTGTATGAAAAATGCGTGAGTTATGATGCGTGGTTCACACACAGCTCACAAGCATCGTGTTATAAATACTTAAAATAATATACTTATACAGTTTTGATGAAATAGTTCATGATCATACAAGCACTATGTGATTCAAGCAAGACAGGTAGTGGTTGCGTACGGAATGTAATGCCAACCCAAGCAATACAAGTAGTGGTTGCGTCGCGGATTTGTAGCGCCAACCAAGCGGGTCCGATTAACTCGAGAATCGTGTGGATCGACAAAAGCGATTCCTTCGTTCTTCCTTGTAACTCCCCGAGCAAGATGGTCAAGACTTTGTCACCTTATCGCTCCATAGGCAAAGACAAATCCACAGTGGAGCTAGCTAGGCCTGGATTGTCATAATCGCGATTATACCTCAAGTACTACGACCCGCTTCCGTTGGACAAACTTCGTCCCTCAGTTGCGGGATTAGGACGATGGGACCGGAGAGTGGAATAGCAGCTGAGCTGCCCGATTCCATATCCAACATATCCATTCCGACTGTGAGCTCGACACACCAAGTTGACTCAGAAAGGTAAATAATTACAAGTACAAGATGTCAACCAGGCAGTCGAGTATATTGATTCAGGGAAGCAGTTCAGGAAAGTTTTCGAGAATTTGCGCATGGCATTTATCGGCTTTGTTGGAGTAATTTGGATGAAGATAATTATCGAGAGGATAAGTAATATTCGATGTCTTGAATAATTAGGTAGGACATAAGTCCCGTTATAGATTCGGAACCGCAAGGCGAGGAAGTCGCCCGCGAACGCGTTTTAATCGGTCAAGACGATCCGATAAGTTAAGGGATTTTAAGTAAAATATTTTAAAATAATTATTATAAGCCAGAGGTTCCAGGGCTGTTCTTGAAATAAAATAATTTGAGTTAGGTCCTTGTTAAAAGAAAAATTTAGAATTAGCCCTGTTTTGTAAAAACTAATACTTTTGGGGTTAAAAGTTGGATAAGTTTTTGTCTCGACCTCGAAAAATTATAAGGTCCATTCCTAAATGCTCTAAATTGTTCAGAGATTCAGGTTTTTAAAGTTTTAGAGTCGAGGTTTTGTAAAATTCTCATATTGGCCCTAAAGTTGTTAAAATTATTATTTCGGGGCCCAAGTTTAAACTAATCGGATCTCACAAACCGGGAGGGCTTTTAATGTGATTCCAATTGAAAAATGTCACTAAGGTCAGTGGTATATTGGGACGAAAGCAGTTTTTAAAAGAAATAAGTATAGGTCCCTTAACGTTTGAAAATTCCATTTTTGTCCCATTTTTGAATAATTGCCTTTAAGGCTTTTAGGGGTCCGATTATTATGAAATTTGAACCTTGGGCCCAAAATATCATAAGATTATAGTTAAAAGTGTATTTCCAGGTACATGGACTGTATAAGTCCTGGAAATTTCATTTTGGTCCTCAAGTTCAATCTTTTATAATTTGGTCCCTCAATTTTTATAAAATTACTTTCCAAGCTCTAAACACTTGAATTTTTGGAATACCTTTCAAATATGTTATTTTCAGTCCCTTAAAAGTTAAAATTTCAAATTTTAAAAAGTAGGGCTGGAACAGTTTCGAAAATTGCAAGTTAGCCCTTAAACTTCTAAAATTTTACAATTTAGTCCTTGGGCTTTCAAAGGTTGATTTTATTTATCTCCAAACTCTTAAACCTTTATCAAAATGTCAAAATATAGTTTTTGGACCTGAGTACAGTCCCAAATTTTGAAAATTACAGAGGGTTCCTTTAAGTTCTATTTTCTTGCAATTAAGTCCACCAACTTACTATTTTTGTATTTTAAGTCCAAAAATTCAATTTTAATCAATTATGCTCGACTTGTCCAGGTTATAAGTAAAATAAAACATGGATATCAAGAATCATAAACATGCATATACATCTCATTCAATAATTCATCAAATAGAGCATTAAAATGTACATGCATGCACCTAAATTACAATAAATAGCATTTTTGAGCAATACTTGAGAATTTTTGAAACATAATACTTGAAATCAACATGCAATACATTATACATATATCTCAAGCTCTCAAGAAACATTTCTACATGCAATTTTAAAGAAAGCACCTAGAAGTTGAAAGAGTTTTTCCACCCACCTTATAAATGAATTGTTGGTGAAAAAAAGGATAAAATCACAAGTGGATTAAGAAGTCACTTAGGTCAGCCCCTAAGTTAAGAAATACCAAAAAAATAAGAGTTAGAAAATAGACTTTGAATTAAGAAGAAAAAGAAGGAGGTGAAGAAGTTGGCAAAAACTACACTTACCTTGTGTAGTAGGCAAAATGAGACAAGTAGAGGTCTCCAAAAATGGTTTTACTTGCTCTGTGAGGCCCCAATTTTTTTTAACATATTCTACGATACTATGTCAACTGGTACTCCATGCAGTCGAATGATCTCTCGGATATAAATCTGCGCGAGTTTCTACAAGCTGTCAGTCTTCTTGATGGGTAAGAAATGCGCAGATTTCGTGATTTCGGAATCTGATAATCCCGTCTTTGGGTACCGAAAATTCTGGTGTCTCCCCTTTAAGTATCTTCTCTTTCAGCTTTTGAAGATGCACATCTGTTTCTTGTGCTGCCTTGATCTCGTCCAGCAGATCGGGTTTAACCGAAATGTTAGCGCATGTAATCTGAGTATTGGTCCTCGTCGGATTCCAATTGCTCAGTTCTTCTAATGACTTCCACTCTCGAATTATTAGTCTGGCTAAACTCGCCTTTTTGCTCAAGGCGTCGGCTACTACGTTAGCCTTCCCGGGATGGTATTGAATATCAAAGTGGTAATCCTCAATTAACTCCATCCATCTTCGTTGCCTCAGATTGAGATCTTTCTGAGAGAATAAATACTTCAGGCTCTTGTGATCTGTGAAAACCGTGAACGTTGCTCCGTAGAGATAGTGCCTCCACTTATTGAACACGAATACTATCGCTGCCAATTCCAAGTCATGCATCGGGTAATTGGCCTCATACGGCTTGAGATTTCGTGATGCATAAGCAATGACATTCCCTTCTTGCATGAGTACTGCTCCTAGTCCTTCTTTTGATGCATCACTGTAAACGACAAAGCTTTCTGTTCCCTTTGGAAGGGCTAAGACTGAAGTTGTAGTAAGTCGTTTCTTCAGTTCTTGGAAACTAGCCTCGCATTTGTCGTTCCACTCAAACTTGACTTGCTTCTGGGTCAGTCGAGTGAGTGGTTCGGCTATCTTGGAGAAATCCTTGATAAATCTTCGATAATATCCAGTCAATCCTAAAAAGCTCCTGATCTCTGTTACTAACTCGGGTTGTTTCCATTCAACCACTGTTTGTACCTTCGAAGGATCCACTGCGATTCCAGTGCCGGATACTATGTGTCCCAAGAATGCGACTTCGCTAAGCCAAAATTCACACTTGCTGAACTTGGCATATAGCTTATGCTCTCGTAGTATCTCTAGGACGATTTTCAGATGACGCTCGTGCTCTTCTCTAGACTTAGAGTACACGAGTATGTCATCAATGAATATCACTACGAACTGATCCAAATAGGGTCGAAAGACTCGATGCATCAGATCTATAAATGCTGCAGACGCGTTTGTCAGACCGAAAGACATTACTACAAACTCGCAGTGTCCATACCTGGTCTGGAATGCGGTTTTAGAAATGTCTTCTTCACGGATCTTCAGTCGGTAATATCCTTGTTGCAAATCAAACTTCGAGTATATCGTCGCTCCTTGAAGTTGATCAAACAGTTCGTCTATCCTTGGGAGGGGATATTTATTCTTGATGGTCACGCTATTAAGACCGCGGTAATCTATACACAGTCTTAATGTGCCATCTTTCTTCTTGACGAATAGTACCGGTGCTCCCCATGGAGAAGTACTTGATCGGATGAATCCTACATCCATCAACTTCTGTAATTGAGTCTTCAGCTCTTGCAACTCAATTGGAGCCATTCTATATGGCGTTCTAGCAATCGGGGCAGTTCCCGGTAATACCTCGATAGTGAACTCGACTTCCCTATCTGGAGGGACAGAGGTGAGTTCTTGTGAAAATACATCTGTGTATTCTGATACTATGGGCACTTGGTGAATTTGTGTCTCTACCTTGGGTTTGTTGATTACCAACGCTAAGTACCCTTGTGCCCCTCTAGCGACCGCCTTTCTTGCTTTCATGGCAGATATGATTGGGGCAATCTTAACTCGTGCCCTTCCCGAAATTTCCACTTCAGGCTTTCCAGGTTCGCATAGTTTGATGGACTTGCGATGGCAGTCCATATGTGCATGGTGTGTAGATAACCAGTTCATTCCCAGTATAACGTGGTATTCAGATATAGGTAATAAAATCAGATCAGCGGAGAAATTTATCTCATCAATCTTAACTCCGCATGCATTATAGATAATATCTATTATTTGGCTTGCGCCCATAGGAGTTGATACTTCTAAACATATAGGCATATGTTCCATGCATGCATGCATCTTGTGTACAAAATGCGGTGCGACAAATGAATGCGATGATCCAGAGTCAAAAAGTACTTTAGCATAGTGGTCAGATACTAGAAGCGTACCTTCCACCACGTTTGTTGTCTCCGGAGCCTCATGCTTGGCTAGTGCAAATGCTCGAGCGGGCATCCTCGCCCAATTACCCTGGCCATTGCCCGGCTTCTGTGGCTGCACCTGCTTGTTTCTGTCCTCATATTTCGGACAATCAATCCTTCAGCTGATGCTGATTACTGCCACAGCGCAAACATCTTCCTTGTTTGGGCCAACAATCATTGGCAGTATGTCCCGGTTTCTGGCAGTGTGCACACGTCTGTCCCGGCTTTCCTTGAACTGGTCCTTTTTCCTTATCCGTTCGCAATGGTCCTTCAAACTTAGCAGTCGCTTAGATGGCTGTCCCCTACCGCCCTTTTTAGACCGTTCGATGGCCTGTTCTGTTGGATCTGCCCAATGCGGTTCAGTCCCGACTCAATGCGAAGAGCTGCCTTCAGTGCGGCTGAATATGTGGTCGATTCAATGATCATAAGTTGTTTTACGAAGTTCGATTTGATCCCCTCGTGAACTTATACAGCTTATCCTCCTCTGTACTGATTGTCCCCAGAGCGTACTTGGACAATCGATGGAATTCTGACTCATATTGGGCCACTGACATGTTTCACCGTCTCAATCTGTGGAATTCATCCCGACGTGCTTCCTTTACCACTTGTGGAATATATTGTTCATTAAACTCAGCCAAGAAATTCTCCCAAGTTCTGGCTACCCTGTCCTGGTCCCATTTCCTTTCAACGGATCTCCACCAATTCCTAGCTGCCGATTCCAATTGAAATGCAGCGAGCGTCACTTTCTGCTCGTCAGAGTATTGAAGAGCGTTAAATATGTGCTCCAATTTCTCAACCCAGTCTTCTGTTTTTAGATCGTCTGGATCTCCCAAGAAAGCCGGCGGGTCAAACCGCATAAAGCGTTCTAGAACTCGATCGTTCATCTCTCGGGCGGGTTCAGGTGCACGCTGATTGGGTTCTGATTGTTGCCTCATGAAAACCAAGATGTGTTGCAGAGCCTGTGTAGTTAAATTCTCTCCTACAGCTGGTGGAGGAGGTTGTGGCAATTCTAGTGATGGTACACGTTCCGTAGGGACATCTCCATCCTCACGGGGAACTCGGTGGGGTCTTCCACATCCCCTATGATCTGCCATTCTTTATCTAAAAGTGTTAGTTACAATCCATAATATAAATGATTCCATTAAATGCTCAAAGTAAAACAAGTCACAACCTGCCGAAAGTAATAGCAGTACACAAGACACAGAACAAATACTAAGAAAAGGCGTATCCATTTATGTAAAATTTGGAGTACACCAAATGAAGTCCATACAACAACTGTACAAGAAATCGGGAAAATACAACGGAACACAAAATTAAGCATCCAGTACAACATCAAGTACAATCCGGGAAATAAAATTTATCTACTCAGTGATTGCCCGTCGTCCTCACTGTCATTCACGTCAACGACCTGGATCTGATTAGGCTCGGGCAATGCCTCGGCGTCTGGCCAATCGATGAACTCAAGCCACTCGTCGAGTGCCTGAGCATCACTAAGAGGGGCGGCCTCAAGCGCCTCGGGCTCCCCTGCTACCGCTGGATCCTCCTCAGGATCCTCTTCGTTGTTCAATTCGGGGTCGGCCTCTGGTTCCGCCTGAGGTGGTGGCGGTGCTGGTGCATTAGCTGCCAAAGCAGCTTCCAAAGCGGTATCCCGCTGAGTCAGAGCCTAGGTGAGGTCCTCGATCACCATCGTCTGTTTGATGATAGTCTCCTCGAGGCGATCGATAGTGTTCCTCGACAGGTGCACCTCCATCTCTCACTTGGTTCGGCCGTCACTGGCGCGTTTCATCTTCTCGCGAGTATTGTCCAAGCGCTCCTGGATCAACTGAATCTGGTCTTCGCGAGCGCGAATGGTGTTCTCGCGATCCTTAACAATGAGAGTAAGACTGTTCTTCTCCTATCGGCTCTTCGCCAGGAGGTGTTCTAGTTCGCAGGTGCGGTGACATTTCCCGGTCAGCTCGGAGTTGGCCCGAAGGAATGCGTGGTGCCAATGTAGCTTTAATGCCCTATAGTAGTCTCGCTCAGCGCGGGCCTCAGATACCATCCACTAAGTTGGCGGTTCTGGCTCCATCCTGGTCAAAACACCACTAAGATTGGTTACATGAATATAAATGGAAGGATAGAGGAGAATAAACAAAGTCAGTCAACAGTCAACTAAGTCAAGATAAGTATTACTATGGAATCTCCAAGTATAAAACTCTTAACTTAGTCTAAGCATCAATAATACGGTTCTATGCCATTTTGAAATCGATTTCACACTTAATTAGTCAAGTCGCGGTACTACCCAACACAGACCGAGGGTCGTATCCTGGGTCAGCTCGGTGTAAGTTTCCAACTTACTAGCCGAGCTCTGATACCACTCTAACCTGTCACGCCCCAGATGGGAACGCCACGACGATCAACAACTTAAATGGAAATAAACCAAACAGTCTAGACAAATAATATCATAACCCCAAATGAAAACAGAGTCTGAAGCAGCGGAAATAAACTACAAGTATGGGTACGAATTACAAATACTTCCAACCAAGTATCCCATCATAGCTTACAGTCTAGGAAAAATCCAAATTACGTAACGAATTACAAACTTAAGAGTCAAAGGGTCCTACGCCCTTAAGTTACAACTTAAAATGGAAAGCAGAATAAAAGAAGTCCAACAACAGCAGTAATCAAAAGGAAATAAATCCAACAGGCGGAGCACGGGAAATCGGTCTATGGCAGTTTCGGCATCTTCAATGTACTCCTCATCTAGCTGTTAGAAAACAGGAGGGGATGAGACGAAAATTCTCAGTGGATGGGGTGATCGTGTGCAAGTGTGGCAATATATATAGTTAAATGCAAGAAAACTTGTTGTATGAAAAATACGTGAGTTATGATGCGTGGTTCACACACAGTTCACAAGTATCGTGTTATAAATACTTCAAATAATATACTTATACAGTTTTGATGAAATAGTTCATGATCATACAAGCACTATGTGATTCAAGAAAGACAGGTAGTGGTTGCGTACGGAATGTAACACCAACCCAAGCAATACAAGTAGTGATTGCGTACGGATTTGTAGCGCCAACCAAATGGGTCCGATTAACTCCAGAATCGTGTGGATCAGACAGTGATTCCTTCGTTCTTCCTTGTAACTCCCCTAGCAAGATGGTCCAAGACTTGTCACCTTATCGCTCCACAGACAAAGACAAATCCACAGTGGAGCTAGCTAGGCCCAGATTGTCATAATCGCGATTATACCTCAAGTACTACGACCCACAGACAAAGACAAATCCACAGTGGAGCTAGCTAGGTCCAAGACCTGTCACCTTGGACAAACTTTGTCCCTCAGTTGCGGGATTAGGACGATGGGGCCGGAGAGTGGAATAGCAGTCGAGCTGCTCGATTCCATCCCCAACGTATCCATTCCAACTGTGAGATCGACACACCAAGTTGATTCAGGCAGGTAAATAATTACAAGTAAAGGATGTCAACCAGGCAGTCGAGTATATTGATTCAGGGAAGCAGTTCAGGAAAGTTTTCGAGAATTTGCGCATGGTATTTATCGGCTTTGGTGGAGTAATTTGGATGAAGATAATTATCGAGAGGATAAGTAATCTTCGATGTCTTGAATAATTAGGTGGGACATAAGTCCCGTTATAGATTCGGAACCGCAAGGCGAGGAAGTCGCCCGCGAACGCGTATTAATCGGTCAAGACGATCCGATAAGTCAAGGGATTTTAAGAAAATAAAATGTTTTAAAATAATTATTATAAGTCAGATGTTCCAGGGTTGTTCTTGAAAGAAAATAATTTGAGTTAGGTCCTTGTTAAAAGAAAAATTTAGAATTAGCCACGTTTTGTAAAAACTAATACTTTTGGGCTTAAAAGTTGAATAAGTTTTTGTCTCGACATCGAAAAATTATAACGTCAGTTGCTAAATGCTCTAAATTGTTCATAGATTCAGGTTTTTAAAGTTTTGGGGTCGAGGTTTTGTAAAATTCTCATATTGGCCCTAAAGTTGTTAAAATTGTCATATCGGGCCCTAAGTTTAAATTAATCGGATCTCACAAACCGGGACGGCTTTTAATGTGATTCTAATTGAAAATTATCATTAAGGTCAGTGGAATATTGGGACAAAATAAGGTTTTAAAAGAAATAAGTATAGGTCCCTTAACTTTTGAAAATCCCATTTTTGTCCCATTTTTGAATAATTGCCTTTAAGACTTTTAAGGGCCCGATTATTATGAAATTTTAACCTTGAGTTAAAAATATCATAAGTTTATAGTTAAAAGTGTATTTCCAGGTACATGGACTGTACAAATCCTGGAAATTTCATTTTGGTCCTCAAGTTCAATCTTTTACAATTTGGTCCCTCAATTGTTATAAAATTACTTTCCAAGCTCTAAACACTTAGATTTTTGGAATACCTTTCAAATATATTATTTCCAGTCCCTTAAAAGTTAAAATTTCAAATTTTAAAACGTGGGGCTGGAACAGTTTTGAAAATTGCAAGTTAGCCCTTAAACTTCTAAAATTTTACAATTTAGTCCTTGGGCTTTCAAGGGTTGATTTTATTTATCTCCAAACTCTTAAAACTTTATCAAAATGCCAAAATATAGTTTTTGGACCTGAGTACAGTCCCAAATTTCGAAAATTATAGAGGGGTCCTTTAAGTTCTATTTTCTTGCAATTAAGTCCACCAACTTACTATTTTTGTATTTTAAGTCCAAAAATTCAATTTTAATAAATTATGCTCGACTTGTCCAGGTTATAAGTCAAATAAAGCATGGATATCAAGAATCATAAACATGCATATACATCTCATTCAATAATTCATCAAATAGAGTATTAAAATGTACATGCATGCACCTAAATTGCAATAAATAGCATTTTTGAGCAACAATTGAGAATTTTTAAAACATAATACTTGAAACCAACATGCAATACATTATACATATATCGCAAGCTCTCAAGAAACATTTCTACATGAAATTTTAAAGAAAGCACCTAGAAGTTGAAAGAGTTTTTCCACCCACCTTATAAATGAATTGTTGGTGAAAAAAAGGATAAAATCACAAATGGATTAAGAAGTCACTTAGGTCAGCCCCTAAGTCAAGAAATACCAAAAAAATAAGAGTTAGAAAATAGAGTTTGAATTAAGAAGAAAAAGAAGGAGGTGAAGAAGTTGACAAAAACTACACTTACCTTGTGTAGTAGGCAAAACGAGACAAGTAGAGGTCTCCAAAAATGGTTTTACTTGTCACCCTCAAGTATCACTTAAGGTCAGCCCCTAAAACTCCCAAAATAAAATAGAGTGTCAAAATTTGGAAAAATAAAAGAAGAAGGAGAAAAATGTACTAAAACCCAATTCTTACCTTGTAGTCCAATTTTCTTCACAATTTCTTTTTCAAGATGATATCAAGTCTCTCAATATCTTCTAATGGTCTTCTAAGCATACCTCAAAACCAAAAATTAAACTTAAATTAGAAGGTGAAAGAGATGAGCTAGGTGATATCAAAAAAATGGATTGAAAGAAGAAATTCCTTACCTTTGGAGTAGTATATGATTCAAATTTTTTGAAGAAATAGGAGAAGAATTCTTGAAATTTTTCTAAGTGTTTGAAGATGAAGAAGAAAGAGTAGAGAGAAGTTGGAGAATTTTAGAGAGAAGGGAGAGAATTTGCAAGACTTGGTGTAATCTTGTGTTGGTAAAAATGAAATAGAATTTTTGTACATTAAGACCTAATGGCCGATTTTCATGAGAGAGAGAGAGAGGAGAGAGAAAAAAAATTTCAAGGCTTGAATTTGGTCTCTTGCATGGAGACAAAAGAATGGGTCAAAGTATGAGTTGGGGGAAAATTAAGGGGAATGTTGGAAGAATAGAATAAGTTGGGGAAAATTATTATTAAAAATTGGGGTATAAGATGATATGTATAATTCTTGTAAAATGGTATAATTATACACAAGAGGTGTAGTATAAGGTGTATGTGTACAAGAGTTGTGTGGTATTTCTACTCCAAAAATCCCACCTTGGCCGTTCACTATAGGGGTATTTGTGGTATCCATATATTTTTTTTGTCCCAAAATTGATGATAATAGGTGAATAATATCAATCTCCAAAATAAATAGTGATTTTCTTGATCACTTGTAAGTCTCATGATCACTTATTCTAAATCAAATTCTTAATTCTCTAAGGTATAAATCTCTAAAATAAATAGTCTCTTAAAATTCTAAGGTGACTAATAAATACACAAGTAATAATAATGATCAATCAAGTGATCATTAATGTGAAATAAAATTAATAAAGGATCATTAATCACAAGTAATAATTAAATGCGAAAATATATATATATTAATTTTTACCCGTCAAAGTGATGCGGTAAAGCAGTCAAAATAGTACATAAACGATAAATGCAATAAAGACACGCTCAAAAATCGAGGGTTTCACAAAAAACATATGTTACTTGTATATATTTCCTGGACATGAAAGTCACTTTCTCTCTCTCAAAGATTATCAGGAAAAAGAAGGTTAAGGCAATGAAGAAAATAGACTTATGAGAGAGTACATGGTAATTAATGTTAATTTCTAATTTACTGAACTTTTTATTTCATTAGAGATTTAGTCAAAGGCACTTTACTGTCCTTGTAATATAAAAATAAATTAAAAAAAAACACAATAAGATTATAAAAAAGTGATAACTTTAATTTTGAGTCTCCATATATGGTCAATCCCAAAATTGCTCCGCCTCCCTGAATATATCTGCCGACCGATCTCCGCCGTCGACCTGCAGAAAAGGGGGCCGGAGGGTCGCTCCACCGTGCCCTCTCCGATGCTTAAGTCAGAAAAGTATTCAACAAGAAACAAGCAAAAATATAAAAGTGAATAAAAGGTGCGCTTAGGGTAAGAATGAACCTGGACATGGGTTTTTATAACTTTACCCTAATTAGGGTTTCCGAAAAATCCAGAGTTTGTTACGATTTGGTAACAGAATCATAATTAAGGTAAGACCAAATCTTCTGGAACCCTAATTTACTGACCAGTTCGGCTGGTCGGCCCAACTACAAGAGTTCTTCAGGTCGGCCCATAAGGTCATCCAATATTGACCCTCATCACAGAGCTCTCACAGCTTAGCACAAAGCTCTCACAACTCAGCCCATCAGCAGAGCTCCTCAGCTCTTCAACTCAGCTCATCAGCAGAGCTCCTCAGCTCAGCCCATTAGCAGAGCTCATCAGCTCTTCCGTTAGCAGAGCTCATCATCTTTTCCCATTAGAAGAGCTCATCAACTCTTTAGTTCAGCCCATCAGCAGAGCTCATCAGCTCCTCAGCTCAGCCCATCAGCAGAGCTCATCAGCTCTTCCGTTAGCAGAGCTCATCAGCTCTTCCCATTAGCAGAGCTCATCAGCTCTTCAGGTCGGCCCATTAGCAGGGCTTCTTTAGTTCGGCCCATTAGCAGGGCTTCTTTAGTTCGGCCCATGAGGTCAGCCTAAATGGACCCCTATCAATATAATTGACTAAGAGGGAAATAACCACAACAAACAATTCAAGAGGAAAGAAAAATGTGGTAATATGTGTGAAACAATTTTATAGATTAAATATGAAGGGCAAATGAAAAAATCGGAATCCGAAACATTGATTTAGTGATTTACAGTCACTTACCTCACAAATATTACAGAAGTGGTCAACATTTAAAGAGACATTAAATATATTTTGCTTTCTTGCATATTATTTTGACAATTATACAAGGCAAAAGCTAGTTTGAAAATTCAAATCTCTCACATTTTTTTCTTAAAAAGCAAAATTACAAAAGTGTTATCACATCTGGATTTATGTACAAAATCCACCCCACTTAAGAAAATAATTTAATCCCAATACCTATAATTTTTTGTTCACTTGTGCGTCCACATAAATGCATGCAAATCCAAACTTTAAAAATGTCATTTTCTTTGTTTCCCCTGTTACATCTATTTACGGAGCCCTTCCCCAACCCACGAATACCAAGTCTTCAATCTTTTCTTTCTGTATTTCCGTCATTAGCTAGTATTTCTATATATACATATTTATATATATATTTCAAAGATGGCAGAGAACAACAATATTTCTGAAAATTTTGTGCCCGGAAATTAGGGAAATGTTGGTTCCCCCAGCATTCAGGTAGCTTTTATATGCAATCTCAACTAGTTAATAAAATTTTTTAAATTCTCTTTGTTTCATAATCAATTTGTTCTAATCTATGGCAGTGGAGTGAAGAGTTTCAATATTTTACTATCAACGGAATAGTGGCACCGATTCCAATATCTCGCGTACCCCTAGATACTGGATCAGATGATGAGGTATGGTTGTGTGGTGGTGTTAATTTAATTAATTTCCAATCTTATTTTAAATATGTTTTCCTTTTTCCCCTTGTTTTAATACATGTACTCGAGGTCTAAGCCTCAATACATGCTAATTGAACAATAAAAAAGATACCAAAAAACAAATGATGGGAAAAAAAAAGTTAACAAATAAATGTCTGTGTAGTCTAAAATTGGTACATGGTGATTTTTGGTAACTCTTTGTTTGATTTAAATTTATGGAGAAACAGAATGAACTTTTGAAGTTTCAATAAATCCTACTATTTTTGAATTGCAGCAGATGCCTGAATCGAGGGAGGCATGTCCAATCGAGGGAGACGTGTCCATAACATTTCATATAAAAAGTCTTGACAAGAAAATTGCATAAAAGGAACATCCAAAACCAATGCTAATATTTGAAAAAAGAAAATAAAGTAGCTATATCATTTATAGCATCAACTGTAACTTTAGATCTAACTCACGCTAAAGCAATGCGTTATTTATGCATGCGTCAAAATTCTAAATGGAACCATTGCGCTATTTTTGCACACGTTAAAATTCAAAAGAGCGCGCGATATAAATTTGCATTTCTTTCGACCAAACTCATAATCCACACTTTTTAAGAAACTAATTTAATCACAATACCTAAAATCTCTTGTCTTGTGTGCCCTCGTCAATTGATGCAAATCCAAATTCAAAATCTCTTTTCTTGTTACCTCAAAATTCAAAATTTTTGAATTCTCTCTTTGTGATAATCTTGTTTCAATCCATGGCAGCGGTCCGAAGAGTTTTAGTGTTTTACTGTCAACGGTATATGCGCCAATTCCGCTGTCTTGCGTGCCAATGGAAACTGGATTAGATGATGAGGTATGGTTTTGTGTTGATAATTTAATGGAATTTCCAATATTACTTGAAAATCTCTTTACATAAATATGGCAGTGTAAAATGGCCTCATTTCTTTTTGCATTTCCGAGTTATTAGGTACTAGTATGTCTATAACATAAAAATATCTTGACTTATTCCCACACTGACATCTATTTAAACCAGCCCTCCCACCATAGTCTATATATCCCACAACTCTTATTTCTTTGTGCATTTTCTAAGTCATTAGTCTGTCTAAACATACATTGCAAAAATGGCTTCTCACTCAAGCGAGAACAAAACTAGTTCCAAGTCTAATAATATTACAGAAAATCAAATGTTGATTCGGGCAAAGGAAATGATTCATGAAACCAAGATCAGGGGTCTCCAAGCATTAAGGTAGCCTTGCTAACTTTGATGCAACAGATTAATTTTGATTTCTAATATCTAACAAGATAATCTCTTTTTTTTTGTTTTTTTCCATGTATTTTTTGATTTAATTTTCTGGTTGTATGTATATGTACTTGATGTCTAGGCCTGGAAGCCCATTGAGCAGAAAAAGGTTTTTTTTTATTAAAAGTGAGAGAGAGAGAGAGAGAGCGCGAGAGAGAGAGAGAGAGAGAAGAAAAATGTTAACTCAACAAATAAATGTATGTGCATCTAAAACTCGTACATGGTAATTTTTGGTAATTTCAAGAATAACTCTGTAAATTAACACAATGATATATGGGTCATCATATATTTTTGTATAACTTTGATTCTGTGTTTGATTTTCTTGGAAAAACAGATAAAACTTTAGAAGTTTCAGTAATACTATTTTATTTTGAATTGTAGCAGAAACCGAAATCGAGCGAGCTAGGCAAGTGCAAGTAAAAGAGCGCCTGGATCTCCATCTACGGTTGTTGGGGCTACACAGGCAAGAATACTAGTTATTTCTCTTTTCCCCTTCTCAATCTCATAAGAAACATTTTTGGTTTTTACTTGTAACTTCTTTTACTCTTGCCAATGTTAAATAGTACTTGACAAGTTAATTAAAAAAGTGAACAGAAGTGAACTAATTTCGGTCCTTCGTTGATTTATTACTTTATCCATGAATTCGGATTTCTCTCAAATTTAGCAAAATACATTTTTTAATATTATAAAGAATTTGCAACCTTGGATACTAAATTATAGCATCCCATCAATATATGTCTCGTATATATGCACACATCATAAAAATATATTTTAGGCTATTTTCCTGCACACGCTAAAATGTCAAAATTATGCGCCTTATATGCACACATCAATTATTCTGTACTATAAAAGAATTTAGCTAATGATATTTTAATTTTTTGTTTTTCTTCTTCAAGAAAAAAATGTTTGTTAATTTCAACATATTGAAACTATAATTTATAAATACCATATTTCTTTATTCCCAATTTTGTGGATATATGTATATATCATGAAAGTCACTAAGCGCAAAAGACAATGAAGAAAAATTGATACATGAGAGTAAAAAGGATCTGTTTGCATAAAATTGAAAAGTTATAAAATCTCATTGCACACGAGTATGATTGAGGTTAAGAACTATTTCCCATCCAACAATTTCTCTAAAGGTTTGCATATATCATTTCTACAATTATAAATATCTTATTACATGTGGTTGCATGCACAAAATCCATGCCTCTTAAAAAAATAATTTAATACCAATACCTATACTATTTTGTTCCCTTGTGCGTCCTCATTAAATGTATGCAATTCTGAATTCTAAAAATCTTCTTTTCCCTGTTTCCCCAGTTACTTCTATTTAAGTGTGTAGGACCCCGAATTTCGAGTACTCGTAAAATATAAATTTTATATATAAATTTATTTTATTTGGTATTTTCTTATATCACAATTTTACGGTCTTAACTGAAAACATATATTGATTTGAATTCTAATTAAAATTTTAAGGGTTTAAAATATAATATATATATATATAGACGTACGTATATAATATAGATTAGATTAGATAAGTTAGATTAACATATATATATATATATGTATATATTATAAAATTTAGATATGTATATAGATATACATACATATATGTGATAGAGATAAAAATAGATAAACAATTTAACAAAGGAATTATCTAGTTGTTTTGCTACCAGCTGCTTAGTTCTACACCATGCAATTTGAAGGCCAGCTAGCGAAAGGAGAAGCTAGACACGTCAATTAGTATTGGAGTATTAGCAAATAAATGGGGGCTGGTTTATAATTTCATGTGTTCCAAGGGTAGAAGTGGGTCGTAGGATCGGTATATTCTGGAATATGACTTCTCCGGGCTTCACGAGCCCCAGTATGGAAAGTCGTGCCGTAGTGTAGTGCAATAAGGGGCAAGGCTTTACGCCAACGCAATAAAAGAGTGATAAGGGAGAACGGGGGTCACTTACCGTTAATGAACGGTCCCTCCGTTAATGTGTTATTTGAAATAATTGTGATATAGATTGATTGAGTGATTGATTGAGTGATTGTTGTTTATAAATTAAAATGATTGTACGTGTAAATAATAATTGAACTTCTTGTTTGATAAATGGTTTTATCATGATTTTGATGATTTTGTTTTTATACCAAAACAATGGTTTTAAAGGTTGTCCAAATACTCCTAAATGATTTAAAATGATTTTAATATTTTCCGGAGTATTTATTCATAGTTTATTTTCAATAAAATTGGACAACACCTTTTATGATTTTATGTCAATGTGTTTTTACATTGAAACTATATTTCTAATGTTGTCCTAAATACTCCCGATCGGTTTAAAATGTTTTTACGAATTTTTCGGAGTATTTCTTGAGGTTTATTTTCGACAAAAATCGGACAACATTTCATTTTTGAGGTCGGCCGAGTCGTCGACCAAAGAGGCGAAGTACACTGGGAAGCGATTCACGAAAAGAACGATCTGAAACCTCAAAAAAAATGGTCAGGGGGACCGGTCCCCATAGGGGGCGACCGGTCGCACCCTAGGGCGACCGGTCGACCCCCCCTTGGACCGGTCCCCTGGTGCAAATTTGCTGTATTCTTCGTATTTCTTTATCAGTGCGCGACCGGTCGCCCTATGCTTTGACAGCAAAATTCTGACCGTTTGACAGCAGACAACATTTCCTTAAATTGTGGAGTTGATTTCTAACAGCTC
The DNA here is from genome assembly GCA_016081115.2 of Rehmannia glutinosa. Classification (NCBI taxonomy): domain Eukaryota; kingdom Viridiplantae; phylum Streptophyta; class Magnoliopsida; order Lamiales; family Orobanchaceae; genus Rehmannia; species Rehmannia glutinosa. Next base: position 1,545,747 of record JABTTQ020001347.1, read on the forward strand.
TATTGATCAATTGTCTTGCAATTTTTTACAGAAATCTTGTTCCCAAGAGGAGCCTATCATGTACAAGACATCTCCTATAAATAGAGGAAGATTTGAAGCACAACAACAAGAGAGAAAACTACAACACAACAAGATACACTCAAGCTATCATATTTGTTCTTCATTGTCTTATTCTTGTTGTAAATTTGCCTAGCTATACACTTTCACATTCTTGAGGTCTAGGCTATTCTTGATTACACTTGCACTTAAATTGTATTATCAATTATCGAGTTGTAATCTTGATTTTGGTTATCATTCAAACACAAGATATCCTTGTGAGTGTTCTTGTGGTAAGAACACACTTGGATGATCTAGGTGTTAGGTGTGAGAAGATTGTGGTGATCTTCTTGTTGAGATATTGAAGAGTGTGGTGCTCTTCAAAGGTGAAGATTGTGGTAATCTTCACAAGGTGCCGTTTGGAGATTGTGGTAATCTTCAAGTGAGATTGTGGTGATCTCAAAAGTGGTGTTGAAGAAGAGTGTGGTGCTCTTCAAGGTGTAGGTGTAAGATTTTGTTGTAATAATTGTGGTAATTATTAATAAAATCTTTTTCTCTTTTCGAAACCCATCCCGGATATACTGGGGTGGTAGAGCACGTAGTCCCTAGGTGGGATGAAGCTCTATAAATCGACGTGTGCTTTTTACATTCCGCACCTTTGTTATTATCTTGGCGCATTTGAGTTTAAAAAGAGGGCGAAATCGAAAAGATGGAGATAATCTATTCACCCCCCCTCTAGATTATCGTAGCCGCTTGGACTTACAAGTGGTATCAGAGCCAAACTCTTTGGCAAGCTCGTTTCACATTGCGAGTGAAGAGGAACGATCGACGGCTACGAACGAAGCTCACCTTACCGGCTCCTCCACCACCAAACCACCACTATTCGATTCCAAAAATTATACATTTTGGAAAGAAAGAATGGAGTGCTATTTACAAAGTTGCGGGTTCGATATTTGGAACACCGTCATCAATGGAGAATCCATTCCAACGAAGGACACACCACACACCACCAAAGCCTTCAAAGAGCTCAATGATGAAGAGAAGAAAATCATCTCTTTAAATGGTAAGGCTCTAAATATTTTGCATTGTTCACTTACTAATTTGGAATATGACCATATTGTAGGTATTCGATCGGCACATGAAGCATGGCAAAAATTAGAAGCCATCTATGAAGTATATGCAAATGAAAGGAGTCAAACAAAAGCATCTACTTCTCAAAGGGATACAATGTCAAATTCAAGGAACAAGCCTCTTACAACTTCCAACAATGAAGAAGTTGAACATTGTCTTATGGGCTTTGAAGAAAACGAGGTAAGTTCTAAACCCTCTACCTCTTATGGCAATGATTATAGTGATTTACAAAATGACTTTGATGAGCTACAAGATGAATTCCAAAACTTACTTGTTAAATACAAAAATTTGAAAAAGGAATTCATTGTTTTGAAAAATGATAAGGAAAGTTTATTTACCTCCTATGAATCACTATCATGTGCTCACACCACCACACTTGACAAGGTTAGAAACCTTGAAAAAGAAAATAGTACTCTTGTTAAAGAGATTAATTGCATGAAAAAGGATTTATCAAAATCCAACTTGAGTACCGATAGAATTGTTGATTGTTGTGATAATTCGAAACTAGAACTTGATTATAAGCCTAATGTTGTCTATCATATGAAAAAGAATCAAGTCTCTAAGCATGTTGATCATTATGCTCCTAGAATTATTACTTGCTTTTATTGGGGTAAAAAGGGTCATACGGCTAATTCTTGTCGGGCTAGAAATAGCTCTAATTATTGTTGGAGACCTAAAAGTCTCAAGACTAATCCCAAAGGACCCAAACACATGAGGGTACCACAAAATAATTTCTTGATAGGTACCCGGCGAAATATTGATCGAAGAAAAGTTATACCGCCAAGAAGACATCAAATGACCAATGCATTTGATTAAAGGAGAAAGCATTTTCAACAAAGCCAATTTCCAAGAAGAGGATATAATCAAAAATGGGAGGAACACAATCCTTGGAAATGGCAAAGACATCATCAACAAGATGATTTTCGAAGAAGGAGAGACTTTCAACAATGGGAAGGAAATAAACCTTGGGAATGGAATAATCGAAGAAGTCATCATCAACAAAGCGACTTCTCAAGGGGAAGATATCATCAAAAATGGGAACGGCACAACCCATGGAAACGGCGTAATTGGTAACCCGTATCTCCCTATTTAAATATGCATTTTATTTTTATGCATGTTTTTATTTGTGTCTATATTGCAAAATGAGTTTTCAAGTATTTTTTGATTAATTAAGGTCTTCAATATATATTTGTGCTTTTAAAATATTTTTGAAAAAGAAGACCTTATATGTTGTTTTTAAAACTCTTATGCATTTTTGTAGACAAATGGGTTTTATTATCTCTTATGGATTTTTATGGCATGAGCTTATTTGTGATATCTCTTAGCCTACACCTTTACCCTTATGAAGTGTGCTAGATTTGTCTTTAGTATTGTGTAGGATTTACATATTTTCACAAATGGCCATTTACGTCATTATTTGTCAAGAAAGGCATAAATTATCGAGGTACGTTTACTTGTGTTATTATTACTCTTATAGACTCGATATATGTATTGCCATATGTCTATGTGCTTGTTTCTCATAGTATTTCATACAAGTGCCATTAAGAGATTTTTTAGATTATTTGAAAGGCACTATTTTTTGATTGCACATATTTGCTTTGACAATTCTTGTTTTTTTTTTTTTTTTTTTTTTTTTTTTTAATTTAACCCTGTACGAGGAGGGGAGAATATTGCATAGTGAGAGGGAACATTACATATTAAGTATCTTACAAGCCAAACTGCAATAGAACATCAATTACCTAGCACAGAGCAAAAATACTGACATATTCAGGGTGAAAAAAAAAAAAAAACTAAAATAAAAAAGACACCAAAACAATTTCAATTTAACAGCAGAAATATATTCCCCTGTGAACTGATGCTCAGGAATTGTAAAATCGGCGTGGAAAACTTGAATCTAGAGGCATTTAAACCGATGCTAATATCCAAAACATCACATGGGAAGACATGGCAATAAGGAACCATGTAACGAATGCCAGAGCTATGGAGAGCTCAAATCTGTCACACGGGAGATGAGATGGACTGTACAAAATTTCAAGTCTTTTGCATACAAAGCGCAATTCCGCCGATGAGCATGCAAAGAAAGAAGTGATAATGTAGCGCCACCCAATCACCAACAACAAACAAAGCTAACTAGATGAATTGTGGAGGTCTCGTTTTATATCCAAAGCATAGATATCGAGACACGCAAGTCCAAAGCTCCATAATACATGAAGCCCCATTGATGCGATGAGATAGCAATAAGCAGTGAAGTTAGAAAATCCAAGAGCAGAAACCATAACTCCAATGGAACCAGCTGCAAATAAACATTGCCCAATTCTTAATAGCAACCCACTCACAGTTCCAGGGCTACCCAACAAATCCTTCATTGTTTTCTCTTGTTCTTCCCCAAAAGGGCCCTTTTTCCTCAAAATCCAAAAAGGGCCCCCTTCAGATCCCTATATGCTTCTTTTAAAATGAGGTCTCAACTATATGCTATCGGGTTTTCAAATTTCAAAAGAGACCTTTTGTAGCTTTCTTAAGCTTATTTGAACTTGCATGATTTATTAGACTCTGATGATCTTCAAAATGCATAGTATGTGTTTCTTGCTTCATGGTCCATATATATAGTGTATTTCTACTATGCTATTATGCAAGATATTTTGTGATTTATGATTGAGGCATGTTATTATACTTGGACTATCTTTCTTGCTTATATAAGCGATGCCATTAATGAGTTTGTTGAGTTGTGTAGAAAAGGAAGTACTCCAAATATTTGGATGAAAATGTTCTATTGAAGAACACCATAGATCAATTGGATGCCCAATGATAATAGTGATGAAGAAGACAAAAAGGGTATTCCGGAACAAACTCAATAACCAAGGCAACATTGGTCGAACTAAGGCGAGGTTAGTAGCTAGAAGGTATTAATTTTGATGAATCATTTGTATTCATAGCATGTTTTGATGTTATTCATATTTGACTTGCCCATTCTTGGTTTAAGAAAATTTCAAGCTTTACCAAATGGATGTTTAATCCAATTTTCTAAATGGTGTTATTCTAAAAAAAGAAGTCTATCGGAGTTTACAATTTTTCTAGGCCAAATGATTCTTTAAGGCCTTGTATGGTATAGTATGATAGACTTAGCTATTTTTGCTAAATGATTTTACAAGAGGTAAAGTTGATACTACTCTCTTTGTTTTTGAAAAAGGGCAAGATTGTTTACTTGTGCATATTTATGATATTATGTTGGTGCTACTAATGATATTTTGTGCAAGAGATTTTTCTAAGTTGATGTAGGAGAACTTGAGATGAGCAAGATGGGGGAGCTCAAAGTTCTTCATTGGACTTCAAGTTAATCAATGCCAAGAAGGTGATTATAATCAAAGTATACAAAAATATCTTTGAAGATATTAGGCATTGAAGAAGGAAGAATCAACTCAACCTCTATGGCTACCAATGTAGAGATTAACAAAGGTTGAGAAAGACACATCGGCCGACAAACAAATTCGAGGTATGTTTTCTTGTCTTATTCCTATAAACTCGACATTCCATATGCCTTATGTCTATATGCTCGACTTCAAAAACTATCCCAACGAATCTCATTAAAGTGCCGTTAAAAGAAATTTTCAAATATTTGAAAGGCACTTCTTCTTAGGACTTGTTGTATCCAAAGGCTTTAAAACGTTCTTATTTTTCCGAGATAACAAGTCCGGTATTTATTATACGATTATTCGTATTCAAAATATGGTTCGTCATAATCGAACTAAACATATTGAGATTCGATATCTTTTTTAAGGGATTGCGTTTTTAACAAAAAACTTGAGATGTGTTTAATTCCGTCTCAAAGTTAACTCGCGGACTATTGTTCATTTACCGCCGAGTCTTTTTTTCCTCATGACGAGCTTGACTATGACATAATGTATATTGAATGAGGTCTACATTTGCATCTTGCACGTTTTTAAAACTTAGGGGCGAAAAATCGGATTTTTGGATCAAACTCCGGATTTTTTGAAACAGGCCAAACCAGTGGGCTGACTGGGGCTAGGCCGACCGGTCGCCCAAGCCGTCGACCGGTCGCCCAGCCCCTTGACCGGTCACCCTGACTGTTTTTTTGCTTAAAAATGGTTCTGTTTTCCAGACTTGGCATTTTTGGCCTTTTAACTCTATTTTCGTCCCCTTTGTCATTTGCACACACAATTCACTTCAAATGTGTTTTGTTGCATGAATTATACATTTTGGGGATTATCTAGCTCGGTTATCATCATTGATGCTCATCTTTACCGATCAAATGGTAAGAATTTCACTCTCTTTAGCTCAATTGGGTTGAACCCTTGAGTTTGTGGTTAATGTGCATTTTTCTTAATGCAATTTATATGTATTTGTGATGAGCTTATTAATTGTTGATGAATGATATTTGTTTGACTTGAATTGGTGATGAAAAACTTGGCTTGATTTCATTTACAAGGGCCTATATATATCTTTTCAATTTTTGACGCCCGCCAAGTGTTCGATAAAACGTTTCAATGAAAAATTCATCACCTACATGATTCTCTCGATTTCAAAAGACTTATATATTTATAGAGATCATGTTTTGCTTGTCAAATGAGTTTTCATAAGCTTCTACAAGTCGTATGATTCGACTTTTCCCTCCTAGTTGGTTTATAAGCTTTAATGTTCAAATAGCTCGATACATCGGTTTAGTTGCGCTTTTTGATATGAATATATGATGTATTTATCGTGCTAACATTCTTTTTGATGATTCCAAAGGGGGAGAAACAGGTTATAAGCTCTTTAGCTCATAGAAGCTAAGATAAGCTTAAATGAAAAGAAGCCATATAAGTTGTGGCTATGTAAAGCCATAAGTTGTGGATCATATTATGTCCACTTGATGTATTATGGTTGTGTATGAATCATGGTCCATTGGTTGTTGTATGGACTTGTATATGCTTCTAATGATGTCTCTTTGACAGGGGGAGCTTTTAAGTCTTTGATACTTAAAGCTCAAATTCGAAAAGCTAAGATTTTAGCTTATGATTTAGTTGCTTTTATATAACTTTTGTTGTGCATATTGATAGGGGGAGCATTCGCTATATGTGTTTGAATATCTCTACTCCCATCCTTGTGTTTATATTGCGCGAAATGTTGTCGCTCTCAACGGAAAGTTTCTTTTTAACCGGTAAAATTGTTTTGTCTTCAAAATCGGCCTTGTAAAATTGTTTTGTTTTCAAAATCGGCCTTGTTGAATTGTTTTGGTTTGTAATCATCAAAAAGGGGGAGATTGTTTGATAAATGGTTTTATCATGATTTTGATGATTTTGTTTTTATACCAAAACAATGGTTTTAAAGGTTGTCCAAATACTCCTAAATGATTTAAAATGATTTTAATATTTTCCGGAGTATTTATTCAAAGTTTATTTTCAATAAAATTGGACAACACCTTTTATGATTTTATGTCAATGTGTTTTTACATTGAAACTGTATTTCTAATGTTGTCCTAAATACTCCCGATCGGTTTAAAATGTTTTTACGAATTTTTGGAGTATTTCTTGAGGTTTATTTTCGACAAAAATCGGACAACATTTCATTTTTGGTCGACCGGTCGACCAAAGAGGCGACCGTGCACTGGGAAAGCGATTCCACTAAACGTAACGATCGAAACCTCAAAAAATGGTCGGGGACCGGTCCCCATAGGGCGACGGTCGCACCCCTAGATGCGACTTGGTCGACCCCCTTGACCGGTCCCCCCGTGCAAATTTGCTGTATTCTTCGTATTTCTTTATCGGTCGCGACGGTCGCCCTATGCTTGACAAAGACAAAAAATTCTCGACCGTTTGACAGACAACATTTCCTTAAATTGTGGAGTTGATTTCTAATGACTCTATTGATCAATTGTCTTGCAATTTTTACAGAAATCTTGTTCCCAAGAGGAGCCTATCATGTACAAGACATCTCCTATAAATAGAGGAAGATTTGAAGCACAACAACAAGAGAGAAAACTACAACACAACAAGATACACTCAAGCTATCATATTTGTTCTTCATTGTCTTATTCTTGTTGTAAATTTGCCTAGCTATACACTTTCACATTCTTGAGGTCTAGGCTATTCTTGATTACACTTGCACTTAAATTGTATTATCAATTATCGAGTTGTAATCTTGATTTTGGTTATCATTCAAACACAAGATATCCTTGTGAGTGTTCTTGTGGTAAGAACACACTTGGATGATCTAGGTGTTAGGTGTGAGAAGATTGTGGTGATCTTCTTGTTGAGATATTGAAGAGTGTGGTGCTCTTCAAAGGTGAAGATTGTGGTAATCTTCACAAGGTGCCGTTTGGAGATTGTGGTAATCTTCAAGTGAGATTGTGGTGATCTCAAAGGTGGTGTTGAAGAAGAGTGTGGTGCTCTTCAAGGTGTAGGTGTAAGATTTTGTTGTAATAATTGTGGTAATTATTAATAAAATCTTTTTCTCTTTTCGAAACCCATCCCAGATATACTGGGGTGGTAGAGCACGTAGTCCCTAGGTGGGGTGAAGCTCTATAAATCGACGTGTGCTTTTTACATTCCGCACCTTTGTTATTATCTTGGCGCATTTGAGTTTAAAAAGAGGGCGAAATCGAAAAGATGGAGATAATCTATTCACCCCCCCTCTAGATTATCGTAGCCGCTTGGACTTACACTTCTCTTAATAATAAACTTTTCTAAAAAGCCACGCATGCTCACGCGCACCCACTCACTGAGGTTTTCTTCTCCTCACGTATGTATTTTTCAAAAAAAAAATATTACAGGGAATAATTCGGGCGATGGTGAATCAGTTGAGGGCATTCCCAAATCTGACCAGTTAGTGCCGATAACAGGAGAAATTTGCTAGTTGTCTTAACGACATCCCTATCTATAAATGACGTATTTTGGCCAGAGCAATGATTGTAATTGTAGTTTCTCTTATAGGAGTTTCATAGACTTTGTCAGCTTTTCTTATGATAATTATATTAAGATATAATTTGGCTTGTAATAATTATACGAATATTCCGCTCTTTCGGACTCGGAAATGGATTTTGGTTATTATTGTGAGTTAGGGCGTGACAAAGTGAGCCCCTCCCCAAGCCATGAATATAATATTACCATTTACCGAGCCCTTATTTCATTTTTTTTCTGCATTTCCTAGTCTATATATACATACATACATACATACATATCTAAGATGGCAGTGAACAAAAATATTTCTGAAACGTTTGTGTCGACGAAGCAGTTTGGTTCAGGTGAGCCGAAAAATATTTCACAAACCAACAAGGGTCTCCCAACTTTTAGGTAAACGCTTGCTAAATTATATTTAATTTAAGTGTTTGTGGAACTGATAATATAATTAATTAATTAGTCATATGTGACTTCAAGTACTAATTTGTTGGTTCATTTTAGTGAAAAATAAAATAATAAATTTAAGAACAAAGTCCATAATAAAGATAAAAAAAATTAGTTGAAGTGGTGGATGAAAAGTGCATACTAGCTAGCCTAAGAGAAGATGCATATTTCATAATCATTCATTATCAACTCATCATAAACTTTTTTTTTCTTTAATAAGACCCTATGTCTGGCCAAGGATGGCTTCCAATGTCGCGCCTGCGGCATTTTCGCCAGACGGTCTTTGCCACATGGGTGCTTCCTATATATGAGCATTCTTGAGTGCTAAGCCCAAAGGTTGCGCGAATCCGACTTACTTCGACTTACATGCTTTCTTTTTTGAGTTCTTCCCCGGACAAAGTCCTAATCAAAGCTGGGCTCCCCAAACTACGAACAAAAAATGGGGCGCGTAATTAGTCCCAGGCGCAAGTTAAGTTTGCGCCTGGATTATTTTATTTATTTTTTAATTTTTATTTTATTATTTTTATTTTTCTTGTTCAAGCCATGATTGTCTTGCGCCTCAAATATATTTCTCATTTCAAACACAAGAGTGTCTTGCGCCTCCACTCATATTAACTGCCCATCCTCCCACCTATTTTGTCAAATTGGATTCATTTTTGCTATATTTGCACAAAAAACCTGAAACACACTAATGCTCGCATTTTCTCAAAGATGGTAATTATACTTTTTGGGGACTTTAGTTATGCGGTTTCTGCAAAATTTAGTCATTTAATATATTTTTCGTATATTATCAAAAATTTGCAACTTTTGATACTAACAAATAGATCCATCAATTAATGTATTCGTATATATGCACACATGAGAAAAATGTATTAGGCGTTATTTTTGAACACACTAAAATATCAAAACTACGCGCCTTATATGCACACATCAGTATTATGTACCATAAAAAAATTCTACTAATAATATTTTCAATTTTATGTTTTTCATTTCAAAATATTGGAAAATTTTACACTTCATCCGCCACTGTTAATTTAATTTCCAATAGTCTCACAAGAGAACCTCTTTTCTTGGTTTTTCCCTGTACTCTGATTTTTTTTTCTTTTCTGATTGTATATGTAGTTACTTGATTGCTATGCTTGAATGCCAATTGAATAGAAAAAGGACTTAAAAGAGAAAAAAACAAAAAGAAAGATGTTTTGTTCGACGGCAGCAACAACAGCCGCAACCTATACCAAGCACGACAGATTCATCGCGCAAAAGAAAGCGTACAACATAAGGAAATGAAGAAGTGTTTTTCAGACATTTCAAGTTTCAAAATTGTGGTGAAGAATATCTCCTCGAGATCCACGAGGTATACCTCCAACAACCATAACTAATTAGCCCGTAAGCAATTTTGCATTTGTGTTCCCATGCTTTATTTTATTTCATTTTAACTTCAAGAGGTAGAATTAATATATACTTGTAACTTCTTTTACTCTTGCCAATGTTGAACAGTAGTTGGCACAAGTTAATAAAAGTGAATGCTAAGAAAATTACATTATTAGTTGTTAATTATTTCACTCAAAAGTATCGTTGAATGTCTTATCGTCATATTTATAATTTTCCAATAGATTGTTGATTATATTACAAGCCTATCTCCCAATTTTTACTAATATTGATCTATTCTGATAGTTTTATTATCGTCGGGGCAGACAATTTCGGTCCTTTGTTGAGTCGACATCATTTATCCTATAGTAAATTGAAGGACCTGATAAAACTTACCAATGTTACAGAAACTTCACAAAATCTTGGACATAATTTCCAATTTTTTTCAAAAAAAAAAAATAATTTGCGTCAAGAAAAAAAACTGAAGATACATGTAGGAGGTAGAAGCAATTGAAGCAATGATGATAATATTATCTTCTGAACCTTGCAATAATGATTCATCAAGTACTGTTGTCCTGGCTGCCACGAGCTTGTAGCTCAAGTGATATCGCTCACCCTTTATAAGGGTGTTAACTAGGGTCGAACCCTGTATCTTTCAATTTTTTTGAAATTTATCTCCTCCCCTCCAACCAGTAGTCCCAACTTATTAAAAAAAAGTATTGTTGGTTTGCTATGGAAAAAGAGACTTTAAACCCATCTGGTGGTAGCCCATTGCGCGATAATCTTAGATAAAGGCAAAATCAGTCTCTGCGCCAGAACGTACTAATGTGCAATCAAATGTGGTTCAAGGTACCTTTTTTGCTTTAATTCTAGTTTTGAGTGATTTTTTATGGTCTTAGTATTGATATTAGTTAATTGGATTAACAAAACATGTCTGATTATATTATGTTAGCATGGCAGGAGAACGAAACTCCGACTATTGTGGTAGAAGGGGGAATGAGACTGCAAACCCCTATTTGGAGGAGGTTAGGACAGAAAGACAACAAATTTCAAATTATGACAATGAGAAGAATGAACTTATGATGTTGGAAGGTCCAAAAGATGGAGAATAGAATAAATGTGTCTCTGCAAATCCGTCAGAGGAAGAAAATACTGGAGGAAATGAATTATTGATTATATTTATGGTATTTTTGAGGATGCAGCTCCCCAAAGTATGAATTAAGTATTAGGGGAGCCAAGACATGGAAATTCTTGAATTTAAATGTAGCATGTATATTTTTATTTTTTATTTGGGGGCAATCTTTATCTCCAACATTGTGTATTTGAAACTTTGAATTTATCTTTTGTTCTACAAATTGTGTTTGTTAAATGGTACAAGTTATTTACAAGGTAAATTGATACAATAATTAAGAGCCATCTCTATAATCCATAACATTTCATATAAAAAGTCTTGACAAGAAAATTGCATAAAAGAAACATCCAAAACCAATGCTAATATTTGAAACAAGAAAATAAAGTTACAGATGATGCACTGCAATTATTAGAACCCATGTGAATTGTGGAAAGTTATGTGAAACAAAGATTACACGAAGAAAGGAGTTGAACCGAGAAACAAATCAGCAGAACCGGGCAGAAAATGACCACGCACGGGTAGCCCGTGCGTGAGGTGAAAAGTTGGTATTAAGTTCGGCATGATGCACATACAGCCCGTGTGCCTGCGCGAATGAGAAATAGTAGGTTCAACTTGACGTACGGGCAGCCCGTGCGTTTTGGCATGACTCGTGCGTCTATGCAGGATTCAACAGTATCTTTCTGTATTCAGTTAGATTTCATCCTAGGAGGGTATAAATTGATAGGAGGCGGACACAGATGGGGATATACATATTTTTACCCTAGAAAACAGAGAAAAAAACATCCCTCTTCAAGAGGAACCGAGAGAAAAGTGAAGATCCACATCCACGTTTGAGGATTGAAGATTGATCGAGAGATCCATCGATATCCCTGAGTTTTCCTGTATTTTATTTTTCATCTAGTTGACATGAATATGAATAATTTGTCTATGAATTCTTCTTTTTCCATGTCCGGCTAAACATCTTGTGATTCCGGGGCTTGGGAGTAGGTTAATTTACTTCTTGTTGGATGATATATTTTAATTGAAGTTATATTTCGAACCCTATTCGAAAGTACTTTGATTTATTGTTTGTTTTATCATTTGGCCAATGATTTAGCATGTTTGATCTGTCACGCCCCAAACGCGACGCGACGACGATCAATCACTTAAACGAGAAATAATTCTTGATCTAAACCAATGATACAAGTCTCCAAGTGAAAAGAGTCTAATGCAAATGAATTAAAATAACACAAGTACAAATTACATCTTAAAGTCTGGCGGTATTCGAATACAATCCAATAGATTATCTGAATTAACTTACAGTCCAAACAGAAATAAATGAAGAAGTCCAACAACAAATAAAAGTAAAAGGAAATGTCGCTCGAATTCAATGATTATAGGAACTAGTACGACAAAGTGAGCACGGATTGATCCATGGTAGGTTCGACGTCTTCAACGTACTCCTCATCTAAAGGTTAGAAAACGAGGAGGGGATGAGAGAAATCTCGGTGGATGGGGTGATCGTGTGAGAGTGTGGCGATGTATATAGTTAATGCGAGAAAACGATTGTATGAAAACGCGTGAGGTATGATGCATGATTTCACACACAGACCACAAGCGTCGTGATAAAGATATATTAAGTAATATACTTATACAGTTTAAGAAAAACAATTCGTGGTCACGCAGGCACTATGGTTCAAGCAGACAGGAGGATTGCGTACGGATTTGTAACGCCAATCCGATGCAAGACAAGTAGCGATTTGCGTGTCACGGATTTGTAGCGCCAACCTATGCAATACAAGTAGCGGTTGCGTCACGGATTTGTAGCGCCAACCAAAGCGGGTCCGATTAACTCAGAATCGTGTGGATCAGATAGCGATTCCTTCGTTCTTCCTTGTAACTCCCCGAGTAAGATGGTCCAAGACCTGTCACCTTATCGCTCCATAGGCAAAGACAAAATCCACAGTGGAGCTAGCAAGGCTCGGATTTGTCATAATCATGATTATACCTCAAGTACTACGACCCGCTTCCCTTGGACAACTCCGTCCCTCAGTTGCGGGATTAGGACGATGGGGCCGGAGAGTGGAATAGCAGCCGAGCTGCCCGGTTCCATCCCCGACGTATCCATTCCGACTGTGAGCTCGACACACCAAGTTGACTCAGCAGAAATTAAGTACACGTTCGGGTAGTCAACCAGCAAATGAGTATTATTGATTTAGGAAGCAGTTCATGAAAAGTTCTCGAAAATTTTCGCAAGGTAGTTATGGCGTTGGTGGAGTTATTGGGATGAAGATAATTATCGGGAGGATAAGTAGTCTTCGATATCTTAAGGATTAGGAGGAACATAAGTCCCGTTATAGATTCGAAATCGCAAGACGAGGAAGTCGCCCCGCGATCGGGTATTAATCGGTCAAGACGATCCGATAAGTCAAGGGTTTTTTTTTTTAAGAAAATAAAATATTTTAATTAAATTTTAAAGTCAGAGGGTCCAGGGCTGTTTCTTTAAAAGAAAATAATTTGAGTTAGGTCCTCAAAAAAAATAAAATTTACAATTAGCCCCGTTTTGTAAAAACCAATACTTTTGGGGTTAAAAGTTAAATAAGTAAATGTCCCGACCTTGAAAGATTATGAGGTCAGTTCCTAAATTCTCTAAATTGTTCAGAGATTCAGGTTTTTAAAGTTTTGAGGTCGAGTTTTTGTAAAATTCTCACATTGGCCCCAAATTTGTTAAAATTGTCATTTCGGGCCTTAAGTTTAAAATAATCGGAACTCACAAACCGGAAGGGCTTTTAATGTGATTCCAGTTGGAAAATGTCACTAAGGTTAGTGGGATATTGGGACAAAAACAGTTTTAAAACGACATAAGTATAGGTCCCTTAACTTTTGAAAATCTCATTTTTGTCCCATTTTGAAATAATTGCCTTTAAGGCTTTTAGGGGTCCAATTGTTATGAAATTTGAACCTTGGGTCCAAAATATAATTATGTTATAGTTAAATTAGTATTTCCAGGTACATGGGCTGTATAAGTCCTGGAAATTTCATATGGGTCCTCAAGTTTAATCTTTTTCAATTTGGTCCCTCAAGTTTTATAAAATTACTTTCCAAGCTCTAAACACTTGGATTTTTGGAATACACTTAAAATATGTTATTTCCAGTCCCTTAAGAGTTAAAATTTCAAATTTTAAAATTAGGGTCTGGTACAGTTTCGAAATTTGCAAAATAGCCCTTAAACTTCTCAAATTTTACAATCTAGTCCTTGGGCTTTTAAGGGTTGATTTTATTTATCTAAAAACTCTTAAAACTTTATTAAAATGTCCAAACATGATTTTTGAACCTGAGTTCAGTCCCAAAACTCGAAAATTACAGAGGGGTCCCTTAAGTTTTATTTTCTTGCAATTAAGTCCACCAACTTTCCATTTTTGCATTTAAGTCCAAAAATCGAAATTTAATCAATTATGCTCGACTTGTCCAGGTTATAAATCATTGAAAACATAGATTTCAAGAGTCATAAACATACATGTCCATCTCATACAAGCATTCATCAAATACAATAGTAAAGTGTACATGTATGCCCTATTTTTCGATAAATCGCATTTTCGAGCAACACTTGAGAAATTTTTCAACTTGATACAAGAAAATAGCATGCAATACATAATATATATCTCAAGTGCTCAATAACAAAATACTACATGCATATTTTCAATTTAAAACACCTAGAAGTTGAAAGGATTTTTCCACCCACCTTAAAGATTGATTTGTTGGTGAAAAATGAAATAAATCACTCTTGATGAAGAAGTGACTTAGGTCAGCCCCTAAGTCAAGGAATATCAAAAAAATATAGGAGTTAGAAAAATGAGGTTAAAAATTTAAGGAAAGAAGAAGAAGGTGAAGAAATTGGAAATACTACACTTACCTTGTGTAGTAGATGAAATGAGACTAGTAGAAGCTTCAAAGTTGGAATTTTTTGCTCACCCTCAAGAACCACTTAAGGTCAGCCCCTATTTCTCAAAAATGAAAAAGGGGTGTTAAAAATTGAAGAAAAATGGAAGGAAGAAGGAAAAGACACTAGAGTCCACTATCTTACCTTATAGTCCAAATCTTCAATATTTACTTCAAGTCTTGAAGTCCTCTTCAAGATGATGTCAAGCTCTAGTCTTCAAAGTCTTCTAAATGTACCTCCAAAAATTAAATTTGAGCTTAAGTTAAGAAAAGAAGGTGATGAGCTATAGGTTACCAAGATGACTTGAAGAACAACATTTCTTACCTTGTAGTAGTGATAGTTTCGAAATTTATGAAAGAAGTAAGAAGAGTTCTTGTGTTTTTGTTAAGTGTTTGAAGAAAGAAGAAAGTGTTTGAAGATATGAAGAAAGTATTCTTGAAGATATGAAGAAAGTGTTTGAAGATATGAAGAAAGTATTTGAAGATATGAAGAAAGTATTCTTGAAGATATGAAGAAAGTGTTTGAAGATATGAAGAAAGTATTTGAAGATATGAAGAAAGTATTCTTGAAGATGTGAAGAATGTTTGAAGATATGAAGAATGGGTTCTTGAAGATTTGAAGATGTGAAGGATGTGTTCTTGAAGATTTGAAGATGTGAAGGATGTGTTCTTGAAGATTTGAAGATGTGAATGATGTGTTCTTGAAGATTTGAAGATGTGAAGGAATTGTAGAGAGAAGGAGGAGAATGTTAGAGAGAATGGAGAGAAAATACAAGACTTAGAAAAATCTTGTGTTGGTGAAATGAAATGGAATTTGGTAGGGGACAATTTTTTTGTTTTGTTCTAAGTCTTGAAAGGTGTAGGTTGCATGAGGGACAAGAGTCTTGGTCAAGGTGTGGTCTTGCATGGAAGAAAGAAATTGAAGGGATTGAGAAGGATGTTGGCATGGAATGTTGGGAAGCCTCCAACATGTTGGGTAAGTTTATAATAAAGAATTGGTGTATAAGATATTGTGTATAAGATTTGAATTAATGGTGTAAAAATACACAAGATGAATACATAAGGTGTACATGTACAAGAGTTGGGAGATATTTCTACACCAAAATATACATCATGGCCATCCACCTAAGGGTATTTTGGGAATTCCATAAATTTTATTTTGTCCCAAAATTGATGTTAATAGATGAATAATATCAATCTCCAAAATAATTAGTGATTTCCTTGATCACTTATAAGCCTCATGATCACTTAATCTAAATCGAATTCTTAATTCTATAAGGTATAAATCTCTAAAATAAATAGTCTCTTAAAATTCTAAGGTGGCTAATAAATACACAAATAATAATAGTGATCAATCAAGTGATCATTAATGCGAAATAGAATTAATAAATGATTGCGATCGCAAGTAATAAATAAAAGAAATTAAATGCGAAATATATATCATTAATATTTACCCGTCAAAGCGACGCGGTAAAATAGTCAAATTAATACAAGGACGATACGTGAAACAAGTAAATGTTCGAATAAAAATCGAGGGCTTCACATTCTCCCCTCCTTAAAAGAATTTGGTCCCCAAATTCTCTTCAGAACAATTCTGGATATTGATTCCTCATGTCTTCTTCCATCTCCCACGTTGCGTCTTCGTCTCGATTGTGGTTTCACCATACCACTTTAACCATCGGAATCTCTCTATTACGCAACCGGCGTATCTTTGGTCAATGATCCGGATTGGTTTCTCGATGTAGGATAAATTTTCCATCGGAGGAGGAGTATCTTGAGTGATGATATGCTCGGGATCCGGTTGATACTTCTTTAACCTCGTCGTGGAATACATCGTGCATTCCCGCATCTTGTGCAAGAACTCGAGTCGGTAGGCTAACTTCCCGATCCTCTGCAAAATCATGTAAGGTCCAACATATCTCGGACTCAACTTGCCTCCTTTCTTCTGGATTGATCAATCCTTTCCGTGGAGAGAGTCTGAGAAATACTTCATCTCCGGCTTCAAATTCCAAGTCCTTTCTCCTCTTGTCCGCGTAACTCTTTTGGCGGCTACGAGCCGTGCGGATCCGTTCCTTGATCGCTTGACCTTCTCCATGGCCTCTGAACTAAGTCGACCTTTGGAATCGAGGCGACTTTCGTTTCTCCTTTGGAGTCCATTGGTCATCAATCTCCCGGTGTAGTGGGGATCTACACTTTCGCCCGTACAAGGCTTCGTGAGGTGCCATCCCAGTGTGGCACGATAGTTGTTATTATAGGCGAACTCGGCCAATGGTAAGTGCGAATCCCAACTTCCTTGGAAATCCAACGTGCAGGCTCGCAGCATATCTTCTAGGGTTTGAATCGTTCGCTCAGACTGGCCATCCGTTTGTGGATGTGCTGCTGTGCTGAAGTTTAGCGAGGTACCCATTTCCTCGTGCAAGCACTTCCAGAATCTAGAGACAAACCTCGGGTCTCTGTCTGACACAATGTCGACTGGCACTCCATGCAGTCGAATGATTTCTCGGATATAAATTTGCGCGAGTTTTTGCAAGCTGTCGGTTTTCTTCATGGGTAAGAAGTGTGCAGATTTCGTGAGTCGGTCTACGACTACCCATATAGCATCATGGCCTCCTCTAGTCCTTGGTAGATCCGTCACAAAGTCCATCGTAATGTATTCCCATTTCCACTCGGAATTCTCAACGGTTGTAATAAACCAGATGGTCGTTGGTGTTCTGCCTTTACTCGTTGACAAGTCAAACATCTCGCAACGAACTCTGCTACCTGGTTCTTCATGTTTACCCACCAGTAATGCCGATTCAAGTCCTTATACATCTTGTTTCCTCCAGGGTGTATAGTGTATTTCGAACGGTGTGCTTCTGAGAGAATTCTACTCCTAATCCGCTCGTCACTTGGTACACAAACTCAATTTCGAAATCTGATGATCCCATCTTCATGTATCGAGAATTTTGATCTCTCTCCTTTAAGTATCTTCTCTTTCAGTTTCTGAAGTTGCACATCTGTCCCCTGTGCTACCATGATCTCATTCAGTAGATCGGGTTTAACCGAAATGTTAGCACATGAAATTTGAGTATTGGTTCTCGTCGGATTCCAAGTGCTCAACTCTTCTAATGATTTCCACTCTCGAATCATTAGTCTGGCTAAACTCGCCTTTCGCTCAAGGCGTCGGCTACTACGTTAGCTTTCCAGGGATGGTATTGGATATCAAAGTGATAGTCCTCTATTAACTCCATCCATCTCCGTTGCCTGCCTCAAATTGAGATCCTACGAGAGAATAGATACTTTGGCTCTTATGATGCAGTGTAAACCGTGAATGTTGCTCCGTAGAGATAGTGCCTCCATTTCTTTAACGCGAACACTATCGCCTGCCAATTCCAAGTCATGCGTTGGGTAATTGGCTTCATACGGCTTGAGCTTGATGCATAAGCAATGACCTTTCTTCCCGCATGAGCACCTTTGCTCCTAGTCCTTACTTTGATGCATCACTGTAGACGACAAAGTTTTATGTTCCCTTTGGAAGGCTAAGACTGGAGCTGTAGTAAGTCGTTTCTTCAGCTCTTGGAAACTAGCCTCACACTTGTTATTCCACTCAAACTTGACTTGCTTCTGGGTTAGTCGAGTGAGTGGTCCGGCTATCTTGGAGAAATCCTGGATAAATCTTCGATAATATCCAGCTAGTCCTAAGAAACTTCTGATCTCCGTTACAGGCTCGGGTTGTTTCCATTCAACCACTGTATGTACCTTCGAAGGATCTACGGCGATCCTAGTGCCGGATACTATGTGTCCCAAGAATGCGATCTCACTAAGCCAAAATTCGCACTTGCTGAATTTGGCATACATCTTGTGCTCTCGTAGTGTCTCCAAAACAATTTTCAGATGATGTTCATGCTCTTCTCTAGACTTAGAGTATACGAGTATGTCATCAATGAATATCACTACGAATTGATCCAAATAAGGTTGAAAGACTCGATGCATCAGATCCATAAACGCTGCTGGTGCGTTTGTCAGACCGAAAGGCATCACTACAAACTCGTAGTGTCCATATCTGGTTTAGAATGCAGTTTTGAAGATGTCTTCATCGCGGATCTTCAGTTGGTAATATCCTTGTTGTAAATCAAACTTCGAGTACACCATCACTCCTTGAAGTTGATCAAATAGTTCATCTATCCTCGGGAGGGGATATTTAGTAGTCATCTAGTCGAGATCGTATAATAGTCACATCCTTAATGTATCTTATCCGTGATACCTACACCACAAGTCAAATTCCCTTACTTAAGCTTGTACAAGTGTTTGGGAATTAATAGCACAAGGGTACTATCATCAATATTTATACTTAGTGAGTCCCATACTATAATTTTCTCAAAGTAATATCATTAGGTATCTAGATCCCATAATATATCACATCCAAATCATATACTTATCAAGGGATAACCTCATATCCTTTAAGTCTCATCATATCAGACATTATAATCTTCAAATCACGGATTTTCTAAATCACCTAACGTCCAAACCGAGGAAAATCCGGATATTTTAACACTATGACAACCCAAAAGAGTTCAAATAGTCATCCAAGATTCAACTTAGGTCATCTAGTAGCGGTACCCAATCCAAGGTCAGAGGAACCTATCCTGGGTCAGCTCGGTGTAAGTTTCCATCTTACTAGCCGAGCTCGATACCATAAGCATCACGCCCCAAACGCGACGCGACAGCGATCAATCAATCACTTAAGAAAAATAATTCAACAGTCTAAACCAATGATACAAGTCTCCAAGTGAAAAGAGTCTAATGCAGCGGAATTAAAATAACACAAGTACAAATTACATCTTAAAGTCTGGCGGTATTCGAATACAATCCAATAGATTATCTGAATTAACTTACGGTCAAACGAGAAATAAATGAAGAAGTCCAACAACAAATAAAAGTAAAAGGAAATGTCGCTCGAATTCAATGATTATAGGAACTAGTACGACAAAGCGGAGCACGGGATTGATCGTGGTAGGTTCGGCGTCTTCAACGTACTCCTCATCTAAAGGTTAGAAAACGAGGAGGATGAGACAGAAATCTCGGTGGATGGGGTGATCGTGTGAGAGTGTGGCGATGTATATAGTTAATGCGAGAAAACGGTTGTATGAAAACACGTGAGGTATGATGCATGATTTCACACACAGACCACAAGCGTCGTGATAAAGATATATTAAGTAATATACTTATACGATTTAAGAAAAACAATTCGTGGTCACGCAGCAGGCACTATGGTTCAAGCAGACGGAGGAGGATTGCGTACGGATTTGTAACGCCAATCCGATGCAAGACAAGTAAGCGGTTGCGTCACGGATTTGTAGCGCCAACCTATGCAATACAAGTAGCGGTTGCGTGCGGCATTTGTAGCGCCAACCAAAGCGGGTCCGATTAACTTAATCGTGTGGATCGACAGCGATTCCTTCGTTCTTCCTTGTAACTCCCGAGTAAGATGGTCCAAGACTGTCACCTTATCGCTCCATAGGCAAAGACAAAATCCACAAAGTGGAGCTAGCAAGGCTCCGGATTTGTCATAATCATGATTATACCTCAAGTACTACGACCCGCTTCCCTTGGACAACTCGTCCCTCGATTGCGGGATTAGGGCGATGGGGCCGGAGAGTGGAATAGCGGCCGAGCTGCCGGTTCCATCCCCCGACGTATCCATTCCGATTGTGAGCTCGACACACCAAGTTGACTCAGGCAGGAAATTAAGTACACGTTCAAGTAGTCAACCAGGCAGTCGAGTATTATTGATTTGGGAAGCAGTTCATGAAAAGTTCTCGAAAATTTTCGCAAGGTAGTTATGGCGTTGGTGGAGTTATTGGGATGAAGATAATTATCGGGATGATAAGTAGTCTTCGATATCTTAAGGATTAGGAGGAACATAAGTCCGTTATAGATCGAAATCGCAAGACGAGGAAGTCGCCCCGCGATCGGGTATTAGTCGGTCAAGACGATCCGATAAGTCAACGGTTTTTTTTTTTAAGAAAATAAAATATTTTAATTAAATTTTAAAGTCAGAGGGTCCAGGGCTGTTTCTTTAAAAGAAAATAATTTGAGTTAGGTCCTCAAAAAAAATAAAATTTACAATTAGCCCCGTTTTGTAAAAACCAATACTTTTGGGGTTAAAAGTTAAATAAGTAAATGTCCCGACCTTGAAAGATTATGAGGTCAGTTCCTAAATTCTCTAAATTGTTCAGAGATTCAGGTTTTTAAAGTTTTGAGGTCGAGTTTTTGTAAAATTCTCACATTGGCCCCAAATTTGTTAAAATTGTCATTTCGGGCCTTAAGTTTAAAATAATCGGAACTCACAAACCGGAAAGGCTTTTAATGTGATTCCAGTTGGAAAATGTCACTAAGGTTAGTGGGATGTTGGGACAAAAACAGTTTTAAAACGACATAAGTATAGGTCCCTTAACTTTTGAAAATCTCATTTTTGTCCCATTTTGAAATAATTGCCTTTAAGGCTTTTAGGGGTCCAATTGTTATGAAATTTGAACCTTGGGTCCAAAATATAATTATGTTATAGTTAAATTAGTATTTCCAGGTACATGGGCTGTATAAGTCCTGGAAATTTCATATGGGTCCTCAAGTTTAATCTTTTTCAATTTGGTCCCTCAAGTTTTATAAAATTACTTTCCAAGCTCTAAACACTTGGATTTTTGGAATACACTTAAAATATGTTATTTCCAGTCCCTTAAGAGTTAAAATTTCAAATTTTAAAATTAGGGTCTGGTACAGTTTCGAAATTTGCAAAATAGCCCTTAAACTTCTCAAATTTTACAATCTAGTCCTTGGGCTTTTAAGGGTTGATTTTATTTATCTAAAAACTCTTAAAACTTTATTAAAATGTCCAAACATGATTTTTGAACCTGAGTTCAGTCCCAAAACTCGAAAATTACAGAGGGGTCCCTTAAGTTTTATTTTCTTGCAATTAAGTCCACCAACTTTCCATTTTTGCATTTAAGTCCAAAAATCGAAATTTAATCAATTATGCTCGACTTGTCCAGGTTATAAATCATTGAAAACATAGATTTCAAGAGTCATAAACATACATGTCCATCTCATACAAGCATTCATCAAATACAATAGTAAAGTGTACATGTATGCCCTATTTTTCGATAAATCGCATTTTCGAGCAACACTTGAGAAATTTTTCAACTTGATACAAGAAAATAGCATGCAATACATAATATATATCTCAAGTGCTCAATAACAAAATACTACATGCATATTTTCAATTTAAAACACCTAGAAGTTGAAAGGATTTTTCCACCCACCTTAAAGATTGATTTGTTGGTGAAAAATGAAATAAATCACTCTTGATGAAGAAGTGACTTAGGTCAGCCCCTAAGTCAAGGAATATCAAAAAAATATAGGAGTTAGAAAAATGAGGTTAAAAATTTAAGGAAAGAAGAAGAAGGTGAAGAAATTGGAAATACTACACTTACCTTGTGTAGTAGATGAAATGAGACTAGTAGAAGCTTCAAAGTTGGAATTTTTTGCTCACCCTCAAGAACCACTTAAGGTCAGCCCCTATTTCTCAAAAATGAAAAAGGGGTGTTAAAAATTGAAGAAAAATGGAAGGAAGAAGGAAAAGACACTAGAGTCCACTATCTTACCTTATAGTCCAAATCTTCAATATTTACTTCAAGTCTTGAAGTCCTCTTCAAGATGATGTCAAGCTCTAGTCTTCAAAGTCTTCTAAATGTACCTCCAAAAATTAAATTTGAGCTTAAGTTAAGAAAAGAAGGTGATGAGCTATAGGTTACCAAGATGACTTGAAGAACAACATTTCTTACCTTGTAGTAGTGATAGTTTCGAAATTTATGAAAGAAGTAAGAAGAGTTCTTGTGTTTTTGTTAAGTGTTTGAAGAAAGAAGAAAGTGTTTGAAGATATGAAGAAAGTATTCTTGAAGATATGAAGAAAGTGTTTGAAGATATGAAGAAAGTATTTGAAGATATGAAGAAAGTATTCTTGAAGATATGAAGAAAGTGTTTGAAGATATGAAGAAAGTATTTGAAGATATGAAGAAAGTATTCTTGAAGATGTGAAGAATGTTTGAAGATATGAAGAATGGGTTCTTGAAGATTTGAAGATGTGTAAGGATGTGTTCTTGAAGATTTGAAGATGTGAAGGATGTGTTCTTGAAGATTTGAAGATGTGAATGATGTGTTCTTGATGATTTGAAGATGTGAAGGAATTGTAGAGAGAAGGAGGAGAATGTTAGAGAGAAGGGAGAGAAAATACAAGACTTAGAAACATCTTGTGTTGGTGAAATGAAATGGAATTTGGTAGGGGACAATTTTTTTGTTTTGTTCTAAGTCTTGAAAGGTGTAGGTTGCATGAGGGACAAGAGTCTTGGTCAAGGTGTGGTCTTGCATGGAAGAAAGAAATTGAAGGGATTGAGAAGGATGTTGGCATGGAATGTTGGGAAGCCTCCAACATGTTGGGTAAGTTTATAATAAAGAATTGGTGTATAAGATATTGTGTATAAGATTTGAATTAATGGTGTAAAAATACACAAGATGAATACATAAGGTGTACATGTACAAGAGTTGGGAGATATTTCTACACCAAAATATACATCATGGCCGTCCACCTAAGGGTATTTTGGGAATTCCATAAATTTTATTTTGTCCCAAAATTGATGTTAATAGATGAATAATATCAATCTCCAAAATAATTAGTGATTTCCTTGATCACTTATAAGCCTCATGATCACTTAATCTAAATCGAATTCTTAATTCTATAAGGTATAAATCTCTAAAATAAATAGTCTCTTAAATACACAAATAATAATAGTGATCAATCAAGTGATCATTAATGCGAAATAGAATTAATAAATGATTGCGATCGCAAGTAATAAATAAAAGAAATTAAATGCGAAATATATATCATTAATATTTACCCGTCAAAGCGACGCGGTAAAATAGTCAAATTAATACAAGGACGATACGTGAAACAAGTAAATGTTCGAATAAAAATCGAGGGCTTCACATGTTTGATGTGTTGATTCATAAATCGAGAGACGAGTTTCAATACCAGATCGTGAGTACTTGACATGAATATATTGCATGATTGAGAAATCTGTGATTATTTGTGAGGATTTATTGATCTTTTATGCTTTTGGGGGTTGGTTATTCTATGTTGAGTAGAGATGCTAGCATAGGTAATCCAATCAACATGTTTATTTTTCTCGAGAGAGAGAATAAATAACTTGTGTGATCATCTTATAAGGAAGATATATAATGACTTTGGTTTGATTGATCTGATAACAAGAGAGTGATTAACTGAAACCATAACCCCCGGATCCATCCATTTACTTGATTTTATCCCTTATGATTCTTTGATTTATTAGTTTTGTGGTAGAATATTTTCTTAGTTTTTATAAATCATCAATCATAATTTGGATCGTCTAAATAAAATTAGTGCTATTATAATTTCGATATTAATTAGTACATTAATTTATTAGTCCTTGTGGGATCAACTTTGCTCACCATATCTATTAACTAAGCCGTTAACTTACGGTGAAGCTAAAAAAATTAGGCGAACAACATCATAAAAATGTATTAGGCTATTTTTTTTTGCACACGCTAAAATGTCAAAACTGCGCGCCTTATATGCACACATCAATATTATGTACTATAAAAGAATGTTGCTAATGATAATTCAATTTTTCATTTCAAAAAAAATATTTTTCATTTCAACATATTGAAACTAAAATTTATAAATACCATATATATATCATGAAAGTCACGCTCAAATCTCTATCAGAAAATAATCAGGAAAAAGAAGGTTAAGCGCATGAAGACAATGAAGGAAAATAGATGCATGAGAGTAAAAAGGATCTGTATGCATAAAATTGAAAAGTTAACAAAATTCATTGCACACGAGTATGATTGAGGTCGTGAACTATTTTCCATCCAATAAATTCTCTACAAATTTGCATATATCATTTCTACAATTATACATTGTAGGCTGCAGTATGACAATTCAATTCCCTTACATCTTTTTCCTAAAATTCAAAATTAGAAACATCTTATTACGTCTGGTAGATGCACAAAATCCACGCCTCTTAAGAAAATAATTTAATCTCAATACCTATAATATTTTGTTCCCTTGTGCATTCTTATTTTTTTAAATAAATGGACATATATAAAGAAAGAAAAAGGTCCGGATCACAAGCCGATCAGGTAGAAAAGGGAAAACAATGCTAAACTTTAGAAAAAAAAAGAAACAACAAAAATAACTTAAAACCACAATTCAAATGGGCGTCTATTAATTTCTAGAGAATTTTCGAATGGCATTGTTATTTGTTTTTCTAGCACATGATCGAGTATCGTCTTGATGGTCTGATGTATCCTGTGGAATGTCTGCCCATGATCCTTGAGGCGCAATCGTCATAGCCGGCCTTCATAGCTTCTAAGGAATCACATGATTGAAAGACAAGCGGAGTAGTTGAGAACAAATCCAAATTTTAATATAATCTTCTTTTCCATATCCAAGATGCATAGAACAAAAATGTTTCTGAAACTTTTATGCCCACGAATCAGGAAAATGTTGGTTCAGGTGAGCCGGAAAACATTTCACAAAACCAACAAGGGTCTTCCAACTTTCAGGTAGCCGCTTGTTAAATTATATTTGAGTACCTGTGAACTGATAATTAATTAAATTGTCATATGTCACTTCAAGCACTAATTTATTGGTTCATTTTAGTGAAAAATAAAACAATAAAATTAAAAACAAAGTCCATGAAAAAAGGGAAAAAAATTAGTAGATCATATATAAGTGGGTTGGATGAAAAATGCATACTAGCTAACCTAGGAGAAGATGCATATTGTCATAATCATTGGCGGAGCTGGGGGGGGCCAGTCTGGGCCCTGGCCCACCCCATTTTTATTTTTGCCCCATCATATGTATTTAAAAAAAAAAAAAAATTTGTTTATAACCATCAGTTTTTAAAACAGGCCCAGGGGACAATAGTTTGGCCCACCCCATTCCTTTAAGGCTTGCTTTAACTTTACTTTAAGACTTTAACTTTATTGATTAATTAAAGAAACAAAAAGCAAAATAACAGTACAAGAAAGCAAAAAAAACGGGAACAAAAACAGAACCCTAGAAGTCTTCTTTAATTCTTCATCATGATTTGCTCTCATTTCATTTGCGGACGGGAGAGCGGAGAGAAATATTAATTCACCAAATCGGTATGCTTTTAATTTTTATATTATCTTGATTTATGTTTTTATTCTGATTTGTCTTATTTTTTAGTGTACACTGATTTTGTTTTTAATTAGCTTTATTATATACTTGTTCTTAAAATTGTAATAGTTTGTGATTGTAAAATGCAGTGTACTTCTTTATAAATTTTTAATAGTTTGTGTAATTTGAAAAATTTGGAAGACAAAGTTGGGTGCATACTGTGCTTCATTATGTTTATGTAGTCTGTCTGTAGATTGTAGGCATTGAATTAGAATTTTGTAAGACAATGATATGTTGAGCAGATAAATTAGGTGTTGAAAATTAGGAAAATTAGATAAATTATGTTGAGCATTGAATTAGAATTAGAATTTAGTAAGACAATGATATGTTGAAGTTTTGTTGAAATAATACTTTCTAATAGATTTTATTAAATACTTTGATTTTATAGAAGAAGTTATGGCTACACAACCTCCTCGCAAGAAAGGGAAAACTACATTACATTCTTTCTTTAGGCCCGTAAGAAATACACAAGATGATGAATTAAGTAGCCACCAAGATACTCCTCCAACTGAAAATCAACAATCTTCTCATTTAGTTGGAAATCAACAATCTATTCCAAATTCATCTTTCGAAATTGACCGGGATCCAGGAAAAAGGAGAAGAATATGTGATTGGCCTCTTGAAAAAGAGATGAAATTAGGCGGGCATACTTGATAGTGGGCCTTTCGGTAGAGACTTCAATCATATGAAGGTCGTGTATATAAAGATAAAACTCGCCATTTTCAATATAATTGGTTTAATGAATTTAATTGGTTGGAGTATTCTTCTTATACACACAAGGCATATTGTTTTCCATGCTTTCTTTTTGGAGAGAATATACACACCTCTTCATCTTCGGCGTTAGTGAATGATGGGTTCGATAAATGGATGATGATTTTCTTGCCGATAGTTTGACAATTTTTATTGAAAGGGAACTAGTTAACACATTAGATATAGACTCTGTTATTGATGAATTTGCTAAAATAAAAAATCGCCGGGTCCAATTAACTTTTTAGCTTAATGTACTAAACTTTGAGTAGTTGTAAACTTTGTAATGCACTTGAGTGGAGTTGCTTACTAATTTAATAAATTAGAGCTTATATGATTTTTTTCTAGTTTTTAATTTCGGCCCACCCTACCTCTACGTCCTGGCTACGCCACTGGTCATAATTATTCATGCATGTTGGGACCTGAGTCAGATCTTTGCTCGTGGTTATTGGGAATCCACACATCCTTTGCAAGGACCCAAACTGGAACAATCTCTTGAGCACATAGTAATCAGAGCTATGATGTAAAAAATGAATTTCAGCCATCCGATCGAAGTGAATTGGGATGAGGCAGAAGGAGATAGATGGCGGCCTTCTCGATGTTAAGTGGGGTCGGTAAGAACATAGTAATCAGCCGTCCGATTTTCTGGACGAGGCACGAGACCATTTTCACCGCCGTCGATGTGCCATGGGAGTAAAATTTGCGTAACGTACTCCAGGACTGAATCGATGAAGCCGAGGTCGGGGCTAATGCGATTTGTAAGCGCAATTGATTTTATTATTTATATCCTTTTATAATGTCTTAAGAACTAATGTGTCTTAGACGTTCTTTTTACTTCCAACACAAAATATATCCGGTGTAGGACTTACATGTGATTGACACA
The DNA here is from genome assembly GCA_016081115.2 of Rehmannia glutinosa. Classification (NCBI taxonomy): domain Eukaryota; kingdom Viridiplantae; phylum Streptophyta; class Magnoliopsida; order Lamiales; family Orobanchaceae; genus Rehmannia; species Rehmannia glutinosa. The sequence goes on from JABTTQ020001347.1 coordinate 1,573,580, forward strand.
ACATTTTGAATTTTTGCAAAAAAAAAATATCTTTTTTAAAATTTAGAAAGAAAAAAAACAAAAATAATCATCCATTATCAATTCATCATAACATTTTTTTTCTTTACTAAGAGTTTCCAGGCACAAGAATGGAATGCGCCTGGAGTGCTTAATTAATTAGTCCCAGGCGCAAGTCAAGTTTGCGCATGGATTATTTGATTTATTTTGATTTTTTTTTGTTATTTTTATTTTTCTTGTTCAAGAGCAATATTGTCTTGCACCTCCAATGTATTTCTCATTTCAAGCACAAGAGTGTCTTTTGCCTCCACTTATATTAACTACTCATCCCCAATCCCACCTACTTTGTCAAATTGGATTCATGTTTGCTATCTTTGCTCAAAAAACCCAAACACATTAATGCTCACATTTTCTCAAAGATGGCAATTACACATTTTGGGGACTTTAGTGATGCGGTTTCTGCAAAATTTAGTCATGTAATATATTTTTCATATATTATCAAGAATTTGCATCATTTGATACTAAAAAATAGATCCGTCGATGTCTTGTATATATGCACACATGGGAAACACATATTAAACACTAAAGTTGAACACACTAAAATGCCAAAACTACGCGCCTTTTATGCACACATCAATATTATGTACCATAAAAGAATGCTACTAATAATATTTCAATTTTTTATTTTTCATTTCAACATATTGGAAAATTTTTTACACTTCGTTTCAACATATTTTCATTTTTCTTGTACTCTGATACTATTTTTGTTTATTTTTTGTTTCTGATTGTATATGTATTTACTTAATTGCTAAGTCTGAATGCCAATTGAAAAGAAAAATGATTTAAAAGGAAAAAAATAGACAGGAAGAAAGATGTTTTGTTCGACGGCAACAACAACAGCCGCAACCAACACGAAGCACGATAGAATCATCGCTCAAAAAAATGCGTACAACACAAGGAAATGAAGAAATATTTTTCAGACTTTTCAAGTTTCAAAATTGTGGTGAACAATATCTGCTTGAGATCCACGAGGTATACCTCCAACAACCATAAACGTATTAGGCACTAATGTTGAACACACTAAAATGCCAAAACTACGCGCCTTATATGCACACATTAGTATTATGTACCATAAAAGAATGCTACTAATAATATTTCAATTTTTTGTTTTTCATTTCAACATATTGGAAAATTTTACACTTCATCTGCCACTGTTAATTGAATTTCCAATATTCTCATAAGAGAATCTCTTTTCTTGGTTTTTTTCTTGTACTCTGATACCATTTTTTTTATTTTTTTGTTTCTGATTGTATATGTATTTACTTGATTGCTAAGCCTGAATGCCAATTGAATAGAAAAATAATTTAAAAGGAAAAAAAATACAGGAAGAAAGATGTTTTGTTCGACGGCAACAGCAACAGCCGCAACCAACACCAAGCACTACAGAATCATCGCGCAAAAAAACAGCGTACAACACAAGGAAATGAAGAAATGTTTTTCAGACTTTTCAAGTTTAAAAATTGTGGTGAACAATATCTGCTCGAGATCCACGAGGTATACCTCCAACAACCATAACCGTATTTGTCATTAATTTTGAACACACCAAAATGCCAAAACTACGCGTCTTATATGCACACATCAGTATTATGTACCATAAAAGAATGCTACTAATAATATTTCAATTTTTTGTTTTTCATTTTAACATATTGGAAAATTTTACACTTCATCTGCCACTGTTAATTTAATTTCCAATATTCTCAAAAGAAAATCTCTTTTCTTGGTTTTTTAATTGTACTCTGATACTATTTTTTTTATTTTATTGTTTCTGATTGTATATGTATTTACTTGATTGCTAAGCCTGAATGCCAATTGAATAGAAAATTGATTTAAAAGGAAAATGACAGGAAGAAAGATGTTTTGTTCGACGACAACAACAATAGCCGCAACCAACACCAAGCACGACGGAATCATCGCGCAAAACAAAATGCGTACAACACAAGAAAATGAAGAAATGTTTTTCAGACTTATCAAGTTTCAAAATTATGGTGAACAATATATGCTCGAGATCCACGAGGTATGCCTCCAACAACCATAAACGTATTAGGCACTAATGTTGAACACACTAAAATGCCAAAACTAGGCGCCTTATATGCACACACAATGACGGAGCTACGGCTCCCGTTACGGGGGCATGTGCCCCCGTTAGATTTTTCTTTTTTTTATTTTTTCTGTTATTTATTGTTTGTATAATATTATTCCTAAAGTTATAATTTATAAAATATTAATAATATAATAACAATAATAACATTATAATATTATAAATTAAAAAAAATATTATATTATATTATTAAAAAAATGTTAATAGTGTTATATAACATTATTAGTATGGTATAATTTTTTTAAAAAAATTACATATTAATTACATTAAAAAAATAAAATGTGCCTCTATTTATTATTTTTGATATAGTTTATAATTTTATTTATTGTGTGCCCCCGTTATAAGAAATTTCTGGATTCGTCCCTGTGCACACATCAGTATTGTGTACCATAAAGAAATGCTACTAATAATATTTCAATTTTTTGTTTTTCATTTTAACATATTGGAAAATTTTACACTTTATCTGCCACTGTTAATTTAATTTCCAATATTCTCATAAGAGAATCTCTTTTCATGGTTTTTTTCTTGTACTCTGATACTATTTTTTTTTTTTTTCCTGATTGTATATGTATTTACTTGATTGCTAAGCCTGAATGCCAATTGAATAAAAAATGATTTAAAAGGAAAACAAAAAGACAAGAAGAAAGATGTTTTGTTCGACAGCAACAACAACAGCCGCAACCAACACCAAGCAGGGTAGAATCATCGCGCAAAAAAAATGCGTACAACACAAGGAAATGAAGAAATATTTTTCAGACTTTTCAAGTTTGAAAATTGTGGTGAACAATATCTGCTCGAGATCCACGAGGTATACCTCCAGCAACCATAAATGATTAGGCACTAATGTTGAACACACTAAAATGTCAAAACTACGCGCCTTATATGCACATATCAGTATTATGTACCATAAAAAAATGCTACTAATTCAATTTTTTGTTTTTCATTTCAACATATTGGAAAATTTTACACTTCATCTGCCACTGTTATCTTTTCTTGGTTTTTTTCTTGTACTCTGATACTATTGTTTTTTTTTGTTTTTTTTTGTTTCTGATTGTATATGTATTTACTTGATTGGTAAGCCTGAATGCCAATTGAATACAAAAATAATTTAAAAGGAAAAAAAAGACAGGAAGAAAGATGTTTTGTTCGACGACAACAGCATGCCACAGCTGCAACCAATACCAAGCACAATAGAATCATCGTGCAAAAAAAAATTGCGTGCAACACAAGGAAATGAAGAAATATTTTTCGGACTTTTCATGTTTCGAAATTGTGGTGAACATTATCTACTCGAGAACCACGTGGTATACCTCCAACAATTATAACAAATTAGTCTGTATGTAATTTTGCATTTGTGTTCCCCTGCTTTATTTTTATTTTTATTTTAACTTCATGAGGTAGAATATCTACTTGTAACTTCTTTTACTCTTGCCAATGTTTAATAATAGTTGGCACAAGTTAATAAAAGTGAATGCCTAGAAAATTGCATTATTAGTTGTTAATTATTTCACTCGTGTACAAGTATCGTTGGATGTCTAATCGTCATATTTATAATTTTCAAATGCGTTGTTGATTATATTACAAGCTTATCTCCCAATTTCCACTAATATTACTCTATTTTGACAGTTTTATTATCATCGAGGCGGACAATTTCAGTCCTTTGTTGAGACGACGTGATTTATCCTATATTCCAGCAAATTGAAGGACCTTTGTTGAGACGACATCGTTTATCCTATATTCCAGCAAATTGAAGGACCTGATAAAACTTACCAGTGTTACAGAAACTTCACAAAGTCTTGGTTTAAGCAAGTCCTAATTAATTTTATTTTTTTTAAAACATATTTTGTGCCATGAAACAAATTAAAGATAGATTAATTAGAGTTGAAAGTATGCTATTTGGTACATGTAGGAAGCAGAAGCAATTGAAGCAATGATGATAATATCGTCTCCTAAACCTTGCGATAATAATTCATCAAGTATTGCTGGTTTGGCTATGGAAAAAGAGACTTTAAACTCATCTAGTGGTATCCCATTGCGCGATAGTGTTAGACAAGACGAAATCAGTTTCTCTTCAACAGAAACCACTAATGTGCAATCAAATGTGGCTCAAGGTACCTTTTTTTGCTTTAATTATTGATATTAGTTAATTGGATTAACAAAACATGTCTGGTTAATTATATTGTGTTAGCATGGTAGGAGAATAAAACTTCGACTGTTGGGGTAGAATGGGGGAATGAGCTAACTACAAACCCCTGTTTGGAGGAGGATTGGACAGAAAGCCAAATTTTGACTGATGACAATGAACATTTGTTGGCAAGTCCAAAAGATAAAAAACAGAATAAAGTTGTCTCTGCAAATCCGTCAGATGAAGAAAATACTGGAACGGGTGAATTTATTGATTATATTTACGATATATATGAGGATGTAGCTCCCCAAAGTATGAGTGAAATATTGGGGGAGCCAATTTAAAACATGTAACATGTATATTTTATTTCTTTATTTGGGGGCAATCTCCAACAATGTGAATTTGAAACTTTGAATTTATCTTTTGTTCTACAAATTGTGTTTGTTAAATGCACAAGTTATTTACAAGGTGAATTGATACAATAATTAAGAACCATCTCTATAAGCCATAACATTTCATATAAAAAGTCTTGACAAGAAAAATTGCATAAAAGGAACATCCAAAACCAATTCTAACATTTGAAACAAGAAAATAAAGTTAGAAAATATCATATATAGCATCAACTGTAACTTTAGCATCCAACTCACGCTAAAGTAATGCGCTATTTATGCACGCGTCAAAATTCTAAATCATTGTGCTACTTTTGCACACGTTAAATATTCAAAAGAACGTGTGATGCATTTCTTTCTACCAAACTCACAATCCACACTTCTTAAGAAGCTGATTTAATCCCAATACCTCAAACCTCGTCCATGCCTGCAAATCCAAATTCAAAACATTCTTTCTTGTTACCTCAAATTCAAAGCTTTTGAGTTCTGTTTTTGTGATACTTGTTTCAATTCATGGCAGTGCTCCGAAGAGTTTCAGTGTTTTATTGTCAACGGTATACTGGCACCAGTTCTGCTGTCTTGTGTGCCAATGGACACTGTGTTAGATAAATATTTTTATCAAGATTTTGATGATTTTGTTTAAATAACTTTTTACACCAAAACAATATTTTTAAATGTTGTCCAAATATTCCCAAATGATTAAAAATGTTTTTACTAATTTTTGGAGTATTTTTTGAAGTTTATTTTTGACAAAAAATTGGACAACACTTTTATTTTGAGGCCAACCGGTCGCCCTATAGGCATCCCGTACCTGGAAATGGTTTTTGAAACAGAAACGAGAAGTTTGAAAAATCCAGGAGGTCGACCGGTCGAACAAGAGGTTGGCCGCACTGAAGAAACGCCCAAAATGAAACAGAGAAGTCCGACTTGATTTTTGAGGAGGGGATCTGGTCAAGCAAGGGCCGACTGTGTCGACCCTAGGGCGTCGGTCGGACCCCTGACCGGTTGGCCCCCTCCATCCTGTACCGCATCTCCGATTTACTTTATAACGTTCGAATCTCATACATAGTGGCCGCTACTTGGTTATTTTTGACAACAGATTCAAACCGTTGGAAATCCATTACTGACAAGATTTACTTTAACAATTTTGTACATTATTTCTACGTCTTGTGATCTTATTTTTGTAGACAAAAGTGAAGAAGGAGGAGCCTATGTTTGTGAAGACTCTCCTATAAATAGAAGATGATTTTGAAGACACAAGACAAGAACAACACAAGCAAATACACAACAAGAAAATCTGCAAATTTCTAAGCTTTCATATTCAACACTCTTGTTGTATTTATAGCCTAAGTATTTGACTTTCACATCTTGAGGTCTAGGCTTGATTCTTGATTACACTTGCACTCAAAGTTGTATTATTCATTATCGAGTTGTAATCTTGAATTTTTGGGTTCATCATTCAACACAAGATATCCTTGTGAGTGTTCTTGTGGTAAGAACACACTTGGGTGATCTAGGTGTTAGGTGCAAGAAGATTGTGGTAATATTCTTATTGAAGAGTTTGGTGCTCTTTGAGGTGTTGAAGAATTTGGTGTTCTTCAAGTCGGAAGATTGTGGTAATCTTCACAAGGTGTCGTTCAGGATTGTGGTAATCTTCAAGGGAGATTGTGGTAATCTCCAAAGAGGTGTTGTAAGGTGAATTTGTATTAATTGTGGTAATTAATAAAATTCTTTTTCCTTTTTGAAACCCATCCCGGATATACTGGGGTGGTAGAGCACGTAGTCCCTAGGTGGGATAAAGTTTTATAAATCGACGCGTATTGTTTAATTTCCGCACCTTTATTCTTGTCTTTTCTTGATCATTCAAAAAGAGGGCGAATTGCAAAAAATCGGCATAATCTATTCACCCCCTCCCCCTCTAGATTATCGTAGCCACTTGGACTAACAAGTGGTATCAAAACCAGGTTCTTTGGCTAGCTTGTTTCGAGTAAAGAGGAAAGATTCATGGCTACGAATGAGAACTATCTACCAACCGGTGCATCATTCAATAGACCACCTCTCTTCGAACTCCAACAATTATGCATTTTGGAAGGACCGAATGGAATGCTTCTTACAAGGTTGCGGGTTCGATATTTGGAACACGGTTATAAACAGAGTATCCATCCCAATAAAGAAAAAGGAAGACGGCACTCAAATTCCCAAAGCCCTCAAAGAGTTTGATGATAAAGACAAGAAAATATTCTCTTTAAAGGGTAAAGCTCTTAACATTCTTCATTGTTCTCTTACCGCTACGGAATATAATCGTATTAGAGGTATACGATCCGCTCATGAAGTTTGAGAAAAATTAGAAACTATCTATGAAGGCACCAAGAAAGTTAAACAAGCTAGAAAAGCAATGCTTGTTAAAGATTTCGAAAATTTCACAATGCTCGAGGGTGAAGGGATTTCAAAAATGGTAGAAAGGCTAGACAACATCGTTAATTCTTTGTGGGAACTCGGAAAAGTCATTTCAGAAGAAGACAAAGCTACCAAAGTTTTAAATACTCTTCCCGGTTCTTGGTCCGAAAAGGTGACGGCTATCATGGAAGCTCAAAATCTAGAAACTCTAAATTTTGATGAGCTTATTGGAAATCTTATCATCTATGAAACATAGACAAATGAAAGGAGTAACACAAAAGCATCCACTTCTCAACCGGATATTATAACAACTTGGGATGAACTTATTGCAACTTCCGACGATGAAGAAGCCGAGCAATGTCCAATGGGAATCGAAGAAGACAATGAGATACGCTCTAACCCCTCTTCTTCTTTTAGTAATGAATTGCATGATGAATATGATGAATTGCAAAATGATTTTGATGAGCTTCAAAATGAATTCCAAAGTTTGCTCTTTAAATACAAAAATTTGAAAAAGGAATTCAACATCATGAAAAATGATAAGGATAGTTTACATGCTTCTTATGAATCTCTTACTAGTGCTCATAATGTTACACTTGATAAGGTTAGAATTATTGAAGAAGAAAATAGTACTCATGTTAAAGATATTGATTGCGTGAAAAAGGATATGATGAAGTTTAACTTGAGTACCGATAAAATGACCAAAATTCTTGATATTCAACGTTGTGATCATATGAAACTAGGACTTGGTTATAAGCCTAATGTTATTAATGTTAAGAAAAAGAACCAAGTCTTTATGCATGTTGGTCATTATGCTTCTAGAACTATTACATGTTTCTATTGTGATAAAATTGGTCACACGACTAATACCTGACGATTTAAAAATAGTTCTAATTATTATTGGAGACCTAAAAGTCTCAATGTTAATCCCAAAGGACCCAAACACTTGAGGGTACCACAAGAAAATTTTATGTTAGGTACTCGGCGCAATAAAAATCAAAGGAATTTTAAATTGACATATAGACAACAAACGATCGCGCCATATGATCGAACGAGGAGATATTATCAACAAAATTATTTTTCAAGAAGAAGGTATAATCAACAATGGAAAAGATGCAACCCTTGGCAATGACGAAATTGGTAATTCTTATCCTCTTCTTGAAGTATGCATTTCATATTGTCTTTTATAATTATTGCACATATTCATTTTGTATTGATTGTCAAAATTCTTTATAAAAAGTGTTTCTTTAAAATGAGGTCTCAGTTTTATACTCTCGGATTTTGAAATTTCAAAAGAGACCTTAAATGGATTTTCTATAAGCACTTGTTTTATCAAACTTTTGTTGATTCCTTAAATAGCATAGTATGTGCTACTTGTCCAACTTCTATGTTGTTTTATATTGTCTATATTATTCGATATTACTATGCTCTTATGCAAGATATTTGTCAAGTTTTTGCAGGAAATATTTTGATATTAAGGAACAAATGATCGTAGACTTATTCATGGCCATCTACGTCATAAGGTGTCAAAATTGAGAAAGGCATATTGGTTGAGAAATAAATTCGAGGTATGTTTATCAACTTTCATTATTCTTATAGACTCGAAATTCTTCATGCCTTATGCCTATATGCTCGAATTCAAAACATCCCAACGAATCTCATTAAAGTGCCGTTAAAAGAAATTTTCAAATATTTGAAAGGCACTTATTCTTATGGCTTGTTTTATCCAAAGTTTTTAAAATGTTCATTTTTTTTCGGGATAACAAGTCCGGTGATAATAATTTCTCAAAATACGGTTCGTTATAATCGAACTAAACATATTGAGATTCTATATTTTTAAGGGATTGCGTTTCTTAAAAGAAAAATTGAGATGTGTTTAATTCCGTCTCAAGGATAACTCGCGGACATTTGTTTTTAATCTTTAACCGCCGAGTCTTTTACCCCATTTCGAGCTTGTTTAGGCATAATGTATATTGAATGAGGTCTATTATTGCATTTTGTGCATTTTTAAAACTTAGGGGTAAAAAATCGCTTTTTTAAAATTAAATCGAACAGAAACTGAACAAATGCACAGGCTCCAGTCGACCAAGCAGGTCGACCGGTCGACCATGACGTCAACCGGTCGCACCCTTAGTCGACCGGTCGCTGTGCCAATTTTCAGAGTTAAAATGTTTCTGTTCTTCATTCGATTTATTTGTTCTATTTCGTAATTTTTCACACCCCTTCGCTCAAATCACACACAATTCACCCAAAATGATTTCTTTCTCGTATATTCTATATTTTTGGATTTATAGCACGAGTATATCATCCGTATTACTCGACCTCTCCGATTGATTGGTAAGTTTAATTCCTTTTTAATCTCTATTGGGTTAAACCCTTGAGAAAATGCTTGTATCTTGATATTTTGATGAAATTCGTGTATTAGTGTGATATATATGATGATTGTTGATGGATGAATATTGTAATATTGCATTTGGTGATGAAAGTTTTTGGCTTAATTGAATTACAAAGGCGTTATATATCTCTAATTTTATTCGACCCACGCCAAGTGTTCGACAAAATGTTTCTATGAAAAATTCATCACCTACATGATTCTCTCGATTTGAAAAGTCTTATAAATTTACAGAGACCATGTTTTATCAATCAAATGTGATTTTGCAAGTGAAATTATCGACTTTTCCATTTTATTTGGAATTTAAGCTTCAATGTTCAAAATGCTCGATAAATCGATTAAATTGCGCACTTTGATATAATTATATGATGTTTTTATTGGGCTAACATTCTTTTTGATGATTCCAAAGGGGGAGAAACAGGAAAATTGCATATACGCTCAAAGAAGCGGAAATAAGCTTGCAAGAAAAGCTACAAGCTATGGCTCTTAAAAGCCAAAAGCTGTAAATGAGACTTAGTCCATTTGATGTATTATGGACTTTTATGCTTGACTAATGATGTCTTGTGACAGGGGGAGCTTATAAGCTCATAAAATTCAAGCTTAAGTTGTAAAAGCTAAAGCTTTTAGCTTCTAATTGATTGCTTCTATACTTGTTCTTGATGTGCATGTTAATAGGGGGAGCTTGTGCAAAATGTTTTGAAAACTTTTTGCTCCTATCCTTGTGTTTTTACTTATGATAAATGTTGCTTGTAATGGATTGTTGGTTTAGACCGGAAAAATGTGTTTTGTTTTTTCATCGATCTCCTAAAATTGTTTTGGTTTGTAATCATCAAAAAGGGGGAGATTGTTAGATAAATATTTTTATCAAGATTTTGATGATTTTGTTTAAATGAGTTTTTACACCAAAACAATGTTTTTAAATGTTGTCCAAATATTCCCAAATGATTTAAAATGTTTTTACTAATTTTTGGAGTATTTTTTGAAGTTTATTTTTGACAAAAAATTGGACAACACTTTTGTTTTGAGGCCAACCGGTCGCCCTATAAGGCATCCCGTACCTGGAAATGATTTTTGAAACAGAAACGAGAAGTTTGAAAAATCCAGGAGGTTGACCGGTCGAACAAGAGGTCGACCGGTACCTGAAGAAACGCACAAAATGAAACAGAGAAGTCCAGACTTGATTTTTGAGGGAGGGGGACCGGTCCAGGCAAGGGCCGACCGGTCGACCCCTAGGGCGACCGGTCGGACCCCACTCGGACCGGTCGGCCCCCCTCCATCTGGTACCTGCATCTCCAGATTTACTTTATAACGTTCGAATCTCATACATAGCGACCGGTCGCGCTGTGTTATTTTTGACAGCAGATTCAAACCGTTGGAAATCCATTACAGCAAGATTTACTTTAACAATTTTGTACATTATTTCTACATCTTGTGATCTTCTTTTTGTAGACAAAAGTGAAGAAGGAGGAGCCTATGTTTGTGAAGACTCTCCTATAAATAGAAGATGAATTTGAAGACACAAGACAAGAAGAACACAAGCAAATGCACAACAAGAAAATCTGCAAATTTCTAAGCTTTCATATTCAACACTCTTGTTGTATTTATAGCCTAAGTATTTTACTTTCACATCTTGAGGTCTAGGCTTGATTCTTGATTATACTTGCACTCAAAGTTGTATTATTCATTATCGAGTTGTAATCTTGAATTTTTGGGTTCATCATTCAACACAAGATATCCTTGTGAGTGTTCTTGTGGTAAGAACACACTTGGGTGATCTAGGTGTTAGGTGCAAGAAGATTGTGGTAATCTTCTTATTGAAGAGTTTGGTGCTCTTTGAGGTGTTGAAGAATTTGGTGTTCTTCAAGTCGGAATATTGTGGTAATCTTCACAAGGTGTCATTGAGGATTGTGGTAATCTTCAAGGGAGATTGTGGTAATTACCAAAGAGGTGTTGTAAGGTGAATTTGTATTAATTGTGGTAATTAATAAAATTCTTTTTCCTTTTCGAAACCCATCCCGGATATACTGGGGTGGTAGAGCACGTAGTCCCTAGGTGGGGTGAAGCTCTATAAATCGACGCGTGTTGTTTAATTTCCGCACCTTTATTCTTGTCTTTGCTTGATCATTCAAAAAGAGGGCGAATTGCGAAAAATCGGCATAATCTATTCACCCCTCCCCCCCCCCTTCTCTAGATTATCGTAGCCACTTGGACTAACACACTGGATCAAAGGATGAGGTATGATTGTGTGTTGTTAATTTAATATAATTTCCAATCTTACTTGAAAATCTCTTTCCATAAATATGGCAGTGTATAATCGCCTCATGATTTTTTTTTGCATTTTTGAGTCATTTATACATAAATATATATCTAAGATGGCCTTCGACTCATAGGAGAACAAAAATGATTCTGAAACTTTTGTGCCGACGAATTAGCGAAATGTAGGTTCATATGAACGGGAAAATTAATTAACAAAATCAAAAATAGTGTCCCAATGTTAAGGTAGCCTTGCTAAATTTGATGATTGACCAGCAGACTGGATATGCTTGTATTGTTAGCTTTTTAAAATATTTTTGGTTCATATATAATCCTAACTTAATAAAACTTATGAACTCTCTTTTTATGATAATTTTGTTCGAAATTATGGTGGTGTAAAATGCAGTATAATATATTTGTTTATAATCGTGAATTTGCAAACTTATTATACTAAACTATAGCGTCTGACAATGCCTTGTGTATATGCACACATTAGAAAAACGTTGTCGGCGCTATATTTGTGCATAAACACCTTAAGAAAGTCCATGTCTATCCGTATACGAATGAAGAGTATCAACGACATGCACGTACATGCTGATAAATGCATGAATATGTTGATACACACACTGGTGTATCCAGGGTAGGCCAAACTGGGTCCTGGGCCACCCATCTTTTTTTCTAAAACTTTTTCTTTAGTGAGAAATATTTTTTAAAATTTTTTTAGTTAAAATTTGTATTATCTTTCTTGAATTTCCTATCCAATCAACCCAATTTTGGTGTAGTGGCCCACCTTATTAGCGTCTCTTGGCTCCGCCATTGGATATACACGTTTAAAGGTCATATATACATAATTAAATAAGGATTGTGTATACTTAGCTTACACGTGTATAATTGCATATGCGTCTTACTTGATAATATAAATAAAGACAACCTTTCCATTAATTCATAACTAAAACATTAAAGATAGCATATCGATCCATACATAACTTAAACTTTAAAGATACAATATCCGTACATAACTTAAACATTAAAGATTCCGTACATAACATAAGAAAAGAAGAAACATCCGTACATACGATATATATATATATATATATAAGTAATGATAATGTATAATCGTACATAATACAAACAAAGATAACATCTCATGCAATCTAACATGACCGTATATATGCATATAGCCTAACATTGTATAATTCATATAAGTACGGCCATAATTAGTAAAATACTACATTCTTTGCTCAGAAACATTCATTAAACAAAGCCAAGTAAAATATTGGTTATCTTTGTTTTCTATGAACAAATTCCGTTGCCTAATTCAATTAATTTCTAAAACATTTCTTCGACTTGGAATCCAAAAATCGTCCTTCTTGTTTAATGCCTATGTAACTTAATAAACAAAATCTATTATGCAAACTCCCAAATTTTTTATGAGGTATACCGTATATAACATTTCGCTTTACCCTAAATTCTTTGTATATTATATATGTATGTACATAATATGCAAAATTACTTATATTTCCTGGCCGTAAAAGTCACTTTTATCTCTATTAAAGATAATCAGGAAAAAAAATTCTAGTCAAAAGAACTTTGCCCTTGTAATATAAACATAAATTCAAAAAATACAAATAAGATTATGAAAAAAAATTACAAACTTTTGAGTCTAGACTAAGTGGGGAAAACAATTAAGTGGGAAATCCTATTATTGAAATCTGTATTCAATTTTATAAATTAAATATTAAAGGAAATGACAAAATGTGAATCTGAAACACAGTTTACATTATCTTACCTCACAAATCTTCTGGTCAACATTTAAAGAGGCATTAAATGCATTTTGCTTTCTTTGGAAATCATTTCGATAATTATACATGGTAAGCCAGTATAACAATTCAAATCTCCCACATTTTTTTCTTAAAAAGCAAAATTACAAAATCTTATTACATCCCTTTAGAAAATAATTTAAATGCATGAAAATCTCTTTATGCACAAAATCCATGCCCCTTTAGAAAATAATTTAATCACAATACCTGTAATAATTTGTTCCCTTGTGTGTGTACATTAAATGCATGAAAATCCGAAATTTAAAAAACTCATTTCCCCTGTTTCCCATTTACATCTATTTAAGCAGCCCCCTTCCCAAACCGTGAACACCAAGCCTTCATATATTTTTCTCTGAATATCTGAGTTATTAGCTTGTCTGTTTATATACATACATACAATATATAAGATGTCCTCCCATTCACAGAACAACAAAAGTGATTCAGAAACTTTCGAGCCGATGAACCAGCAAAATATTGGTTCAGGTGAACAGGGAAACTCACAAAATCGACAAGGGGCTCCGGACATTCAGGTATGTATCATAAAGTTGATTATAAGAAAATACACGATATATGCATACATTAATTATTTTGACGACATGTAAAAATAATTTGCACGTGAACATTGAATATTTATATTTATCATTGCTCTAAAACAAAAATGAAAATTTTGAGCCTCCAGTATTCACATGCATGCAAGGTAAAGTTTAAAGATTTTATAAGTTCTGTCGCGTATTACATTAATTACATCGTTTTATATACTTAGCGTGTGAGAAAATTAGTGTTGAAATGTATGATTAAATATCATTTGAAAGGGAAAATCTCGCTTGACAATCCTAGCTTATTGTCTAATTCTTAAAAAAGATCAAAATAGAACATTAATTTAATGCTAAATTTAAATGATTGTTGAATTTAATTAGGCCCAAGAAAAAGGGACATGAGCATCAATAAACTTAAGAAAAACAATTTGGTGAATAATCACCTTAACCATATATCAAAATAATTTTTTTAAATATTTAATATGCTTTTTTTCTTTGGTTGTCTCATCAATATGAAGTGTTGAATTATAAAGTACATCGGACTTAGTAAATAATATGTCATTACGAAAACACAATCATAAAAGTTAAACTTGCCATTATTTGATATCTTCATGGCCCACTATACTTTCATCATCCCTAAAAAATGAAAAATGTTAAGATCTAACATAATAATATATATTAGGTTCAGACTGTAAAGACTTTGTATACTCATTATAAATAAAACTCCATGCTCTAATATTTGTTACTCAGACTTTGCTGATTTTGTGAAAGGGGTTCCATGCTCAACCACCTAATGCATTGTTAGGTGTTTCTTGTAAAACAAATTATAAATAAAACTTCACATAACCATACATAAATACAATAATAAATTCCCTATCTAGATCGTATATGCATGAAGAGTAGTAAGGACGTGCATGGATATGTTAATACACACATTAAAGGTCATATGTAGGTAACTGAACAATGTTTGCATATACTTACACGTGTATGCTTGCATTTGTGTCCTACTTTATTATATTAATAAAGACAATTTCTCTGTACATGACTAAAACATTAAAGATAGCATACCCTAAATATATGATGAAACATAATTTAAAATAGAGGATTCCGCTTGATAATCCTCATAATTTAGTTCTGAAAAAAGATCAAAATAAATTATACTTTAAATGTTAAATTTAAATGAATATTCGATTTGGGCCGAAGAAAAAAGGATGTGAACATCAATAAACTTCAAAAATATTTCAAATTTTTTTTTTTGGTTGGCCATCAATCTGATGAGTTGAATTATAAAGTAGATATGACCTATATTTAATTGAATGGTCAAACTAATATAATATTAAAAATTAAACTTGCATATATTTGATTTCTCCGTGGCCCACTATATTATCATTCTCCTTAAAAAATGAATAAATTAAGATGTAATATAATATTAGATTTAGATTGTAAAAATTTTGTAAACTCACTACAAATAAAATTTCGACATACCCGTACATAAACACATTAATGAAGTCACTAACTATTTGTATATGAATGAAGAGCATCGACGATATTCGGGTATATACTTATAAATGTACGGATATTTTGATACACACAATTAAAAGTCATACATATACATATATAACTGACCAATGATTGTATATAGTTACACGTGTATATATATACACGTGTAAGTATAAAAGTAAAGACAACTTGTTCGTACATAACTAAAACATTAAGTAGCATATTCGTAAATAACATAAATTAAATATAGCAGTTCTGCAATAACCATATCAATAAAGAAATATCCGTACATATATATAAGTAAAGATAATATATAACCGTACATAATATTTCCAGGTAATGTATGCTCATCGCCTCACGTTGTACATTGAGTATAAGTACAACCATAATTAGTAAAATACTAAATTCCATTTTGTTGTCTAGAAAAATTCACGAAAACAAAGGAAAGTAAAATAAAAAAATAAAAATTGATTGTCCTTGTTTTCTACGAATAAATCACTTAATTTCTTTAACCCTTCTTCCACTTGCAATCCAAAATTTAACCTTCATATTAATTCCTTTGTAATTTAATAAACAAAATCTATTCAGAAAACTTCAAAAATTAGCCAATGACATATTTCATGAGTTACGTAAAGTAACGATAATTTGAATATATGAAGAACTTCTATGCCCTTGTTTGGAAAAAAACCCTTTGAAAAAATTTATATTTTTAAAATATGAAGAGAAATAGCAATTAAAAACAGAATGTGAAATATAGATTTTACAAAAGAGATACAGAAATTTTCAACAACTGGCCACTAATGACATTCTATATTTCATACCATTATACAAGGTAAGCAATTATATATGGCAATTCAAATTGCTGACATTTTTTTCCTAAAAAGCACATTAGAAAATTCTCATTACATTAATACCTATTGTTTTCTTATTTTCTCTCATTAATATCATCAAATCCAAATTAAAAAATCTGACTTGTTTCCACACTAACATTGTCTATTTAAACCAACCCTCCCAACCAAGACTATGTATCCCAAATCCTTAATTTCTGCATTTTTGAAGTAATTACTCTATTTTAACACATATTATATCTGAAAATGGAGTCTCACTCACACGAGAAGAACAATGGTTCTGAAACTACTGTCCCGGCCTTTCAGACAAAGGTTGACTCATGTGAAAAACATGATTCTCAAAACCAAGAACATGGGTCTCCAAGCATTAAGGTAGTCTTGCTAATTTTAATCATCTTTAGAATGTTGTTGGTTTATATATAATCTCATCTTCATGAAACTTTAGAATTCAGTTTTTTTATAATTTAATGGGATAATTACAAAAACGCCCCCAAAGTTTGGGCTAGTTACAAAAAAAAATCCAGAGATGTTTCAAAATTACGAAAAGGCCCGATTTTGTCTTAAATTTAAGGGGTTAAATGTAATATTTCTACAAATATAAGGGTGGTTTTTTGAAATGCTTTTTGCTTATGAAGGAGGAAGATGTAAGCAGAATCAAACCTTAAAGTGCTTTTTCTAATTTTCAGAAATCTCTGATTTTTTTTTGTAATTAGCCCAAACCTCAGGGGTTTTATGTAATTATCCCTAATATAATTTGTTCCAATCTATGGCAGTGAGTTGCAGTGTTATATATACTCCTACATGGATGTGTGGTGGTTTTAATTTAATTTCCAATCTTACTAGAAAATATATATATCTTTTTTTTTCCCTTTTCTTTAATGCATGTACTCTGATTTCTTGAGTTTTTGTTGTATATGTACTTGATGTCTAAGTCTAAATGCTAATTAAACAATAAGGATAAAAAAGAAGGACGAATAAGTAAAAGGATAAATAATTAAGAAACAAGTTATCTCAACAAATAAATGTATGTTCAATCTAAAATATTTGTGTACATGGTGATTTTTGGTAATTTCCAAGACAATTCATAAATTCATATGTGAATGACTATCATATTTGCATTATGTTAATTATGTGTTTGGCTTAAAGTTATGGAGAAACAGAAAGAACTTGTGAACTTTCAATAAATCCTACTATTTTTGA
The DNA here is from genome assembly GCA_016081115.2 of Rehmannia glutinosa. NCBI lineage: Eukaryota > Viridiplantae > Streptophyta > Magnoliopsida > Lamiales > Orobanchaceae > Rehmannia > Rehmannia glutinosa. Next base: position 1,591,195 of record JABTTQ020001347.1, read on the forward strand.
ATTGCAACAGAAACCAGAATTGGGAGAGGAATGTCCAACTAAAAGCGCGCCTAGATCTCCATCTATGGTTGGTGGGGCTACATAGGTAAGACTAATGTTTCTCTTTTTATCCTTTAATTTTCTGAATCTCACACGAATTAAATCAATTTTGGTCTTTAATTTTGTCCGAGGCTAATCAACGTTGGCGACGGATATTCTGTCGTTATTCAGTTGGTAATTAAATGCTGATATCTTACAAGAGAATCTCTCATCTTTTTGTTGTTGTTCATCTAAAACTGGTACATGGTAATTTTTGGTAATTAATTTCATGGATAATTCCATAAAATTCATATATGGATGGCCCACCATATATATATATATATATATATATATTTGTATTACTTTAATTATGCGGTTGTCTTTAATGGAGACACAAAAGAACTTTAAACAGTTTTAATTAATAATACTAATATATTTTGAATTGCAGCGAAAACCAGAATCGAGTGAGGCATTTTCAAATAAGGAAAGAGCTATGGTCGTTTGGACTGCAGAGGCAAGGCTACTGTTTCTCTTTTGTCCCTTTAATTTATTTAATCTCAAAAGAAATATTTTCTAGTCTTCAGGTGTTTGCAAACATGGTTTGTCTCTAAAGTCGATGTGTTTCATGCTATTTGTCCATGGTTATGAACTTACCATATATGTCTTAGCTTCTTATTTGTTATCTATTTCCTCATGAATCTGTGTATGGAAATGCTTAAATTGTTTCACTAACATAAAGATGTTTTGTTCTACCACAGCAACAACAACCGATACCAAGCACAACAGAATCGTCGCGCAAAAGAAAGCGTACGACACAAGAAAACGACGAATTGTTTTTCAGACTCATCAAGTTTCCAAATCGTGGTGAAGAATATCTCTTGGAGATGCATGAGGTATATATATATATATATATATATATATATATATATATATATATATACTTCCGACCCTAATTAAATTAATCAGTGTGTACTTTTTAGTTAGTTTTCCCCACGTTTTATCTAACACTAGTTAAATACATATAGCCTGCAATAGGTGGTATTGATAGATTCCACGTGATGGTTTACGAGAAAGATAATAAATGGATCCATGTATATGATCTTCTAACGGGAGAACACGTGGTGCTCCCATTGTTAGAAGACCCTAATTCTTCTATCTTTCCAAAAACAATTGATATTCTGCTACAAGAGCGTCTCGTGGGGTGGACTGTGGAGAAGAGAAAACGAGAAAACGGAAAAGAAGATAAGGTACTTTGTACTACTGTTTTTTTCCAGTCCTTAACAGTGGTTGTCTTAACTGAAGCGAATGCGTCAGAAAAAAAGATACCCTAGAGCCTAAGGGTTTAGGTTAATTACAAAAAAAAAAGCATAAAAAAATTCGTTAGATTTTATTCTGTATTACACTTCATAAGAAATAACATTTCAAACACGCCCCCCACACATTTGTAAAAATATTCCCCATTATATTTAACAAATAATCTCATCTCAAACGTTTTTTTTGTAATTTTCAAATATCTCTGGGTTTTTATATAATTAACTCAAACCTCAGGATAGTTTTTATAATTTTCCCTCAGATTTTTATCTAATAGATTCTTGATTATATAAATGACAAACATACCTCCCAATTCCCACTAATAATTGCTCTATTTTGACAGTTTTATTATCATCGGGGCAAACAGTTCTGATCCTTTGTTGAGGTGATATCAATTATCCTGTATTCCAGCAAATTGAAGGATCTGATAATACCTACCAGTTTTACACAAACTTCACAAAATATTGGTGTAAGTAATTGTTAATTTCCATTTTTTAAAACCATAATTTGCGCCAAGAAACAAAATGAATATATATACATTAGAGTTGAAATTTTCTATTAATTTGGTCACATGCAGGAGACAGATGCAATTGAAGCAATGATGATAATATCATCTTCTGAACCTTGCAATAAGGACTCATCAAGTACTAATTTGGCTACGGAAAAAGAGACTTCAAATCCTAGCCCATTGCACGATAATCTTGGACAAGAACCCACTAACATTCAATCGAATATGGCTCAAGGTACTTTAACCTATGTACCCATTTTTGCTTTCTAGTTTGGAATAATTATAAAAACACCCATGCGATTTGAGTTAACTAAAAAAACCCAGAGATGTCTCAAAATTACAAAAAAAAAAACAATAAAACAAATAGGTTTGATTATGTCTTAAATTCATGGGGAACTGTAATATTTTTATGATTATTAGGGGTTTTTGATATATTTTTTTGTTTATGAAGGAGAAAATGTAAGATGGACTCAAACCTCAAGGGGTTTTTTGCAATTTTCAAAATAATTCTGACTTTTTGGTAATCAGCTCAAACCTCGGGAGGGTTTTTGTAATTATCCCTTCTAGTTTTGATGGCCGACTTAATTGCATTTTTGATCTTATAAATATAAAGAGGTGACATATTTAGCCCTGTATTTATTGTGTGTAGCAATTTTGCTCCCGTATGTATTAAAATTTTGCATATTTGGTCCTGTAAGTATGCTATGTAGCAATTTTGGTCCCAAAAATTTTGATTTTTGTGCAATTTTGATCCCATAAATTCTAAGTTTGTGCAATTTTCGGCCTGAAATGATGAAATATGACTTACCCATTTGGAGCCAAAATTGCACAAAAATGAAAATTTACATAACCTAAATTACTACATAGCATACTTATAAGACCAAATATGTCACCCATTTTGAATTTACAAGACCAAATATGCCACCCCGTGACCAAAATTGCAATCAAGCCTTTGATGGTCTATATTGATATTAGTTAATTGGATTAACGGACATGTCTGATTATATCGTATTAGCATGGCAGAAGAATGAAACTTCTACTGTTGGGGTAGAAGAAGGGAATGGAACTGCAAAACCCTATTTGGACGAGGATAGGACAAAAAGTCAAATTACAAATGACGGCAATCAGAAGAATGGACTGATGATTTTAGAAGGTTCAGAAGATGGAAAACATAATAAAGTTGTCTCCGCAGAAGCGTCAGAGGGAGATAACACTGGAGCGAATGAATTTATTGATTATTTTTACGATATTTTTGAAGATGAAGCTCCACAAAATATGAATGAAATATTGGGGGAGCCAAAACAGAATAATTCTTGAGTTTAGTTGTTCCAGTTAGTACTATGTATTTAACTTTTTTTAGCACTCCCCAACAATTAATGTCGAATTTGTAACTTTATTGAAGTTTGAATTTAATTTTTGTTCCACACATGCATTGTGTTTGTTGAATGGCACAAAAGTCTCAATTAACTAAGCATGCTTTTGAATTCATTGAAGTCAAATAATTATTATTATATAAGTAATAATCCATGCATGTCATGATAGTACGTTGCCAAGAAACTATATATATGTGTGTGATGTATCACATTGATAATAGAAAAACAAGAGCAGGTCTCTTGTGAGACGGTGTGAGATCATGAGACGGTGATACTTTTAGTATAAAAAGTGATATTTTTAATATAAAAAGTGATACTTGTCTAAATACACTGATTTCAGTGTATTTAGACAAGTATCACTTTTTACACTAAAAATATTAGTTTTTACGCTAAAAGTATGACCGTCTCACACAAGATTTTTCAGAAAATTAAATAAATGGAATGATATATATTGGTACAATGAATTACTGAACAACTTACTCAGATTAGTTAAATTCACAAGAGATATGAAAGGCAAAAAGTTGTGCATTGGAAAAATGCAAAATTAGTCCTGGATCTATAGGGATATTGCAATATTAGTCCTGTAACTTTTGAAATTGCGATTTTAGTCCTGTATGTTTTGCTTTTTTTGCAATTCTGGTCCAGTAAGTTTTAGATTTATGCAATTATGGTCCTATAAATTTTAAGTTGATGCAAATTTGGTCCTAAGGGCTATTTCAAAATTTTAATTATTTCCAAAATGCCCTTAATAGCTAAAATAATTAATATACCTAAGATCAAGTTTAAAATAGTATCACAACCTATATTTTATTTAATTAAGCAGAATTTATTTATCATTTACACTATAGATTGCCTAATGAAAGAAGCATTTTAAATTTATGAATCCAGATTGAAATATGAGATACGAGTTCAATATGTATTATTTCTTAATTATGAAAATACAAAAAAGAAGAAAACATATGCCAAAATGATTATTTTTTATAATATAACCGAGATTACCACAACAAAAAAATAAAAGACTAAAGTTGTCAAATCTTAAAAATTACATAATTAAAATTGTTATTTTTGCTAAGGGGTAAAATTGTCACGAGACTAAAATTGCAACTTCAAAACTTACAGGACTAATTTTGCAACACCCCTATAGATACATGCATGACCAATTTTGCAATTTTCCCAGTTGTGCATTGTATCCCTTCACGATGCATGTGAGCTCATGGCCAGACATATGTTCTCCTTTTGGATAGCATATTTGCATACAATTTAATAGCCAGACTGCGAGAGTACAAATCGACACACAAAGTGGAGTGGGCCGATAGAAAACTGAAAAAAAAAACCATATAAACTATAAATTAATTTTTTTCAATTTTATATGAAATTAGCGGAAAATACCCCTAGCTCCCCCATTGTTTGCATAATTCATACATGAAAATTTCCGCAACCTACTATTGGATAATTTAATATGTTACTCTATCTGCGATTCTTTACGTGTCTAGCTAGTGAAATATTGAGAACTAAAAAACTTCGGATCCACAAATTTTGCATCCAACTTAATGATTTCTGAAGTGAAATATATATATATATATATATATATATATATATTTGATAGTATTGTGTTTGTGGTATTGTGTTCTATGATTTGAAATACATGTTACATTGAAAACAAGTTAAGAATATTAAATAAAAATAAAATAAAATAAAATTTTTAAAATAGTATTAGTTATTTCTAATAAATTGAGAATCGTTAACAATATTAGCTAACGACGGCTAAAAAACACCTTAACCATCAAATCAAATATTTAGTATGCTTTTTTATTCGGTTGGCCCATTACGTCTTCAATTATAGATTACGTCAACCTATTCAAATGAAATAATATGTTACTGAAAAATGGCAAAAATAGCTTTTGTCATCCTCTAAGTAGACGAATCCAGACATTTGGTCCTTATTTTTAGGGTTTCTGATATTTATCATGTAACTAAAACAATTTAGGCATTTAGTTCGGTCACTACTTATAGCAGGTTAAGGTGATCGATTGTGCTGATATAGATTTTTTTTTAATCAAAAACTTATTTGTTTCACTCATTTTTCGCTCATAGGAAGTTAGAAACAAATACTCTCTTCAATTTAAATTATATAAATATAAGATTTACTCTATATAAAAGTAAAACAAAAATAGTTAACACATATTTAAATTATTTATTTATCTAAAAAAACACAAAGTAATTTATGTTTATTTCTGAAATATGTAAATACCTTATTTCTTTTATAATATTACATGCATCCTTTACAATTTTTTTATTTCCTGAGAATTTTTCCTAGAAAAATACAATCTTAAAAATCAATTTGCCATTATTTGATTTCTTCATAGCCCACTATATACTCTAATCATACCTAAAAATATGAAGAAAGTTATGACGTAACATAATAATATTACATTGAGATTGTGGAGACTTTGTATACTCACTATAAATAAATTTCTACATATTTGTAGATAGATACATTAATAAAGTCTCTGTCTATTCGTATATGAATGGAGAGTATTAACGACATGCACATGCATACTAATAAATGCACGGATGTGTTGATATACATGTTTAAAGGTCTTATATACATAATTGAACAATGATTGGATACACTTACACGTGTATACTAGCATTTGTGTCTTAATTATATAAATAAAGACACAATTCATAACTAAAATATTAAAGAAATTAAGTGTATTCGTACATAAATTAAATTAAGATACAATATCCCTACATAAATTAAACATTAAAGATAGTAGTTCCACACATTGCTAAAAAGACTAAATAAATGTCTACATGACTATATAAGTAATGATAATGGATAACCATATATAATACAAAGTTACAAACAGAGATAACATCCATGCAATTTAACACGAACATATGCACGTGGCCACATATTGTATGATGCGTATAATTAAATACATCCATATTTAATAAAGTCACGAACATTTTTAATTGACCAAAAACATTCATTAATTAAACAAACCCAAGTTTAAATTCATTGCCGAATTCACTTAATTTCTTACACTCTCTTCAACTTGAAATCCAAAAATTGATATTTTTTTAATTCCTTTGTAACTTAATAAACACAATCTATTATGTAAACTCCAAAATTTTATGAAGTACATACATTGACAAAAATTTAAATAACATGCTGCTTTATTCCAATTTTTTTCTATATATATGTATGTACATCATATGTCAAATTATATTACTTATATATATTTCCTGGACATGAAAGTCACTTTCTCTCTCTCAAAGATTATCAGGAAGAAGAAGGTTAAGGCAATGAAGAAAATAGACTTATGACAGAGTACATGGTAATTAATGTTTATTTCTAATTTACTGAACTTTTTATTTCACTAGTAAGGTACACGTGCTTTGCACGTGAACTATATAATTTTGCTAATTTAATTAAAAATAAGTATTACTATATTATAATTTAATTAAATTTAATATGAATATCGTTCATATTGTAAAATGCAGTTTAGCATGATGAAAAATCTGCAAAATTGAAAACTTGTATTTTATGAAATAAAATATAATAGTTGAAACATAGTGAATACATTGTTGACTTAGAAATTATCCGAAGAACTTAGTCGAAATTCTTGTAGAACTTTTATCTAACAAATAATTTTTATTTAAGATATATGTAAAGAACCCCCACTTTGTGTAATACATCTCATTTAATTGAAGTAATATTAAATGTGGGATCAACCTTGTGCTCAAGTGGCTAAGACGTGTGTTGTAAGGATGAATGACCCGGGTTCGATCTCATACGTGTGCGTGTGTTCCCTCCCCAAATTCCCCCGATTGTACTAAACAAAAAACTAATATTAAATGTACCTCTTGAAGAGTGTCTTCATCATCTTACTAACATTTTAGATTATATTTTTTATACATTTTTAAATTTGTGTTTTATAAATGTTTAAGAGTCATTCTTTTAATTTTTCCTCGCTAAGCTGAAAAATAAAAAAGTTAAAAGTCATTTGTAATTTCATACTCTATTTTCTATTCTTCTATTTCTTTGATTGAATATTTAATGAGATTTCGGTTAATCGAAAAAACGAACAACAACCGAAGAATGCTTCACTAAAACCAAGACGATCGATTAAAATCGGTTTGGTTTAAGATTTATATTTTTGGTGGATCAAAATTTCAGTTCGTTTTGGTTCGATCAAACCGAATGTGCATCCCTAGTTAAAAGTTGATTACACTAAATGAAAATTGTTGCAATTTCACCCATTTTTTAGCCAGTTAAGGATTCTATTATCTGGTTTCTCCTGTAATTCCAAAAGATTATTGAAACACCACTTATGAAAAAAATAAAACCCTCTAAAAACCTATGTGCAAAACAAGCATGATTTTGGATAGTTTACTTGCCAAGGCATAGTACTCGGAAAAAAAATGCATAGCAACTCTGTTAATAATGCAATAAAATGCTCATTAGAATTTGTTTTCTTCCCCAGGGGCTAGCAGTGATATAACCGTGTTTTTCTTAATCCGCCAAGTATAACATAATCTAAATTCATGTCATCGTCAAAAACCTATTAGAAGTTGGTCTAGGAAGTTATTAGAAATTGGTGCACATTTCTAGATTATTCTAGCATATGAAAATTGTAGTAGTAAAAAGAAAAATCTAGAACAAACATTATAAAATCTAGATTAGGGAAGAACAAATCTAGAAGCATTGGAATTACAAAATAAAACTAGAAAAATCTAGAACAAGTACTAGAAGCCTCCTTAGACTAGTATAAATAGATGTGGAGGCATTCTTGTAGACATGAAGCAAGCAAAATAAAAAACCAAGCAATAAAACTTCTACTTCAAAGTTCAAACCTCTCTTTGCCTTAGTTCCTCCATTCTTCAATAAACCAAATCTATTTCCTTAACTTACACTACACACTATATTACACTTACAAAAATAAGTCTCCCATTTCCAACCTTACTATAAAATAAAAAATCTATCATATCATAAAACTATTTCCATCAGTGGCATCAGAGCCTCGTTCGATTATCGGGCGATACCATGGCCGACACATTCCGCTCATCTATTCCAATTCCAGTCTTTCGTGGTGAAAACTACGATTTCTGGTCTATTAAAATGAAGACCTACTTTTATGCTCAAGATTTGAGGGATATTGTTAATAATGGATATACTTTTCCAAACGATATTTCCACATTATCTGCGGTACAAAAGAAGGAATTTAAGGAGAATCAACAAAAGGATTCTCAAGCACTCCTTGCTCTTGGATGAGCTTTGCGATTTAATATTTTCCAAGGATCATGGGAGCAAAAACCGCTAAAGAGGCATGGGATAAGTTGCAGGAGGAGTTTCAAGGCAATGAAAAGGTACGTGCTACTAGACTTCAAACTTTGAGAAGGAAGTTTGAGAATTTAAAAATGATAGATTCTGAGACTGCTAAAGACTATTATTCAAGAGTAAATGAAGTGGTAAACCAATTACGAGCCTATGGGGAAAATTTTCCAGAAAGTAAAATTGTTTCTAAAATTTTAATTACTTGTACAGAAAAATATGATCCCATAATCGCGGCTATTGAGGAATCCAAAGATATAGAAAAATTAACTCCTACAGAATTAATGGGATCACTTGAGGCTCACGAGAAAAGATTAGAAAGACGTTACGAAAAAGACATAGATAATGCCTTTCAGTCAAAATTAAGTATGCAGTCTCAGAAAAATAAGAAAAATGGGAGAAAATCTAATGAAGGAAAACCAACAGATAATAATGACAAGTTTCCTCCATGTGGTATATGCAAAAGGAAAAGTCACTTGGAGAAAGATTGTTGGTTTAAAGGAAAACCACAATGTCAAAATTGTAAGAAGTTTGGACATGTAGAGAAATCATGTCGGTTAAAGCAAAGACCACAGGCTAATTTCTCTGAAAATACGGAATTCGAGAATAATCTCTTTTATGTCTGCCAAGCTGCATCAGAAGAAAATAAAGATACTTGGTATTTGGACAGTGGTTGTAGCAATCACATGACTAAAAATGAAAGTATTTTCTGTCAACTTGATAAAATAAGTACAAAAATCAAAATTGGAAATGGTGATTATATGGAAGCAACTGGAAAAGGCATTATTGCTATAGACACGAAAAAGGGTACGAGATATATTAATGAAGTTCTCTTAGTCCCTACAATAGATCAAAATCTACTTAGTGTGGGACAAATGATGGAGAAAGGATACTCTTTGCATTTCGAGGGAGATTCTTGCACAATCTATGATAAAAATGATAAATCCCTCATAATTACTAAAGTCAAAATGAGGGAAAATAGATGTTTTCCCATCCAATGGAGATACGCAAACGACGCTGCAATGACGGCCCAAGTTGACGATACTTGGCTATGGCATAGAAAGTTCGGACATTTCAATTTACAAGGATTAAAAATCCTAAATCAGAAGAACATGATGCGTGACTTGCCAACAATCAAAGAGCTTGATGGAGTCTGTGAAGGGTGCATGCCCGGGAAACAACACCGACAACCTATTCCATCCGGAAAAGCTTGGAGAGCCAAAAAACCATTGGAGCTAGTACACACAGACATTTGCGGTCCGATGCGTACTCCTTCAAATGAACAAAACAGGTACTTCATACTCTTTATCGATGATTATACTAGAATGACATGGGTTTATTTTCTACGTGAAAAATCGCAAGTATTCGACATTTTCAAGAAATTCAAGGCATATGTCGAAAAATAAAGTGGTCACAAAATTAAAACAATAAGAAGTGACCGAGGGAAGGAATACACTTCTACTCAGTTCACCAAATTTTGTGAAGATGAAGGCGTGGAGCATCAACTCACAGTCGGATACGCACCAGAACAAAATGGCATCTCAGAAAGAAAGAATAGAACAGTAATGGAGACCGCAAGATCTATGCTAATGGAGAAAGGTCTTCCAAAGTCCTTCTGGGCAGAAGCCCTAAGTACTGCAGTCTACCTACTAAACAGATGTCCAACCAAAGCTGTACAAGCCAAGACACCGGTTGAAGCCTGGAGCGGACGAAAACCATCAGCTAAACATCTACGAGTATTTGGATGCATCTGCTATGTTCATATTCCACAACAAAAAAGGAGCAAGCTGGATGAGAAGACTGAAAGAGGTATATTCCTCGGCTATATGATTGACATGTATTTTGCATATATTTTGGGCTTAATCATGGCTAGAATGTGTTGATATGCATGCGTTATATGAGTAAATTGGGTATTATTCTTGTTTTGTGGAATAGGATTACGCTTTGCTCGTTTTGTAGGAATTTATCTATGTTCGTAGCATGTTGGCGACAATTCGGGCATTGCAACCGCCAATACTTGACATGAGAGATGATGTTTGGAGTCGAATCGAGAAGAAGTTGGACGAACCGGGCAAGAAACGGAAGAAAATAGCCCAAGTGCGTGTTGTTCCAGGTGGGCACGGGCAGGGCGTGCTCCTCTAGCACAGCCCGTGCTCAACCCAGACATGAAGACCCAAGGTTCGGCCTATAGACGGACAGCCCGTGCCATATGGGCACGCCCGTGCTCCTCTGAGAAAATTTGACAAGTTGTTCGGCACCCAGCACGGGCTGGGCGTGCCAAAGGGGCACGGCCGTGCCTCGCTACGGGAAAAACAGAGGTTCATCCGAGTTCAACTAGGTTTCGACCCGAACAAAGTACAAATAGACCCGGGGCGGCCACAAACAGGGGGACGCTGAATTTTACCCTAGAAACCAGAGAAAAGAGCAGTTTTCCACCGGAAACTTCGAGAGATTGATCAAGACCGCAACCACACCTTCGAGGATTGAAGATAGATCGAGAGATCGTCATCATCCCCGAGTCACTCCTTCCATCGTATCGTTATTTCAATTAGTTAGATTTTGATTATGAATAATTTGTCTATGAATTGTTTATCTTCAATGTCTGGCTAAACATCTTGTGATTCCCGGGTTTGGGAGTAGGTTAATAAACTCTTTTATTTGATGGTTAAGGATAATTGAAGTTAATGTTTTCTTCCTCTATTCAAGTACTTTGCTTTAATTCTTGTTTTATCAAAAGGCCATTGATTTAAACTTGTTTGATGTATTGATTCATAATTCGAACTGATGAGTTTCAATACTAGATCTTGAGTACTTGACACAAATAGCTTGCAAGATTGAGAAGTCTGTGAATATTTGTGAGATCTTATAATCTTTTGAACTTTTGGGAGTTGGGTATCTCATGTTGAGTAGAGATGCTAACATAGATACTCCAATCAACGCTTTTACATACACCTCGAGAGAGGGGGTAAATTACTTTGGTGATTGATCTATAGAGAAGAACACGCTTAACCTTGGTTTACTTAATCTGAGAATAAAAGTGGGATATTAACTGAAACCATAACCCAGGAATCCATTCATTCATACTTGATCTTTCCATCGCTTTTTGATTTGTTATTTTTAGGATTAATTTCTGCTTTAGAGTTAATAAAACCAATCCATCTCAATTCGATAGTTTAGATAAAAATAAGGCTATTATAATCCAATACTTAGTATAATAATTTATTAATCCCTGTGGATTCGACCTTGCAAACCCTATTCTATAAACTGAACCGTACACTTGCGGGGAAGCTAAAAAAAATAGGCGAACAAGTTTTTGGCGCGTTCTTCAGATTAATCAAATTTTTAGTACTAATATTGCGATAAATAGAATTATTCTTAATCTAGACATTTCCTTTTCTTTTTAGCTTGTTGTTTAATCTTACTTCTACTGTGGTTAACTTGCTTTCTCTAGTTGGTTCAGGTAGTGCATGATCACTCACTCGAAGCAAGGAGAATTAGCACCGTTCATACCGTAGGTTGAGGCTTTTGCTAGGCGAAATAGTGCAGCTACTAAACGGGCAGAAAGACAGCAAGACCAAACTATGGCAGGCGTAGAAGAAGACAAAGAGGCAATAACGGGGTCGACAAACGGAGGTAACAACCGGCCAACAGGTTGATGTAGAGTTACCAATACAGAGGTTCTGCTGACTCGGCAATCCAAAGAAAAGCGTCGCGATTACTTTCGCCCTATCAATCGCAACTACGGTGGAATTGCCAATGTCCCAATCAATGCGAATAACTTTGAACTGAAACCAGCACTGATCTCGATGGTACAACATAATCGGTTTGGGGGTTTCCCGTCGAGATCCCAACTCTCATCTTGCAAATTTCATACAAATCGCAATACCATCAAGATGAACGGGGTAACCGATGATCTTTATTCGTCTTCGCCTTTTCCCTTTCTCTTTAAGGGATAAAGTGCTAGGAACTCAAGCAGGCACCTAACTCGTGGGAGTGTGAACAACGGGATGAGTGAGTCGAGGTTTCTGTTCAAATACTTCCCACCAAGTAAGACACTACTGACTTAAAAGTGAGATTACCCGATTCAGCGATTCGATTCGGAGCCCTTGTATGAAGCCTGGGAGAGATTACGGGATTTATTGAGGAGGTGCCCGCAACACGGATTTCCGGAAGATCAGCAGCTATGTTTTTTCTACAATGGGTTGATGGGACAGACGAGATCGTTTGTAGATGCTGCAGCAGGCGGCGCTTTACTTGCGAGGTTTCCTGAAGATGCATTCAATTTGTTGGAAGAGATGGCCATGAATAGCTATCAATGGCCTTCAGAAAGAACCAATATGAAAAAAGTGGCCGAAGTCACTGATTCGGACCCAATTAAGGAATTGACAGCTCAAATATCTGTCTTGACCAATCAATTGAGTGCATTGACTAAAGCAAATGAGGTAAACACGACTACAAATAATGGGGGAGTTCCTCTAGATCTGATAGAGGAAGCGAATTATATCAACAACCGGAATTACAACAATTACCGGAATAATCAAACTCCCACACATTACCATCCGGGCTTGAGGAACCACGAGAACTTCTCCTATGCGAACACGAAGAACGTGATGCAACCACCATCAGGATTCAGTGTGACAAACGGGGTCATTAATGCTGAAGCTAAGCCAACTATGGAAGAGATGTTCACCTCGTTTATGAGTGAGACGAGGAACAGATTCACTAAAGATGAGGCCAAGATAGATCAACTGGGAGCTCAAATGAAAGTATAGAAACCCAAATTGGCCAAATAGCAACGATTATTGGTGGGCAGCATCAGAAAGGCCAGTTTCCGAGCAACACTGAGATAAATCCAAAGGAGCAGTGTCAAGTCATTCGTCTGAGGAGTGGAACGGAATACGAGGGGCCAAAAATACCAGAAAGTTCCGAAAACTCGCAGGACGGCACGGCCCGTGCCAAATGGCACGGCCAGCCCGTGCGCCCTGCCGATGCGAAAATAGAAGTGCCGGGAGATGCGGAAACTGAAGCAAATGGCGAGGTTGAGGCCAAGGAAGGAGTTGAGGAGCATCGTGCTGAACAAAAAGGGGCTGAAAAGCTTAAATCTTCCTCTAACCCTGATATTCCTAAACTTAATATTCCCCTTCTTTTTCCCCAACGTTTTCAAAAGAAAAAGTTAGATTCGCAATTTGCTAAGTTTTTAGATATTTTTAAGAAACTGCATATTAACATTCCTTTTGCAGACGCATTGGAGCAGATGCCCAATTACGCTAAATTTTTGAAGGATGTTATGTCAAAGAAGTGAAAGATGACTGGTTTCGAGACAGTCAATCTGACAGAGGAGTGCAGTGCAATAATCCAAAGGAAACTACCACATAAATTAAAAGATCCGGGGAGTTTCACTATCCCTTGTGCTATTGGTGATATTTTCTTTAAGAAAGCACTTTGTGATTTAGGAGCGAGTATTAACTTAATGCCCTTGTCTATTTTTAGGCAACTTGGATTGGGAGAGGTGAAGCTGTCCATGATCACCCTACAACTCGCGGACCGATCACTTACTTATCCAAAGGGAATCATCGAGGATGTACTTGTCAAAGTAGATAAATTCATATTCCCTGTGGATTTCTTAGTGCTGGATATGGAGGAAGACAGAGACGTCCCATTGATACTTGGGCGTCCATTCCTAGCTACGGGGAAGGCCTTGATAGATGTGCAAAAGGGAGAGCTCACATTACGGGTTAATGATGAGCATGTTTTATTTACTATCTATAAGGCACTTCAATTTCATGATGGTGTTGAGACTTGTAATTTCATAGACGTAGTTGAATCTTGCATTGATGAGTATGCAGATCATACATTGTTTAGGGATGATTTAGAGTTTGGGTTGACACATTCGTGTTCAACTTCAAACATGATGATTGATTATGATAACCAAGACTTGTATGATTGCGTTTGTGCTTTAGATAACATGCAGGAACTACCGAGGAGCGCAAGAGGCACGAACACGCAGAAAAACGTACGGGAGTCAGTTCTACAGGGGCGCACGACCCGGGCTCATGCGCACGCCCAGGTCGTGCGCATAGTCGAAGAAAAAAATAAAAAAATCGACGACGGCACGGCCCGTGCCTATAGTCGAACACAACACTGAAGAAGACGAAGACGGCACGGCCCGTGCCAAATGGCACGGGCAGCCCGTGCCTGTAGTCGAGAAGAAAGATGGAACCCCTAAAGACGGCACGGCCCGTGCCAAACAGCACGGGCAGTCCGTGCGCCCATCCGACGAGACCATTTCGAACCCAGAACTCAAACCCTTGCCCGAGCATCTCAAATATGCATTCCTTGGAGCGAATAACACGAGTCCGGTAATCGTTTCATCTCTTTTAACTTCAGTTCAACTCGATACATTGCTTAGGGTGTTGAGAAAACATAAGTCTGCGATAGGTTGGTCAATTTCTGATTTAAAAGGCATAAGTCCATCGATTGTAATGCATAAAATTAGAATGGAAGATGTCTATAAACCTTCAGTGCAGAATCAAAGAAGATTGAACCCTATAATGCAAGAAGTCGTTAGAAAAGAGGTTTTAAAATGGTTAGATGTTGGGATTATATATGCTATTTCTGACAGTTCTTGGGTAAGTCCGGTACAAGTGGTACCAAAGAAAGGGGGGATGACTGTAGTGAGAAATGAAAGTGATGAACTAATTGCAACTAGAGTAGTTACTGGATGGCATATTTGTATTGATTATAGAAAATTAAATGATGCTACTCGCAAAGATCACTTTCCCCTTCCCTTTATTGATATGATGTTTGATCGTTTGGCGGGATATGACTACTATTGTTTTCTCGATGGTTATTCCGGGTATAATCAGATCATGATTGCCCCGGAGGACCAAGAGAAAACGACATTTACATGCCCTTATGGTACGTTTGCATTCCGCAGAATGCCATTCGAACTTTGTAATGCACCCGCAACCTTTCAGCGATGCATGATGGCTATCTTTCATGATTTCATTGAGAAAATAATGGAGGTCTTTATGGATGACTTTTCTGTATTTGGAGACTCATATGATCATTGCTTGGATAACCTTTCTCTAGTGTTGCAGAGATGCGAGGAGACTAACCTTGTTTTAAATTGGGAAAAGTGCCATTTTATGGTACGTGATGGCATTGTGTTAGGCCACCGGGTTTCTTCTGCAAGTTTGGAAGTTGATAGAGCAAAGGTCGTCGCAATTGAAAAGCTCCCACCTCCAACAAACGAGAAGGCCATTAGAAGCTTCTTGGGGCACGCCGGATTCTACAGAAGGTTCATTCGTGACTTTTCTAAAATCACTAAACCTTTAAGTCAGTTATTAGAAAAAGATACTGCTTTCAATTTTTCCAATGATTGTTTGCGAGGCTTTTGAGACTCGAAGAAGGCTTTGGTGACAAACACCAATTCTAGTGGTTCGGATTGAGTCGACCACTTTGGTGATGTGTGATGCCAGCGACTTTGCGGTTGGGGCTGTTTTGGGTCGAAACGAGATAAAATGTTGAGATCCATCTACTACGCGAGCGAGAACTCGGACGAGTGCCAGCCAGAACTACACCACCTTGGAAAAAGAAATGCTGGCCATTGTGTTTGCATTCGATAAGTTTCGATCTTACTTGATTGGAACTAAGACGATAGTCCACACCGATCACGCGGCGATCAAATATCTATTCGACAAGAAGGATGCCAAACCGAGACTGATTCGGTGGATCCTTTTGTTACAAGAATTCGATGTGGAGATTCGGGATAGGAAGGGCTGCGAGAATGTAGTAGCCGATCACTTGTCCAGACTGGAATACAAGAAGGAGGAGAAAGAAAGCACGGAGGCAATTAAGGAGGAATTCCCCGATGACCAACTTATGATGTTACAAGCTAAATTCCCATGGTATGCAGATTTTGTTAATTTTTTGGTTGCAGGGGTCTTGCCTCCGGATTTATCATCATATCAAAAGAAGAAGTTCCTCCATGATGTCAAGTTTTATATGTGGGATGACCCCTTGCTCTTTAAGAGGTGCGCTGACACCATCATTCGATGATGCGTGCCTCAAGAAGAGTGGGAGGGAGTTCTACAACAGTGCCATTCTTCACCTTCCGGGGGACACTTCGGCCCGACTCGTACGGCGGCTAAGGTATTGCAAAGTGGATTGTACTGGCCTACTTTATCTAATGATTGCTATCTATATGTGCAACAGTGTGATAGGTGCCAGCGAATGGGGAACATCTCGAGACGACATGAGATGCCCATGACCAATGTGATGGAGGTCGAACTCTTTGATGTGTGGGGGATCGACTTCATGGGCCCCTTCCCATCTTCGTCGGGTTATCAGTACATCTACTTGCGGTGGAAAGACGTATCTCGGTGGGTTGAGGCGATTCCGGCACAGACCAATGATGCGCGAGTAGTGCTCAAATTCCTAAAGAAAAACATATTCACTCGGTTTGGAACCCCGAGAGCTTTAATTAGCGACGGGGGGTCACACTTTGTGAATAAACTAATGAGCACTCTACTTGCAAAATATGGAGTTAAGCACAAGGTAGCATTAGCATATCATCCACAAGCAAACGGGCAAGCCGAGGTAGCCAATCGCGAAATCAAGCAAATCTTAGAGAAGATGGTCAATATAAATCGAAAAGATTGGGCTGAAAAATTAGACGATGCGTTGTGGGCATATCGGACTGCGTACAAGACACCACTGGGCACATCACCATATCAGTTAGTGTTCGGAAAATCGTGTCACTTGCCCGTCGAATTGGAGCATAAGGCGTTTTGGGCTGTGAAGAAGTTAAATTTTGACTTCCAAGCAGCGGGTGAGAAGAGGCTCTTGCACTTAAATGAGATGGAGGAATTCCGGGATGAAGCTTATGAAAATTCCCGGATTTACAAGGAACGGACGGAAAGATGGCACGATTGAATGATAAAGAAGAGAGAGTTTTTGCCGGGTGAACAAGTCCTTTTGTTTAACTCGCGTCTTAGACTCTTTCCGGGAAAACTCAAGTCAAGATGGTCAGGGCCGTTTGTGATTAAGAAGGTGTTAAATCCGCCAGGAATAGTAGAATTGTTGACTCGAGATGGGGAGACATTCATGGTAAATGGCCAGAGAATCAAACACTATCTCCACAAAGATCAGAAGGAAGAGGTGACACGCCTCACTCTCAAAGAGTCGTGATGGAGTAAAACAGGCGTCAAGCTATAGACGTTAAATTTAGCGCTTGTTGGGAGGCAACCCAATGGTTTTGCTGTGTTATTTCTTCCCATGTTTATTTTGGTTTGTTTTCCCTTTTCTAAGTTAGGATTTATTTGCTTTCATAGGTTAGAAGTTTTGCCTTTTTTGAAAAAAAAAAAAAAATCGAACATAAGGTACGGCACCCAGCACGGGCAACCCGTGCGACATGCGCACGGCCCGTGCCGTCCCGCACCTGGGGAAGTTTTTGTCCGGCCCCTAGCACGGGCAGCCCGTGCCATTTGGCACAGCCCGTGCTCTTTCAAGAAATTGGGGCTCCAACTTTCGACCCCTAGCACGGGCGACCCGTGCCGAATGAGCACGCCCGTGCTCCTACCTGCAGCAGGTTAAATTAGACGGGCAGAGGCTGTGTTTTTCTCACAAAACCTCACTCCTCTCGCGCGCGGCCATACAAGAACTCGCCCCCCTCCAAATGTTTTCCACAATTCTCCTATAATATCACCACTAATCACCTCCCACACTACTCTAAACTTAATTTGCACTTGTTGAATTGCTTGGAAGCAAGGATTTGGGGTAGTAAGCACCTAGGGTTTCAAAATCCCAACTCTCTTCCTATTTTCGGGATTTAAGGTATGAATTGCACTTTTTATGTCAAATTTCTTGAGGATTAAGGATTCGAGTTGATATATGATGCTTGTTTGATACTTATGCCATGATTTTGATTGAATTTTTCTATTAGGCATTTTATCAAACACCTTGTGGGTTGGTAAATTGTGATGATTTTGGTTGATTGCTTGATGGATTATACTTGTGCTAGATTGTTTAGGGTGTTAGTGGCTAAGATTCTCGGCAATTATATTGGTATGTGAGTTCAAAGCTTAATTATGGATCGAATTGTTGAGATGAGCCACTATGCCTCTATTGTAATTGTTGTATTAATTCATCGTTCGTTTTGCTTGGCACGTCTGGATTCTCACGATTATTTTGCCAGGTACTTCGCACAAATGGCTGAACCACAAAGAGGTCGGGGTGGACGTTTGAGGAGAACCTTGAGGCCGATAGACCCCAACAGCCCGCTTGCCTATGGACTCACATTCACCGAGCACGATATCATGGAGCGGTGGGACCGGCTTATCACTCGTGATTACATTCCCACACGCTACGCCGATGACGAGTGTACCCAAACACTCGGGATACACCAGGAGGTGTGGCAAATGTTTGAACGAGTTGGGTGGACCGCGTTCATGCAAGGACGATGGCCAACATACAAAACACTCACACTCGAATTTTTAAGCACCGTCCAAGTAACGGAAACGCGACCAAGAAACGAGCCTAGGCAAATCCACTTCAGAATGGGCAATGTATGGCGGGAACTCACGATCGCCGAGCTGAATCAAATTTTTGGGGTACCATCCGACGCCCCGTACAAAATGGCTGAAAATTACAATGCGCGTGAATTTTGGCGGTTGTTGACAGAAACCCCCGACACCGGCCTCATGCAATATGCCGCACGCACTTCCAAAGCATCGTCACTCCGCAACCCCATCTTCCGCTATATTCAAAAGGTGACGGCCCACTCGGTATTCGCCCGGTACAATAACGGGGGGTATGCAAGCGAAAGAGTTATACCTACTATGGTGTATGCTCACTCGCAACCCCTATAACATGGCGGCATACTTTGTGGAACACGCCGTCTACATACAGCAGCATGATGTGGGGAAGATCTTAATTGGGGGAATGATAACCCCCATTGCGCGGCATTTTGAGGTTGATGTAAGCCATATGGAGCCATTAGCGGGCAGCCGAAGCATCAACTTGAGCGCCCTTCACACCATGAAGATCATCAGCAATGAGGAGAATATCCTCTGTTTTCAACAAAAAGTCGGGTCTGCATTTCCCCTTCCTAACCCGCAGCTCACAGCTGTGGTTGATAACCAAATCAACTGGCTTATATGCTCTGAGGAGCATATCAGAGTCATGCAGGGTTTGGCGGCACGAAAGAGGCGAAGGGTAGCCGGGTTGCCCGATGAAGAAGACTTGGTAATGGAGCGCAGGAGTATGATAGACGAGGAGATGGGGTTTGAGCGGGGCTTCCATCGGGAGGCTTGAGCGGGCGGCCACGGCGACTGACATTCGAAGAACTCGCCAGGCGAGGAGCGTGGGGACAATATGATCACGACGGGTTCGTGCATTCGAGGAAAGCTTGCGACAGCATATGAGTGATTTCCGTGCTTACCAAGAAGTCCAAGACCAAAGGTACCATACCCAGAGCTTGTGGAACCAAGCACACGAGCAGCGAGAGTTGGAGATATTGCAGGCAGTACATCGGATCGAGAATTGGCATTTCTCCCAGGGCCACTACCCGCCGCCACCCCCACAGTGATCCAGGTCCTTTCCACACCTTTCATTGAAATTCTACCTTCTCTTAATGCGCTATAATTTCATTCAAGTTTGGGGGGGAGAGGTAGTAATTTTATTGATGGGTGTGGCATTTGCATTCATTTAGTTGCATGTAGAGCATATATGTTGCATTGCATTAGATGTTTTAATTTTTTTTTAGCACGTTTATCGCTTTAGCACGTTTATTGCTTTCCTAGTTGTTAGGGAGTGAGTTGACCGCTATTGTGTGCTTGTTGTATTTTGATTGTGTCTGATCTTGGGAGCATGCGTGGATCGGTTTTTGTTGTTTTGAATTGGGTGTTGAGTGTGAGTTGACCGGGTTGAGAATAATTAATATGGAGCATGTGCTTATTGGGATCATGGTTAATATGCTTTGAATTATGCACTTACAAGCCTGTGAGCTTTTGAGCCTTTACTGCTTTCATATTATGCAGTTTTGTTTGTGATTGAGTGTGGCAGTCATGTTGAGTTGAATTCTAGAACTTGCTCTGGTATCTCCATCAAAGTCACATGTTGTATGCAGTTCATGAAAATGATTTTAGGCCATTTTTGTTTAGCCTTTCAAGCCTTTTTGCCTACCTTATGATATTTGATTCCCCTAGTCAGCCAATTTGAGCCTATTGACTGATTTTTTGATAGCCGCATTTCAAGCCTCAAGCCTTAACTTGATAGATCTGTTACCCTAAGCTTGAGCGTATAGCATTGAGTAAAGGGATTGAATAAAGGGTTGAATGAATGGGTGTCGAGAAGTTAGAAAATGTGTACATGTTGGGTGATTGGGAATAAAAGAAAAAGGAGGAAAAGGAAGAATACTCACGAAGAGTCGAAAAAAAAAAAAAACGACTGCAACAGTGAGTTGGCCAAAAGTGAAAATAGGCTGAAAGTTGTGATGTAAGGCGAAGGAGAATGAATTGTGTGAAAAGAAGAAGAGAGGAATAGATATGTGATAGAATAAAAGGCGATTGGGAATGCATAGTTGATTTGTATTAGAAAAACGGTTTGAGAGAAACGATGTGCTTACCAATCTATACGCTTGAGTTGAGTGACTTTATCCATATTTCCCTACCTTAACCAAAGAGCCTTCATTACAACCTTAAACAAAGTCCTTTATGATTTGTGAATTGCATACAAACGAGTGGCGGAGATGTGAGACGATTTGCAAGCATATGGTAATTCTTCAACATTGATATGACTTGAGCGAATACACGTCCTTTATTATTCTAATGAGTAGAGTATACACTTTATCCCTGAAAGGCGTGATTTGAAGTGTTTTACCATGATTTTGATAGACTTGTGCTCCGTGTTAGATATTTGAAACTTGGTTGGTTTGTGCTTGATGTCCATTGATAAATGACATGAATTGTGATGCGGTGTTCTTGAGTTGCTCTTCTTTACCCCATTTTTGTGTTGTCTTGTTTATAAAGTGTTGGCCGGGTATCAGCTTGATTTATGTTTGGGGGTTTGATTGACATGTATTTTGCATATATTTTGGGCTTAATCATGGCGAGAATGTGTTGATATGCATGCGTTATATGAGTAAATTGGGTATTATTCTTGTTTTGTGGAATAGGATTACGCTTTGCTCGTTTTGTAGGAATTTATCTATGTTTGTAGCATGTTGGCGACAATTCGGGCATTGCAACCGCCAATACTTGACATGAGAGACGAAGTTTGGAGTCGAATCGAGAAGAAGTTGGACGAACCGGGCAAGAAAGCGGAGAAAATAGCCCCAGTGCGTGTTGTTCCGGTGGGCACGGGCGGGCATGCTCCTCTCAAAGACAACCCGTGCTCAACCTGGACATGAAGACCTGGAGTTCGGCCTATAAAGACGGCGGCCGTGCCGCCATATGGGTACGCCGTGCTCCTCTCGAGAAAATTTGACAAGTTGTTCGGCACCCAAAGACGGTCAAGGCGTGCCAAAGAGGCACGGCCGTGCCTCACGCGGGAAAACAGAGGTTCATCCGAGTTCAACTAAGTTTCGACCGAACAAAGTACAAATAGACCGGGCGGCCACAAACAGGGGGGGACGCCGAATTTTACCCTAGAAACCGAGAGAGAAAAAGCGGTTTTCCACCGGAAACTTGAGAGATTGATCAAGACCGCAACCACACCTTCGAGGATTGAAGATAGATCGAGAGATCGTCATCATCCCCCGAGTCACTCATTCCATCGTATCGTTATTTCACTTAGTTAGATTTTGATTATGAATAATTTGTCTATGAATTGTTTATCTTCAATGTCCGGCTAAACATCTTGTGATTCCCGGGTTTGGGAGTAGGTTAATAAACTCTTTTATTTGATGGTTAAGGATAATTGAAGTTAATGTTTTCTTCCTCTATTCAAGTACTTTGCTTTAATTCTTGTTTTATCAAAAGGCCATTGATTTAAACTTGTTTGATGTATTGATTCATAATTGAATCGATGAGTTTCAATACTAGATCTTGAGTACTTGACACAAATAGCTTGCAAGATTGAGAAAGTCTGTGAATATTTGTGAGATCTTATAATCTTTTGAACTTTTGGGAGTTGGGTATCTCATGTTGAGTAGAGATCTAACATAGATACTCCAATCAACGCTTTTACATACACCCGAGAGAGGGGTAAATTACTTTGGTGATTGATCTATAGAGAGAAGAACACGCTTAACCTTGGTTTGCTTAATCGAGAATAAAAGTGGGATATTAATCAAAACCATAACCGGGAATCCATTCATTCATACTTGATCTTTCCATCGCTTTTTGATTTGTTATTTTTAGGATTAATTTCTGCTTTAGAGTTAATAAAACCAATCCATCTCAATTCGATAGTTTAGATAAAAATAAGGCTATTATAATCCAATACTTAGTATAATAATTTATTAATCCCTGTGGATTCGACCTTGCAAACCCTATTCTATAAACTGAACCGTACACTTGCGGGGAAGCTAAAAAAAATAGGCGAACACTATAGCACTCAATCCAAATGTTATCGAGTCTATAGCTTAAGCACAAGAAAGCTGATCATCAGTCGAGACGTAATGTTCGATGAAGATGCTTCGTACAATTGGGAGACAGATCAAGTGGAAAGGAAGAGTATCAACCTTCCTACACTAACTCAAGAACAATAAAATGATCCGCCAGAGACGCCAGAACGAGCAACAGCTAGAGATCCTGACACATCTCCAGACTCAACACCAAAAAAGACCAGATCACTCAGAGAAATATATCAAACATGCAATTTAACGATTGTGGAGCCAGATAGCTACGAAGCGGCTGCTAAACAAGAAGTTTGGGTAAAATCAATGGATAAGGAATTAAAAATGATCGAGAAAAATGAGACGTGGGAGCTCACAGACCTTCCGCAAGATAAAGAAGCCATAGGAGTTAAGTGGGTATATAAGACAAAACTTAACCCTGATGGTTCAGTACAAAAATACAAAGCAAGACTTGTCGCAAAAGGATACGCACAACAATATGGTATCGACTACAGTGAGGCTTTCGCGCCAGTAGCCTGACTCGACACGATACGAGCACTTATTGCATTAGCAGCTCAGAAACAATGGAAGATATATCAGCTCGATGTGAAATCGTCATTCCTTAATGGTTGTCTTGAAGAAGAAATCTACGTCGAACAACCTCAAGGGTTCGTAGTACGAGGGAAAGAAGATAAAGTTCTCAGACTAAAGAAAGCACTATATGGATTAAAGCAAGCCCCACGAGCCTAGTATAGCAGAATTGACGACTATTTCACTGAGCTTAGATTCAGGAGGAGCCAGAGTGAGCCACCACTATATATCAAGACCCAAGGTACGAACAATACACTCATTGTCTCTTTATACGTGGATGATCTCATTTTCACAGGAAACAATGAGAATATGATTATGGAGTTCAAAGAAGACATGATGAAGACATTCGAGATGACGGACTTGGGTTTGATGCACTATTTCCTTGGTATCAAGATACATAAAAGAAAAGATGGTATATTTATCTCACAAAAGAAATACGTGAGAAAGCTTACTCAAAAAGGTTCGAGATGGAAGGATGCAAGATCAGTAGCAACTCCACTTGACAACAACAAGGCACTCAAAAAGGAAGATGGCTCACCGAAGGCGGACAACTCACAATTTCAAGTCTAATTGGAAGCTTACTCTATCTAACAAAGAACTCGACCGACATTATGTACGCAACTAGCTTCCTATCAAGATTCATGCGAGAATCCGAAGTCAAATTCATTACGGGAGACAAAGTGAGTACTCGATATCGCAAGGAACAAAGAACTATGTTATTTGGTATGAATCTGATGCGGACTCAAAACTAATAGGCTATACTGCTGACGGCAGGGGGGATCAATTGGCGACATGAAAAGCACATCGGTATGCATTCACATTGGGTTGAGAATATTTTCTTGGGCATCCAAAGCAAGCAACCATCGCACAATCATCGGCGGAAAGTGAGTATATAGCAGCAGCAATGACTACCAGTCAAGCGATATGGTTGAAGCGCATACTTGAAGACATGGGAGAACTACAAGACAAAGCTACAAAAATCTACTGTGATAGTAAGTCTGCAATAGCAATGGCAAAAAATCCCGTGTTCCACAACATAACTAAACATATCAAAATCAAGTATCACTTCATCCGGGAAGCAGAAGCAAACAATGAAATTGAGCTGGAGCATTGCAAGACTGACGAACAACTAACAGATATTTTCACAAAAGCACTACCGAGAGGAAAGTTCGAGATACTACGAGATATGATAGGAGTCACAGAAATACGCACCAAGGAGGAGTATTAGAAATTGGTGCACATTTCTAGATTATTCTAGCATATGAAAATTGTAGTAGTAAAAAGAAAAATCTAGAACAAACATTATAAAATCTAGATTAGGGAAGAACAAATCTAGAAGCAATGGAATTACAAAATAAAACTAGAAAAATCTAGAACAAGTACTAGAAGCCTCCTTAGACTAGTATAAATAGATGTGGAGGCATTCTTGTAGACAAGCAAGCAAAATCAAAAACCAAGCAATAAAACTTCTACTTCAAAGTTCAAACCTCTCTTTGCCTTAGTTCCTCCATTCTTCAATAAACCAAATCTATTTCCTTCACTTACACTACACACTATATTACACTTACAAAAATAAGTCTCCCATTTCCAACCTTACTATAAAATAAAAAATCTATCATATCATAAAACTATTTCCATCAGAAGTAATATGCTGCCTCATGAGGATGGCACCTCACTGTGAATAAAGTTTGCGATTGATTGCCAAATTCCGCCACCTGAAAAACTAATGTAATGCACTCCATTGATGCCATATGTTTGGCTTTTGGTTTCACCAATTAGAGCTCCAGATTTAAGGATTATGCTACTACTTCTCAATAGTCTTATTGAAACTTGAAGCTGTAGATACGAATTTATATCCATTGTTAAACTATATCACTCTCAGTTGCAAATTCTGCCAAAAAATGATATTGCTAGTTCCAAAATTTCGTTATCACCGGATACATAGAGAACCTCCATTATCTATTGTATAACTGAACCATGTGATAAATGATCTTTCAATTATCCCATCTCCATTACAATTTAGCCAAGTTTCACCCACTGCATGAATAGCCATTTCACAACCGGGCACACCAATACGACAGAGTACAATCTTTGTCATTTTGCACCAACTTCAATTCCAAAATTTTCAGGGACATCTCTGCAATTTTACAAGCGGAAAAAACTTAACACTTTTCAACACACTGAAATGACCCAGAAAATTCTCAACCACCAAATTCTGCCCAATAGGAAAGCTATATCCACTTCTACAGATCAATCAATCAAGCTTTTGGGAATACTAAAGAGAAAACCTATTGCGCGAACGTAATAGAAGACATTTTACTGTCATTTAGGTTAATCAATAACTTCAATAAACCTTTCATGTATTTTCATGTGCAGAAGTATTGAAAAAATATTACTTCATAACAGAAAGATTGCAACGAAAAAAATATATATAACAACTATTTATCCAGCGTTCTAAAGATAAGTATTATAGCTTCGCTTATGCTAATTTGGTGTGGGTGAATAATAAAGACGATTATTAGATACAATCATCCAAACACTTGAATTGAAAAGACATCTTCAGAGGACATGTACTATAAGTTTCTTAGGTTATATGTCCCCAAAACAATTAGCAAGATAGGTATCAGAGAGCACAAAGTGAGATATGCAAACTTTGAAAATGTGACTCTGACACACACACACACACATACAATCAAACCAGATTTCTGGAGTACGGACTGGTTGCGAAAAAATACAACACAAAAATCGAGTAGCATTATCAAGCTAGCATATCAAATATCCAATATTCAAAATTGTGGATTTTCAAGCACAAAAAAGCATATTTAACAAAAGAAAAAATATTAAAATCACATACCCACATGGTCCATCATTAGCTCCCAACAATTTGTCGTTTGTTTTTTTTAGAGCTTATGAAGATGATTATGGTGCTCGAAAATTGTATTCAAATAAAGGCTACAGAATCATTCAAGAATGCTCCATGGATGACTACCTGGAATGGACAATGGAGACATGTTCTTATGGTTATATCGGCCTGACATACAATGACATATTGGGAATGTTCACAAGCACTTTAAAAAAGTGATTGTTGAGAATGTTCGCAAACACTTCGAAAAAGTGACTATAAACTACTATTTTTTATTATGCGCAATTTAATCATAATATAAATATAGTAGGAGGGTTGCTTTGGATTTCTAATTCTGTACAACTTACTCACCAAACATCCTTTGTTAACTGAATCTTTTTTTTTTCAGATTCTATTACAAATAATACCAACACCTGATTTTCAACTAATTTTTTCTTAACAACATTAAATAACTTCTTCTGAAATACATTTTGCAATCATTCCAATTAATGGCATGTGTGAAACATTTCATGATTGCCAAACGAAGATGTGTTTTATCAGATGATAATCCACTCAATTGTCATGATATTCCACTCAATTGTCAGAAAGCAGGGATTACCATACAATGTAGTTTCTTCAAAAAACATTGTCTGTAGGGAAAAAAAGGACAACGTAATTTCTTACTTTTCCGACAGTTAGATGACACTATTAAATCATGTATTTCTACCTTACATGAGGCAACAAATCATCTTTTATTGTGCCAAAGGTTGCAGATAATTACATCTATCCTTCATTCACCTTCACTCATTTTCAACTTTCAAGAATGAATTTTTAGACTATTCTTATGCACTGAAACTACATGTTAAAATAAATAAAAAATTAATTGGTTCTGAAGGGCCTGTGTTATCCCTGTAAAATTAAATTTTTTCCCGATCCATTTTGTCTTTATTTTTCATCCATCTGCCAATAAACTCCAATGCGTTTTAGCTATTAGAATCAGTACTCTACCCATCTATGATCACCTTCAAGTAATATTTCGAGCAATATATTGTATTTGGAATAATACTAAAATGAATTTTCATTTGGAATAATACTAAAATGAAATTTCAGCAAAGCATTTGTGAGAAGTTTATTAACAAAGTCAAAATGCAATTCAAAGATTTAAGTAATTACATGCACCACAAAACGGATAGCTCTATGTAAAGGAATCTATATCACACACATAAGCATTTGATATGTTTTGACGCACGAGAGCGTTGAAACAAAAAGTACGTGTATGAGTGTAATTATTTTAAAATTTGAAAAATTAATACAAAGTGATTTAGGCAAGAATTTACAAGCACATTTAAGAAATTTGAAATGGGTTATGACCGAGAGTGTACCTGACAGAAGAAACACAATGAATAAAGACGACACTTCTAATCCTAGGAGAATTGAGAAAGACTGGGTGCCCTTGCCATTCTTCGAAATCCATGGCTCCAATTATGCTTTTGAGTCCCTTCGCTATTTCTTTTCTGCATTTTTTTTATCAAGATAAAGTAAGATTTATATCAGTTGCATTAAGAGTGGAAGCACTTTTTCATTCTGATTTTCTGATGGCTTAAGAGTGCCGATAGGTTTTCATTCTGATTTTGTGATGGCAAAAGATGCCTTTTCGGAGACGAAAAATTAAAACTCACCGAAAAAATCTGATGACTCTCTTTGCATCTTCTTCGCCTTGCCAACTTGGATGAACAGATACACGTAACTCAAATCTTTAACATGGCATTCAAACCGGAATAAAAAACGTCATGCCTTTTGCAAGGAAGGATATTTTTGGCAAATCAATTTGGAGGATATTTTAGGAATTCCATATTTTTATAGAAACGTTAGTGCTTTTTAGGAGGGGTAGATAGATAGATGTCTCATAAATAAATTATTAAATCGGATCCAGTTATAGTGTAAACAACGCACTCAAAACAAAAACAGGATCCAAACAAAAGAGACTATCGGAAAGCAATTATATTCTACCGTCTCGGATTTCTTCTGTTCTGCCTTGGAGTCTCATTCCATACAGATTTTCGTTCGCTCTCCTGTTATTATTCTGCTTTTAATCTTCTACCAGCCTTGAGTCTACTTCTGATTGGATAAGGACAATTTTGTGTCATTTTAATTTTTTTGAGAAAAAAAGAGTTACATACCTGCTATTGAAGAACATAATAGCATGAACATAAGTGAATGCAAATTTGGAAGGACAAGTATATGTCCATGATTTTCCAACTTGCTCTGAATGACATCCCTGAAAGAGTCATTAGCAAAGTCATCATTATGTACAAAAGGAAAGAGCAACAGTTACATTCATACAATATTTGCCGATAATGGAGAATATGTACTACCAAGGAAGAAGTAATACCATCGAGCAAAAATATGATATTATGGCTCAACAAACCTTTGGACTGCCCAATCAATGCGATTATTTTTCTAAACTCAGAGAAGCCCAATAAGAGAAAAAGATATAGATTTGGTGAGACTTATAAAATCCCTTTGAGATTCTTTTTCCCAATTCATAGATTCTAATTATCATCGTGCCATATTCAAAAAATAAAATTAATTTGCAGAAATTTCCTAATACAATGGTCTGAGCCAGAACGTCTTGTCTTAACCACTTGACCGCTATCCATTTGATACCTAGCAAAAGTTAATATTGAGTCCATATATGATTTGACAAGCTTTTTGCCGGTTAGAATTCAAAAGGCAATCCCAGATTTAACAGAAGGAATGAAGCTTCCAATGAAATAGTGTAGATGTGCAAAATTTTACTGCCCTAATAATTTACCAACTAAAAGGATATCAGCGGCCACTAATAAACTCCATCTTCTGATATGGAACAGTGTAATTACTTAAATAGGTGGGCATATAGGCAAATCAATCATCTGTGAAAATTTTGTTAGTTGAGATATTAATTATGTCCCACGTGGAGCTGAAGTCTTGAAGTTATAAAAATAGGTAACCTATAAGCCAGAAGACCTAAAAATATATCAGAAGAGAAGATAAAGGTAAAAACAACCTGTTTTGACTGCCCATCACTGCCTATCTAAAAAATTTTATGGTGAACTCGATTCAATGGACCTCTGCATCTTCCTATAAGATCTGTTTTACATAGACATAAGTAGGCTTTGCGTCTACTGGACCGAGTATAATGTATTTCCACCAGGAATGCCCACCCTCCAATACTTACAGCCATGCCGTTCATATAAATTATTCCATTCTACATATACAAGGAGTACCATCCAAGATGAGAGCACTCCGATCAATAAATGAACAAATATCTAACCCCATAAGGCCATGCACCCCGTCCCGATTACAACAAATTAAAAAGTCGAGTGGCCTTCGATATATTATAGCCAAGAAACAATACATTGAACATCAAGTATACTTATATCTTTATAAAATGTGGTACTTATTCATGATCCAGACAATCAATAAATAATAATGAAAATTATAATGGGCGGACCAGAATGGTAAAGACACACAGGTTCCTTATTAGCCTTGATATTTGCTAATTACAAAAAATTATGTTTCATAAAGCCAACTGGTTTTTGCAATGCAATTTCAGCTACACCCCCTCCCAGACCCCGCCTTATAATAGAGAGACAAGACAATGAAGGAAGATAGAGAAAGTATTGGCAATTTGCATAGATCCTTTCCAGAGCTTTCCGTTTTAGACAGTTAAAAAATGACTTCCAGCTTAGTTGTGCCTTCCTTCCCATATGCCCATAAAAGTTCTTCTATTTTCCTCATTATGTTCGACCAATGTGCCAATTCCTTATATTTATACTATCCCTGAATATTATATTGACCTATTTATTCACATAAATGCACACACAAAAAAAACATACGAAAAAGCAAAGACACTATAATCACAAGGTGTACGAATGAATATTTACTGTGATGTTTGTGGTAAAAAAGAAGAAGCATCTGTTTTCTACACCGCAGATAAGGCTACTCTCTCCCACAACTCTGATAATAGAGTCCATTATGCCAACAAGCTTGCTAGCAAGCATCCCCGTTTTTCTCTTCTTAATCTTCAATTCAAAGAATCCTCATGCTGTGACATTTGCCAGGTTACAATGAAAACCTCAATTTGAAAATTTTCAAATATATAATAGTTGTCTTAGGGAGTGTTTGCAAACTCTAACAAAAAAAAAAGTGATTCTTAGGTTCAAGATGGAAAAAATTAGTTGTTTTTTTTGCATCTAGAAGCTCATAATATATCACTTTTAAAAAAAAAGGTTTTGCAAACACTCCCTTAGACTATTTTTTAGATCAGTCATACATTGCTATCTGCTTATTGTTTCTTTATATCCCAACACACCAAGCATCAACCATTTTCAAAACCAAAAACACTACTAAAAACAGAACTAATCTAACAATGTACAATAACATATGACATAAAGTAGAGTTAAATTCCATGAAGATACTAATCAAAATACTCCCTTTTCTTCTTTTACTTTTCATAGTCTTACAAGCTCTTGTATTCATGCACAGAAATCTTAAAAATATAAGGCATACCCAAAAAACAAAAGGCATAATAATGTTAAATTGAATTCCGAACAATTTTCTATCATTTGAGCAGCAATTGACTTCAATTAAATCCAGATTGAGGGTATTCGAAATGGGGTATCATGGAGAACGGACCTGATAGATGGAACTCGATCAATAAGGCCCACACTTCTAATTCCATGAGAAATTCCTTCCAAATCGGAGAAATTCTTATTGCCCTTGCTATGCTCATATTGATTTTCTCCTTCTACCTTTTCAGTGCCGAGGGATGCATTTCTGATAAGATTTCAAAACCTCTCTTTTCCCGTTCAGATGAGATGTGATAATCCCGTAGAAGCTCATGTTAAAGAAGAGATCATCTATTACTTGAATGAGTAAATTTTTATTGAGTTGATTTCTTCCTTGTAGTCCTCTTCCGTCTGGATTTATGTTTTGTCCTCAGACTACACAACTGTTCATATTCGTGCCTATTGGTATTCTACCTCTCTTTATTCTGTTTTGAAACCTTTCTAATATACCTCTTAAATATTAAACTGTAAATTACATTGTTGACATTTAAATTAATTGAATATGAGGGATAATTTTGGCCAATCAAAAATTCACAGAAATATTCACCCTTTTAAGATAGTAGTGGATAGTGGATGGATAGTAGATAGTAGATATATAGTAGATTAGAGATTTAGTCAAAAGCACTTTTGCCCTTGCAATAAAAAAATAAATTTAATAAAAACACAATAACATTATAAAAAGTGATAACTTTAATTTTGAGTCTCCGTATAATTGAGTAAGAGGGAAATAACCACAACAAACAATTCAAGAGCTGAAAAGAAAATTGTGGTAATATGTGTGAAACAATTTTATAGATTAAGCATGAAAGGCAAATGAAAAAATCTGAATCTGAAACATAGATTTAGTGATTTACAGTCAGTTACCTCACCAAATGTTACAGAAGTGGTCAACATTTAAAGAGACATTAAATATATTTTGCTTTCTTGCATATTATTTTGACAATTATACATCGCAAAAGCTAGTTTGAAAATTCAAATCTCTCACGTTTTTTTCTTAAAAAGCAAAATCACAAAAATGTTATCACATCTGGCTCTATGCACAAAATCCACCCCACTTAAGAAAATAATTTAATCTCAATACCTATAATTTTTTGTTCACTTGTGCGTCCACATATATGCATGCAAATCCAAACTTTAAAAATGTCATTTTGTCATGCCCCAAATAATATACCCAACAAAATAGAATATCATCCAATAGAGTACAAACCAAATATTCAAATTTAGGCTCATCAAGAGCTATTATCTAAGTACAAACAACTGAAAAATATATCCACAGCAGAAGTTTATAAATCACAACTTATAATTATGATATAGTTGTAACTCACCTAACTATTACAAAATAAAATAGTTATATTGTTCAGGTGTGGACAGACAAGCCCTTCAAGCAGGCACTGCTATGTAGAGTCACTCTTGATCTGAAAGCTTGACGCCAGTCTGATCGATCACAAAATATTCTGTCTCTGAAAAGTTTTTATAAAGATTGTGGGGTGAGCTAAACGAGCTCAGTGGTTGGGGTAGAGGAATGCAATTTTGTTCAACTAATAGTTGAAATAGTCTAAAGGATATTTATATATGCATGATAAGGGTGCAAATAAAATTCATTTACTGCAAGGATCGAGAGCATATTTCAATTCAGTAATGATAAATTAATTTTTAATGCTAGCAGTGAAGCAATACACATTATGCAACCACATTTTGTCAAGTACAATAAAGTTTTATTTTTCAAACGGACAATAGATATCCTAATTTTAAAATAAACAACGGATATCTTGTCTTAAAACACAGTCGTTTTAATATAAACAGTTAATTAACTAGCCCGTCAC
This sequence comes from Rehmannia glutinosa, assembly GCA_016081115.2. NCBI lineage: Eukaryota > Viridiplantae > Streptophyta > Magnoliopsida > Lamiales > Orobanchaceae > Rehmannia > Rehmannia glutinosa. Next base: position 1,624,172 of record JABTTQ020001347.1, read on the forward strand.
CCCGAAACAAGAAACGTAGGTTCAGTGTTGATCGGACACTGACCCTGTCCGTTCTCCTTATGGCACCCAACAATATTTGGCCGAAGCCCAGTCACCTTATCCCTCCTTGTAGGCTCGGTGTCTCTTTAGCTATGGGCTTTTTACCCAGAGATCGTCATATTCATGAATATACCGTTCTACGACCCAAGTTCTGTCGCCGTCTCCGGCCCGAGCAAAAGATGTGAATAGGCAAATGAGTAGTCAAAAAAGGATCAGAGGCGACCTGTTCAATCCATTGTCTAATCCACCCACACCGCAATGGACTCAGTCAGTCAATATTTTATCAAACTGACATTTATTTGCCCAAAGGCCAATTCAAGCAATCTGTAGAGTTACGGTATGAACATAAATGTACATTCAAATCATGAATGACACAATTAATATTTTCCTTAACAAACTAAATTATCTTGAAAGAAACAACAACAAAAGAATCATAGAATAGTCTTATATTGTAAACTTAGTAAAATGGCGTATATCGTGAGATGATGAAATTGCTTAATGTCGTGAAGTTCATGAATGGTTAATGTCATGAAATTTATGAAATTGCAAGCAAACCTAATTTTTCTTTAGGAAATAAAATTTTGCCCACCTTCATTCTGGATCACTAAAATTTTCCCCTACAAATTTCTTACTGAAGCTTCCAAGGTTTCCTACAATAAAAACCAACAATTATCAAATATTTTATCTCTTACTTTTATCATTGTTATTATTATTTTAGTACCACTTTTAGTACATTATTCTTAATCAATTAATTATTGTTATTCAACAAATTCAAAACATACATATACAGATTATTCGTGTCATTATGACTAGAAGTTAACACATGTATATATAGGTATCTACAGATTCCATACTAGAAGGTAGGTTAACTAAGGTAAGAGTCATTAGTCCCACATGTAGTATTTTTACTCTAATATTCTGTGAATAATGGTATTTCTTATTTCGGAATGGTGAAGCCATTTATTTTTTATCTACTTTACAGATTATCTAGTAAAACAAAATTAAGATTGTAATTTTCCAACTTTGATAAATTTATTCCTAGATATTTTCCCTTTTTCTTTCAAATAGATATTCCTATATATTCTTATATAAATTATTGATTTGGCCTAATCTCACTCTGATTAGGAAGTTATACTTTGAAATTAAAATTTATAAACTCATATTTTTACATGGTTATAATTAACAAAAATTGGACCCAAAAAAAATTAAAAGTCTTTTCCACCTCTATATTAACCACCAATATCCCCAACCAAATTTGCTAATTCAAGCTTCCCAAGTTTCCTACAAGAAAATCAAACAATTAGACCAACTTCATCAACTATAAATCAATTGTATACCTGAGGGAACCTCAAATTTAATATATTAACTTACCAAACCTTAACCTCTCTTCACGAGCAAGCTAATCTCCAGATAATTATCAAGATCAAATTAAGAGTTACCCTCCAACTGTAACATCAAATTATTGCCCAAGTTCGCGGTATCCCTTATTATGTAGCTCGTTGGAATTGATAAGGTGCTTGTAACAAAATTTGAGAAAGGAATTTCTCTTTTACCTCAGGATTGTTCTCTTTCCAGGTACAAACAAGGTGGAAGAATTTGTTGTGTGGAGTTGGTAATGAAATTTGCAAGAAATTGAAGGTAAGAAAACAAACAAATAAAACCTTTTCTTCAATGGTGCTTTTGGGCTAGAGGTGCCACGAGGAGGCCAGGTGTCTTCAATTTGTTTGAGTGAAAAATGGGTGTCTGGTTTTTATCTTTATGTTCTAAAGGGATTAAAGGATTGGGTTTTTTGGGCTTAGTCTCTAGAAAAGGAATTAATTGGTCAGAAACATTAAGATTTTATAGTTTTCAAATTATCATTAATTGGGCCTAAACTAAAACTATATGGACTATGTAGTAATGTGTTATGCCTCAATTACACTTTTTAGAGTAAGTCCAACTCCAGCAAGAAAAGAAGAGAAGAAATATAGAAAGCTTCCAGATTATAATTTCAGAAAGAAGAATTATATCAAAATTCCATACATACTCCATTCTCAGCTAGTCCCCACTATTTTATATTCTATTTTGGGTCTCTGCACTACTGAAAAAATAACTAACTATGCAGGTAGCATAATATTCCTCCCCTCCACGTGAATGAGAAAATTATCCTCTGCTTGGCTGATGCATCACATAGTCTTTGTGCCATTTTGGTGCATTCCTGATTCTGATGGGTTTCTTATTGGACTCCTCTCCCTCCTGGGCTTCAATTGTTATTTCTTGTTGGGCTGGATTAGTTGGGCTGGGTGTATCACTCCCTTCCCCTTGAAAAACCACCTTGTCCTCAAGGTGAAGATTAGGAAATTGGGCCTGCATCTGATCCAAATCTTCCCAAGTAGAATTCTCAATAGGCACATCAGACCATTGCACTAGAACCTGAGTGATCTCATTACCCCTTCTTAGTACATTGCGTTCAGCACAAAAGGCTACAGGCGTATGGATTGGATGATTCTCAAAACATGCTGAAGGTAATGGAAGCAAGGGTGAATTATCACTACCCACAAAAGGTTTGAGTACTGAAATGTGAAACACTGGATGTATACGGCTGTGCGGTGGTAAGTCCAACTTGTAAGCGACTGGACCAACCCTGGCGAGCACCGTAAATGGACCATAATATCTTCGAGCTAATTTCTGAAATGGCCGACGAGCTACTGATGTTTGGCGGTACGGTTGCAATTTAACATAGACTTTATCACCAATTGCAAACTGTTGCTCTCTACGATGAACATTAGCCTTTTGCACCATCCTATCCTGAGCCTGAGCTAAGCTGGCCTTGAGCAAACGAAGAAGTTTGTCCCTTTCAGTCAAAATATCATCAACAGCCTGTGTAGCGACTGTATCACAATGATAAGGGGGAATGCTCGGTGGAGGTCGCCCGAATATGGCCTGGAACGGAGTGAGCCGCAATGCACTATGATAATTAATGTTATAACTGAATTCATCCCATTTCAAAAGACTTACCCAACGCCCCGGGTGCTCTTGAGTAAAACATCGCAAATACTGCTCTAAGCTGCGGTTAACCACTTCGGTTTTCCCATCGGTCTGAGGATGAAAAGCCGAACTATGTCGTAGTGTTGTGCCACTAAGAGTGAACAACTGCTGCCAAAATTTGCTCATGAAAATTGGGTCCCGATCAGAAATAATAGAAGTTGGAAATCCATGAATTTTAACAACCATTTCGGCGAATAATTCAGCAGTTTCGACCGCTGTAAAATGGGCAGACAATGCCCCAAAATGGGCCAACTTGGTAAGCCTGTCCACGACAACTAATATCATTGCTAGGCCTTTTGATTCCGGCAATCCCGTGATGAAGTCCATGGTAACATCATCCCACACCAAAGAAGGAATCGGTAAGGGCTGTAAGAGGCCAGCGGGAGCTTGGGTCAAATACTTAATTTGTTGGCAAATTTGACAGGACTTGACAAAGGTCTCAATGTCTTTGCATAGGCCTACCCAAAAAAATACTGCTGCAATACGGGCTAGAGTTCGTTTAATACCTGGGTGCCCTGCTAATGGTGTAGCATGAAATTCATACATGATTTTATTTTTTAAAGGAAAGTGGGGGGCGATAACATACCGCTGTTTGAAATACAAAATCCCATCCTTCACTGAAAAGTGACGGAAATTTGGATCCGTAGTAACACGCTGGTGAAGTTGCCGTAACTCGGGATCATTTTTGTTTTCAGATTTTATCGCATCCAAAAAATCCCAAACTGGTCGGCTTTCCAGTTGTAAATTTGCCCCCATTGGGCGTGACCCATTCTCAGTCCCGTCCTCCAGAGCTCGCGACATCGCATCCGCTACAGTATTCAATCGGCCCGGTTGATATTCGATTCTAAAATTGTAGCCCATCAGTTTCTGAATGTAATGTTGTTGTTCCGGGGTATGAACAACTTGTTGAAATAATTCCTTAATGCTCTTGTGGTCGGTCCGAATGATGAAAAATCGACCCAAAAGATATTGTCGCCATTTTTTTACTGTTTCGACTATAGCATGAAGCTCTTTTAAATAGGTAGAAACAGCTTGCATTTTGGGTCCAAGCTTCTTGCTGAAATATGTAAGAGGATGACCGTTTTGTGTTAACACAGCACCAATACCCACATTTGATGCGTCTGTTTCGACCACAAAATCCAAAGCAAAGTCAGGTAGATGAAGCACTGGGGCCTCCACCATTGCTTGTTTGAGTTTAATAAACGCAGATTCAGCCGCGTCGGTCTATCTGAACGCATCCGTGCATAATAAATCAGTCAGTGGGGCAGCAATCAAAGCATACCCTTTTACAAATCTACGATAGTACCCAGTGAGGCCAAGAAAACCACGTAATTGCTTAACAGTCGAAGGAGTAGGCCAGGAAGTCATAGCCTCAATTTTCGCCGGATCTGCGCGCACTTCCCCCGCTGCAACTATATGCCCCAAATACTCCATAGAACATTGGGCAAAAGAACATTTAGACAATTTAACAAAAAAATGCTGACTGTTGAGGATTTCTAGAACTGAACCCAGATGTGTAGCGTGATCTTCCAAAGATTTACTGTAAATTAGAATATCGTCTAAAAATACAATTACGAACCTCCGTAAATATGGTGCCAATATCCGGTTCATGGTGGCCTGGAAAGTGGAAGGGGCGTTAGTCAACCCGAACGACATGACAAGAAATTTGTAATGGCCATCGGTGGTACGAAATGCAGTCTTGTAAATATCTCGTGGATGCATTCAAATTTGGTGATACCCCGAGCGGAGGTCTAACTTGGAGAATATCTGGGCCCCTCCCAATTCGTCAAGAAACTCATCAATGGTGGGAGTAGGGAACTTATCTTTGATTGTTAACGCATTCAGAGCACGATAATCCACACAGAAACGAAAAGTGTCGTCCTTCTTCTTAACCAATAGAACAGGAGAAGAATATGGGCTTTGGCTCGGTCGGATTATGCCCTGATCCAGCATCTCTTGCACCAACCTTTCCATCTCTCCTTTTTGATAATATGGTTCTTAACCAATAGAACAGGAGAAGAATACGGGCTTTGGCTCGGTCGGATTATGCCCTGATCCAGCATCTCTTGCACCAACCTTTCCATCTCTCCTTTTTGATAATATGGATACCGATATGGTCGGACATTCACCGGATTGCTATTGGGGATAAGGTGTATCCGATGGTCAACCAAGCGATGAGAGGGTAGACCACTAGGCATCTCAAACAAACTGTCATACCGCTGCAACACCTCGAGGATGGGCGTAGGTAAGTTAGTCGATAGTGATTCCAGTGTAAATAAATCTGCCCCAGAATCTACGGTTGGCTGTAGTGCTTGGAAAGACAACTCATAAATTCCCTGCATGTCATCCACATCAATCATAGCTTGGAGCTTATGTAAAGTAACCGCTGTGGGAGCGGGAATTTTTTCGCCCTGCAGTAGAATCAATTCACCCTCCCGAGAAAACTCCATAGACATGTTATAATAGTCGTGAGTAACTTTTCCCAAACACTGTAACCATTGCACCCCCAAAATTAATTCAGGCCCTTCGATAGCCGAAACATACAAATCAATTTCGAATTCATGCCCCTGTAATTCCAGTTTAACCTTGGGACATAAAAATTGGCAAAGTAAGGATTCTCCATTACCTGACATACACACGAAATTTGGAAATAACCTGGATAGGTAACCCCAGCTTCTCCGCCAACACCAGTTTAATAAAATTGTGCGTGCTACCTCCATCCACTAACACCCATAGCTTTTGGTTCCCAATTGTACCCCACATACCTAAAGAACGGGGGGCAGTTTGCCCAGCCATAGTATGTAAACTCGAAATATCCCCGGTGATGGGTTCCACCTGTTCTTCAGTCTCGTCAGTTGCATCCAGTGGGTCGCCCTCGATGTCATCGGTCCCCAACAAGTCCAAAAACTTACTTCGACACCGATGATTCGGAGTATATCGTTGGTCACAATTATAGCAAATTCCTTTGTCCCGCCTCTCTCGTATTTCTTCGGCGGTTAAGCGGCGAATAGGCAAGTGCGATGGGGTGGGTAGTAAGGGAGGCTGACGGGTGGCTGCGGGTGGGAAGACTTTGGAGGGTATGGTGGTGATGGCAGTGGGAGTGGTTGTATGGGGTGCGGCGATGGTGGGATATCGGGGGTTGACTGGTTCTATCTTGGGTGTGGGGGAAAATTGTGTGATGGGCCGTGCTTGAGCTGGGCTATAATGGTTTTGGGGTGGGTGAGAAACTTTGGGCCATAATCGTGTACCTTCGTGGGCTTCATAGGCGCGGGCCAAAGAAAAGTCTCCATCAGTGTAGAAGGCCTATTTATCATCAACTCGCGGCAGATCTCTGGTTTCAACCCAGTGACGAAGAAGCTTATCAACAAATCCTCCGAAATTCCCGTAACATTGTTCATCAAATCTTCAAAAGCCGACTGAAATTCCGCCATCGAAGCAATTTGTGTGAGTTTAGATAGATTACCTTGGTTGTCCACATAGAGCGATGCTCCAAATCGTAGTTTCAAGCTTACGAGAAATTCTGGCCAACTACGCAGGAGATTGTTGGCTTTCATCTATTGGAACCATGTTGCTGCCTTGCCTTCCATATGAAAGGATACGATTCGAAGTCGCAGCTGTTCCGGAGTGGCGTGAAATGCAAAAAATTCCTCGATGCAAAAAACCCAGCCATGGGGATCGCTGTCGTCGAATCGCGGCACCTCCATTTTCATGGTTCGCAGAAAGGGTGCAGCTACGATGCCGTCCTCTGGAGGTGTCTCCCGGTGAACAGTTGTGCTCGACGAACTCGCAATCGCTCCAGTCGCCCCCTAAATCTGAGAACGGAGTTCTTCCAACCTCGATTCCATGCGCGACTCAACGGATGTCATATATTGGTGGAATGTTTGGTGAATAGCCAGTGTTTGATTTTCCATTTGGGCTTTTAATTCCTTGACCGCCGATAACATTTCACTCTCCGCCAGAACTCTCAACGAAAGCACCAATTGTTATGCCTCAATTACACTTTTTAGAGTAAGTGCCAACTCCAGCAAGAAAAGAAGAGAAGAAATATAGAAAGCTTCCAGATTATAATTTCAGAAAGAAGAATTATATCAAAATTCCATACATACTCCATTCTCAGCTAGTCCCCACTATTTTATATTCTATTTTGGGTCTCTGCACTACTGAAAAAATAACTAACTATGCAGGTAGCATAATATTCCTCCCCTCCACGTGAATGAGAAAATTATCCTCTGCTTGGCTGATGCATCACATAGTCTTTGTGCCATTTTGGTGCATTCCTGATTCTGATGGGTTTCTTATTGGACTCCTCTCCCTCCTAGGCTTCAATTGTTATTTCTTGTTGGGCTGGATTAGTTGGGCTGGGCGTATCATAATGGTTCGATGAATCTAATATTAAGCGCAATAAATGTTAATCTCAATGATAAAATTAATCTATTTCAACAGTTAAATATTTTCCAATAAAGCACAATAATAAACTCTTAATTCTAAATAAGTCCAAATATTCTAAAATCCTAATGATTAAAATATCTAGAAACTCTATATATTCCGTGAATCTCAAAGGTGAACCAAATAACTATCGTCCAATTTTTTTTTATAATAAATGAATTTAAAACATTTATACGAAATAAGTAATCATGGATAAATAGAATTATTATATCAAATATTCCTTATAACGATATTATGCAGCTATCAAGAAGTGGGGTCTTACACATTTTCTCGGTTTCCTCTGTTACATTTATTTACAGAGCCCTTCTCCAACCCACGAATACCAAGCCTTCAATCTTTTCTGTCTGTATTTCAGTCATTTGCTAGTATTTCTATATATTCATATATATATATATATATATATATATATCTTAAAGATGGAAGAGAACAAGAATTAATATTTCTGAAAATTTTGTGCCCGGAAATCAGGGAAATGTTGGTTCCCCCAACATTCAGGTAGCTTTTATATGTAATCTTTTTTATTTTTTTAAATCAAAGTCTATTTATTGATGCAGTTTTTTTCGACAATAAACCTCTATATAAGTAATAAAAAAAAACTACCATAAAATAGAAAGATTAAATAGGAACAATAATTTCAATCAAAATTAAAATTCCTGATATGTAAAATAGAATAAGACTATTAAAAGTCATATTGACTTCTTATTTATAATTTAAAAATAAAATATTTTGCTACAATAAAATAACTTATTTTCTTTTTTTATCCAAACTTGTTAGACTTTTCATCCTTTTAATTAAAAATTTATTATGCCAAGAAAAATAAAGTTAAAATTAAAAACTATATTTTCCTGCTCTCTATACTTCCATATTAAAATATAATTTATAATTGCATTTCATTAAGTTTGAGAACAAATATTTATCCTTTTAAGTATCTTTTATAGTTAATTTCATGTTTTTATTATCATATTTACTGGGCTTATTTAACTAAAAGAATATACAATGATATATTATTAAAATTGATAAATAATCTAAATTATAGGATTTGAAAGGTAAAATGGTGCATCCATAAAAAAAATAAATAAGTGCATAAAAAAATGTTAAAGAAAAAAATAGTTCTAAATTTTCAATTTAGCCTCAAAATTCTTAGTCTTAATTGTTTTATATTGTTATTGTAATTTTTGCCGTAAAATTATTTTTCTTTCATTTTTTATTTATTTAGTTTTAAAATAGAGATATGTATGTCAACCTTTAAAAAGGTAAAAAAAATTATAAATATACAGTTGTGGATAAAAATTAAACAAATATTACTCATCTCATCCACTTCACTTTGAGATTTAAAATATCATTTCATTAATTTCAAACACATAACTCTTAGCCAAGTTTGTTTCATTTTTAAATTTTAGAGTATGTACTTATAATATATTTATTTTGCAAATTTAACTTTACATTGTCACAATGATCAAGTTTTTTTTTTATCGAAAGAATACATGAATAAAATAAACTAATAATTGAATCTAAATCATGTTGAACCGTATATCCATTATTATGGGAAAAAAGATACATAAAGATTAATGAATTGATCTTAGAAACAAAACAATATTTATTCAAAATTTTAGTAAAAATTTATATTTAACTTATATATCTTAAAAACTAATTATTTTTATGGGAAAAGCATAAAATTCCTTGAAATTTTCAATAGTCGCGAATTTCTATCTTCCCATACCTAGAAAATGTATATCTCACAATTTAGGGTGTGTGATAGATGATAAATTCATTATAGTATGGATATTCTCAACCAATAGTGAAGTTTAAAAAATGTATTTTGTCCTGCTATTTATTTTGAATAAAATAATATTAAATATTATTTATTTATTTTTTCTCTTCATTTTGCTGTATATTCATACTCTTTTTTCTTTTTTGATGTATTTAATTATTTAGAAAATTAAAGAAAGATATTATAAATATGTATTGTACATATATAGCTCTCAACTTTAAATGGCTAAAATTCTCTCATATGAAGTCTTTTATATATGCTTATAACATATGGTTGGAAAACTCTCGATATCTAGTATAATATAAAATAAATATTATCTAAAAATTTAAATTATTTTAATAATTAAAATTGAAATAAATCATATAAGAAGAGTTTGGAATATAAAGAGACACTTGTCAATATTATTTAACAAATAAAATCAAAATCAATATGAAAAACTACTTAATTACCATTAAAGCTAACTTTACCATGGGGACATTTTTGGCAAATCAAAATTTTCAAGAAACCTTAAAACCTATTCACACTTTTATAATAGGCATAGATATAGATAATCACACTTTTATAATAGGCATAGATATAGATAATTGTCTCTATGTAGAAATCTCAGCTCTATTCTTTCATATCCACAGTAAATGCTTGTTCTATCCATGCATATTTTAATTCGCATGAGATGATGGTGCCTTTTTATTTTAGGGATAATTACAAAAAAAAACCCATGAGGTTTGGGCTAATTATAAAAAAATTCAGAGATGTTTCAAAATTACAAAAGTCCCTCAGATTTGATTATGTCATAAATTTAAAAGAATAACTGTAATATTTCTATAAGTATCAAAGGGTTTTTGAAATGTCTTTTTGCTTATGAAGAGGTCAAAGTAGGACACAATCAAACCTCGAGTAATTTTTTGAAAACTAAAAATATCTGGAGTTTTTGTTTTTTGTAATTAGACAGAACCTCACCTTTTTTTTTTTATTATCCCTTTATCTTATTGTAAGACTATTAATTAAGCAGTCTTACCATTAAGATTTTAGTAAATTTTATTCATTTCAATGCTTGGTGAGGATCACAACTCTCCGACACAAGATCACATCGCTCATGTCCAGTGATAAAAGTGAGGTACGTAGCATCTTATGTCACCTACCTTTGATGGAAGACCAGAAACGATAGGTCCAACCTGCTTTTTCTATTTGCATTTGATATGAAATTAATTAAAATTAAATTCCTATTAAGTTTCAAAACTTGGGATTTTCTTTAAAAACTTCATCAATCTAATTACTAGATAGATTTTAATGTAGTGCAATTTTCATCGTGTGACCACAAGCAAAAATATTAAACAAATCTAACATGCATCATATCTATAAAACGGTGGATGATCATGGCCAACCTATGCAACCACTTGGAGCCAAAATGGTTCTAATTCAATCTTGAGGATAAAACAAATATAATTATTTTCTTTTTATATTTTATTATTATACCCGTACAAGTATGGACCTTACGTTTCCTATTCTATTACATTTGTAAAATATACCGACACAGGCGCGAGCCTTTAGCATCAAACATCCTCCAATTTAAAGTTAGAAAACCTCACTACATATTCTATTCTCAATGCAAAAATCTAAAGAATTACAAAAAGGGTTGCGTTATTTACACCCCCAAAATTGATGAATACACCCACCTCCATATAATTGCAAAAATGTTATTAACTTAAAAGACTATATTATCCTTACTTAAAGAAACTCTAAATACACCCACATCATTCACCCACATTCTTCTTTTTCTTCTTCTTGAACAAAGTTGATTTTTTTTTTCTATAAACCCTAGATTATTCCAACACCCAAATTATTGCAGATATGGACAATAAAGTATTCATATCCCCAAATAATGAATGTATATTCTTAGTTTATAGCATAAAATATGTTATTTCTCAAATTTTCAGGTTGAAAAATATTGTCGCATAATAGCAGTGCAACACTTGGCACGATCACTCACTATGACAAACAATCCATCGTGCCATCGTGCCACATCCATTGTGCTATCGTGCCATGTGGCACGATGATAAAAATGCCATCGTGTCATGTGGCATGATGGCAGAAAATGCGAGGCCCCAAATTTTAGCAACGTGACATACGACGTTGTGTAGTGATTTATTTATTTGGTTAAGTAACACGAACCCATTATTAATGAAACGCGACCCGACGTTTATTTATTTATTTCTTCCAACGTCAATTACGCCTTTCTCATTTTCGAGCTTAACGATTTTATATTCTCCTCTAGTATTAATACTTGATCGATTGACTATGACTTTAGAAATATTATACCCTCGATAATTTAAGAGTATATTCCAATCCTTATTCAAATATAATTACCTTATTTTATAATGCATTTCCAAACAACTCCTTATTTATTTCAAAAACAAAATACACACATTTTGTTATTTCACGTCCTTATTTTAAACTCCTATATATTTATCTATGTACACTTGTATATTTGTTTTCCATCAATTTTGTACAAGACAATAAAAATCAAAATTTCATCATCCAACCCCCCATGTTTCGGCCCTTATGTAATTTAAGGGAAAATATACCATTTTTTTTCAACACCATATTTTACTCTCAATTATTTAACCATCAATAAACAATTAGCCCAAAAGACAAGCAAACAAAAAACCTATCAACCTACAACCCACACATTTCGGCCATTAAGGAAAAAAGGGAAAGAAATCAAACCAAAAAGTTATCCTACTACACTTTATTAACCTCAATAATACCATATAACAATAAACAAATTACCAAAGCAAAATTTTAATCCTCCTCCTTGTGCTACTTTTGGCCATAGCATGTTTTGGGGAGGAATCATTCAATTTTTTTTTATCGCCCAACATACTTTACCGATCCAATTATTACATATCAAAAAAAAAATAATAAAAATCCTCCTCCAATTCTTCCCATAATTTTCAGCCATGTGGTAGAATTAAGGGAACAAATTTATCTTTCATCCTACAACACTTAAACCTCTTCTATTCTTCCATACTTAGAAGAACAAAACACAAAATTCTTTTCCCCATCTCTAAAGGGCCGAAAATTCCTTAGTAAGGTGAGAAAATTTTTTCTTCTATTTTCATTTTTAACTTCTTGAAACTTTAAACCTATACCTTCAATTTGTAACTTGTTGAACCCTTTTTGTTTAGGTACTCCTAGAGAAATTTTCTTGAAGAATTAAGAGACTTAGACTTGACTACAAGCTTGAAGAGGAAATTCAAGACTACATATTTTAAGGTGAGAAAATTATAGTTTTAGTATTTTTCCTCTTGACAACATGAATAATTAATTTTTGACTCAAAAATGTGAATTTTGGAGCTTAGGGGCTGACCTACATGACCTCAAGTTGAAGTTAGAAGCTTGAAGGAAAGTTTCCATTTTTAGAGACTACTTGAAGACATTGAGGTAAGAAGTAGTCATTTGGTCCTAGTATATTTTCTTTGGACTTGAGACTTTAATTTTAACACCAAAATATGGTTTGAATACCATTTAGGGGCTGATCTTCAAGAGCTTGAGTCAAGAAGTTGATACAAGGAAGAAGACTCCATTTTAAATCAACCCGAGAAAGACTACTACGAGGTGGGTAAAAAATCTTTCAAAAAAAAAAAAAAACAAATATAGGCAAATAATTTTCATAAAATGCATGTAGTACATGAAAATATTTTAAATTACTATATATATATATATATATATTACATGTATTTTTGATATGTATCAAGATCAAGAAGTTTCACCAAAATGAGAATGATTTTGATTTCTTCCACAATAGGGATATACTTGCATATATATCTTAATTTCTTGTTCAACTCTTGATTTATGTGTAAATGAATATGTTATATGCTCAAAATAATGTTCTATACTTGATATATATTCTGGAAAATATGACCTTGTGCTCGAATTTGAATAAATATGTCATTTATGTAATTTTTACAAAGTTGAGGACTAAACTGTAATTTCGAAAATTGTCCAAGGACCAATCTATAAATTTCGAAATTTTGGACTGTATTAATTGTAATATTTAATATTTTAAGTTAATAATAATAGTTTAAAGGTTTTGAGATAAGAAAACCCATCCTTGGAATTTTAGAGACTCAAATGTGGAAACTTGAAAGTTTAAGGGTCTAAATTTGAATTTTTAAAAACTGTCCAGGGACCCCTTTGAAATTTTCGAAATTTTGACTTCCTCAAACTGAAAAACTTATATTTTGGAGAAATTGTAAAATTTAAAGTGGTTTGGGTTGAGAAAACCGATTTTTAAACTTTAAGTACTAAAGTGTAAAAATTCCAATTTCAAAGGACCAAAATAAAATTTCCAGAAAAGATATGTCTTGGACACCTGGAAATTTACATAACCTTAATTTTATAATATTTTGAACTTATGGTTCAAGTTTCATAACAAACGGACACCAAATAAACCCTTAATGGCAAAAATCAAATTTTGGACTAGAAACAGAATTTGTGAAAGTTAAGGGACTTAAACGGCACCTTTTTCAAAAATTCTTTTTTTCCAATATCCTACTGTCCTACGTGACATTTTAAAATTGGAATCACATCAAAATCCCTCCTGGTTTGTGAGATCCAAAATTTTTAAGTTCGGGTCCGAAAATGGCAATTTTGACAAAAGAAGGGACCAAACTGAAATTTTCCCAAAACTCGATCCAAACCCTTTAAAAACCTGAATCTTTGAATAATTTGGAGAATTTAGAAACTGACCTTATATTTTTCCAAAGTCGAGACCATGACTTATTCAATTTCAGACTCGATAAGTACTATTTTTCCAAAACGAGTCTACTTATAAAATTTTCCTCTTATCAAGGACCCCAAAATAAAATATTTTCTCCTCTACGGTCCTAAAACTGATTTAATTATGATTTAATTATACTTCTATAATTTTCTTGAAAATCCCTGGACCATACACACTACGGGTGGTGACTTCCTCGCTTTTGGACAAACTTAAACTTAATAACTTGTTGATATCTTGCACTGCTTTTATGTGTATTGCCATGCTTTTACTCGACTACCTTGTTGACATGATATGAACTTTGTGAATCTAATTGCGCTTGAGTCAACTTGGTGTGTCGAGCTCACAGTCGGAATGGATACATCGGGGATAGAACCGGCCAGCTCGGATGCTATTCCACTCTCCGGCCCCATCGTCCTAATCCCGCAACTAAGGGATGGAGTTTGTCCAAGGGAAGCGGGTCGTAGTACTTGAGGTATAATCATGATGATGATAATTCAGGCCTAGCTAGCTCCACTGTGGATTGTCTTTGCCTATGGAACGATAAGGTGATAGGTCTTTGACTATCTTGCTCGGGGAGTTACAAGGAAGAACGAAGGAATCGATGTCTGATCCACACGATTCTGGAGTTACTTGGACCCGTTTGGTTGGCGTCACACTCCGTGCGCAACCACTACTTGCTTGGGTTGGCATTATACTCCGTACGCAACCATTACTTGCTTGGGTTGGCGTTACACTCTGTACACAACCACTACTTCAATTATTTGCAATGCATATATAGTGCCTGAATGATCACGAACTATTTTCATCAAACTATATAAAGCTATATTATTTTGAATAACATGTTGCTTGTGAATCGTGTGTGACGCACACATCATGAATCATGCATTCTTCATATAACTGTTTTTCCTGCATCTATATAAGCCACACTTACACACGATCACCCATCCACTGACAATTTTTGTCTCACCCCCATCTTTTTCAACGGCCACCATATCATGAAAACGTCGATGAAGAAGAGCAAGCGACAGAGTAATTCCTAGACTTTGTTCGTCATCTAGCCTTAAAAATACCTATGCTTCGATAACGGACAATTTAATTCATTCGATGTATTAGAGAGGCGTAAGACCTCTTTTGCTTACACAATTGGATTGTAATAGTATTTCCGCTGCGACTATTGACTCTGTTTCCAAGAAGTTATGATGAACTATGCCTTTTTGGGAATTAATGTTGCTCAAATACATGGTGGATTATATTCTTAGAAGGGAGAACTGGCGTAAGTTAACCATTGCGTAGCGACTCCACTTTTGGGGCATTACAGAAAACCCATCGTGCCACCTATGGTTTTTTATGCAAGGATAAAATTGGAAATTATGGGGGGTATATTTCGTAATTATGTTATATTTTAAAAATTGGGTGGGGGTAAATTTAATAAATGGGTGTATTCATCAATTTTGGGGTGTGAATACCGCCACCCTTACAAAAATAAAATGAGAGGCTCACACGCCCAAAAAAACCTAAAGAAGAACATCCATTTACAATGAGCATATGCATCATAAAATAAAACATTCTCCTCCCATGAATTTAAAAAGCATATATATGTGTGTTGATTTGATTATTGGATAAATATTCTTGAATATTCATAAAAACTATTTTATTAATTTCAAAAATATGCCATTAGTAAAAACTAAATATTTAAGAAAAACATAATTTGTTTATTTTTCTAAACATTATCGACCATCGACAGGCATCGGGTTCACGCGTCAGGAATCTAGGTACGCGCGACAGTCGATTGGTTGCAGGAGTGTGCTACTGATTACGACTGATTTTCACCAATAATCGATTTGCATTTCGTCTTTTCTCTAAAAACTTTTCTAAAATTTAACCTAATCATTAAATCACATAAAAACTGATTTTTATCACACTCGAAATAGTCTTTAAACATATATGGGTAAATTGCAATTTTAGTCTTGTATCTTTAGGACAATTGTAATTTTAGTCCTCTAACTATTAAAGTTGCAATTTTGGTCCTGGATATTTTTGCCCTTATGGCTAAATATTATTTTTGGTCCTTTATCTTTCCAAATTTTTGAAATGAGGACTCCTCGATTTTTGAAATCTGAGATATCCAGATTTAACATCAATCCATATGGATGGATTGGATCAAGCT
The DNA here is from genome assembly GCA_016081115.2 of Rehmannia glutinosa. Lineage (NCBI taxonomy): Eukaryota > Viridiplantae > Streptophyta > Magnoliopsida > Lamiales > Orobanchaceae > Rehmannia > Rehmannia glutinosa. The sequence goes on from JABTTQ020001347.1 coordinate 1,640,402, forward strand.
GTGATTTTCCATAAGGCATATTACAAATATTTGGCCTTTTGGAATGTTGTCTTATTCCTTATATTATAACATGATTTTTCATTGTAGTGAAATCTCCAACATGTGGCATTTGTGTTTGTAGATGATTTTAATGTGTTTGTAATATTTGGCCATCGTCTCCATCTGGTTTTGGATCTGAGTAATTTTAATGTGTTTGTAATATTTGGCCATCGTCTCCATTTGGTTTTGGATCTGATGAACTTGTATTCCTAGATGATTATGGCGGTTGCCATAATTCTGCACCGTCTTCTGGACTTTTCTAAGATCTTGTGAGAACTTAGATGTGTCTGGAAGTATCTCTCTCTATGTTGGATTATCTTCAGGACTCATGGTCTGGATAATGAGCCTGATATTGATGATTCTCCAAATAGCATCGCAACTTTCAGTTTAATTCTAGATAATCGAGGCTTTGTTCCACTTGTTTTTGCATTCCTCGTTGGACTTCGAGTCTTTCTCCTTTCCATCTTCGTAACACAAGTTGGTTATCCCAATATGTGATTTTTTCTTGGTGTTCTTGTTCTTGTACCGCCAAAATTTGGTGATATCTCTTGTATTGTATACATCTTCGACATTCGTCCAAATCCATTTCTTGGAAAAATTCTCCTCACCAATTGTTAATTACATAAAAATGATAAATATAACTTAAAATTCTTAATAAACCTGGGCTCTGATACCATTTTACGCAAAACACTTAGTCAATTAAGATATTTGTATAGGCAAGGGTATTCTTGGTATTTTAAAAATATGAAGTATTGTAGGTCCCAATGAGTGTGGTGTAGGTTTAGAAGGAGGGGTTGAATAAACCTTACCAAATTTTTGAACTTAGTCCTTTTAAAATGTTCAACAGAGTTGACTCAAATCAGCTGTGTCCTTGGGGGACATCTAAGTTGGCTATTCAGCTAAGTTACCCACTCAACAGACTCGATAGAGCTGTTGATGAGAAAAATTCACTTTGGGTCCCATTAGACTTACCCCCTGATGATTTTAGTCCCATGTCTTGAAAATAGTCCCATAAGATTTTTCTTGTCTCACTAATGGTCCCACCGTTAAAAAATTAACGGTCAAACCTGTCAAATTGAAAGTCAAGCATGCGATTTGGGATTAAAAGTGAGAATAATGGGACTAAAATCATCAGGCGCTCAGTCTAATGGCACCCAAAGTGAATTTTTCTCTAAAAACTAAATATAACTAATATTTATATTAAAAAATATATTATCATTAAAGTTACAATTTTTTTTATTTATTATAATTAAAAAATTGACAAGTAAATTAAATGATAAAATTTATAATTCAACTTATATAAAATAAATTTTGTGGAAAATAACTTTTAAAATAGATGTTAATTAATTTTTTTTTGAATGTGTAATACAAAAAAAGAAAAATATTCAATACATGTATCATTTATTTTAATTAGAAAATTAACAAAGTAATTTAAATGATAAAATTTATAACTCAAGTTATAAAATTTAAATTTTCTGAAAAATAACTTTTAAAAGTAGATGTTAAATAAATTTTTTTTTTTGTGAATGTGTAATACGAAAAAAAATAATTCAAATACATCCATATAAAACCCAGTGCATGTATGTGTATATATGTAAAGTTTAATTTTTTTTTTGGGTCCCTATGTTCTTGCTCCAGGATACTGATCTCATATAACCCAGTCAGGGACGAATCCAGAAATTTTGTACAGGGGGCACAAAATACATGAAAAATAAATTATCTATTACAAAGCAATCTAACATTTACAATTGAAACCTACGAGTTTGCATTGACTGAAATATCTGCATTGTAGACTCATTATCAACACTATCAAAATTTTCTTTCTCAATATACACAATTAAATTATCAGTCATCCATTGATCTCCCATTTGAGTCTTTTTTTTTTTCTTGAAATTTTGTTTTCTTAGATTGATATAGGTTGCAGCAGCGTCACGGCGTGGGATGATTAGCAGGGGCACAATTAGGATTTTTTTTTCCTAAACATAATTAATATAAAAAAGTAAAATAATAACACATAGTTAAAACTAAAAAAAAATTGTTGTGAACTAGGGAGTGTGCCTCCGTCACTGAACCCAGTGCATTATGTGTATATATATAAAGTTTGATTTTTTATTTTTTTGAGGAAATGTAAAGTTTGATTTAAAAACATAAAAAATAAAAATATAATATTTAAAAATGAAAAAATAAAAAAATGTGAGCTAGGTTAACATTACTAAAATATTTTTAATAGTATTTATAATTTTTTTTTTTTTGCATGAAACATCCCTCATGGGGATGGGGGATTAAGGACACATCCCCGACCTTTTTATTGAATCAAATATTTACAAACTACAACAAGTTCACCAGTCTATTGCCTCTTACTTTTTCTAAACGAAGGTATGCCTAGTTGATCAACTCTGTTAAATCCTAAAGTTCTATGGGGTATACTATGGGGAGAATATTCTATGCAATGAGACATATTAAGCCCAATGTCTGCTAAACTGTCAGCCACAATATTAGCTTCTCTAAAAATATGAAATATACAGAACTCTCTAGATTGCAGATATTGATAAATATAAACAAGAGTGTGCCTAACAGACCAATGCCCTGGATTGCTTCTTGAGATTGTGTTGCAAAGAATCTGGGAGTCAGTTTCTATCTGAAGCTTTGGGAGATGCCATGTATGCAGCAGCTTGAGTGCAGTTTCCAATGCTAAGAATTCAGCGTGGAAAGGAGAAGTAATTCCATCCTTGTGTGCAGCAAAAGCCCATAAAATCTCTCCTCTGTGATTTCTGAGAGAACCTCCTAAACCAGCAGATTGAGTGGAGCTTTTGTAAGCACCATCAATGTTGAGTGTGATCCATGGTGGTTTGGGAGGTTTCCATAAGACAGGTACCAAGACTGGAGGGGTAGGGGTAGCAAATGTAAGTCCTTTACTAGCAGCCAGTTCCAAGAAGCCTTTCCAAGTATGACCCTGAAATAGATGTGATCTTACAAGCAAAGCAATGTGAGAATCCACATTATATATAATCATGCGAGCTATGAATCTTGTGTTATCATGTTTAGAACTGTTTCTTCCTTTCCATGTAAACCAGAGAATGAGACAAGGTATGATCCAAGTGATATGTGGGGTGTGTGCAAAGGGTGTCATATTTTTCCATGCAGTCAAAAAAAGGAGAAGGTGCTCTGTGTGTGGCCTCTGAAATCTGAACCAGGCTGCAAAGTGATCCCAAACTTTAGAGACATGATCATTAAGTAAAATCACATGAGTAATACTCTCCACTTGTGGCAGATCCTGGCAACATTGGCACTTTGAAGCCAGAGATATGCTTCTTCTTTGGAGCTGATCATCAATAGGCAGCCTGTTTTGGAGTAACCTCCATAGAAAAATAGACATAGAAGGAGTGAGGTAGGCATTCCTGTCACGCCCCAAACGCGACGTGACGGCGATCAATCACTTAAACAGAAATAAACCCAACATTCTAGAAAACGATGCAACAATCCAAAGTGAAACAAGGTCTAAAGCAGCGGAAAAACTACAAGTACAACAAGATTACAATTACATCCCAACAACTTAATAGCTTACAGTCCAGAACTAGGAATAAAGTACACATCATATCACAGCTTAAGTGTCAAATGGGTCATACGCCCTTCAATTACAGTCCCGAATTTCAAAGGAAATAAAAGAGTCCAACATCAGAAAAATAAAAGAAAATAGTCCAGCAACATAGATAACGATAGGAAATGAGTCCAACGGGCGGAGCTCGAGAGTTCAATCCAATGCAAGTTCAGCTTCTTCGACAAGGTCATCTTCTAAGGTTAGAAAACAGGAGGGGGTGAGACATAAATCTCAGTGGATGGGGTGATCGTGTGCAAGTGTGGCGATATATAGTTGATGCGAGAAATTTAGTTGTATGAAAACGCGTGAGAGATGATGCATGATTTCACACACAGTCCACAAACGTCGTGATAAATATATTTAAGTAATATACTTATACGATTTAAGAAAAGCGATTCGTGGTCACGCAGCACTATGGTTCAAGCAGAGGCGGGGAGGATTGCGTGCGGATTTGTAACGCCAATCCTATGCAAGACAAGTAGCGGTTGCGTGCGGATTTGTAGCGCCAACCTATGCAATACAAGTAGCGGTTGCGTACGGATTTGTAGCGCCAGTAAGTACACGTTCAGGTAGTCAACCAGGCAGTCGAGTATTATTGATTCAGGGAAGTATTTTAGGAAAGTTTTCGAAAAATCGCGAGTGGCAATCATGGCGTTGGTGGAGTTATTTGGATGAAGATAATTATCGGGAGGATAAGCAATCTTCGATATCTTGAAAGATTAGGTGGAACATAAGTCCCGTTATAGATTTGAAATCGCAAGACGAGGAAGTCGCCCCGCGATCGTGTATTATTCGGTCAAGACGATCCGATAAGACAAGGGATTTTTGAGAAAATAATTCATTATTAAAGTCAGAGAGTCCAGGGCTGTTTCTTTAAAAGAAAAATAATTTGAGTTAGGTCCTTGTTAAAAAGAAAATTTACAATTAGCCCCGTTTTGTAAAAATCACTACTTTCGGGGTTAAAAGTTAAATAAATAAATGTCCCGACCTTGAAAAATTATGAGGTCAGTTCCTAAATTCTCTAAATTGTTCAGAGATTCAGGTTTTTAAAGTTTGAAGGTCGAGTTTTTATAAAATTCTCACATTGGCCCCAAATTTGTTAAAATTGTCATTTCGGGCTCTAAGTTTAAAATAATTGGAACTCACAAACCGGAAGGGCTTTTAATGTGATTCCAGTTGAAAAATGTTACTAAGGTCAGTGGGATATTGGGACAAAAGCAGTTTTTAAAAGAAGCAAGTATATGTCCCTTAATTTTTGAAAATCTCATTTTTGTCCCATTTTGAAATAATTGCCTTTAAGGCTTTTAGGGGTCCAATTGTTATGAAATTTGAACCTTGGGTCCAAGATATAATTATGTTATAGTTAAATTAGTATTTCCAGGTGCATGGACTGCATAAGTCCTGGAAATTGTATTTTGGTCCTCAAGTTTTATCTTTTACAATTTGGTCCCTCAATTTTTATAAAATTACTTTCCAAGCTCTAAACACTTGGATTTTTGGAATACACTTAAAATATGTTATTTCCAGTCCCTTAAGAGTTAAAATTTCAAATTTTAAAATTAGGGTCTGGTACAGTTTCGAAAATTGCAAAATAGCCCTTAAACTTCTAAAATTTTACAATCTAGTCCGTGGGCTTTTAAGGGTTGATTTCATTTATCTAAAAACTCTTAAAACTTTATTAAAATGTCAAAACATAATTTTTGAACCTGAGTTCAGTCCCAAAAATCGAAATTTACAGAGGGGTCCCTTAAGTTTTATTTTCTTGCAATTAAGTCCACCAACTTTCCATTTTTGCATTTTAAGTCCAAAAGTTGAATTTTAATCAATTATGCTCGACTTGTCCATGTTATAAATCATTCAAAACATAGATTTCAAGAGTCATACACATACATACCCTTCTCATACAAAATTTCATCAAGTATAACAATAAAGTGTACATGTATGCCCTATTTTTCGATAAATCGCATTTTTGAGCAACACTTGAGAATTTTTCCAACTTGATACAAGAAAATATCATGCAATACATAATATATATCTCAAGTGCTCAAAATCAAAATACTACATGCATTTTTAAGTAAAACACCTAGAAGTTGAAAGGATTTTTCCACCCACCTTAAAAATGAACTTGTTGGTGAAAGATGAAATAAATCACTCTTGAAGGAGAAGTGACTTAGGTCAGCCCCCTAGGTCAAGGAATACCAAAAAAATGTAGGAGTTAGGAAATGAGGTTAAAAATTTAAGGAAAGAAGAAGGAGGTGAAGAAAATTGGTAATACTACACTTACCTTGTGTAGTAGATGAAATGAGACTAGTAGAGGTCTCAAAATGGGTCTCCTTGCTCACTCTTAAAACAACTCTTAAGGTCAGCCCCTAAAATTCCAAAAATGAAAATGGAGTATCAAAATTTTGGAAAAAAAAAAGAGAAGAAGAAAATGTACTAAAAATCCCATTTCTTACCTTATAGTCCAACTTCTTCACAATTTTTTCTTCAAGATGACCTCAAGTCTCTTAATATCCTCAAATGATCTTCTAAGTATACCTCAAAATCAAAAATCATACTTAAATTAGAAGGTGAAAGAGATGAGTTAGGTGATATCAAAAATGGGTAGAAAAGAAATTTTTCCTTACCTTAGTAGTGATGGTTCGAATTTTTTGAAGGAGTAGGGAGATGAATTCTTGAAATTTTGGCTAAGTGTTTGAAGAAGAAGAAGAAGTAAGTGTAGAGAGAAGTAGTAGGAGTTTTGAGAGAAGGAGGAGAAAATACAAGAGTTAGAGTAATCTTGTGTTGGTTAGATGATAGTTTAGGGTAATAATTGAGGAAATTAGGGAGTAAAGTAATACCTATGCTACTATGTTAGGGACAATTGGCCAAAAGTCATGTTTTAGGGGGGAATTTAAATTTGTCTTGTTTGACCAATTGGGTAGTGGGATTTGTAGAGAAAATTTTTAATTGTAGGCTTGCAAGACATAAAATAAAATAGAAATGAAATTATCAAAATTTTATTTACTATTTGTTTTTTGTCCCATAATAATCTAGTTGGGAGATACAAAAAAATAAAATAGTAATGAAAGAAAAATGAGTTATTTTCCCATTTTAGGTGATAAACTCGAAAATTAGGGAAAAAAAATATTTGGTTTCTTTTCTTTATAAAATTGAAAAAAATAAAACGTATAAATATCCATGATTAAATATTTAGAACTTAAAATAAAGATGTGAAATAAGAATGTGTACTCCAAAAATAAATTGGAAGTTGGTTGGGATGAATCATAAAATAAGATGAAATATTCGGATAAGGGTCGGAATATACTCCTAAATTATCGAGGATCCAAAAATTCTAAAGTCGTAGTTAACCGACCAAGTATTAGTACTAGAGGAGAATATAAAATCATTACGCTCGAAAATAAGGAAGACGTAATTGACATTGGAAGAAATAAATAAAAGTCGAGTCGCGTTCATTAATAATAGGTTTGTGATACATTGCCGAATAAATAATCACTACAACACCGTATCTCACGTTGTTAAAATTTGGGGCCTCACAATTCCAAATAGAAGAGAAGATGTTATTCTGAGAGGCCCTGGTCTGCAAAAGGGAGTAAGCAGAAGAAATAGAGAATTTGCCATTTGAAGCAGGTTTCCAGATCATGGCATCTTGTTTTTGCACAGAAATAGGAATTTGACACAGCAGATTAGCCCAATTAGGGCCCACAATGTTGTTAAGTCTCTCCATATCCCAAGTACCATTGGTCCAGCAAAATTCAATGGCAATATTCTCAAGGCCAGACTTATCCCCAGGAATAGTGTCATACAAAGGAGTGGACCCATACCAGATATCATACCAAAAACTGATAGAACCAGACCCAATAGACCAAACAATGTGTGCATTCATGAGCTCTCTAGCATGACATAATCTCTTCCACACCAAACTATCAGTGGGGGCAGGGGGAACAGTGCAAATAGGTAAACCTCCAGCATATTTAGAATGAGTAAATTGAGCCCAGAGAGATTGTTTTTCTCTTAACCTTCACCACAACTTCATAGAAAAAGCAGAAACAAGAGTATGAATGTTTTTGATACCAAGACCCCCCTCATGAACAGGTCTGCACATCTTATCCCAGGCAACCCAGTGAATTTGTTTCTCATTATCAGTATCGCCCCAGAAGAATCTGGCCATAATCTGCTCTAATTTATGAATGATGGCTTTAGGAGGTTTGATCACCTGAATTAAATGTATGAACATGGAACTCAAGGTGCTCTTGATAAGCATAAGCCTACCCCCAAAAGTTAAAGATTTCCATTCCCACCCTTGGATTTTTTGCTGCATTTTGGATATAAGGGGAAGAAAAAGGTCCTTCTTTTTATGACCTTTGTAAAGAGGAGCTCCCAGGTATGTCACAGGGAAAGGCTGATTGACAAATTGTGTGGCCTGTGCAATTCTATCCAGCCTCTGGGGAGGAAGGTGATCATCAACAATAAAGGAGCTCTTAGACTTATTAATGGCTTGTCCAGAGACAAGGCAATAGAAATCAAGGAAGTCAACAAGAAGAGACATAGAGTTGACATCATCATTGGAAAAAATAATGATATCATCAGCATATGCCAAGTGAGAAATAGGGAAGCCACCCTGTGTGTTGTAATACATGCAGGGGTTATGATAGAACAAGTGATTAAGCCCCCTAGAGAGAAACTCAGCAGCAAGAATAAACAGGGATGGGGATAGGGGATCTCCCTGTCTCAGGCCCCTACCAGACTTAATATATCCACAAGACTGACCATTAATGAGAACAGAGAACCAACAATTAGATATAGCATTATGCACAAAAGTGATCCATCTGTCAGGGAAACCCATTCTAGACAACATAAGCTTGAGAAAAGGCCACTGAACTCTGTCATAAGCCTTGGCCATATCAAGCTTATAGGCCACATTTCTAGGTTCAGAATGAGCATTAATGGAATGCATAAGCTCCTGGGCTAATAAAATGTTGTCACTGATGAGCCTTTGCCTAATGAAGCCACTCTGATTGGGAGAGATGAGACTGGGAAGGATGGTGGCAAGCCTATTATTAAGAATCTTGGTGATGATTTTATTAGACACATTACACAGGCTAATTGGCCTGTAGTCAGTCCAGGTAGCAGGGTGAAGTTTTTTGGGGATAAGAACAATGGTGGTGGAGGTGTAGCTCTTAGGAAGAGTATGCCCCTCAAAGAAATCTTGGACATCAAGGACAACATCATGATGAATAATCTCCCAACAGCTCTGATAGAAATGTGAGGAGAAACCATCAGGTCCAGCTGTACTGTCAGGGTTAATAGAGAACACAACATGCTTTATCTCCTCTTCAGAGGGAGAGGTACACAAAGCATTGATATTAGTGTTCTCAGGAATTTGAGGCAGAGGTAATTGACACACCAGATCAGCAATGGGGGTGTCATTAGAGAGGTATTTAGAGAAAAAGTTCACACAAGATCTTTGAATATCAGTATCAGAAGTAAGTGTAACACCATTATCAGAAATGCTATGAATTCTAGCTCTGATTCTTTTCTTTCTCACAAGATTATGAAAGTAATGGGTATTCCTCTCACCCTCAACCACCCATTTACAAGAGGACTTTTGGTGCCAGTAGTCCTCTTCAACCTTAGTGGCCAAGACAAGCTGGGCTATGGCTAGATGCAAGTTAACTCTATTGCTAGGAGTAGAGTTAGAGTCATACTCAATTTCAGCTCTTTGGACCTCTTCCTCAGCATGCTTAAGGTTGGAAAAAATGTTGCCAAAAATATTCCTATTCCACCACTTGAGTTTCTGCTTCACCCTAACAAGATTATAGTGTAGATTAAGAAGACCAGAGGCCCCAGTGGGGGCCTCCCATACTTGTCTCACAGTAGACAGAAAAGAAGGGTGTCTAGACCACATCTTCATATACCTGAAGGCAGCAGGGGGTTTAGTAGTAGTAAGAAGGGCTTGAAAAAGCAATGGGGCATGATCAGAGTGCACCCTGGGAAGATGGCTAACAGAAGATTTTTGAAAAAGGTCAGCCCAAAGACCATTAAGCAATATCCTATCCAATCTCTCCATAAGCCTATTTCTCACCCAAGTATGCATATTAGTACCCTCAAAACCAGCATCAACAAGACCACAATCACTTATCATCTGACCAAACTCAATCATGTCAGAAGTTCTATTGGTGTTGCTCCCTATTCTCTCATCAGGAGAAAGGAAGCAATTGAAGTCACCTCCAACTAACCAAGGCAAAGCAGGAGATTGGTTAACAAAGGCTCTAAGGTCATTCCACAGGTCTCTTCTCTCCACTCTAGTGCTTTTAACATAAATGAATGAGGTATAAAAGGAGGAAGGAAACAGAGATGAGGAAAACTGCAAATCAATGCTTTGCTCATTATCACAGAGAACCTGCCCAGATATAGAGTTTTTCCAAAAAACCCAAATTTTATTGGAAACATTACCAACACCAGAGTGAAATCCTAATTTTCTACAGAAAAGAGGGAAATCTACACTAGTCATAGGTTCCATAAGAGCAAGAATAAGGATGTTGTGAGTTCTACAAAGTAGATTCACATGTCTAATAGTGGGGTCATTACCAATACCCCTGACATTCCAGACCAAGATAGGAAGACTCATGGTTTTTTCCTAAATTTGGGTCTCTACGGCCTAGTAGGCTTATCAGGAACCTTTTTAGGAGATACAGAAACAACTCTTTTATGGAGAGCGAGATCTTTTTGTGATTGTATTTCCTCTTGATCTTCATAGAAGGGGGGGAGTGCTCCACAATCCCTTTAGAAGTAGAGGTAGTGTTAAGAGGAGAATGAGTGGGACTACTCCTTTCAGAGAGAACCACATTGGGATCAAGATCCTGTAGTGGGGAGAAAGCATTTTCCCAGGGGGATAAAAGAAGTTTTTTGCTACTAGGACCAGCAGAGAGACTGTCTTTTTGTTCATCATCTCTATATGGTGAAGAGACTTTTAAAGTAGCAGGATTTTTGCCAATTTGAATCCATTTCTCAATCACATGATTTGTGTGAGGCATAGATTTACTTGGCTCAGGAGAGATCAGAGGAGGAACAACATCCTCAGGAACAGCAACCTCGGGTGCAGGAGGATTAGCAATCTCAGTGGGTAAAGTGTCATTAAGATCACTTTCCTTTTGAGGGGAGGGAGGGTTTAAAGGTATTTGGGTTGGTCTAGGAGCATTCCCAATCGTGTAGCATTGGGATATGTCATGTCCAGTGTGTGAGCATCCTTGACAGAACTTAGGGAGGGATTCATAGACAACCTTTTGTTCTCTAAGATCAGAACCTATCTGTAGAAAAATAGATTCCTTCCTAGGAGAAGTAAGATCAATACCAATGCAGATTCGAGCAAGAGATAATCTAGAGCAAGTAGCAGTAGCTCTATCAATTTGAATAGGTTGTCCAAGCAATTTCGCAATACTAGTCAGAGCAGGTTTAGCAAAGAGATGGATTGGAAGCCCTGGAAGCCTAACCCAAACAGGCACAATAGGTGACTCTTTACGCACTGAAAATGAAGGACTCCATTTAAAAATACGCATAGGAAGATCATTGACAAACCAAACAGGACGTAACCACACTCTAGCAAAATCAGACTCATCACAGAAAACAAGCACAACATGTCTCAAATATTTTAGTATAGTTAAATTATAAATACTATTAAATTTTAAGTAAAAGAATTTGTTTTAGGAAATAAATAAAACGCACTGGAAAATATATTTTTAGAAAACTATTTGAAGGACAGAGATTTTTTTTAATTTTCAAGTGGGACATTCACAATATTAATTTAAATAAATAACGCAAAATATAAAATTTAAAATAATTTTTATCATCAATAATATTAAATTTAACCCAAAAAAAAAGAATAATGAGACCATTTTTGGTGAAAAATTTAACTTTGGTGTCCTATGGGACCATTTTTGTCGTTACAAATTTAAATTTGATGTCCTATGGGACCATTTTAGTCATCATAACGGTTTCCGTTAATTATTTAACGGAGAAACAACAAAATTTCAGTTTTCCAGTCATATGGGACTATTTTTGGTGAAAAATGTCGATTTGGGACTAAAAGTGAGTCTAATGGGACTAAAATCATCAGGGGGTAAGTCTAACGGGACCAAAAGTGAATTTTTCTCAGCTGTTGATAGTACAACTCGGCTGCTTAAGCCAAATACTTAACTTAGTTGATTTGGTTTTTAACAGCGGAAGACTTAACACCCATTGATTGATTTAAACCTAGTTTTTAAACACTTGTTTTAGCACTTAGTTAATTATCAGTTGGATAGCAGATTTAACTAACAGCAGATATAAAGTAAATGCAGGACTGTAAGTGCTGAAAGTAAACTGACACAAATGTTTTTATAGTGGTTCAATGGAGGATAACTCCTCTAGTCCACTCTTCTCCAACTCCTGGAGGAATCCACTAAGTAACAAATCAGTTTACAAAGCGGTTATCACTGTGGAGACAGCCTTAATCACACAACTGACTTCTTTTGCGACTCAGTTTCTTTACGAGGTAGCTGCCTGGCTACTTCAGCTCACTTTCAAGTTCTTGAATTTGTTCACACAACCCTCCAACAAACTTGATCCTTCTGGTGCAACCTTGAACCTTTCTACAATCCTTTAACTCGGAAAGTAGACCCCTTTGATTCTTCAAATGTTTCCTCTTCAACTGGTTGAAATTATCTTTCCTTCACAATGTGTGTTGGATTGAGTTTCTTCGAGTTTTAGGCTTGAGGAATATCTTGATAAGCTTTGAGAATGTTTGCAGGTTAATTGCTTGAATATTGCTTTGAATATTGATTTCTCAGGTATGCAAGGTAACCTTTTCTCAATGTGCTTCCTCAGCCCTTTATAATGTTCATTTGAAATTTGCCCGTTGAAAAGATAGGCTAGTTTCAAATGTCACTTTGTGTTCGTTGGCTTGTCTTTTCTTGGTCTTCAATCCTTATGATGTTGACCTTTCCTCGTATTAATCGACTCTGCAGCTTTACAGATTCTGAACAAAGGTGCAGTGTTTCCCATTGGCTTATTCCTTTTGCATATTTCTGGGCCAAACACTTTAAGACTTGGCAGCTTGACATATTACTATATCGAGTAATATTCTTGACTTTATTCCAATAGATCTAAGTCAGTTGTCTTGACTTGACTGCTGCCTTTACCCCATGTGACTTGAGTTTGCTTTAATCATAAGGTTGACTCAACTGTCACTTTAACTGATAGACTTGGCTTCTTAAGTTGACTTGACTGACACTTCACACAAATGTTTCCTCGGTGACTCACCTTCGATCAGTCTTTGATTTCCTTCATGGCCATACTCACCGGTGACACATCCAGTGTTTATCCCGATCCATGATTGACTTATTGTAATCTTGACTTGGCTGACTTCACTACGCTCTTCGAGTCCTATTTATTACAATACAGAATTACAAGGAAAATGGGGTGTCAACTTCCTAGTTTAAGTATTACATGGTATCATCAAAATCTAACAAATAAATTTCCTAACAATTTCCCCCTTTTTGATGATGCCAAAACTTAAAACAAATAGAATAAGTAAACAGCAAAAATACAAGCAGTGCAGTAACAAAGAATGTATGCTTTTGAATAATCATTTTATTGATCATAGCATTCTTGTCCTTTACAAAGCTGTTTACATCAGGTAACAAAGCTATATACAAATACAATTATTCAGCATGTATCTCAGCTAAGTTACATAGAGAATGAACATTACAGGGAAATACACAGAGTTATTACAGAGGACTTACATCTATGTATTTACAATAAAGTAAAGTACATGAAGGGGTTTGCAGCACAGTTCAAAGCCTTTGCTGTTTTCTTCTCCTCTCTTCACTAGCAGCTCTTTTCCTGTCTTCTCCTATTCCTTTCTTCTTACTCTCTCTTCTTCTTCTCGTAGGCTCGCTTAGAAGCAGGGTCATCCCTTCGTTGCCTCTCCTCCCATTCGCGATTAGCCCTTTTGTTCTCAGCTTTTTGCCGTCTGATAGCTTCGGCATTCTTTCGTGCAATCTCAAGGTTAGCAAGGTGATTGTATCCAGCCCAGTATATGAGACCCTTCTTCTCTGGATCCACATACACATAATCTGTTGGTTTTGTCCGCGATTGAGAACCTCTCCCACTGCCACTATGTCTTCCCCTTCCTGACTCAGCTCCCCTTCCTTTGGGAGAGTACTGTATTGGACCCTTTGACTTTCCAGCTGAGTGACTGCTGGAAGTCTGCTGCTTATCAGCTGAATTACACAATTCCAATCCCTTCTCCCAATACAAATCCCAGGCTTGTGGTAGAGTCATGTTTTGAAAGTATCCTTCTGCTTCTAGAGTTTGAAACTCCTCTAGAGATCTGGGCTCAAATCCATCATCAGGCATCACAAATTCGCTCGGGGCCTTTATTGCAGCGTAGTCCTTTCCGGTTGGAGGACCACCATATTGCTTTCTAATCTCTTGCACACGCACAGATTGCCTCTCAGCTACCTTCTCAAGTGCAGCTTCAATGGCCTTCTTTGATTTTTCCATGGCCATCTCAGCTTTCTTCTCAACGAACAACTCACTTGGCAGCTTGCTGAGAATGGACAGCTCACTTGGAAGCTTGCTGAGAATGGAAGCAGTGACTTCACCTTGCTGCGGGGTTTCAACATACATAAGTTTCAAAGGAAGGTTTTTCGAGCTTCCTTCCCCCTCAGCAGTGTCACTCCTCTTCGCCTCCTTGTCACTTCTCTTCGCCTCCTTATCGTTTCTCTTCTCCACCTTCAATCCCTTTAGGGCCTCATCTCCCCCCTTTTTGGCATCATCACCAAATGGAAGGGTTAGCCAGGGAACAAACTACTTAGAAGAAAATTAAGTCGGCTGAGCGTTTAATTTTGCTTGATATCCATATTAGAGTGGGCTGTGTGGAATTCCAACCTCGTAGCCTTCGACTCAGTTGTCACCAATTTCATCTCTGCCATTTAAAGACTGAACTTCTGATTCATGCTGTCTTCTAGGCGTGTAATTTCAGCCTGGTGGTGCAACTTGAGCAACTCCATGTTCGTTTTTTGCGCGGTTTTCATTCAGACCATGTATTCCTTCATAATCTTCTGAAACATCAACGTGTCTGCACTCCACAATAGCATCTTTGCGAATAGGGCCTTGTAGTAGTGGACTTGCTCAGATCGCATGGTTGTCTGCTGTGCAGCCTATTCCCTTATTCGAACTATAAACCCTCTCAAATCAGCAGTGAGGGTTGCATCCCGATTTTCCAATCTAAGATCCAGAGATGCTTGGTGGCGTTCTATCTTCTCAATATCTTTGCAGATTTTCTTGAAGGCTTCACGGAACTTGGCTGCTGAAGCCGACTCAGCTGCTGGCCCCTTGGCATCGAAATCAAAGTTCATTGGCACAATCATATCTGTGGGAATGATGGGATCTTCCTGCACGGAATACTTCTATTTGTCTCTGGTAGATTCAGCTCCCAAATCTGGCAATTCGACTGTGAAGGGAAACATGTCCTCAAAAACATCATCGGCGAACAAAGGAAATCTCCGAAGATCCATGCTAGGGAGTCCTTTCTTGTTCTTGATGCACTGGATCAGCTTTCTGTGCCTCGGCTGCGTAAGCATCATCAGCAGATGTCACAGCCGTGAGAGCCTGCGATGGAGATGTTGTAGTTATTCTGCTGCTTTGTGGAAGCTTGCACGGTGACGACTGTTCAGTGGAGCGATTGAGTGTGTTTGCTCACCGATCGAGCCTCAATTGCCTTAACTTGCTTTTTTCTGTCTTAGTAGGTTTGTCCTGTTGAATTACCTGGTCTTCAACTGTCTCATCAGCGTTATCGAAATTTGATGTGGCCTGGGGAGATGACTCATCATCAAAGTTGAATCTCATGGGAGCAGTCTTGTCACTGACATAACTCCGAGATTTAAGAACATCCTCAGCCTTGTCCATCAAAGAATCTTCAGGATGGGCGGACTCGGCTTCATCCTCGGATCCCAGAAACGATGTATTGATATCCTCTTGGGAATCACGAAGGGCGCTGATCTCCTCTTCTGCATCAGCTCCTTCGACTTGAGGAATGTTCTGTTCACTTTGTTGCTTACCTAGGGAAGTCTCAACCTCCCTTCGGCCTTCGTTACCCCCAGCAGTCTCAACCGCTGTGGGGCCTTCAACAATCCATTCGACAGACGCAACTGTCTTAGGGTCTTCAACATTGGCATCCTTTGGAGTCTCAAATCCGCGGATTGCACTTTCAGGGCCCAGAGTCTCAACTCCCGGGGCTTCGCCATCCTTTGCCTCAGCCGCGGCAGCAGCTTCGTCGGCCTCCATAGCAGTTGACATCTCACCTGAAATAGACTCAACTATCCGAGCGTCGTTAATATCACTCAGCTTGTTTGTGATATTCTCTCCTTCGCCTTCAAACTTCAATGTTTGGTCTCCCACAGCAACCTCCGACCCTGCTGTGGTGGAGAGAGTTTTCCCCTCAGCTGGCGCACCAACTGAGTGAATGATGGTGGGGTTACTCTGCTCCTGAGACACGGTCGTAGTTCCCTCTTAGTATTCAGCCGTATGGGCAGGTGTCACAACACCTTTTTTAGGGGTAGGCTTAGCTTGGGTGCCCAAATTCCCAGCTTCATCGCCATCACCCTTGGAGCCATCTTCAGACTGCACGGGGGATATGGTCGCTGCAATCATGGATGTAATCTCCTGCGCCACTCCCAATGGATCAGTCCTCAGAGAGACTTTGGAGAACTCTTCTGGACATTCTTGAAGATTCAGCTCGTGCATGGCTCTTGATTCTTTAGTGGCCTGCTTCAACTCGACCTTCTCTAATGCAGCAGCTGGATCCATCTCATCCTCGCTGCTGTCAGTGGACTCCACAAGGTGTTCATGGGTCCCTGTATGCAAACACATCTTGGATTTCTCCAAGGCTTTGGCTCGCTCCTCAGCCTTCTCTTTCTCATGCTCCTTGATGGCCTGGAGGGTATCCATGCAAAATTCCTCATCCAGAGCTTGATGGATGGTCACACCTACAAGGAAACTCAGAAGCTCCTCCTCCTCATCGATAAACTCAGGGCGAGTGAACTGCATCCTGGAGTAATCAATCTTCCAGTTCCTCCAATTCCTTAGCCTCGTCTAAATTTCTGGATAGATGGGAGAATACATGATAAGATCAATATCATCATCTCCCTCTCTGGCCTCTAGTATGGTTGTTAATGGAGAATGTTCCTCCTCAGACTCAGTTGCATCTGTTTGAGGGGGTGAGACAACCTGTTCTTCCATGATCTTAGTTGTCTCAGCTCCTTCCTTCTCACTGCCTCTCCGCACACCTGGTCTTCGTCTCTGGCGATCAAGCATCAGTCTTCTCGGGCTCAATCACTTTTTCTTGAGACTGCTCTTCTTGAGCATCGCTAGATCTCATTTGGTCTTCTCCGGTGAGTCATCTTTGGACTCATTTGTCTTCTCAACAACAGACTTCTTGAACAACCGTCTTCTTTTGGTGGCGATCAATGGAATTTCTGGTTCCACCTCTTGGTGGCGATCAATGAACATGAAACTGAACAACTCATGTTTTACATATTAGTAGTCATTGACTAACCGTTCCAATTTGCTCAAAGTATGATGGACTGATAAAAAACTTGTTGGTAAAGCTGTTGAATCTAACACACGGTAATTCTGTGAAGCACACATAGTCACGAAAATGAGTGCGCAACATATTGATCTTCATCTTCACTTTAAGGATCGAGAATGCCTTCTGCATAGTAACAGTCATCAACCGTGCTAGCTCAACAAAGATGTCATCAAACACGGCAGGGTCATGGATGTTAACATGGGTTCAATAAAGCAAGAAAAAGTGCTCATAGCAAGCTTCTTCCTCCATAGAGGACCAGCCAACACCACAACAATTCATCCTAGCAATCTCATTTCTAGTTCTCACCATTTTCCCGAAACACAAACAAGAACACACCACATATTAGAAAACTGCATGGTCTTATATAGGAAAAAATTGGATTATAATGCATTTATGTGGCAGGTACATCAATGTTTATTTATCTGTACATTTGACTAATTGCAGTGTCTCAAAATTGACATTAAGTTACCATACATCTGCCATTTATTGCAAGATCTGAAAACATGAACTAAATATACCCAACTACCATTTTTGATCAAACTACTCATACACACTAATTGCAATGAATCTGAAAATAGAAGCTAAAAAGCTAAACAATATAGATAAAATAGGCCTAAGTGCAAATACTGCAATCCAGGTGTGTACTTTATGGATCTTGCAGTTCACCAAAAAGTTTGTATCTATTTCTTCTGATTTATTGCATGCCAACTAGATATCAATCGGCATGACACACTGCTCAAATGAAAAAATTATACACAATAAGCACTAGCCACAAACCATTCTCTAATTCAGATATTGATCAAATGAGTATAGCATAGAATAACCATGAACATGGGAAATAGTATTCGTATGAGACACTGCTCAAATGAAAAAAGTTTATAAAATAAGCACCAACAGTTCCATAATTCATTGTTCTAATTCAACCATTGCTGAAATGAGTAAAGTACTTTGACAAACCAAACAGTAACATATATCATTCTTCATGAATAACATATATAATAGTGAATCACCACCCTAAACACGATTCAAAAATAATTACAGATCCATAGTGTTATTTAAGCAACTACATGCGAATAAAAGTGTGATATTGTCGTTTAGGTTATAAAATGCTAACAAAATATGGCAAGTAAAGAGGTCCAATAGCTTGTAGACTGATGTAGAGTGGTGATTGCACTGCAACTTAGATTTTTCCATCAAGCATCATCCGAACCATTACAACCTTATTTTCATTGGAGAGGCTGAAAAAGAGATGAAGATCTTTTGAATCGCTGCACAAACATTTTGCAATGGCGATTTTGTCTTCAATAGACAAAAAATGCATCTGACTCAATGCATTAAAGACAACTTTCCTTGAGGAGGAAGCATCCTTTTCAAAACCTATACGTGCAGCAAGTTCATCGAGTCTGGATTCGGCTTTTGCAAAGAATGAATTCATATATTCCAAAGAGGTCATTAATGTTCTCACTTATCTCATATTTCTTAGAAGAACTTGTTTTTCAAGTGGCAGTGGCACTGCTTTCACACTGATCAGCAGGTGGTAAATCAGTATCACCCTTGGCAGTTGGTGTCTCAGGGGTTTGTTCACGAGTGTTTTTTTCCTGATTGTTTTTTGGCTACCACTTAGAATATCTTGGACAACATCAGCAAAAGCTTCAACATTCGCATCAGTTGCCTGATATTTCCCAAATATGTCACACCAATCTTTGTAATAAGGCCCCAATTTATAGCGCATTATTTTTGCATTATTGTCTGCCTGTTTGATAATTATATATATTTTAGTGGGCAAAATATGGCAAAATTATTACCAATTAATAAGAATTTTTAAAACACAATGAACTCATAACAATTTACCTTGATATATTATTCATTCCATTTTTCCTCTTCTTTGACTGTCAGAGTGTTAGAGCTGTCATTCCAAGCAAATCTAGACCTGCCAAACATTGAACTCAAAAAAACAATAATCTTTCTTCCACACAGTTATTTTAGAGTTACTGTGTGGAGATGCTCTAAGACCAGTTCCTGGAAATGCCTGGATCATTGACTGCTCTAAAATAAATTGGTAACCCGCTTTGAACCCATTGTCACATTTATACCCTCTAACAACAAGCTTTTTCAAAGCATGGAACAACACATATTATTCCCGTGTTGTCCAAAAACGTCTGCTATTAGTACCTTTGCGAGCAGAGGCACAATTTGGTACACTAGCAGATGACGACATTATCCCTGAAATTACCAATATTACATTACCATAACTCAATTTTTAATAGGCCAAATCACCACGAAATAGTACTAATCCACATAACAAATCTATAATAAAATTATATCCTTGAAATTTAACGACAAATATCCAATTATATAACCAGCCATAAACAATACGGGTAACATAAATAATATTGCAAAAAATAAAGACTTAGTCTTGTATTCCAATTGTCCAAATTACTCAAAAAACAAACGTAGTTTTGCAATTACATGATTACAATGACATAGAATTATCTTAAGTGATACATAGTGACACCACATTTAAGGCAGTAAATATGTGTTAGCACCTCCACTCATTGAACATGGTTTGTGCAAGATTGTCACGCCAATCTGACCACATCAACAAATTCAGACTTCGCATAATAATGGCATGTTGTGTACTACATAATTTCATTCTCTAGTGGATCAACAACCATTGCAGTCCGAATAAAATTATGTAGTAGACAACATACCATTATTATGTGGTTCTGTGTCTGTATGGGAAAAAAAGGAACTACTCTTTAAAATAGCCCATCTGCCTTTCAACAAACCAAATGCCCTCTAAATGATGTTTCGTGCTTTAGAATATCTTAAGTTGAATAATTCCCTATAATTTTGCGGTGCGCTAGATCCGGTACCCTTCGTCCAAATGGTATCTAACACCTTGGTAAGGTACTAGAAAACCAGGTCCATTTGTATACCCATAGTCACAAAGGTAATATTTACCTAAAATTGGAAAAGAGAATGTTTATTTTACAAATTCATTGTAGTTGTACTTATTTAAATATTGTAAGCATTATTGACTCATACCCGTAGGTACTCTGAATCCATTTGGCCTATTAATAGCATCGCGTAAAACATGACTATGAGCGGCAGAACCCTTCCAACAACTTAATATGAATACAAACTTCATGATCGGGCCACAAACACCAAGAACATTAACATATATATCTCCTTTTCGGTTCCTATATCACGCCTTGTCACTTAAAGGAACTCGTACATCAATATAAGTTCCATCTAGCGCACCTAGACACCCCTAAAGAAAAACAAACACATATATGAAGTTAAGTATTGACCATGAGTTTTTTAGATAATTAACCATAAGTGTTTAAAGTTACCTTGAACCACTTCCATTTATCATCTGTGCTATCATCATTGACAGGTTCTGTAGTCACTAGTAGGATGGTATGAAGCCTAAGCAATGCTTGGAGAACCAAATTGAAGTGTTTGCTAATTGTATAACCCGATCTTTTGAAGTCAAACTTCACTACAACATTCTTCTTGTGATGTGCCAATACACTCAAAACAATGAAATTTGTTCACTTATTTGTACATGTCTTGTATGTTCTAGCCCACCAACATTCTCTATGAGAAAACACAACCCACCGAATGCATTTCTATCCATTCGTAGTTGTTGGATACAAGTCTCATCACTTATATCAATTAGAGCACGCATATGGCTAATTTGATCAGATAATCGATCAATCATTCTATATGGAGCATGCGAGATTCTTTGTCTACGACGATGACGTCTTGACATTCGATAAAAATGAATGAAGAAGAAGATCATTTTCAGCAACATAGCGATTTCTTCAATAATGACAATAACATGCAATTCTTCTTGATCCATCTATAGATAACAAACCAAATGTAGAAATATATGAATTAGTACACGTTTTCATATTATATATTAGTCCATTTTTCATTATGGAAAAATGGATTTCAAAATCTATTGGAATCATTAAAGTCAAAATAATTGTGCATTTTGTGAATTCTAATATTGTTAGAAATAATGGATCATGTGTTTATGGTGTATCAGACTTGGTTAATGTTAAAAAAAACAATATTCAGCGCACCTACTAGATCATAATATAACACTAAAATAGAATTAATCTAAAGTTTACCAACAAATATGACCTAAATCATAACATAACACTAAAATATCTTCACCTCTTTTATTTGAATACACTTAAATTTAAACATCATTAAAAACATTACATTATGCTAAATTTTATGAGTAATTGTACATAACATCTGAAAAATATGTAATCA
Source organism: Rehmannia glutinosa (assembly GCA_016081115.2). Lineage (NCBI taxonomy): Eukaryota > Viridiplantae > Streptophyta > Magnoliopsida > Lamiales > Orobanchaceae > Rehmannia > Rehmannia glutinosa. The sequence goes on from JABTTQ020001347.1 coordinate 1,661,962, forward strand.
AAACAGGGCATCATTCATTGAAGATTTAAATTTATTCATCAATAAAACACTACATAATGCTCAAATTTACCAATAAATTACCATACCATATAATCAAAACAGAAACTGAAATTGACGATTGAAAGTTGATTATCATAAAACACTATGTTCATAAAGAACGGCAACGAATTTGCAGAAAATCCAAAAAGAATAGATTATTCTCCTAAAATTCATAACTTACCTCTACAAGCTTCTTGATTCTTTAGATTCTAGTTTTTGAGGTAGGTCCGACGCTGAATGGCAACAAAAATGCTTCGATTAAAAGTAGTTGATGGAAAAGGAAAATGAAATAAAAGACCCATATTTCAAACAAGAAATCCCCAGCCCCAGTTCATCACTAAGACAATATATCGGAATGCTTTAAACCAAACAAAGCCAAAAATAATTATTTTTACAGCAAATCCCCAGTTCCCGATTTCTTGCAAAGCTAGAAATAAATGATATTTGAAAACCGAAAAATCAAAGGTCTTTACATTAAGTTTCCGATTTCTTGTTTCGATTTTCAAATGAAAAATATTAATTGCCAGGCAAATTGAAAAAATGTTAGAAGCTCATACATGAGATTTCTCGGTGGAATGGTAGGGTTTGCTGAGGTTTCGAATTCGTTTTTATGTGAATGATGATAGTAATTAATCAAAAAATGAGGGGTGAGGAGGTCTTTTCAAGGGTGGGTTTTAGGACAAAAAGGACAATTCAAAAGCCTTGAAAAGGCCAGATAAGTTAATAATACCCCCCATCCGATTACAAATCGGCTACAAGCCAGATTGTTTCTTAGGCCTAGTCCTTTTTGACGGTCCCAATTCGGGGATCCCAAACACTAGGAAAACGACCGATAACTGGCTTTTCTTGGATTTTCTCAAATCTCAAATGAGGCGTAATAAGATGGGTTGTTCATCATAACGATGTGGGAGACGAATTATGTGTCTAGTCTATTATGTAGAATACCAAGAATTGCAAGTCAGATAATATACTTGCATTGTATAAGTAATCTCTACATTAAATCCAAAAAATATAATGCTTTATTAAATTTTTGAATTCACATAGGAATATAGTAAGTCTAGAATTGATAAAAATATTCTTTAGACACTGCGAGAGGCTGTTGAATAATTATGGGTTTCTCGACTATCACTTAAGACTATAGATTATGAATTGATTTGTCAGATTATTCAGATCAAATTTATTACTGTGAAATCATAAACCAATAGTTTTTTTTAAAATAAATGAAAATATATAAAAGAAAGAAAAATGTCCTGATCAAGAGCTGATCAGGTAGCAAAGGAAAAATAATGCAAAATTTCAGGGAAAAAAACACCAAAAATAACTTAGAGACGCAGTTTAAATAAAGGGCGTATATTTCTAGAGGATTTTCGAGTGATTTTTTCATTCGTTTTGTTGTTTGCATGTGCTCGAGTAACGTTGTTAGGAAATTTATTTGTTAGATTTTGATGATACCATGTAAAAATTGGACTAGGAAGTTGACACCCCATTTTCTTTGTAATTCTATGTTGTAATAGATAGTACTAAAAGAGCTGAGTGAAGTCAACTATGTCGAAGAATGCAAGAAGTCAACTGCAGACTAGAGTGAAGACTCCGCTGTGTGTCAGCTGAGTTTGGCCAAGATGTAAGATAAAGACTCGACTAAAGGAGACCCAACTGAGGAACAACTTTGTGAAGTATGAGGAAGTGTCAGTCAAGTCAGTAAAAGGAGCCAAGTCTAACAGTTGAAATGACAGTTGAGTCATTCCCATATGATTGGAGCAAACTCAAGTCAAAAGGGTAAAGGCAGTAGTCAAGTCAAGACAACTGACATTGATCGTTGGAAGGATGTCAAGGATATTACTCGATATAGTAATAAGTCCAAGCTGCCAGGTCTTAAAGTGTTTGGCCCAAAAACATGCAAAAGGAATAAACCAATGAAAAACACTGGAGCATGTGTGAGACCCTGTAAAGCTGCAGAGCCATTTAATATGAGGAAGGGTCAACATCACATCTCTGCAGACCAAGAAAAGACAAGCCAACAAAGAAGAAGTGTCATTTGAAAATAGCCTATCTCTTCAACGGACAAATTTTCAAATGAGCACTATAAAAGGCTGAGGAAGCATTTGAGAAAAGGTGACCTGAACTAAGCACTAATCAAGCAATATATTCAAGCAAGCATAACCTGCAATATACTCAAAGCTTATCAAGAAATTCCTCAAGCCTAAAACTCGAAGGAACTCGATCCAACACACATTGTGAAGGAAAGATTACTTCAACCAGTTAAAGAGGAAAAATTTCAAGAACAAAAAGGGGACTACTCTCCAAGTTGAAGGAGCTATAGAGAGGTTCAACGTCGAACCAATAGTTTCAAGTTTTTTGGGAGGCTGTGTGATCAATTCCAAAGACTTGAAGGGAGCTGAAGTAGCAAGGCAGCTGTCTTGTGAAGAAGTTGAGTCGCAGGAGAAGCCAGCTAAGTGATCAAGGTTGTCTCTAGACTGAGACCTACTTTGTAACTTGATCTGTTACTTAGTGGATTTCTCCAGGAGTTGGAGAAAAGTGGATTAGAAGAATTACCCCATCCTCAAACCACTATAAATTTGCTTGTGTCATTTATTTTCAGCATTTACTTTCTGGCTTATATCTTTATATATGTTGATAAGTTACTTTGCTATCCAACTGATAATAACAAGTGCAAAAACAAGTGTTAAAAACAAGCTTAAAAATATCAAATGGTGTTAAGTCTTCCGCTGTTAAAAACCAAATCACCTAAAAGTTAAGTGTTAGCTGACGCAACTAAGTTATACTATCAACAGCTCAGTCGAGTCTATTAAGTGGGTAACTTTGCTGAAGAAAGCCAACTTAGCTGTCCCCAACGACCCAGCTGATTTGAGTCAACTTTGTTGAATATTTTAAAAGGACTAAAAAGTTAAAATTTGGTAAGGTTATTTAACCCCCCTCTAAACCTTACACCACACCCCTTGGGACCTACAAGTGGTATAAGAGCGGTTGGTTCATTGAGCTCTTCCGCACTGGTTACTGAACTAGATCTCAATCTTTTTCAAAAGGTTTAACATTTGTGTTTTCAAAGTCTTTCATTTCAAATAGTAAAGTTATTATCATGGAAGCAAATCTAACTCGAATTCCTATGTTTACTGTGGAGAGTTTGATGACTTGAAGATTCGTATGCAGGCTCACCTATCAACCTTACACGATAAAATGTGGCTAGTGATAGAAGATGGGCCACTGCAAATAATGAAGGTTAATACTGCTGTAAGAATAGCTCCTCCAGCTGAAGGAGAGGATGTTGCACCAGCAGAGCCTAGACTAGCCATGGTTAAAAAACATCACAGTGAATGGACTAATGAAGATAGAAAGAGATACAACCTGGACAATATGGCCAAGGATATGTTAGTTCAAGTGGCTACGATAATCTAGAGGGGGGTGAATAGATTATGCCGATTTTTCGCAAATCGCCCTCTTTTTCGAATGAACAAGTAATTGACAAGAATGTAAATGCGGAAATTAAACAACACTTGATGATTTATAGTAGTTCAACCCACCTAGGGCCTAATCTACTACCACCCCGGTATATCCGAAGTGGATTTCAAAAAGAAAAAAAATTTTATTAACAATTACCACAATTGTTACAACACCACCTTTGAAGATCACCACAATCTTCTTACAACACCTTCAAGGAGATTATCACAATCTTCCTTCAACACCTATGAATAGTACCACACTCTTTAACACCTAAGATCACCCAAGTGTGTTCTTACCACAAGAACACTAACAAGGATATCTTGTTTTGGATGATAGAAAAATTCAAGATTACAACTCAATAAATGAAGTATACAAACTTTATGTGCAAGTGTAATCAAGAATAAAAAGCCTAGACCTCAAGATTGTGCAAGTGCAAGAATATAGGCTTATTACAACAAGAATATGAAATATGAAGGCTTGGAGAATTTTGCAGATTTCTTGTTGTTTTGTATGCTTGTGTGTTGTATCTTGTGTCTTCAAATCATCCTCTATTTATAGGAGAGTCTTCACAAACATAGGCTCATCCTTCTTCACTTTTGTCTACAAAAAGAGGATCACAAGATGTAGAAATATTGTACAAAAATGAAAAGTAAATCTTGCAGAAATGGAGTTCAAACGGTACAATTTTTCTGTCAAAAAATTACACAGCGCGACCGGTTGCTCTATAGAAAAATTTGAACATTGGAAAGAAACCGGTCGACCGGTCACAGAGGGGGTCCGACCGGTCGGCCCCCAGCTGGACCAGTCCCCCTCTTCAATATTTCACTACTGGAGTGTTCTGTTTCAATTTGTTCGTTCTCCAGGTACCGGTCGACCTTTTGCTCGACCGGTCGACCTCCAACTTGAAATGTTGTCCGATTTTTGTCAAAAATAAACTTCAAGAAATACTCCAAAAAATTAGTAAAAACATTTTAAATCAATTGGGAGTATTTGGACAACATTTATAAACATAGTTTTGGTGTAAAAACCAATTAACACAAAATCATTAAAAGTGTTGTCCAATTTATCAAATAATAAACTCTAAGAAATACTCCAAAAAATAGTAAAAACATTTTAAATCATTTAGGAGTATTTGGACAACATTTATAAACATTGTTTTGGTATAAAAACACATTTAAACAAAATCATCAAAATCTTGATAAAAACATTTATCTAACAAACTCCCCCTTTTTGATGTATACAAACTAAAACAATTTTAGAAGGTCGATTTTAAAACAAAACAAATTTTCCGGTCTAAAACATCAATCCATTACAAGCAAGATATATCATAAGTCCAAACACACAAGGATAGGAGCAAAGATTTTTCAAAATCATTTTTGCACAAGCTCCCCCTATCAACATGCATAACAAAAATAAGTAGAAGCAAACAACTACAAGCTAAAATCTTGAATTTCATGAGCTTAAAAGCTCCCCATGTCACAAAGACATCATTAGTCAAGCATAAAAGTCCATAATACATCACATGGACTAAGTATTATTCACAGCTTTTGGCTTTTAAGAGCCCTAGCTTATAGCTTTTCTTGCGAGCTTATTTTCGCTTCTTTGAGCATATGAGCGTTTTTCTTGTTTCTCCCCCTTTGGAATCATCAAAAATAATGTTAGCACGATAAAAACATCATACAATTATATCAAAGTGCGCAACTTAATCGATTTATCGAGCATATTGAACATTTAAGCTTAAATTCCGAATAAAAGGGAAAAGTTGCTCATTTGATTTGCAAAAGCTCATTTGATTGATAAAACATGATCTCTATAAACTTATAAGACTTTTCAAATCAAGAGATTCATGTAGGTGATGAATTTTTCATTGAAACATTTTATCGAACACTTGGCGTGCGTCGAATAAAACAAGAGATATATACCGCCTTTGTAATTCGTTTAAGCCAAACAATTTCATCACCAATTGCAATATAATAACATTCATCCATCAACAATCATCATATACAACATACTAATACAAGAATTTCATCAAAATAGCAAGATACAAGCACATTCTCAAGGGTTCAACCCAATTGAGATTAAAAAGAGAAATTCTTACCATTTAATCGGTAAAGATGAGCAATGATGATGATAATCGAGCCTAATGAAGTCCAAAATATAAAATGTATGCAATAAAACAAATTTGAAGTGAAATTTGTGTGCAAAATGCGAAGGGGACGAAAAATGGACAAAATAAGCCAAAATGACTAAGTCTGAGAACAGAATCGATTTTAACCAAAAACTTGAGGTGGGCGACCGGTTGGAGGCTGGGGCGACCGATCGAAGGCTTGGGCGACCGGTCGGCCTCAGCCCATTCAGCCCACTGGTTCTTTCTATTTTTGTAAAATCCGAAGTTTGAACCAAAAATACGATTTTTCGCCCCTAAGTTTTAAAAACGTGCAAAATGCAATCATAGACCTTATTCAATATGCATTATGCCTAACTAAGCTCGTATTGACGCAAAAGTCTCGAAAGTTAGCGGTTTTGTAAAAATGTCCGCTAATTGATCTTGATATGGAACAAAAGATATCTCAATTTTTCGTTTTGAAACACAATCCCTTAGAAAATGATGTCGAATCTCAATATGTTTAGTACGGTTATGATGAACCGGATTTTGAGCAATATTTATAGCGGATATGTTATCACAAAAGATAGGAACATTTTCAAAAGAACATTTATAATCCGCTAAGGTTTGTTTCATCCAAAGCAATTGAGTACAACAAAAAGCAGCGGAAATATATTCGGCTTCGGCCGTCGAAAGTGAAACACAATTTTATTTCTTTGAAAACCAAGAAACTAGGCAATCGCCTAAAAATTGACATGATCCGGAAGTACTTTTACGATCATCAATATTTCCCGCATAGTCCGAATCACTATAGCCTTTAAGATAAAAATTTTAATTCTTTGGATAAAATAAACCATATTGAATAGTGCCTTTCAAATATCGAAAAATCTTTTTAATGGCACTCATATGAGATTCTTTGGGATTGCTTTGAAAACGAGCACATAGGCATACGGCATGAAGAATATCCGGTCTACTTGCGGTTAAATAAAGTAAACTACCAATCATACCTCGATATTTGGATTCATCAACCGACTTGCCTTTTTCATCTTTGTCTATCTTGACATTTGTTGCCATTGGTGTAGAGACGGTTCTTCCTTCTTCAATGCCGAACTTCTTTAGAAGCTCTTTTGTATACTTTGATTGTGAAATATAAATTCCTTCTTGGCATTGCTTAATTTGAAGTCCAAGGAAGAAGTTGAGCTCCCCCATCATGCTCATTTCAAATTCACCTTGCATTAACTTAGAAAATTTCTTGCACAAGGATTCATTAGTAGCACCAAAAATAATATCATCCACATAAATTTGCACTAATAAGCAATCTTGCCCTTTTTCAAAAACAAAGAGAGTAGTATCAACTTTACCTCTTGTAAATCCATTTTACAAAAGAAAAGAGCTAAGTCTATCATACAATGCACGGGGTGCTTGTTTTAAACAATACAAGGCCTTCTTAAGTTTGAAAACATCATTTGGCCTAGAAAAATTTTCAAACCCCGGAGGTTGTTTTACATAGACTTCTTCTTGAATAATACCATTTAGAAAAGCGGATTTAACATCCATTTGGTAAAGCTTGAAATTTTTAAAACAAGAATAGGCAAGTAAAATACGAATAACTTCTAAACGTGCTACGGGTGCAAATGTTTCATCATAATCAATACCTTCTTCTTGACAATAGCCTTGAGCTACTAACCTTGCCTTGTTTCGAACAATGTTGCCTTGATCATCAAGTTTGTTCCGGAATACCCATTTTGTACCAATGATAGTTTGAGATGGAGGACAAGGTACCAATTCCCATACATCATTTCTTTCAAATTGATTCAACTCCTCTTGCATTTCCAAAAACCAATCCTCATCTTCAATAGCCTCCTTGGCATTTTTATGCTCTTTTTGAGATATAAGAGCTTTCTCGGCAAATTTCCTTCGGGTCATCACTTTGTCAAGGGGATCACCAATAATAAGATCTTTTGGGTGATTTCCCTTGAATTTCAATGCTACGGGAAGATCCGAAATGTCACCTCTATCTTCTTGAGGAACATTTGAAGTGGATGGTTGATCATTTGAGGTAGAAGGTTGATCATTTTGAGCATCATTTTGAACAATGGGTTCAACAATATCCTCTTCATCACTTTCATCATTGGGTATCCTTTCAACACCCGATGCTTCATTAAATTTGACATGAATTGATTCTTCAACAACCATACTAGTCTTATTATAAACCCGATATGCTTTGCTCTTGGTTGAATACCCCATAAATATTCCTTCATCGGCCTTAGGATCAAGTTTGTCCAATTGATCCTTAGTATTCAAAATAAAACATTTGCATCCAAATATTTTGAAATAACTAATATTTGGAGTTCTTCCTTTCCAAAGCTCATATGGAGTTTTATTCATTTTAGGACGAATATAAACTCGATTAATGACATAGCAAGCGGTACTTACGGCTTCGGCCCAAAAGTATTTTGGAAGTGAAAATTCATTGAGCATGGACCGACTCATCTCTTGAAGCGTCCTATTCTTCCTCTCGGCTACTCCATTTTGTTGAGGTGTCCTTGGAGCCGAAAAATTATGTGCATATCCCTTGGTTTCACAAAAGACTCTAAATTCACCATCAAATTCTTCACCTCGATCACTTCGAATAAACTTAATAGTATCTTCCTTTTCATTCTCAATAAGTCTACACACCTTAACAAACTCATTAACGGCATCGCTTTTATTTGCAAGAAAAAGAGCCCAAGTATATCTAGAAAAATCATCAACTATAACAAAAGTGTAATGTTTTCCACTTAGACTAGCCATACCAATATCCCCATACAAATCAAGGTGAAGCATTTGTAGGGGTTTGGTTGTGGAAATTTCATTTTTGGGCTTAAAACTACTTTTAACTAATTTGTTCTTTTGACAAGTGTCACATAAGCCAAGATTTTCAAAATTCAATTTGGGTAGTCCTTTTACATGTTGGTTTTTGTAAATATTTTTCAAATTCTTGTGTCCAACATGTCTAAGTCGCCTATGCCATAAACTAGTTAAATCATTATTGGCGACAAGACAAGAAACATTTTGACTAACCAAATCACTTGTACAAATTTGGTAAAGATTGCCTTTTCTATTTGCTTCACAAATAATTTTATCATTTTTAAGAATAAGGCATTTTTCTTTATTAAAAACAACATTATAATTTGAATCACAAAGTTGGCTAACACTTATCAAATTGAACTTAAGCCCTTCTACTAATAAAACATTACTAAGAGAGAAAGAAGAATTACCAATGTCTCCATTGCCAATGATTTTTCCTTTGCCATTGCCGAACATAACCATCCCCTCTTCTTGGAGCTTGATGTTGGTAAAAAGTTCTCTCCTTCCGGTCATATGGCGTGAACATCCGCTGTCCACGAGCCATTTTGAATCTTCCATTGTTGTTATAGCCCCTATAACCTACAAAGGAATTATTTTTAGGTACCCTATAATTTTGGGGTCCATGGGGGTTAGCCTTGAGACCTTTGGGTCTCCAATAATAGCTAAAAATTTTCTTCAATTTACAATTACTAGCATAGTGTCCATTTTTATCACAATAAAAACAATTAATAATATGAGACTTACTAGCACGTACAAAAGTTGGACCTTGGTCATTTTTCTTAGAAGCATTTTGAAAAGGTTTGTAACCAAGTCCTAATTTAGAATGCTCACCTCTTTGTGCATCTAAAATTTTTGTGACTTTATGCGTACTTAAATTAAATCGATGCACATCCTTTTTCAAACTTTCAATATTATTTGTGAGCGTTTGTTTTTCAGTTTCAAGAGTACGGACCATAGTAAGAGTAATAGCATGAGCCTTATCAAGAGAATCATAAGAAGTAAACAATTTATCGTTTTCTAGTTTAAGCTCTTTATGCTACTTTTTCAAATTCTTATATTTAACAATCAAATTTTGAAACTCATTTTGCAATTCATCAAAATCACATTGTAATTCATCAACTAGGGAAGAATATGAAGCATTAGAGCGTACCTCGGTATTTTCATCGTCTATGGCCATAAGACCATGTTCGGATTCTCCTTCTTCGTCGGATGTGGCAAGGAGTTCATCCCAAGTTTTGACGTCCGCATTTAACGCCTTCTTTTTCGGAAAAGGCTTTTTCTTCTTTTGTTCTTATTCCGCTAATTTCGGGCAATCGGCTATGTAGTGCCCGGATTTTCCGCATTTGAAATAAGAATTGTCTCGGTTTTCTTGCTTTATTTTTGTTTACAAATTTTGCAAATTTTCTAACAAGAGCCGCCGTTTCTTCATCATCTTCATCACTAGCATAATATACATTATTAGAAGAAGATGCTAAGCCTTTAATAATATTTTGCGTACCCGGTTTAGAGGTGGATGGTTGAGAATTTTTCCTCTCCTTTAGATATACTTCATAAATGAGGAGGTTCCCAATGAGCTCATCGAATTTGAGTGTCTCGAGATTTTTTGCTTCCGTGATAGCCGTCACCTTTTCGGACCATGAGCCCGGAAGGGCGTTCAATACATTGGTCACCTTGTCTTCTTCGGAGATGACCTTTCCAAGAGCCACAAGAGGATTGACAATGTTTTCAAGCCTTTCCACCATTTTTGATATGCTTTCACCATCATGCATATTGAAATTTTCAAAGTCTTTCACAAGCATTGTTTTTCTTGCTTGCTTCACTTTCTTTGTGCCCTCATAGATGGTTTCTAATTTTTCCCAAACTTCATGTGCCGACCTTATGCCTCTTATGCGATTATACTCGGTGGCGGTAAGAGAGCAATGTAAAATATTTAAGGCCTTACCGTTTAGAGAGAAAGCCTTCTTGTCATTTTCATCGAACTCCTTGAACGGTTTAGGAGTCGTGGTGCCATCCTCCAATTTCTTGGTTGGTTGATCAACTCCTTCAATGACCACATTCCAAATATCAAATCCGCACCCTTGTAGAAAGCACTCCATATGGTCTTTCCAAAATGCGTAGTTGTTGGCGTCGAATAGTGGTGGCTTGTTGGTGGAGGCGCCGGTGGTGAGATAAGCTTCATTCGTAGCCATGGATCTTTCCTCTTTACTCTGAATGAGCTAGCCAAAGAGGTTGGCTTTGATACCACTTGTTAGTTCAAGTGGCTACGATAATCTAGAGGGGGGTGAATAGATTATGCCGATTTTTCGCAAATCGCCCTCTTTTTCGAATGAACAAGTAATTGACAAGAATGTAAATGCGGAAATTAAACAACACTCAATGATTTATAGTAGTTCAACCCACCTAGGGCCTAATCTACTACCACCCCGGTATATCCGAAGTGGATTTCAAAAAGAAAAAAAGATTTTATTAACAATTACCACAATTGTTACAACACCACCTTTGAAGATCACCACAATCTTCTTACAACACCTTCAAGGAGATTACCACAATCTTCCTTCAACACCTATGAAGAGTACCACACTCTTCAACACCTAAGATCACCCAAGTGTGTTCTTACCACAAGAATACTAACAAGGATATCTTGTTTTGGATGATACAAAAATTCAAGATTACAACTCAATAAATGAAGTATACAAACTTTAAGTGCAAGTGTAATCAGGAATAAAAAGCCTAGACCTTAAGATTGTGCAAGTGCAAGAATATATGCTTATTACAACAAGAATATGAAATATGAAGGCTTGGAGAATTTTGCAGATTTTTTGTTGTTTTGTATGCTTGTGTGTTGTATCTTGTGTCTTCAAATCATCCTCTATTTATAGGAGAGTCTTCACAAACATAGGCTCCTCCTTCTTCACTTTTGTCTACAAAAAGAGGATCACAAGATGTAGAAATATTGTACAAAAATGAAAAGTAAATCTTGCAGAAATGGAGTTCAAACGGTACAATTTTTCTGTCAAAAAATTACACAGCGCGACCGGTCGCTCTATAGAAAATTTTGAACGTTGGAAAGAAAATAGTGCGATCCAGGTACCAGGCGGAGGGGGGGTCGACCGATCACAGGAGGGGTCGACCGGTCGCCCAGGGGTCCGACCGGTCGGCCCCCAGCTGGACCGGTCCCCCTCTTCAATATTTCACTACTGGAGTGTTCTGTTTCAATTTGTTCGTTCTCCAGGTACCGGTCGACCTTTTGCTCGACCGGTCGACCTCCAACTTGAAATGTTGTCCGATTTTTGTCAAAAATAAACTTCAAGAAATACTCCAAAAAATTAGTAAAAACATTTTAAATCAATTGGGAGTATTTGGACAACATTTATAAACATAGTTTTGGTGTAAAAACCAATTAACACAAAATCATTAAAAGTGTTGTCCAATTTATCAAATAATAAACTCTAAGAAATACTCCAAAAATTAGTAAAAATAGTTTAAATCATTTAGGAGTATTTGGACAACATTCATAAACATTGTTTTGGTATAAAAACACATTTAAACAAAATCATCAAAATCTTGATAAAAACATTTATCTAACAGGATATTCCTCCAAGATGTTGGACAAGGCTATGTTCAACAAAGTCAAGTCATGCAAATCAGCCAAAGAAATCTGGGATAAGCTAACCCTGATTTGTGAAGGATCAGAAAAGATTAAAGAGAATAAATTAACTGTTGTTGTTCAAAAATTTGAAAATTTTAAAATGCTTGCAGGTGAAAGTCTGGATCAGCTGGATGCCAGATTCATAGAGATCACAAATGAGCTTTCAGCTCTTGGAAAAGAGTACACTCAGAAGGAGATGTGCTTGAAGGTTTGAAGAGCCCTCCCAGCTGAATGGGAAATGCAGATCATGGCCCTGAGACATTCAATGGACCTCTCAAAGACATCGAATCATGAGCCATTCTCAGACTTCAAAGCCTATGAATTTGAGCTGAGAATAAAAGAGCAAGAGGAGACAGTTGTACCCAAAACAGCTGCATTGTTGACCAGCGAAGGGAAGAAAGCTGAGTCAAAGGAAACCATTGACCAGGAGGAAATTTCCCTTATGGTAAAAAGATTCAACAAGTTTTTTAACAAGAACTATAAAAGAAACAAGGGTGAAACCTACAGGAGACATTTAACACTTTCCAAAGCAAGAGAGGACAGGCCACCAAGAGAGTTGAACATCAGAGATCTGACTATCAGAGAGATGATAATCAGAGAACCGAGAGAGCTGATGAGAAAACTGAAAACCTGTGTTGGAATTGCAGACAACCAGGACATTTTGCAGTTGACTGTTCCTATCCACCAGTCAACAAATACAGAAATGAGTATGAAAAAATAGTCTTCAGGGAAAGAAGACAAGAAAAGAAGAAAGCCATGTTGGCTGCTGAGACTGCTGAGCCAGCCAAGTGCAAGGATGCAGCAAACTCAGATAGTAGTGAAGCTGACTACTCAAGTGATACAGAGGAATAGGCTTTGATCTGCCTCATGGACAAAGAACAAGATCAAAAGGATCAAGAAGATGAGGTACAATATAACTCATCTCATTCAGATTCAAGTGATAGTGACTGTGATACACACACTTCATCACCCATAGATCTTTATGATTCATTAGGCAAAATGATGAAAGATTTTGAACACATTAAAACCTCACACACACTTTTAAATGAGGAAAACTACCAGCTTAAAAGCCAAAACTCACAGCTGACTAAAGAGGTGAGTACTCTAAGTCACATAGCTGATGAGAACATTAAGCTGAAGGCTGAAAATGCCAAGATCTTAGCAGAGTTAAGTGCTACAGAAAAGAGAGAAACAAATTTTAAAAATGTGATTGCCTCATTTACAAAAGCATCCAAATCATTGGATGAACTTATAATGAGTCAAAAAGAGTGTGGATACAAGACAGGCATATGATTTAATTCCTTTGTGCATAGTCAAAATCCCAGAGTGATTTTGGAAAAAAGATCCTCAAGCAATGAGGGAATCCAAAAACCCAAAAAATCATATGTTGCACCAACATCCACAACAAAACACAATCACAATCATACTGGCCTTGGTTATAATGGAAAAGGAAAGAAGCCAGTAGAGTATGTTGAAAGGACAACTGAGAAGAAATTCAGACAGGTCCATTAGCAGACTCCTAACAGAAAATACTCTGTAAAAGCCAAACAGAGCTACCAAAAGCCCCAAAGATTTCATCAAAGAAATACATATGATGGGAATGGTAGAAACTATCCAAACCAAGCTGATTGGAATAACCATGTGAAATATCAACAAAAACCTATGGGATACAAGCCAAAATGGCAAAGACCTCAACCTCATCAAAGGTCATCTCCAAGGCAAAAGAGCTATTATTAGCACACATATGCACCCAAGCACTATACCCAAAAATTCCACAACTACCCCAAGAAAGTAGTTGCTAAAACACACACATGCATACAGACAAAAGAGATAGCTAAATGATCCTAAAACCCCTAAGCAATTTGCTAATGTGAATTATTATTATTGTGCTGATAGATGGCAACCTCTTAAAGTCAGATCACCTGGCTATAGGTTGGTTCGAGCATCTTATCGCACTAACCTCCAAGGACCCAGGCAAGTATGGGTGCCTAAAAACTGATTTCCTTGATTGCAGGTTCCAGATATATGGCAGGAAATAAAAGAAACCTATCAAGATTCAAGTAGATCAAAGGTGCAAAAGTCATATTTTGAGGTAATGAAGATCCAGGGGAGATCAAAGGCACATGATCTATCAAGAAGAATGGACTGGAGATCACAGATGCTGCATTTGTTGAAGGCCTTAACTTCAACCTGTTAAGCATCAGCCAACTCTGTGACAAAGGCTACAATGTGGGATTCAACATGGGGATATGCCAGATCAAGGATGCTGAAATCAAATGAGATAGTGCTGCAAGGAACAAGACAAAAGAATATGTATGTAGTGGATTGGTCTACTGCTACACAAAGCACATGTCTGCTAGCAAAGAGTACAGCCGAATCCAATTGGTTGTGGCATAAGAAGCCGAGTCACCTAAATTTCAAGACAATCAACAAGCTTGTTAGGAGTCATCTTGTGGAAGGATTGCCTAACATGGTATACAATAAAGAAAGTATATGTGATGCATGCCAAATGAGAAAGCAAATCAAATCATCATTCAAGGATAAATCAAGTCCTTCTTCAACAAGGATATTGCATCTGTTGCATATGGATTTATTTGGTCCTGTTGAGCCAGCTAGCATCAGTGGAAAGAAATACACCTTAGTGGTGGTGGATGATTATTCATGATATACATGGACAATCTTCATGTGTAAAAAGAAGGAAACACTGCACAAGTTACCTCAGCTGATGAGAAGAGTTCAAAATGAGAAGAGTCAAACTATTATAAAGATAAGATCTGACTGAGGAACTGAGTTTGTCAATGGGATTATAACTCAGTATTTTGTTGAAAATGGTATTGCTCATGAGTTATCAGCAGCAAGGACTCCACAGCAGAATGGAGTAGTTAAAAGAAGAAACATAAATCTCAAGGAAGCTGCAAGTGTTAGCTGAAGCTGGATTGCCTAAGAGAAAGAAAAAGAAAAAGAAATGTTATTAATAATTACCAAAATTTATTTAAACTTCACCTTGAAGAGTACCACACTCTTCTTACAACGGCACTAATGAAGATTACCACAATCTTCCGACTTGAAGAGCACCAAACTCTTCAACACCTCGAAGAGCACCAAACTCTTCCACCTCGAAGAGCAACAAACTCTTCAACAAGAAGATTACCACAATCTTCTTACACCTATGAAGAGTACCACACAATTCAACACCTAAGATCACCCAAGTGTGCTCTTACCACAAGAACACTAACAAGGATATATTGTTTTGAGTGATGAACACAAATTCAAGATTACAACTCGATAATGAAGTTATACAACTTTAAAGTGCAAGTGTGATCAAGAATAAAAGCCTAGACCTCAAGATGTGCAAGTGCAAGAACTTAGGCTATTACAACAAGAATGCTGAAAGTGAAGAACAAAATATTTGCTTGATATATCTCTTGTTGTGTTGTAGTGTTTTCTCTGTTATTGTGTTGCTTCAAATCTTCCTCTATTTATGGGAGAGGTATTGGATTTGATTTCCAGACATAGGCTCCTTCTTGGATATTGATATCTTGAAAAAAAATGCAATTAAAATCAATATTATAGTTGTTAGAAATCAATCCCCTAAATTTAGGAAAATTTATCTGTTGGTTCAATGGATAGTTTTGTTGATAAACATATAGGTCGACCGGTCCAACAGAAAGAATGATTTTGAAATATACGTATGAAAATACACTGTTGGACCGGTGATCGTGAGATTCTTACCGCAAGCTTACGGTGTCAAGTTTTAGTATAGTTTTGAAAGTAGGGTTATCGTTTCCACAGGGATTGTTATCGAATTTTATACTAAGTACTATAATTAAAATAGCTTAATTCTATCTAGAAATCGAAAAGAGATGGATTGTTGTTAAACTAAAAATAAAACTAAAATTAAACTAATAATTGGTTCAGACAAATAATCAAAAACTTAAGATATGAATTCTAAAGGGTTGATTTCGCCTAGTTATCCCCTATGTTCTCAATCCATTTCATTAATCACACGTTATTAATCTATAAGCCAAGATTCCTACCGGTTATCACTTCCTCTCTCGAGTGCCAAGTGATTCTAGGTTCTAATTCTGATTTCGATATCTCTATAAAAATCATAAATTAAACCCTAATACGCTCAATGAATATTCTATCACAGACTTCAAAAGATTCATAAACCTCTCGGTTCTATAAAACCCTAGGTTATGATATTCTATGGCCAAGTGTTCAATTACCTATCTCGAGTGTCAAATCGAACATGCCAAACAACCTAAACTATTGATCAGATAATTCAGATGCAATCAAATCAAATAGCACAAATAGATTAAATAACATGCGAATTTCATAAACTGGAAATCAAAACATAGGTTCAAAGGTAAGTTACATCAATCCCCTACAAAGATGGGTTTAGCTCATAATGGATGTACAAAAACTCATAAAGAAATAGTTATACATCTCAAGAATTGTAAAAGAAAAGCAAAGAAAGAATTGAGAAGAAAAGAGAAGAAATTCTCTCTGCGTCCAGATGAGAAGTGCTTCCAATTGCCGTCCCGAACCCTAGCTCTGTGTCTCTTGCCTTGTGTTGTGCTCAAAATAATGTCCGACCTCTTCTACGTAAGTGAGTTCTTGTATTTATAGGCTTGAAACCCTCAAAATCCGTCCAAAATGCCCACGATATAAGATGGCCCAGCGTTTAGCCCATGTCGCGTGACTGGGCGCCATCCTAGCGCTTTTGCTACACACACTGGAGACTGTCCCTCGTCGCTGCCGTCTTTGAGCGCGCGCTGCAACCCTTCATCCCTGGCGCTGCAGAGCGCCTGACGATCATGACACCCTGCACATCGGGCGCTGCAACCCTTGCTGCTGGGCGCTGCAGCGCCCACCAATCCTCTGCCACTGTTCAAATTTCATCCCCCGCGCTGCGGCACGGGGGTTTTGTCTCTGCGGCGCTCGTTCGTGACACATTTTTTTCCGCTTTTCAACTTCTAAAATGCGATCTTCACCGTCCAAACACGTTTTTCATCGTTTTTAATCAATTTCGGCATCCAAGACCTGTCCCGACTCTCAAACGACAACGAATGACATGAACTCGACTCAAACGACACTAAAATACCCAAAAACAACGCAAAATCCTAGTCTAGAGCACTCAATACACTGGTATAAAACCAACTTAACAACCGGTCCAAGAGGGGTTGGACCGGTCGACCCCCTGTTCAACTTGTCTAACCCCTTGTTGACCGGTCCAAGTCCCTCAAAACACAATACAGAGAGTTTGAACCAAAATAAAAACTTCCCAGGCACCAGTCGACCCCCTGGGTTTTCCATCCGTCTCGTTTCTATTATGGAAATCAACTTTTAGGTACAGGTTGCCCTCTAGGGCGACCGGTCGAACACGAGACAAAAGTGTTGTCCAATTTTTGTCGAAAATAAACTTCAAGAAATACTCCAAAAAATTAGTAAAAACATTTTAAATCATTTGGGAGTATTTGGACAACATTTAGGGACATTGTTTTGGTGTAAAAACATAGTTAAACAAAATCATCAAAATCATGATAAAAATATTTATCTAACAAACTCCTCCTTTTTGATGATTACAAAACAAAATATTTTTAAAAGGTCGATTTTGAAAACAAAAACAAGTTTTTCCGGTCTACAACAACTATCCTTTTTAAGCGACAACTTTCCATGCATAATAGTCACAAGGATGGGAGTAAAGATTTTCAATACATTTTGTAAAAGATCCCCCTTTCAACAAGCACAACAAGAGAAGTACAGAAGCAAACAAACAAAAGCTAAAAGCTCAGCTTTTACACTTTGAGCTTGAATTTCAAGTGCTTAGAAGCTCCCCCTGTCAAGAAGAAATCGTTAGACGAATATAAAAGTCCATAATTCATCCATTGGACTAAGTTACATCCACAACTTTTGGCTTTTAATAGCCACAGCTTGTAGCTTTTTTCGCGAGCTTTTTCTAGCTTCTTTGAGCTAATGAGCTTGTTTCGTGTTTCTCTCCCTTTGGAATCATAAAAAAGAATGTTAGCACGATAAAAACATCATATATTCATATCAAAGTGCGCAATTGAACCAATTTATCGAGCTTTTGATTTTGAAGCTTAAATATCCAAAACAATGAGGGGGAATTAGATAAGACGATTTGTAAAAGCTCATTTGAGTAAAATAACATGATCTCTATAAACTTATAAGACTTTTGAAATCGAGAGAATCATGTAAGTGAAGAAATTTTCATTGAAATATTTCATCGAACACGTGGCGGGCGTATAATGAAAATGAAGAAGTATATAACCTTTGTAAAATAATTAAGCCCAAATTTTTATCATCAAATGCAAGTATACAACAAACAATCATCAATCATCAACATGCTCAACACATATTTACAAGAATTATATCAAAATATCAACATTTAAGCAATTTCTCAAAGGTTCAACCCAATTGAGATTAAAGATGGAGTAATCTTACCAATCAATCGGTAAAAATTTAGAGCACAAAAAAATTCCAGCTTTTGAAAACTGGCTATTATGTCCTTGAGCTTTGTGAGCTTTTATAAGCTCTTTTACCTTTTTAAATCCTCTAGGCTCAAGACAACAATTCTCCCCTTTTGAATCAAAAATATCGTTAGCATAAAGACATGAGAAATAAGTATCAAAGTAGTGCATTACATAAGTTAAAGAAATAAGTGCAACAATAGAAAAAAAGACTAAGCATGATAAACGATGATAGGTCACTCTTCGTCAGAGGAGAAGCATGCGGTGGGAAGGAGTTCTTTGATAAACTTCTTCAATTTTCCAACGGATTTCTTTAGCTTTTAATTTTCTTGTTTGAGCTCCTCATGGCTAAACTTTATAGCCACATAATTGAGTCTTTGTTCGTCAAACTGGGCATGATAGTCCTTACGAAATTCCTCAAATTGATCATGAAGCTCATCAACCGACTCACTAGCACCGGTATTAACCTCCGGATTGCCTTGAATTCCACCCGAAGCCAATCTTTCGGCTTCCTCATCATTAAAAATATCATTCGGATTTTGTGAGGATGAAGCTTGATATCTACCTTTTGCCGACTTGGTAGGACATTTAGGCATTGTTCTACGCATCCAAAACAATTGTTGAACATTATCATTATCAAAATCATCATGAATGATTTGGGAGTTGAATTCTGACGACGGTAGTCCCGAGTGTAAAATCAACTTGTAAATCCAATTTCCCATAGAAAATTTCTTATTACCTTGAGTAATAGATTCAATAACACATTGGATTAAAATGGCACCAAAATTCAACAACTCCCTTTGGAGATTTGTACGTCAAAAAATAATCCATATTATTCAGCATTTTAACAGATTTACCACAGACGCAATATGCCACAATCATAGATATCAAACGATGCTCGGTAGACATAGCTAACAGTGTATACTCCGGCCAAACACCCAAATAAGTCTTAACATCTTCTAAAGACACACCAAAAACTTCATCATTCTAATGTGAACAACCAAAGTAATCCCAACCTCCTTCACGAACATTCAATAAACGACATATTTCATTCGATGTCAAACTAAAATGACGCCCTTTAACAAATGAGTTTATAGCAATAGGCGTGGAATTTGAATCATACTCAATCCACAAATTTGAGTAAAATAACATAATTAACTCATCATCATACATCACAAAAGGGTGCTCCCACAAATATAACCACCCTTGATTTTCAAAATAACCTCTAATAGTGGGGAATTCATTAGAAAATGTACCAAATCGACATATTTTGGTACGCCCAATCGATTTATTCCCCAATTCCAATTCCTCAAAATATTTCTCCTCAAATTTATTAATGAACTTCATTGAATTTGAAAGACGAGGAGTTTGAGATAATAATAGAGATTTCTTACTTTTGGCCCATTTGACATTTTCATTCGAAATTGTGGTCCGGAGCTCGGCAATCTGGACCCGGGATAGTTGGGGTTTTGCATTCTCGCCATGTTCTTGAGCTATATTTCGTTGGGTAACTCGAATTTCTCGTTGTTCGGCTTCTTCTTGGCGGGTTTTTGACGAACCCTCTCCGGCCCTTTTTCGTTTGGAATTCGGATTTTCACTGGTGGAATTTTTTGGAGGTGCCATATAAGTAAAATTCTTACAAAAATGAAGAGATTAGCAAGAACAATTGAAGAAATAAAGATTTTAGAAGAAGGGAGAAGGTTTCCGCAACTTAGGGTTTGAGAAGAATATTTGTTGTTTTGAAAATGAGAAGAACAGATGCGAATATAAGAAAAAAAGCCTGCTGTTCGACCGGTCGACGAGGGCTTCGACCGGTCGGCATCTTGTTCGACCGGTCGGTCCCTGCTCGACCAGTCCTGACTCAGTTTCTGGACCAAACTAAAATTTTGTTTTACAAAAATTTTATTCTTCACCCCAAAAGTTTCAAAATACATCGAAAATGAAAATATAGACATTATTCGATATGCATTATGCCAAAACGAGCTCGAATTTAGATAAACAACTTGGCGGTTAACGGTTTTGTAAAAATATCCGCGAGTTAATCTTGAGACGAAATGAAGTACATCTCAATTTTTTTTTGTTATGAAACGCAATCCCTTAGAACATGATATCGAATCTCAATATATTTAGTTCGGTTATGAAGAACCGTATTTTGGGAAATATTTATACCGGACTTGTTATCCCAAAAATAGGAACATTTTTCAAGCATAGGATAAAACAAGCCTTATCAAATAGTGCCTTTCAAATATCGAAAAATTCTTTTAACGACACTCATATAAGATTCTTTGGGATTGCTTTGAAAACGAGCGCGTAGGCATACGGCATGAAGAATATCGAGTCTATGAGAGTAAAATAACAATAATGAACATACCTCGATAGTTTATGTCAATCTTGATAAACCATAAATGTGTTGACGAACATATATATCAAGACATTCCCTATAAAACCTTGACAAAGTATCTTGCACAATAGCATAGTAATAATGTATAATAATATAGGCTAAAGCAATATAAGAGATAACACAAGTATACTATGCTATAGTATAAATCCACTAGAGATGATAAAACATGTAAGTACAAATGAGTTTTAGAAAAACTATAAAAGGTCTCCTTAAAAACAATTCGAGAGTGTTTAGTTGAGACCTCATTTTTTAAGAAATATTTTTGAAAAATAATTTTGACAATCAAGACAAGAATAAAGGCATTCATATGTGCAATAATTAAACAATATGCAAATTTCAATAGGAAGATAAGGTTTACCAATTACGCCATTTCCAAGGGTTGTGTTTTTCCCATTGTTGATAATATCTTCTTCTTGGAAACTCATTTCGATGATGATGTCTTCTCCTTTGATCAAATGGTGCGAGCATTTGATGGCTATTTTGTCACTCCCCAGACGGGGACGCGACGACAATCCAAAACTCAAACAGAAATGAACCAAACAGTCTAGACAAATGATAACATAACCCCAAGTGAAACGGAGTCAAGTAGCAGCGGAAATAAAATACAAGTACAAATTACAACTTAAAGATTAGCAAATATCCGAATACAACCCAACAACATCCAAATAACTTACAGTCCAGAACTAAGAAATAAAGTACACATCATATCACAAGCTTAAGTGTCAAGGTTCCTACGCCCTTAAGTTACAGTCCAAAATGGAAAAGAGAAGCAGAACAAAAAGAAGTCCAACATCAGCTGAAGCACAAGAAACAAGTACAATCAACAGTAAAAAGGAGCAAGTCCAACAGACGGAACACGGGAAATCAGTCCGTGGCAAGTTCAGCATCTTCAACGTACTACACATCTAGCCGTTAGAAAACAGGAGGGGATGAGACAAAAATCTCAGTGGATGGGGTGATCGTGTGCAAGTGTGGCAATATATATAGTTAATGCAAGAAAACTGTTGTATGAAAAAATGCGTGAGTCATGATGCGTGGTTTTACATAAACTTTCGCAAGCGTCATGATAAATATACTCAAAATAATATACTTATACAGTTTTGAAAAGAGTTTATGATCATACAGGCACTATGTGATACAGGCATGACATGTAGGATTGCGTACGGAAAGTAACGCCAATCCATGCAAGACAAGTAGTGGTTGCATACGGATTTGTAGCGCCAACCAATGCAATACAACTAGCGGTTGCGTATGGATTTATAACGCCAACCAAACGGGTCCGATTAACTCCAGAATCATGTGGATTAGACAGCGATTCCTTCGTTCTTCCTTGTAACTCCCCGAGCAAGATGGTCCAAGACCAGTCACCTTATCGCTCCATAGGCAAAGACAAATCCACAGTAGAGCTAGCTAGGCCTGGATTTTTATAATCATAATTATACCTCAAGTACTACGACCCGCTTCCCTTGGACAAACTCTCTCCCTCAGTTGCGGGATTAGGACGATGGGGCCGGAGAGTTGAATAGCAGTCGAGCTTCCCGGTTCCATCCCCGACGTATGCATTCTGACTGTGAGCTTGACACACCAAGTTGACTCAGCAGAAAAATAATTACAAGTTCAGAAATCAACCAGCAAAATGAATCAGTATATTGATTCATGGAAGCGCCAGAAAAGTTTTCGAAATGCGTGGCATTTATTGGCGTTGGTGGAGTAATTTGGATGAAGATAATTATCGATAGGACAAGTAATCTTCGATGTCTTGAAGAATTAGGGGGGACATAAGTCCCGTTATAGATTCAAAATCGCAAGACGAGGAAGTCGCCCCGCGATCGCATATTACTCGGTCAATACGATCCGATAAGTCAAGGGATTTTTAAGAAATTAAATTATTTTAAATAATTATTATAAGTCAAATAAAATATGTATATCAAGAATCATAAACATGCTTATACATCTCATCCAACAATTGATTAAATACATCATTAAAATGTACATGCATGCACCTAAATTTCAATAAATAGCATTTTGAACAACACTTGAGAATTTTTACAACTTGATACATGAAATCAACATGCAATACATAATATATATATCTCAAGTGCTCAAGAACAAAATACTACATGCATTTAAGGAAAAACACCTAGAAGTTGGAAAGATTTTTCCACCCACCTTAAAATTGGTAGTTGTGAAATAAAAGGTTAAATTTCACAACTTGATTGAAACTCACTTAGGTCAGCTCCTAAGTCAAGAAATACCAAAAATTAAGAGTTAGAAAACGAGGTTAAAAATTAAGGAGAAGAAGAAAGAGATGAAGAAATTAGTACAAACTACACTTACCTTGTGTAGTAGGTGAAATGAGACTAGTAGAGGTCTCAAAATGGGTCTCCTTGCTCACCCTTAAACTAACTCTTAAGGTCAGCCCCTAAAACTCCAAAAATAAAAATGGAGTATCAAAATTTGGAAAATAGAAAGAGAAGAAGAAAATGTACTAAAAATCCCATTTCTTACCTTGTAGACCAAATTCTCTCTTCACAACCTTCAAAGTCTTGAAGTCCTTTTCAAGATGATGTCAAGGCTCTTAATATCTTCAAGGTCTTCTAAGTATACCTCAAAATCAACAATCAAACTTAAATTAAGAAGTGAAGAGATGTGAGCTAGAGGATATCAAGACAAGAGGAGGAACAAAATTCTTACCTTGTAGTAGTGTAGGTTTCAAAAATTATGAAGTAGGAGAGCGAGACTTCTTGAAATTTTGGTTAAGTGTTTGAATATATGAAGAAGAGTTTGTAGAGAGAAGGAGGAGAAACTTAGAGACAAGTGAGAGGATCTTGCTTGAATGAAGAATGTGTTGGATAATTTTTTTTTGAATTTTTTTGGTATAATTTGGCCTTATGGCCGTCCACATGAGAGAGAGAGAAGGGAATTTTGATCAATTTTTATGTCTTGCAATTTGTCTCTTGCATGGAGACAATTAGACTAGTCAAAGCATGGGCAAGAATGGGGTGTTGGGAGAAAAGAGGGGAATGTTTGTAAGAATAGAATAAGTTGGGGAAAAATATAATTAAAAATTGAGGTATAAGATAATGTGTATAAGGTTTGTATTAATGGTGTAATTATACACAAGAGATATAATAAGGTGTATGTGTATAAGAATTGGATGGTATTTTTACACAAAAATACCCCTATGGCCGTCCACTATGGTTAGGAATGGGGTATCCATATATTTTTTTTTGTCCCAAAATTGATGATAATAGATAAATAATATCAATCTCTAAAATAAATAGTGATTTTCTTGATCACTTATAAGTCTCATGATCACTTATTCTAAATCAAATTCTAAATTCTATAAGGTATAAGTCTCTAAAATAAATAGTCTCTTAAAATTCTAAGGTGACTAATAGATGCACAAATAATAATAATGATCAATCAAGTGATCATTAATGTGAAATAGAATTAATAAATGATCATGATCACAAGTAATAAATAAATGAAACTAAATGCGAAAAATATTTATTATTAATATTTACCCGTCAAAGTGACGCGGTAAAATAGTCAAAATAGTACATAGGCAATAAGTGAGTAGATACACGCTCGAATAAAAATCAAGGGCTTCACATCCTCCCCTCCTTAAAAGAATTTGGTCCCCAAATTCTCTTCAGAATAGTTCTGGATACTGATTCCTCATGTCTTCTTCCATCTCCTACGTTGCGTCTTCGTCTTGGTTGTGGTTCTGCTACACTACTTTAACCATCGGAATCTCTCTCTTACGCAACTGATGTATCTGCTGATGAATAATTCGGATCGGCTTCTCAGTGTAGGACAAGTTCTCTATCAGGGGTGGAGTATCATGAGTGATGATATGCTCGGGATCTGGTCGATATTTCTTCAACCTCGAGACGTGGAATACGTCGTGCATTCTCGCGTACTATGCTGGTAACTCGAGTTGGTAGGCTAACTTCCCGATCCTCTGCAAAATCTTGTAAAGTCCAACATATCTCGGACTCAACTTGTCTTTTTTCTTCGGATTGATCAATCCTTTCCGTGGCGAGAGCCTGAGAAATACTTCATCTCCGACTACAAATTCCAAATCTTTTCTCCTCTTGTCCGCGTAACTCTTAGGGCGGCTCTGAGCTGTGCGGATTCGTTCCTTGATCAGCTTGACCTTCTCCATGGCCTCCTGAACTAGATCAACCTTTGGAATCGAGGGCGACTTTCGTTTCCTTTTTGGAGTCCATTGGTCATCAATCTTCCAGTGTAGTGGGGATCTACACTTTCGTCCATATAGTTCCTCGTAGGGTGCCATCCCAATCATGGCCTGATAGTTGTTATTATAGGCGAACTCGGCCAATGGTAAGTGCGAATCATAACTTCCTTATAAATCCAATGTGCATGCTCGCAGCATATCTTCCAGGGTTTGAATCGTTCGCTCGGACATCGCCCATCTGTGGGTGGTGTGTCTTTGAAACTTAGCGAGGTACCCAATTCCTTGTGCAAGCACTTCCAAAACTGGAGACAAACCTGGGGTCTCTGTCTGATACTATGTCGACTGGCACTCCATGCAGTCGAATGATCTCTCGGATATAAATTTGCGCAAGTTTCTGCAAGTTGTCAGTCTTCTTGATAGGTAAAAAGTGTGCAGATTTCGTGAGTCGATCTATGACTACCCATATAGCATCATGACCTCTTCTGGTCCTTGGTAAGTCCGTCACAAAGTCCATTTTTATGTGTTCCCATTTCCACTCGGGAATTCTCAACGGTTTTAGTAAACCAAATGGTCGTTGGTGTTCTGCTTTTACTCGTTGACAAGTCAAACATCTCGCAACGAACTCCGCTACCTGGTTCTTCATGTTTACCAACCAATAATTCTGTTTCAAATCCTTATACATCTTGTTTCCTACAGGATGTATAGTGTACTTCGAGAAATGTGCCTCTGCTAGGAATCTATTTCTGATTTGCTCGTCATTTGGTACACAAACTCGATTTCAGAATCTAATAATCCCATCTTCGGTTACCGAGAATTCTGATCTCTCTCCTTTAAGTATCTTCTCATTCAGCTTTTGAAGATGCACATCTGTCTCCTATGTTGCCTTGATCTCGTTCAGCAGATCGGGTTTAACCGAAATGCTAGCACATGAAATCTGGGTATTGGTTCTCGTCGGGTTCCAATTGCTCAGCTCTTCTAATGATTTCCACTCTCAAATCATTAGTCTGGCTAAACTCGCCTTTCTGCTCAAGGCGTCAGCAACCACGTTAGCTTTCCCGGGATGATATTGAATATCGAAATGATAGTCCTCAATTAACTCCATCCATCTCTGTTGCCTCAGATTGAGGTCTTTCTGAGAGATTAGATACTTTAGGCTCTTGTGATATGTGAAAACCGTGAATGTTGCTCCGTAGAGATAGTGCCTCCATTTCTTTAATGCGAATACTATTGCTGCCAATTCCAAGTCGTGCGTCGGGTAATTGGCCTCATACGGCTTGAGCTTTCGTGATGCATAAGCAATGACCTTTCCTTCCTGCATGAGCACTGCTCCTAGTCCTTCCTTTGATGCATCACTGTAGACGACAAAGTTTTTCTTTCCCCTCGGAAGGGCTAAGACTGGAGCTGTAGTAAGTCATTTCTTCAATTCTTGGAAACTAGCCTCGCACTTGTCATTCCACTCAAATTTGACTTACTTCTAGGTTAGTCGAGTGAGTTGTCCGGCTATCTTGGAGAAATCCTTGATAAATCTTCGATAATATCCAGCCAGTCCTAAAAAACTCCTGATCTCTGTTACTGACTCGGGTTGTTTCCATTCAACCACTGTTTGTACCTTCTACGGATCTACATCGATCCCATTGTTGGATACTATGTGTCCCAAGAATGCGACTTCACTAAGCCAAAATTCACACTTGCTGAACTTGGCATATAGTTTATGTTCTCGTAGTGTCTCTAAAACAATTTTTAGATGACGTTCGTGCTCTTCTCTAGACTTAGAGTATACGAGTATGTCATCAATGAAGATCACTATGAACTGATCCAAATAGGGTCGAAAGACTCGATGCATCAGATCCATAAATGCTGCTGGTGCGTTCATCAGACCGAAAGGCATTACTACAAACTTGTAGTGTCCATATCTGGTTTGAAATGCAGTTTTGGAAACGTCTTCTTCACGGATCTTCAGTTGGTAATATCCTTGTTGTAAATCAAACTTCGAGTACACCGTCGCTCCTTGAAGTTGATCAAAAAGTTCGTCTATCCTCGGGAGGGGATATTTGTTCTTGATGGTCATGCTATTAAGACCGCGATAATCTAAATACAGTCTTAATGTACCATCCTTCTTCTTGACAAACAGTATCGGTGCTCCCCATGGAGACGTACTTGGTCGGATAAATCCCACATCCATCAGCTTTTGCAATTGAGTCTTCAACTCTTGCAACTCAACAGGAACCATTCTATACGGCGTTCTAGCAATCGGGGCGGTTCTCGGTAATACCTCGATGGTGAACTCGATTTCCCTATCTGGAGGGACAGTGGTGAGTTCTTGTGGAAATACATCCGTGTATTCCGATACTATAGGCACTTGGTGAATTTGCGTCTCAACCTTGGGTTTGTTAATTACAAACGCCAAGTACCCTTGTGCCCCTCTAGTGATCGCCTTCCTCACTTTCATTGCTGAAATGATTGGGGCAATCTGAACTCGTGCCCTTCCCGAAATTTTCACTTCGGGCTTTCCGGGTTCACATAGCTTAATGGACTTGCGATGGCAGTCCATCTATGGATGGTGTGCAGATAACCAGTTCATTCCCAATATCACGTCGTACTCGGATATAGGTAATAGGATCAAATCAGCCGGAAAATTTATCTCATCAATCGTAATTTCGCATGCATTATAGATAATGTCCATTATCTGGCTTGCGCCCATAGGGGTTGATACTTCTAGACATATAGGCATACGTTCCATGCATGCATGCATCTTGTGTATAAAATGCGGTGCGACAAATGAATGCGATGATCCAGGGTCAAACAGTATTTTAGCATAGTGGTTAGATACTAGAAGCGTACCTTCCACCACGTCCTTTGCCTCCGGAGCCTCATGCCCGACTAGTGCAAATGCTCGAGCGGGCATCCTTGCACGATTACCCTGGCCATTGCCCGGCTTCTTTGTCTGTACCTGTTTTGTTCGGTCTTCGTACTTCGGGCAATCCTTCAGCTGGTGCTGGTTACTGCCGCAGCGCAAGCATCTTCCTTGTTTGCGCCAACAGTCATTGGCAGTATGTTCTGGTTTCTAGCAATGTGCGCACACTTGTCCCGGCTTTCCTTGTACCGGTCTTTTCCCTTTATCTGCCTTGATAACTGGTCCCTTCTGAAACTTAGCAGGCTACTTAGATGGCTGTCCCACAGCTGTCCTTTTGAGACTGTTTGATGGCCTACTCTGCTAGATCTGCCCAATTCGGTTCAGTCCCGACTCGATGCGGAGAGCTGCCTTTACCGTGGCTAAGTAGAAGGTTAGTTCAACAGTCAAAAGTTGTTTCTGAAGTTCCAGTTCCAGTCCCCTTGTGAACTTGTACAACTAATCCTCTTATGTGCTGATCGTCCCTAGAGCGTATTTGGACAACCGATGGGATTCAGACTCATACTGGGCTACAGACATGTTCCCCTGCCTCAACCTGTGGAATTCATCCCGGCGTGCCTCCTTCACTACCTGGGGAATGTAATGTTCATTGAATTCAGACAGGAAATTTTCCCAAGTTCTTGCTACTCGGTCCTGTTCCCACTTCCTCTCAACGGCTCTCCACCAATCTCTAGCAGCCGATTCCAGTCAAAATACGGCGAGTGTAGCCTTCTGTTCATCTGAATATTGGAGAGCATTAAAGATATTCTCTAGGTTCTCGACCCAGTCCTCTGCCTTCAGATCATCTGGCTCTCCTAAGAAAGCCGGTGGGTCGAACCGTAAGAAATGCTCTAAGACGCGATCATTCGCCTCTCGGGCGAGTTTTGGGGCACGCTGTTGAGGCTCTGCTTCTTGCCTCATGAAGACTAGGATTTGTTGTAGGGCTTGCACAGTCAGATTGTCTCCTGCAGCTGGTGGAGGAGGTGGTGGTTATTCTGGGGAAGGTACACGTTCCCTGGGTACGTCATCGTTCCTACGGGGGACCCAGCGGGGTCTTCCGCGTCCTCGTTGTTCTGCCATTTTGTATCTTGAAGTGTTAGTTACAATACATAATAAATGATTCCATTGATGCTCGCATAAAACAAATCAGAACATAACGGAATGAATAACAACACAAGAAACAGAATAAATACTAAGAAGAAGGCATATCCATTAACGTAAAATTTGGAATACACCAAAGGAGTTCATACAACAATAATATAGAAATCTAAGATACGTCTGAAATCAGGATACAACGGAGATCAAGATACAACGGAAATCAAAATACAACGGAATCAAAATACAACGGAATGGAAATAAGCGTCTAGTACAATACAACTAC
The DNA here is from genome assembly GCA_016081115.2 of Rehmannia glutinosa. Classification (NCBI taxonomy): domain Eukaryota; kingdom Viridiplantae; phylum Streptophyta; class Magnoliopsida; order Lamiales; family Orobanchaceae; genus Rehmannia; species Rehmannia glutinosa. The sequence goes on from JABTTQ020001347.1 coordinate 1,691,433, forward strand.
AATCCAGAAAATAAACTATCTACTCCGTGAAGGCGCCGTCATCATCACTATCGACTACGTCCATGATCGGAACCTAATCGGGCTCGGGTAGTGCCTCGGCATCCGGCCAGTCGACAAACTCAAGTCACTGATCAAGTGCCTGAGCATCATCAAGTGGGGCGACCTCAAACGCCTCGGGCTCCCTGGCCTCAGCTGGATCCTCCTCGGGATCTTCCTCAGGATCCTCCTCAGGATCCTCTTCATTATCTGCCTCGGGGTCAGGTACTGGTTCCGCCTCGGGCGGTGGCAATGGTGGCGCATTAGCTACTAAGGCAGCCTCCAGGGCGGCATCCCGCTGAGATAGGGCATGGGTAAGGTCCTCGATCACTGTCATCTGCTTAATGAGAGTCTCCTCTAGATGGTCAATAGTGTCCCTAGACATGTGGGCGTCCATCTCCCACTTCTGGCGGCCATCGCTAGCCCGTTTCATCTTCTCCCGCCTGGATCAACTGGATCTGGTCTTCCCGCGCACGGATGGTATTGTCGCGGTCTTTGACAAGGATGGTCTCGTTCGGCGCGGGCCTCAAATACATCCCACCAAGTTGGGGGTGCCGGATCCATCCTGATCAACAAAACTAAGATGGATTAGACGAATGTAAAGGAAAGATAAGGAAGAAATAAGGAAAGTCAATCAAGAGTCAACTAAGTCAAGACAAGTATGACTATGGAATCTCCAAGTATAAAGTTCTTAACTTAGTTTAATCATCAATAAAACGGTTCTACGCCATTTTGAAATAGATTTCATACTTATCTATTCAAGTCGCGGTACTATCCAATACAGACCGAGGGTCCTATCCTGGGTCAGCTCGGTGTAAGTTTCCATTTTACGAGCCGAGCTCTGATACCACTTAATCTGTCACGCCCAGACAGGGACGCGACGACAATCCAAAACTCAAACAAAAATGAACCAAACAGTCTAGACAAATGATAACATAACCACAAGTGAAACAGAGTCAAGTAGCAGCGGAAATAAAATACAAGTACGAATTACAACTTAAAGTCTAGCAAATATCCGAATACAACCCAACAACATCCAAATAACTTACAGTCCAGAACTAAGAAATAATGTACACATCACATCACAAGCTTAAGTGTCAAGGGTCCTACGCCCTTAAGTTACAGTCCAAAATGGAAATGAGAAGCAGAACAAAAGGAAGTCCAACATCAGCTGAAGCACAAGAAACAAGTACAATCAACAGTAAAAAGGAGCAAGTCCAACAGACGGAACATAGGAAATCAGTCCGTGGTAGGATTGCGTACGGAAAGTAACGCCAATCCATGCAAGACAAGTAGTGGTTGCATATGGATTTGTAGCGCCAACCAATGCAATACATGTAGCGGTTGCGTACGGATTTGTAGCGCCAACCAAACGGGTCCGATTAACTCCAGAATCGTGTGGATCAGACAGCGATTCCTTCGTTCTTCCTTGTAACTCCCCGGGCAAGATGGTCCAAGACCTGTCATCTTATCGCTCCACAGGCAAAGGCAAATCCACAGTAGAGCTAGCTAGGCCCGGATTGTCATAATCATGATTATACCTCAAGTACTACGACCCGCTTCCCTCGACAAACTCCGTCCCCTCGGATTGGATGAGGACGATGGGGCGGAGAGTAGAATAGCGGCCCGAGCTGCCCGGTTCCATCCCCGACGTATCCATTCCGACTATGAGCTCGACACACCAAGTTGACTTTGGCAAGAAAATAATAACAAGTTCAGGAAGTCAACCAGGCAGTCGAGTATATTGATTCAGGGAAGTAGTTCAGGAAACATTTTCGAAACGCGTGGCATTTATTGGCGTTGGTGGAGTAATTTGGATGAAGATAATTATTGAGAGGATAAGTAATCTTTGATGTCTTGAAGAATTAGGGGGGACATAAGTCCCATTATAGATTCGAAATCGTAAGACGAGGAAGTCACCCCGCGATCGCATATTACTCGGTCAATACGATCCGATAAGTCAAGGGATTTTTAAGAAATTAAAATATTTTAAATAATTATTATAAGTCAAATAAAACATGTATATCAAGAATCATAAACATGCATATACATCTCATCCAACAATTCATTAAATACATCATTAAAATGTACATGCATGCACCTAAATTTCAATAAATAGCATTTTGAGCAACACTTGAGAATTTTTACAACTTGATACATGAAATCAACATGCAATACATAATATATATATCCCAAGCGCTCAAGAACAAAATACTACATGAATTTAAGGAAAAACACCTAGAAGTTGGAAAGATTTTTCCACCCACCTTAAAATTGGTAGTTGTGAAATAAAAGGTTAAATTTCACAACTTGATTGAAACTCACTTAGGTCAGCCCCTAAGTCAAGAAATACCAAAAATTAAGAGTTAGAAAATGAGGTTAAAAATTAAGGAGAAGAAGAAAGAGGTGAAGAAATTGGTACAAACTACACTTATCTTGTGTAGTAGGTGAAATGAGACTAGTAGAGGTCTCAAAATGGGTCTCCTTGCTCACCCTTAAACTAACTCTTAAGGTCAGCCCCTAAAACTCCAAAAATAAAAATGGAGTATCAAAATTTGGAAAATAGAAAGAGAAGAAGAAAATGTACTAAAAATCCCACTTCTTACCTTGTAGACCAAATTCTCTCTTCACAACCTTCAAAGTCTTGAAGTCCTTTTCAAGATGATGTCAAGGCTCTTAATATCTTCAAGTTCTTCTAAGTATACCTCAAAATCAAAAATCAAACTTAAATTAAGAAGTGAAGAGAGGTGAGCTAGAGGATATCAAGACAAAAGGAGGAACAAAATTCTTAACTTGTAGTAGTGTAGGTTTCGAAAATTATGAAGTAGGAGAGGGCGAGTTCTTGAAATTTTGGTTAAGTGTTTGAATATATGAAGAAGAGTTTGTAGAGAGAAGGAGGAGAAACTTAGAGAGAAGTGAGAGGATCTTGCTTGAATGAAGAATGTGTTTGATGAATATTTTTTGAATTTGTTTTTGTATAATTTGGCCTTATGGACGTCCACATGAGAGAGAGAGAGAGAGAGAGAGAGAGAGAGAGAGAGAGAGAAGGGGATTTTGATCAATTTTCATGTCTTGCAATTTGTCTCTTGCATGGAGACAATTAGACTAGTCAAAGCATGGGCAAGAATGGGGTGTTGGGGAAAAAGAGGGGAATGTTTGTAAGAATAGAATAAGTTGGGGAAAAATATAATTAAAAATTGAGGTATAAGATAATGTGTATAAGGTTTGTATTAATGGTGTAATTATATACAAGAAATATAATGTGTATGTGTATAAGAATTGGATGGTATTTTTACACAAAAATACCCCTATGGCCGTCCACTATGGTTAGAAATGGGGTATCCATATTTTGTTTTTGTCCCAAAATTGATGATAATAGATAAATAATATCAATCTCCAAAATAAATAGTGATTTCCTTGATCACTTATAAGTCTCATGATCACTTATTCTAAATCAAATTCTAAATTCTATAAGGTATAAGTCTCTAAAATAAATAGTCTCTTAAAATTCTAAGGTGACTAATAAATGCACAAATAATAATAATGATCAATCAAGTGATCATTGATGTGAAATAGAATTAATAAATGATCATGATCACAAGTAATAAATAAATGAAACTAAATGCGAAATATATTTATTATTAATATTTACCCGTCAAAGTGACGCGGTAAAATATTCAAAATAGTACATAGGCGATAAGTGAATAGATACACGCTCGAATAAAAATCGAGGGCTTCACATATTTGACGGTATGAATTTTCTTTGATTCTTATTGCACCGAGTACCTATTATGAAATTATATTGTGGTACCCTGAAGTGTTTGGGTCCTTTGGGATTAGCATTGAGACTTTTAGGTCTCCAATTATAATTAAAACTATTTCTAACCCGACAAGTATTAGCCGTGTGACCACTTTTACCACAATAATAACATGTAATAGTTCTAGAACCATAATGACTAATATGCATAGATACTTGGTTCTTTTTCAAATCATTTATAACTTTTGGCTTATAACCAAGTCCTATTTTCAAATGATCACAACGTTGAACATCAAGAATTTTGGTCATTTTATCGGTACTCAAATTAAACTTCTTCATATTATTTTAAATGCAATCAATATCCTTGACTAGAGATTCATTTTCTTTTTCAAGGTTTCTAACCTTATCAAGTGTAGTAGTGTGAGCACAAGAAAGTGATTCATATGAAACACATAAACTATCACAAGAAAGTGATTCATATGAAACACATAAACTATCCTTTTCATTTTTCATAGTGCTGAAATCCTTTTTCAAATTTTTGTATTTAAAGAGCAAGCTTTGGAATTCATTTTGTAGCTCATCAAAATCATTTTGTAGTTCATCATAATCATCTTGTAATTCATTACTAAAAGATATAGAAGAGTTAGAGCGTACCTCATTGTCTTCTTCGATTCCCATTAGACATTGCTCGGCTTCTTCATCATTGGAAGTTGTAAGAAGCCCATCCCAAGTTTTTGAGATAATATCCAGTTGAGAAGTGGATGCTTTTGAATAACTCCTTTCATTTGCATATGCTTCATATATAGTTTCTAATTTTTTCCATACTTCATGTGCCGATTGTATCCCTCGAATATGATTATATCTCGTAGAGGTAAGAGAACAATGAAGAATATTTAGAGCTTTACCGTTTATGGAGAATATTTTCTTGTCTTCATCATCGAGCTCCTTGAGGACCTTGGAAGTTTGAGTTCCGTCTTTCATCGGGATGGATACTCCATTTATAACCGTGTTCCAAATATCAAACCCGCAATTTTGTAGGAAGCACTCCATTCTTTCTTTCCAAAATACATAATTGTTGGAGTCGAAGAGAGGTGGCTTGTTGGTGGAGGCGCCGGTGGTAAGGTAGACTTCGTTCGTAGCCATGGATCTTTCCTCTTTACTCGCAATGAGAAACAAGCTAGCGAAAGAGTTTGGCAAAGATACCACTTGTAAGTCCAAGTGGCTACGATAATCTAGGGGGGTGAATAGATTATATCGATTTTCCGAATTACGCCCTCGTTTTCGAATGTGAAGATGAAAGTAATAATGTAAGTGCGGGAAAATAAACAACATACGTTGATTTATAGAGCTTCACCCCACCTAGGGACTATGTGCTCTACCACCCCAGTATATCCGGGATGGGTTTCGAAAAAGAAAAGGAATTTTATTAATAATTACCAAAATTATTACAACTTCACCTTGAAGAGTACCACACTCTTCTTACAATGGCACCAATGAAGATTACCACAATCTTCCGACTTGAAGAGCACCAAACTCTTCAACACCTCGAAGATCACCAAACTCTTCCATCTCGAAGAGCACCAAACTCTTCAACAAGAAGATTACCACAATCTTCTTACACCTATGAAGAGTACCACACTCGTCAACACCTAAGATGACCCAAGTGTGCTCTTACCACAAGAACACTAACAAGGATATCTTGTTTTGAGTGATGAACACAAATTCAAGATTACAACTCGATAATGAAGTTATACAACTTTGAAGTGCAAGTGTAATCAAGAATAAAAGTCTAGACCTCAAGATGTGCAAGTGAAAGAACTTAGGCTATTAAAACAAGAATGTTGAAAGTGAAGAACAAAATATTTGCTTGATATATCTCTTGTTGTGTTGTAGTGTTTTCTCTCTTATTGTGTTGCTTCAAATCTTCCTCTATTTATAGGAGAGGTCTTGGATTTTATTTCCAGACATAGGCTCCTTCTTGGAGATTGATATCTACAAAAAATTGCAATTAAAATCGAGATTATAGCTGTTAGAAATCAATACCATAAATTGAGGAAAAGCTGTCTGTTGTACAACGGTTAGAATTTGCTATCAAAACGGTAGGGCGACCGATCGGCCTCTAATACAGAAAAGAAATAATACAGTAAAAACACATAGGGGGACCGGTCCAATTGGGCCTCGACCGGTCGACCTAGGGTCCGATCAGTCGGCCCTGCCCCGGACCGATTGGACACCTCCAAAACATAATACAAAGTGTTCTGGCTTTCATTTACTCTTCTCAGATACCGGTCGATGTCTTATTCGACCAGTCGACCTCCATGGATTTTTCAAACGTCTCGTTTCTGTTTTGGAAATCATGTTTCAGACACAGGTTGCCTATACGGTGACCGGTTGAACACGAGACAGAAGTGTTGTCCAATTTTTGTCGGAAAAAAACTTCAAGAAATACTCCAAAAAATTAGTAAAAACATTTTAGATCGATCGGGAGTATTTGGACAACATTTAGAAATATTGTTTTGGTGTAAAAAACACAGTTAAACAAAATCATCAAAATCATGATAAAAACATTTATCTAACAGTTGGTTCATTGAGCCTTCCGCACTGGTTACTAAACTAGATCTCAGTCTTTTCAAAAGAAACAACACTTGAGTTTTCAAAGCTTTTATTTTAAAAGCAAAGTTATTATCATGGAAGCAAATCTAACTCGCGTTCCCATGTTCACTGTGGAAGAATTTGATGACTGGAAAATTCGTATGCAGGCTCATCTATTAGCTCTGCACGATGAGATATGGCTAGTGATAGATGATGGAATACTGCAAATTCTAAAGGTCAACACTGCTGTAAGAAGAGCACCTCCAGCTGAAGGAGAGGATGCTTTAGCAGAGCCCAGACCTGCTATGGTTGAAAAGCCTCGTTGTGAATGGACCAACGAAGACAGAAAAAGATACAATCTTGACAATGTTGCCAAGGACATCCTTTATAAAACCTTGGACAATGTTATGTTTAACAAAGTCAAATCTTGCAAATCAATCAAAGAAATTTGGGAAAAACTTACTTTGATTTGTGAAGGATCTGATCAAATCAAAGAAAATATATTAACTGTTTTAAAATGATTGCAGATGAAAGTCTGGATCAGCTGGATGCCAGATTTACAGGAATCACCAATGAGCTTTCAGCTCTAGGAAGGAGTACACACATAAGAAGATGTGTATGAAGATTCTAAGGTCTCTCCCAGCTGAGTGGGAAATGAAGGTCATGGCCCTGAGACATTCCATGGACCTTTCCAAAACATCAAACCATGAGCTGTTCTCAGACCTCAAATTTAGGAAACGTTGTCTGCTGGTTCAACGGATAGTTTTGCTGATAAACATATAGGTCAACCAGTCGAACAGAAAGAATGATTTTAAAATATACGTATGAAAATACACTATTGGACCGGTCCAAAGGGGGGTTGGACAGGTCGACCCCGTGTTCGACTGGTCTAACCCCTTGTTGACCGGTCCAAGTCCCTCAAAACACAATACAGACAATTTAAACCAAAATAAAAACTTCCCAGGCACCAGTCGACCGATCGACCTCCTGGGTTTTCCATCCATCTTGTTTCTGTTTTGGAAATCAACTTTCAAGCACAGGTCGCCCTCTAGGGCGACCGGTCGAACACGAGACAGAAATATTATCCAATTTTTGTCGAAAATAAACTTCAAGAAATACTCCAAAAAATTAGTAAAAATATTTTAAATCGTTTGGGAGTGTTTGGAAAACATTTAGGGACATTGTTTTGGTGTAAAAACATAGTTAAACAAAATCATCAAAATCATGATAAAAACATTTATCTAACAATACTCAGAATAGATGCATGATTAACAGGCAATTAACCAAGACTCCCTATGAGATTTGGACAGGGAGAAAGTCAAAAGTTGGATATTTCAAGATATTTGGATATAAATACTTCATCCACAATAATGGCAAGGACAATTTGAAAGCTTTTGATGCTAAAGCTAATGAAGGTATATTTTTTGGGTACTCAGCTGAAAGTAATGCTTATAGAGTGCCAAACAAGAGGACTATGGTCACAGAAGAGTCCATTCATGTGGTATATGATGAGCTAAATGTGAATGGAGAAGACATTGATGAGTTAGCTGAGAAGCGAGATCAGCCAACTATGCAGAAGAGTCCTTATGTTGAAGCAGATGTGAGAGCACTCAACCCTGATGATGTTGAGATAGTTGAATCTCAAAAACAGCTCGAAGGTCTGCAGCTGAATGATGAGGAAGAAGCTGTTCAAGACAACTTAGCTGCAAGACGACTGAATCCAGCAGACTTACTCCAACCTGATGTGAGATGGCTGAGAGACCATCCACCTGGGTTTATCAATGGAGATATTAGAGATGGCATAAGAACCAGATCCAGAGCACAACATGAAGCAATGTTCACTTGCTTTATTTCCCAAATAGAGCCTAAAGATGTATCTCAAGCATTGGATGACACATATTGGATTCAGGCCATGCAAGAAGAATTGAATCAGTTTGGCAGGAACAAAGTATGGGAATTGGTTCAAAGACCTACTCACCAAAATGTCATTGGTACTAAGTGGGTATTCAGAAATAAGATAAATGAGGAAGGATCTGTTGTCAGAAACAAAGCAAGATTGGTAGCCAAAGGGTATTGTCAAGAAGAAGGTATAGATTTAGATGAAACCTTTGCTCCTGTTGCTAGATTGGAAGCAATAAGGATGTTTCTTGCTTATGCTACACATAAGATTTTCACTGTATATCAAATGGATGTGAAAAGTGCATTTCTGAATGGATTGCTAGAAGAAGAAGTCTATGTTGAACAACCTCTAGGTTTTGAGCAGAAAACTATTGGAGATAAAGTCTACAAGCTCAAAAAGGCATTGTATGGATTGAAACTAGCACCAATAGCATGGTATCATACATTGTCTCAGTTTCTAATTGACAATGGATTCACCAAAGGCAAAGTTGATGAGTTAACACTCTTGTAATTCAAGATGGAGAGAGTATACTGCTTGTTCAAATATATGTGGATGATATCATTTTTGGATCCACAAACAAAGAGCTGTGTCACAAGTTCTCAAACCTCATGCAAGGAAAATTTGAGATGAGCATGATGGGAGAGCTGACTTTCTTCTTAGGACTTCAAGTCAAGTAATTGAAGGATGGAACCTTTATAAGCCAAACCAAGTATACCAGAGATTTAACGAAGAAATTTGGTATGGAAGAGAAGTCATCAGTAAAGATTCCTATGAATACATCAGTCAAAATGGATATGGATGCAGGTTGCAAGGCTGTTGATCAAACTAGATATATAGCCCTTATTGGATCTTTGCTCTATTTAACTGCAAGCAGGCCAGACATCACCTTTGTTGTAGGTGTATGCGCTAGATTTCAATCTGCACCAAAAGAGAGTCACATGATATCCTAATGTATTTGAAAGGATGCCAAGAAGTTGGCTTATGGTATCCAAAGGAAGGAGGATTCAAGCTGTTAGGGTACTCAGACTCAGACTATGTTGGATGTAGAGTTGACAGGAAGAGTACATCAGGTACTTGTCAAATGCTTGGAAACAGATTAGTTTCTTGGTTCAGCAAGAAACAAAAATCAATAGCCACATCCACAGCTGAAGCAGAGTACATAGCTGCAGACAGCTGTTGTGCCCAAATCTTATGGATGAGATAGCAGCTGAGATATTATGATATTGAAGAAAGAGAGATTCCATTATCTGTGATAACACTAGTGCTATTCAATCACTCAGAATCCAGTATTGCACTCAAGAACAAAGCACATTGATGTCAAATATCATTTTATAAGAGATCATGTTGAAAATAAAGACATCATCTTGGAATACATCTCAACTGATAAGTAGTTAGCTGACATATTCACATAGCCTTTATGTGAATCAAGATTTGAAGAGCTTAAGAATGAGCTAGGGTTAATTGATCTGAGTTAGGATACTCAGAAGACTTAATCAGCAGAGACAAAATAATATAGAATGAAAAATGAGCAAGTTTGACAATTCAGCTAAGTGAGACCGCCTAGACGGGAACTCAACTGTATCGAGTTAGCTGACAGATGAGTGATCTAATGTGAAGAGAGAAGCAGAGTTAAGTCACTTTTGGATAATAGCTGAGTTATTTATGAGCTAAGTGATAAAAACGCAGTCGTTTTATGCGAGCAGAAATGTTTTAAGGATAACATCAGCATAATTATGGCTGTCAGTACAAAAGCTGCATGGTAAAACATATGATTGGATATATATGCTGCTTCATTTATTGCGGGGGAATTAATGTGGTTTCATAGGTTAAATTCTGACCGTTGATTTTGATCAAGTTTTTCAAATTCCAAAAACCGTCCTTTCAAGTCCAATATAAGCCAAAAACTCATTTTCTCTCTCCTCACAAAAACTCTCTCGTCTTCAACAAGCAAGAAAAATTCTCTGAAAAAGTTAGAAAATCCTACTTTCTAAACTCAAGATTTTTTGCATTTTTCACCGGTTATTTTCTCTGAAAATGGAAGCATTATATGACTTCGTTAAGTTATCTGAGAAGATCCACTCAGGATCAACAGTGGACTTCAATGGGATGGTGAAACAGGGTTTTGATGAAGCCCTGGTGAAGAAAATTGCTGAGAAGCTCGAGAAGTCTAGTCTGAAGGACTTTCTTACTATGGAGTTTTCTCACACTTATCTGGAAGAGGTTGCTATGTTCTACGTAAACGCGGAAGTGCACGATGATGAGATTCGCTCATCTGTTCACAGCAAGGCTATCAGGATCACTACTGCGGACCTTGTTGACCATTGCAAGTTGCCTACTGTTGGGCTAAAGGAGATTTCTGAGAAGGATGTTAACATTGTTGCGGCTTGGAAAGAAATAACCAAGCCTGAGTCAGCTGCGAAGGTTGTATATACAGCTAAGAAGGACATGATCAAGGAATACTAACACAAACTGATGGTCCAAGTGCGTGGATATGAAGTTTGGAAGCTTCAACCAACTGTCCCGGACTAAGCTGGTGGTGATGGCTGCAATCATAGAAGAAAAGAAGGTTAACTGGGCTGAGTTTGTCTTTAGTCGTATCTACAAAAACGTAATCAATAAGTCCATCAAGGAGGATGGGACTTTCAGATGCTCTTTGGCGTATGGCCCAGTAATTGGCCATTTGATGGAAGTGAAAGGGATTGCCCTGCGCCATGGAAAGCCATTCCTTGTGAACAAGAAAATGTTCAAGGCAAACCTTTCTGGATCTCAGAGGAAGGCGCATGCCAGGAAAGCTGACATGAGCTAACCCTGCTGAAGAAACTGTTGTGACCGCTCCATCTCTCTCCCCCAAGTCTATTCAGAAGAAGAGAGTTGTGGCACCTAAGCAAGCACCTGCCCCTGCAGCCAAGTCCAAGAAGGCTCATGCCCCTACAGCCGAGCCTCAAGCATCTACCCCAGTAGCCAATCCAGCAGCCCCTGCCCAAGAAACCGAGACCAAGAAGGATTCGCCTATGCATTCTCCGGTTGTAAATAAGAAGCGCACAGTTGCGTCTCGTAAGCCAGCTGTTGCGAAAAAGATAAATATGGTGGCGCCAGAAGCCACAAGTGAAGAAGCCAAAGAGGATGTTGTTCCTCTTGTTAGAACCAAGAAGAGAAGAATTTTTAATAAGTCTAAGCTTGAAAAAACTGAGTCTGCCACTCAGCCAGAAAAGCCCGAAGAGACTGTTGATGCTTAAGAAGAGCAATCTAAAGAGAAGGATGATGGAGATGTAGCCACCATGGATGCAGAGAAGACTACTAATGCCGATCAGCAGAGTGTAGAAGACCCAGCTGCTCGAGAGACAACTGTGGAACAGCAAGGAGCTAAAACAACCAAGTTGCCCGAAGAAAGAGTTGTCCACTCCCCTCAGACTGATACCAATTAACCTGGGGCGAAGAATGTTCCACTGGCTACGATTCAGGTAGAAGGAGATGATGACGATGTCATTATGTTGTCTTCTGTCTATCCTGATATTCAGCAGAGATTAAGGGACTGGAGAAGATGGAAGCTGGACTACTCCAGACAGCAAGTTGAGCACCCTGAGTACATCGAAGAGTGGGAGGAGCTCCTAAGCTTCCTAGGAAACGTCTCTGTCTCCTATGCCCTAAATGAAGAATTCTGCATGGATGCCCTCCGTGCTATCAAGGAGTATGAAAAGGAGAAAGCTTTGGAGAAAGCCAAAGCTCTTGAAAAATCAAAGATGTGCATGTTCACGGGCAGTCATGAGCATGCCATGAACTCGACTAACAACAGTGACTTGGAGGAGATTGATCCTGCTGTAGCAGCTGAGAAGGCAGAATTCAAACAAGCCAGCAAGGAATCGAAAGCCATGCATGAACAATGTTTGCAAGAGGGTCCAGGAGAATCTTCTAAACTCTCTCCCAGCACTAACCCCTTGGATGTGGCACAGAAGATCACTGCTGGTATTGCTGCCACCACATCCCCCTTGCATTCTGAAAATAGCTCTCACGGAACTGGCGATGAAGCTAGGGAAGGAGATATACGGGCACCCTAGCCAAGACAACCCCTGAAGGTGTCGAGACACCTGCCCCCATAGCTGATTACTCAAAAGGAAACACAGCTGTGTCTCAGGAGCAGAGTAACCCCACAACCGTAAACTTAGCTGGTGCACCAGCTGTGGGGGAAGCTCTCTCCACCACAACTAGGTTGGAGGATGTTGTGGGAGACCAAACTATGAAGTTAGGAGGCGAAGGTGAGAAATCAATGGATCAATAGAGTGAAGTTGACGAAGCTCGGATGGTTAAGACTGTCTCAGCTGAAACTTCTTCTGCAATGAAGGCCGATGATGTTGCTGATGCAGCTAAGGCAAATGATGGAAAGAAGGCCATGGGAGTTGAGACTCCTGGTCATGAATATTCAATCCTAGGAGTTGAGACTCTGACGGATGCCACTGAAGACCCCAAGGCAGCTGAGTTTGCCAAAGGGAAAACTATCCAAGACCTTACTGCAGTTGAGACTGCACATAGGGATGTTGAAGGCCCCACTACGGTTGAGACTGCTGGGGGTAATGAATGCCTAAAGGAGGTTGAGACTTCCTTAGGTAAAGAAGTTGAGAAAGAGCAAATTCCTCATATCGAGACGGCTGATGAAGAGGCAAAAATCAGCGCTCTTAGTGATTCCCCGGAAAACATTGACACATAATTTTTGGAATCCATCAATGTAGCCGAGTCCACACCCATTAATAAATCTGCCAAGGATAAGGCTGAGGATGCTCAAGACTCTCAGAGTGATAAAACAACTTTGATGAGGTTTGTATTCGCTGATGAGCAAACCCCGGTGGCTACATCACACTCCGATGATGCTGTTAAAAGAACTGAGGACCAGTCGACTCAAAAGAAAACACAAACTGACACTGAGAAAGCTGTTAAGACAGTGAGGGATCGGTGACCACCGAGTAGGCTCACACAATTTGCTCATCCGGAAACTAGTCACCGAGTAGACTAAGACATACCGCTCCCACCTCCGCCGGATCGGTGCGATTGAGGCAGTCAAGCAAGGGCTCTACTCAAAGGGAGAAGAGAAGGGCCCCACAGGTTGGACCTACGGGAATCCCTCTCATCCCAGACTATATGTTTGCAGAGATATTCCACTTCGAAGCAGAGTTGCCATCTCTAGATGCCGAGTCTGCTAGAAAGCAAGCCAAGTACACTGTGGAAGTAGAGCCTGGTGTCCCAGCTGAATCAACGATAGTGCCTATAGGCTTCGACTTCGATGTTGTTTGGCCTGAGAAAGAGTCCGCTTCTACAGCTGACTTCCGAACGGAATTTAAATCCATTTGCGAAGAAATTGAGAAAATTGAACATGGCTTATGTTGGGAAATTTATTGTTTAGATTTTGATGAATGCCATGTAAAACTTAGACTAGAAAGTTGGCACCCCATTTTCCTTGTAAATTGTATTGTAATAGATATTTGTATGAGTGAGTGAAGTCACTATGCTTGGATATACAAGAAGTCGATCAAGATCGGAATGAAGACTCTTTGTGAAACATTTGAGTATGGCAAAGAAGAGAAGTCGAACTCGATGAAGGAGTATCGGTAGTTACACTGTGTGAAGAGTCGTCAAGTCAACTCAAGAAGCCAAGTCTCAAGTTGAAGTGAAAGATGAGTCATCCACTGATTGGAAGCTGACTCGAAGTCACCTGGGGAAGTTAAAGAACTGCAGTCAAGTCAAGACATCTGAAAAGAATCCGTTGCACAGAAGTCAAGAAGATTACTTAAATAAGTAATACTTCCATGCTGCCATGTTTTAAAGTGTTCAGTCCCAGAAACGTGCAAAAGGAACAAACCAATGGGAAGCACTGCACCTCGTGTCAGATTCTGAAAAGCTGAACATTCATTTAATACGAGGAAATGTCAATATCGAGGACTTCAACAAGACAAGCCAACGAACACAAGTGTCTTTTGAAAATCAGCCTATCTCTTCAACGGGCAGATTTTTGAAAGAACACTATAAAAGGCTGAGGAATCACTTTGAGAACAGGTTAACCTTGCACACCTGAGATAACAAGCAATATTTATTCTGTAACCTACAAAATATTCTCAAGTTATGCAAGCTAAATCCTCAAGCCTAAATATCGAAGGAAATCGATCCAACACTAAGCTGTGAAGGAAAGACAACTTCAAACTGTTGAAGAGGAAATCTTTTGAAGATTCAAAAGGGGTCTACTTTCCAAGGAGGATTGTAGAAAGGTTCAAGGTCGAACCCAGTCTCAAGTTATTGGAGGGCTTCGTGATCAAATCCAAGAAGCTTGAGCAAGTTAGTCAAGTAGCAAGCGGCAACGCCTGTGAAGAAGTTTCGAGTCGGACGAGAAGCCATTTGTGTGACCAAGGCATCTCCGCATCGAGTCCCAAAGGATCAAGTCACTATGTGATCAAGACTTGTATCTGGACTCATAACCACTTTGTACTCTGATCAATACTTAGTGGATTCCTCCAGGAGTTGGAGAAGAGAGGATTAGAAGAATTACCCCATCTTCGAACCTCTATAAAAATTACTTGTGTCATTTACATTTCAGCAATTTATTTCTGCACATTTAATTCATATCTGCTGATAATTTGCTATCCAACTGATAAATAACTAAGTGCCAAAACCAAGTGTTAAAACAACGTTTAATCAAATTCAAGGGTGTTAAGTCTTCCGCTGAAAATCTCATCATAGCCAAGTTAAGGTTTAGACTAAACAACTGAGTTATTCTATCAACAGCTCAATCGAGTCTGTTGAGTGGCTAACTCTGCTGGATAACTAACTTAGCTGTCCCTCAAGGACATAGCTGTGAGATTAACTCTGATTTATATTTAAAAAGGACTAAATCGAAAAGTTGGTAAGGTTTATTCAACCCCCCCTTCTAAACCTTACTTACACCCCTTGGGACCTAGAAGTGGTATCAGAGCGGTTGGTTCATAGAGCCTTCCGCACTGGTTACTGAACTAGATCTCCAATCTTTCAAAGAAACTCTTAACACTTGCCTTTTCAAAACTCTTTTTATTCAGCAAAGTTATTATCATGGAAGCAAATTTGACACGCATTCCTATGTTCACTATTGAGGAATTTGATGACTGGAAAATACGTATGCAGGCTCATCTATCAGCTTTACACGATGAGATGTGGTTAGTGATAGAGGATGGGCCACTGCAAATACTGAAAGTGAACACAACTGTAAGGAGAACAGCTGCAGCAGAAGGTGAAGAAGCTCATGCTGAAGAAAGACCAGCCCTGGTTGAGAAACCAAGGACTGAATGGACAAATGAGGATAGAAAAAGATACAACTTGGATAATGTAGCCAAGGACATCCTATACAAGACATTGGATAAAGCAATGTTCAACAAAGTCAAATCCTGCAAATCTGCAAAAGAGATTTGGGATAAATTAACCTTCATTTGTGAAGGATCTGAGCAAATTAAAGAAAATAAATTGTCTATTGCTGTACAGAAATTTGACAATTTTAAAATGCTTGCAGGTGAAACCATGGATCAACTAGATGCCAGATTCACTGAGATTACAAATGAGCTTGCAGCTCTTGGGAAAGAGTATACACAAAAGGAGATGTGTATGAAGATACTAAGAAGTCTCCCAGCTGAATGGGAAATGAAGATCATGGCTTTCAGACACTCGATGGACCTATCTAAAACATCCAACCATGAGCTATTCTCAGACCTCAAGGCCTATGAATTTGAGCTGAGAAGAAAAGATCAAGAGGAGACAGCTGTACCCAAAACAGCTGCATTGATAGTCAAGGATGGGAAGAGAGCTGAGGTCAAAGAAGTCATTGACCAGGAGGAAATAGCCCTGATGGTTAAGAGATTCAATAAGTTCTTTATTAAGAACTACAAGAGGAATAAGGGTGAGACCTCCAGAAGACATTCAGCACCCTTCAAGACAAGGGAAGACAGGCCTCCCAAGAGAGCTGAGCATCAAAAAGTCGAATATTAGAGAGCTGACAACCCAAGAACTGAAAGAGCTGATCAGAAAGCTGAGAACCTGTGTTGGAACTGTAGACAACCAGGACACTTCGCTATTGACTGTCCATATCCAGCAGTCAATAAATATAGGAATGAAGAGGAAAGAAGAGTCTTCAGAGAAAGAAGACAGGAAAGGAAAAAGGTTATGTTAGCTGCCGAGACAGCTGAAACAACTAAGTCAAAAGAAGCAGCTGATTCAGAAAGTAGTGAAGCTGACCACTCAAGTGATTCTGAAGAAGAAGCCTTAATTTGCCTCATGGCCAAAGAGCAAGATAAACCAGAACAAGAAGATGAGGTACACTCTAACTCATCTCATTCAGATTCTAGTGATAGTGATTGTGATACACACACTTCATCACCCACTGATCTTTATGATTCATTAGACAAAATGATGAAAGACTTTGAGCACATTAAATCCTCACACACACTATTAAATGAGGAAAATAGCCTGCTCAAAAGCCAAAACTCACAGCTGACTAAGGAGTTGAGTACTCTAAGTCACATAGATGATGAGAACAAAGAGCTGAAAGCTAACAATGCCAAACTAATAGCAGAGATAGCTGCTATTGAAAAGAGAGAAAATGATCTTAAAAATGTGATTGCCTCATTTACAAAGGCATCCAAATCATTGGATGACCTTATCATGAGTCAAAAAGAATGTGGAGATAAGACAGGCATAGGATTCAATTCCTTTCTGCATAGTCAAACTCCCAGAGTGATCTTGGAAAAAGGGTCTTCAAGTAATGAAGCATCTCAAAAATCCAAGACACCAAATGTTGCACCCACATTCATTCCAAAGCACAATCACAAACAAGCTGGCCTTGGATACAAAGGAAAAGGAAAAATGGCCGATTGAGTATGTTGAGAGGACGGTGAGAAGAAAGAAATCAGAGTTCCTCAGCAAACTCCTAATAGAAAGTACTCTGTAAAGAAGAAACAGAGCTACCAAAAACCCAAGAAGTTTTATCAAAGAAACACATATGATGGGAATGGTAGAAACTACCCAAGCCAAGCTGATTGGAATAATGTGAAATATCAGCAAAGACCTATGGAATATAAGCCCAAATGGCAAAGGCCTAGAACTCAGCAAAGGCCATTCCAAAGGCAAAAGAGCTATTATCAGCACACATATGCACACAGGCACTACACTCAAAAATATCACAACTACCCAAAGAAGGCAATTTCTAAAACACACACACAGGCATACAGACAAAAGAGACAACTGTATGAACCTAAAACCCCTAAGCAATTCGCCAAAATGAATTATGATTATGGCACAGATAGATGCCAACCTCTTAGAGACAAGCATGGGTACCTAAAAACTAATTTCCTTGATTGCAGGTTCAAGGAACAGCTGAGTGCCAAGGAACCTGGTACATGGATGGTGGCTTGTCCAGACACATGACAGGAAACAAGATAAATCTGTCAAAGTTCAAGGAAATTAAAGGCGCAAAAGTCATATTTGGAGGCAATGAAGCTCCAGTGAAAATCAAAGGCACAGGATCCATCAAGAAAAATGGATTAGAAATCACAGATGTTGCATACGTTGAAGGCCTCAACTTCAACCTGTTAAGCATCAGCCAACTCTGTGACAAAGGCTATAATGTTGGATTCAATATGGGAGTGTGCCAGATCAAAGATGCTGAATCAAATGAAGTAGTGCTGCAAGGGTCAAGAAAGAAAAATATGTATGTGGTGGATTGGTCCACTGCTACACAAAGCACTTGTCTGTTAGCAAAGAGCACAGCCGAATCAAGTTGGATGTGGCACAAGAAGCTGAGTCATCTGAACTTCAAGACAATCAACAAGCTTGCAAGGAGTCATCTTGTTGAAGGATTGCCAGACTCAGTATATAAGAAGGAAAGTATATGTGATGCTTGCCAGATGGGAAAGCAGATCAAATCATCATTCAAAGAAAAATCCAATTCTTCATCAACAAGAATACTGCATTTGCTGCACATGGATTTATTTGGTCATTGAAAACAAAGATAAGTGGAAAGAAATACACTTTAGTGGTGGTAGATGATTATTCAAGATACACATGGACAATCTTTATGTGCAAAAAGAAGGAAACCTTGCAGAGGTTACCTCAGCTGATGAAGAGAATTCAAAATGAGAAGAGTCAAACCATTATAAAGATAAGATCTGATAGAGGAACCGAGTTTGTCAATGGGATAATAACTCAGTACTGTGTTGAAAATGGTATTGCTCATGAGTTATCTCTGCAGCAAGGACTCCACATCGAATGAAGTAGCTGAAAGAAGAAACAGAACCCTCAAGGAAGCTGCAAGAACCATGTTGGCTGAAGCTGGATTGCCTAAAAGATTTTGGGCTGAAGCAATCAATACTGCATGCTACACTCAGAACAGATGCATGATTAATAGACAGCTAACAAAGACTCCCTATGAGATTTGGACAGGGAGAAAGCCAAATGTTGGGTACTTCAGAATATTTGGATGTAAATGCTTCATCCACAACAATGGCAAGGACAATCTAAAGGCATTTGATGCTAAAGCTGATGAAGGTATCTTCTTGGGATACTCAGCTGAAAGCAAAGCCTATAGAGTTCTGAACAAGAGGACTATGGTTACAGAAGAATCTATCCATGTGGTTTTTGATGAACCTAATGTAAATGGAGAAGATATTGAAGAGTTAGCTGATAAGCTAAATCAGCCATCTATGCAGAAGAGTCCCTATGTTGAAGCTGAAGCTGGAGCAATCAACCAAGATGAAGATGAGATAGTTGAATCTCAAAGACAGCTGGAAAATCTGCAGCTAAGTGATGATGAGAGAGCTGCTCAAGGCAACACATCTGCAAGACGGCTGAATCCAGCTTACTTACTTCAACCTGATGTAAGATGGCTGAGAGACCATCCACCAGAGCTAGTCATTGGAAATGTGAAAGATGGTGTGAGAACCAGATCTAGAGCCCAACAAGAAGCAATGTTCACTTGTTTTATTTCCCAAATAGAGCCAAAAGATGTGTCACAAGCATTGGATGACACACATTAGATTCAGGCCATGCAAGAAGAGCTGAATCAATTTCAGAGAAACAAAGTATGGGAATTGGTGCAAAGGCCAACACACCAAAATGTTATTGGTACAAAATGGGTTTTCAGAAACAAGATGAATGAGGAAGGATCTGTGGTAAGAAACAAAGCAAGATTGGTAGCCAAAGGGTATTGCCAAGAGGAAGGAATAGATTTTGATGAAACCTTTGCTCCTGTTGCAAGACTAGAAGCAATAAGGATGTTTCTTGCCTATGCTGCACACAAGAACTTCGTTGTATATCAAATGGATGTGAAAAGTGCATTCTTAAATGGACTTTTAGAGGAAGAAGTCTATGTGGAACAACCTCCAGGTTTTGAGCAAAAGACCATTGGAGACAAGGTGTACAAGCTCAAGAAAGCTCTATATGGTTTGAAACAAGCACCAAGAGCATGGTATGATACATTATCTCAATTCCTGACAGATAATGGATTCACCAAAGGCAAAGTGGACAGAACACTCTTCAGAATTCAAGATGGAGAGAATATATTGTTTGTTCAAATATATGTGGATGATATAATCTTTGGATCCACAAACAAAGAGCTGTGTGATAAGTTCTCAAACCTCATGCAAGGCAAATTTGAAATGAGCATGATGGGAGAACTGACATTTTTCTTAGGACTTCAAGCCAAACAGCTGAAGGATGGAACCTTCATAAGTCAGACTAAGTACACTAGGGATTTAATGAAGAAATTTGGTATGGAAGAGAAGTCTTCTATGAAAATACCAATGAATACATCATCAAGATGGACATGGATGCGAGATGGCAAGCCTGTGGATCAAACCGATCTGAGCACTCATTGGATCTTTGCTCTATCTAACAAAGCAGCGTGCCACCTTTGCGGTAGAGGTGTATGTGCAAGATTCCAATCGCACCTAAAGAAAGCCATATGACCGCATGACTAAGAGAATCCTAAGATATTTGAAGGGATGCCAGGAAGTCGGCTTATGGTATCCAAAGGAAGGAGGATTCAAGCTGATTGGGTACTCAGACTATGACTATCTTTGGATGTAGAGTTGACGGGAAGAGTACTTCGTGTACATGTCAAATGTTTGAAACAGATTTGGTTTCATGGTTTAGCAAGAAGCAAAACTCAATAGCCACATCCGGTGAAGCGAGAATACATACATCAGCTGGGCAGGCAATTTGTTGTGCCCAAGTCTTATGGATGAGACAGCAGCTGAGAGATTATGACATTGAAGAAAAAGATATTCCAATTATGTGTGATAACACAAGTGCTATTGCAATCACTCAGAACCCAGTGTTGCATTCAAGAACAAAGCACATTGATGTCAGATATCATTTTATAAGAGATCATGTGGAAAAAAAGGACATCACCGTGGAATACATCTCAACTGATAAACAGTTAGCTGACATTTTCACAAAACCCTTATGTGAATCAAGATTCGAAGAGCTTAAGCATGAGCTAGGGTTAATTGAGCTGAGTTGATACTCAGAAGACTCAATGAGAAGAGATGGAACGTGAAGAGATGAAAATTGAACGTGGTGCATGAATCAGCAAAGTGAATCAGCTATATCGGAAAGTCAGTTGTATCGAGTTAGCTGACAGTTGAGTCGCTTAACAAAAGGAGAGAAGCTGAGTTAAGTCACTTTTGACACTAGCTGAGTCATTAAATTGCTCAGAGATAAAAACGCAGTCGTTTTTAATAAGCGGGAATGTTTTTAAGGATGACGTCAGTGTAATAATGACGGGAACAGTCAAAAAGCTGCACAGTAAGCATATGATTGGATATAAATGCTGCCGCATTAAATACGGGCAATTAAATGCTGATCGGCGTGGTAAATCTGAACCGTTGATCTTGATCAAAATTCAAAAACCAAAAATATGTCCTTTCATAACCCCTTAAATACTCATTCTTTCAGCCTTTCTCTCACACTTAAACTGTTCATCTTTCCGAAGCAAAGAAAGCATCTTTTCTCTCAAAACCCTACCAGTCTTCAAAGCAAGTTCGTCTAGTTTCGATTGGTAAAAACTCACAAAAATGGCATCAACCTATGATTTCACTAAGCTTGGTAAGCAAATCCACACTGGTTCAACCGTGGATTTCGAAGGAATGATTAAACAGGGTTCCGATGAAACCCTTGTGAAGAAGATAACTGATAAGATCGAGAAATCCGGGCTGAAACCCTTTCTCACGATGGAATATCCGATGACGTATGTTGAGGAGGTCGCCCAGTTCTACGTGAACGCTGAAGTTCATGACGAGGGCATCAAGTCCTCTGTTCACGGAAAGGATCTTAAAATCACTGCTGAAGATCTAGCGGAGCATTGTTTGCTGCCGTCTGAAGGTGTGTCGGAGATTTTTGAGGCTGATGTAAATTTGGCTACTACATGGAAGGAAGTGGCCAAACCTGAGTGTGCTGCAAAAGTTGTCTACACAGCCGATAAGAAGCTGCTGAAGGATGATTATCATAAACTGTTGGATATCGTTGCCAAATATGTAGACATAAAGTTTGGAAGCTTCAATCAGCTGTCCAAAACCAAGCTGATCGTCATGGCTGCGATCATGGAAGAGAAGAAGGTCAATTGGGCTGAATTCATTTACAGCAGACTTTGCCAGAATATTGGCAACAAGTCTTTTAAGGAAGATGGATCCTTTGGAGGATCACTTGGCTATGTCCTAGTTATTGGCCATCTGATGGAGGTGAAGGGTGTTCCCCTTCGACATGGAAAGCCATTCCATGTCAACAAGAAGATGTTCCAGGCCAATCTCTCAGGAGCCCAGAAGAGAGCCTATGCCAAAAGAGCTGATACAAGTGAGGGGGAATCAGCTGACCCTGAGGAAACAGCTGTTGCCTCCCCTCCGAAGAAGAAAGTTGCTCATGCAGTAGTGAAGAAGAAAGTTGCCCCTGCAGCTGTGCAAAAGAAAGCTGCTCCAGCAGCAAAGAAGAAAACCGCACCTGCCCCCGCAGCCGAGGCACCTGCCCCCGCAGCCGTGTCTCCTGTCCCTGCAGCCGCGGAGGAGAAGGAATCCTTAGTACCTTCTCCGGGGATCAAGAAGAAGATTTGCCGCAAGCCCGCAAAAAGCGACTCCTTAGCCAACAAAGGATGCTCCGGCTCCCGCCGACAAAGAATCCGCTGAAGAAGTATCCGAACCAGAAATCCCTCTGGTAAAGACCAAGAAGAGGAGAAGACTTACCAAGCTCTCAGAGCTTGAAAAGCGTGAGTCTACCACTTTGGAGAAAATTATCGAGGCTTTGAAGAAGTGCAGTCTCCAGAAGTTGTTGATGAAACAGCCAAGTCTGCTGAGGCCGATCAGCAGAGGCAAATTGAAGATCCAGCTGTGGTCAGAACAACTGAAGAACAAGAAGTAGCGGAGACAATGAGAATCCCCCTGTTGACAGGGGCGTGTCTCCACTGCGACGATGTCTTTTGAGGGTGAAGAGCAGCAGAGTTTGCTACCTTCCATTCCTGCAAAGGAGGGACAAGACGCAGATGATGAGGATGACGATGTTGTTATGTTGTCTCCACTTTATCAAGACATCCAAAATCGTCTGCGAGCATGGAGGAAACGGAAGCTGAGTCACTCAAGGGTGCAGTTTGAACATCCTGAGTTCATCATCGAAGAAGAAGAGCTGTTTGAATTTTTTCAGGTTACCACTGTGCTTCAAGCTCTGGATGAGGACAATTGTATAAATATTCTCCTCATCTGCAAGGAGAAGGAGAAAGCCAGAGCAGCTGAGGAAGCAGAAGCCTTAGAGAAGGCGGACATTTGTTCTCTTACTGGAACTCTCGAGCACGCTCACCCTCACTTTGATGTGCTATCTGAGAGAGATGATGACATGGATCCCGTTGCTGCAACGGAGCAGTTGGAGATGCAGCAAGCCATGCGGGAATCCAGGGCAATGCACGAACAACAGCTGATGGAAGGACCTGGAGAGTCTTCCAAATCTCAGCTGGAGATTGATCCGTTGGGAGTGGTCCAGCAGATTGCCTCAGACATTGCTGCAACCACTTCCCCAGCTCACTCAGAAGACGGATCTAAGGGTCATGGCGATGAAACTAGGAATTTGGGGACCCAAGTCGAGCCAACCCCTGTTGAAGGTGTCTTACCACCTGGCCTCACGGCTGACCACTCAAAGGAAACAGGGAGTCCGGAGCAGAGTGACCCCACTATCATCACTCGGTGGTGCGCACCGGTGGGAAACTCCCTCCACTGCAGCTAGGTCGGAGGTTGCTGCAGCTGACTCCACCTTGAATCTTGGAGGCGAAGTGGAGAAGGAGAAAGTAATTGAACAACAGCAAGTTGCCATTGACGAAGCTCGGACAGTTGAGTCTGTCCCAGCTGAGATGCCAACTGCTTTGCAGGCCGATGACACTGCTATTGCAGTTGAGGCAAAGGATGTAGATGCCCCGGGAGTTAACACTCTGGGCACTGAAAGTGCAATCCACGGAGTTGAGACTCCTGTGGATGCCACTATAGAAGACCCCAAGACAGCTGCGCCTGTCGAAGGGACTGTACAAGGCCCCGCTGCAGTTGAGACTGCAGGAGGTAATGAAGGACTAAGGGAGGTTGAGACTTTCCTAGGTAAAAGCCAAGGAGAAAACAGCATTCCTCAAACCATCATTGCTGATTCAGAAGAGGAAATCAGTGCTCTTCATGACTCCCAGGATGATCCTGATACAACATTCCTGGGATCTGCAAATTAAGCTGAGTCAACCCCTGCAGAAAAGGACTCAGCTGAGGATGTTCTGCCGAGCACGAGCAAGCCAGAATTCAAGGCTGCTCGTCAAACATTCAATTTTGATGACGAATCTTCCGATGACGCTGATGGTGCAGCCGAAGACCCAAAAATTAAATTAGCAGAAACCACTGAGACCGAGGAAGCTGTTAAGACAATTAAGGCTCAGTGAGGCTCGATCCGCCAACCATCACACCAAGGCCCGTGCCGCACAGAGTCAGTCATCTGCGCAGGCTCCCAAAGCTGCAGCAGAATCGACTCAACCAGGCACATCACATGCTCGCACAACTGTCCATTCCATACCTTACGTTCGTGATGATGCTTTTGAAGAGACATTTCCTTTTTCTATTGAGGTACCTGATCTTCTAGAAGAAACAGCCCGTGAGCGGAAACAATACCACAAGCCTAATCCAGTCATTCCCACTGATTCAATTGTCCCAGCAGAGTTCGATTTTGATGCTGCTTGGCCGCCAGCTGAGACGGAGGTAACAGCTGAGGTGCGTGAAGTCTTCAAGACTATTCTTGGAGAAATTGAGAAAATTGAACGGCACCAGGCCTCGCTGGATATGCGACTGGACAACAGGGATGCCACCCTCACAGAGGACTTACGAGGGATTGTGGTAAGGATCAGAGAATGGTGTCAACAGCAGAGTACAATGCGATTCGAGCAAGTCAGATATTTCAAGGCATTGTACCACAAAATGCTGATATGGAGCGCTGATAACGCTGACATGAAGAAGATGATGCAAGAAAATATTGACAGAATGCATGCCTCTCACAACACTGAAATGGAACTGCTGCGAGAATTTCACAAGAAAGAACTTCTGCGCGTCGAGGAGAGTATGAATGCTAAGTTCAGCCTTCTAATGGCTGAAATGAAGGTGGTGGCAGCCGAATCTAAAGCCACCCGCTCAGAATTTCGAACAGCATACTCCGCATCAGACTCTAAGCAGAACTCAGCTATCAGTCGCTTGGACTTTATGCTCGCAGGGATGTTTCCAGGGGTTCCTCTCTCCTTTGATGATGCCAAAAAGGGGGAAGAGGAATACCTGAGGATGTTGCAAGGGCCAGGGGATGAGAAAATGGAAGAGACAGTTGTCGAGAAGGAGAAGAAGACAGCTGAAGAAAAGAAAAAGGAGAAGGGTAAAGCCTTTTAGGGGGAAGGATCAAAGGATGTGACCCTAATGTTTGCTGAAACTCCTCAACAAGGCCATGTCACTGCTGGCATAATCAGCAAACTTCCTGTAACTCTGCCGCTTCATCACTCTGCTTTGCCTATGTCAGAAAAGAAAAGGATTGTAGAAGCAGAGATGGAGGATTTCGATAAGAGAACTGATGCCCGCGTGGAAGAAATGTTGAAACAATTCAGAGGCATTCCGACAGGTAGAGATACAAATGCCATTTCAGACGTCGGAACTGAGCCAAGATCAGTTGGTGAATTCAAAACGCTCGAATCTGAGGGATACTTCGAAAACATGTCCATGGCCCAAGCCTGGGACTTGTACTGGGAAAAAGGCCTTAAGCTGTGCGAAGAAGCTGATAGGCAGAAGACAACTGGCACTCAGCAGACTACGAGCAGCAAGTCAGCTGAGAAAAAAAAGGCTCCCGTACAATACACACCCAGAGGAAGAGGAAGAAGCAGTGGAGGAAGAGGTTTCAGACCTAGACCTCTACCCAAAAACATTGAATACATAGATCCAGGAAAGAAAGGAGGGATCTATTGGGCTGGGTATGACGAAGTAGCCAATATGGAAGTGGCTAGGAAAAATGCTGAATATGCAAAGAGAATTGAAGAAGAAAATCGAAGACAAACTCAGCAGTGGCAAGAAAGACAGGAAAGAAAGAGAAAAGATGAAGCTGCAAAAAGAGCTTATGAGAAAAAGAAAGCAGCTGAAGAAGAGAAGAAAAGAAATAGAGCTGACGAAGATAGAGCTGAAGAAGAAAGAAGGAAGCAGCGAAGGAGATGAAGTGTTGCTGTCTACCCCTTCATGTACTTTACTTTTGTAAATGCATATGTATATAAGTCTTCTGTACATTTAATGAGAAATTTGTAATTTCTATACTTGCGTAGATATAGAATGCTATGTTTGCTCTGATACACATTGTAAACAGCTGTGTAAAGGACAAGAATGTTATGATCAATAAAAAGATTGATTCTACGCATACATTCTCTGTTACTGCATTGTCTGTATGTATATTTGATTCTTACATTTTATTTGTATATTTTAAGTTTTGGCATCATCAAAAAGGGGGAAATTGTTGGGAAATTTATTGTTTAGATTTTGATGAATGCCATGTAAAACTTAGACTAGAAAGTTGGCACCCCATTTTCCTTGTAAATTGTATTGTAATAGATAGGGTTGTATGAGCTGAGTGAAGTCAGTTATGCCTGGATATACAAGAAGTCGATCAAGATGGAATGAAGACTCATTGTGAAACAAATTTGAGTATGGCAAAGAAGAGAAGTCGAACTCGATGAAGGAGTATCAGTAGTTATTCTGTTGTGTGAAGAGTCAGTCAAGTAAACTCAAGAAGCCAAGTCTCAAGTTGAAGTGACAGATGAGTCATCCACTGATTGGAAGCTGACTCGAAGTCACCTGGGGAAGTTAAAGAATTGCAGTCAAGTCAAGACATCTGAAAAGAATCCGTTGCACAGAAGTCAAGAAGATTACTTAAATAAGTAATACTTCCATGCTGCCATGTTTTAAAGTGTTCAGTCCCAGAAGCGTGCAAAAGGAACAAACCAATGGGAAGCACTGCACCTCGTGTCAGATTCTGAAAAGCTGAACATTCATTTAATACGAGGAAATGTCAATATCTAGGACTGCAACAAGACAAGCCAACGAACACAAATGTCTTTTGAAAATCAGCCTATCTCTTCAACGGGCAGATTTTTGAAAGAACACTATAAAAGGCTGAGGAATCACTTTGAGAACAGGTTAACCTTGCACACCTGAGATAACAAGCAATATTTATTCTGTAACCTACAAAATATTCTCAAGTAATTCAAGCTAAATCCTCAAGCCTAAATATCAAAGAAAATCTATCCAACACTAAGCTGTGAAGGAAAGACGACTTCAAACTGTTGAAGAGGAAATCTTTTGAAGAATCAAAAGGGGTCTACTTTCCAAGGAGGATTGTAGAAAGGTTCAAGGTCGAACCCAGTCTCAAGTTATTGGAGGGCTTCGTGATCAAATCCAAGAAGCTTGAGCAAGTTAGCTGAAGTAGCAAGGCAGCTGCCCTGTGAAGAAGCTGAGTCGGACGAAGCTTGGTTGTGTGACCAAGGCATCTCTGATCGAGTCCCAAAGGATCAAGTGTTGTGTGTGATCAAGACTTGTATCCGGGTGATAACCACTTTGTACTCTAATCAATACTTAGTGGATTCCCCAGGAGTTGGAGAAGAGAGGATTAGAAGAATTACCCCATCTTGAACCTCTATAAAAATTACTTGTATCATTTACATTTCAAAGCAATTTATTTTCGCACGTTTAATTCATATCTCACGATAATTTGCTATCCAAGCGATAAATAACTAAGTGCCAAAACCAAGTGTTAAAACAACGTTTAATCAAATTCAAGGGTGTTAAGTCTTCCCAATGAAAATCTCATCACAAATGACCAAGTTAAGGTTTAGACTAAACAAGTGAGTTATTCTATCAACGGCTCAATCGAAGTCCGTTGAGTGGCTAACTCTATTTGGATAACTAACTTAGCTGTCCCTCAAGGACATAGCTGTGAGATTAAATCTGATTTATATTTAAAAAGGACTAAATCGAAAAGTTGGTAAGGTTTATTCAATCACCCCCCTTCTAAACCTTACTTACACCCCTTGGGACCTACAGCTTATCATCGTTAGACCTAAGGCTGGACAACCGTGATGCAAGTATCAGCGAGGATATTTGAGGTGTTGTCCTACGAATCAGAGAATGGGCTGCTCAAACAACTGCTATGAGATTAGAATTAGTCCGCTACTTCAAGTCACTCTTTGCCGAGTTGCTAGTTTGGAGTGCGGATAATATTCAGTTTCAGCACTGGCAGAAAGAGTATATGGTGAGAATTGAAGAATCTCACAAGTCGGACATGGAGTTACTTAAGCTGCAACACAAGAGCAAAATCGAAAGACTGGAGGACAACATGAACCATCAGTTCAGTATTCTCCAAGCAGAAATGAAATTAATGGCAGCTGAGTCCAAGGCTACGAGATCAGAATTCAGAACAGCCTACTCCAAAGCAGATGAAAAGAAAAATTCTACAAACAACCGACTTGACTTCATTCTCAGTGGATTGTTCCCTGGCCTGACCTTATCGTTTGGTGATGATGCCAAAAAGAGGGAAGATGAGACCTTGAAGGAACTAAAGGAAAGAGAACAGAGTCATAAGGTGGAGAAGAAGGAAGTACCAACTAAAGGGGAAGGAAGTTCAAAAAATCCCCCTTTGAAGTTAATATTCACTGAAACCCCTCAGCAAGGAGAGATTA
This sequence comes from Rehmannia glutinosa, assembly GCA_016081115.2. Lineage (NCBI taxonomy): Eukaryota > Viridiplantae > Streptophyta > Magnoliopsida > Lamiales > Orobanchaceae > Rehmannia > Rehmannia glutinosa. Next base: position 1,719,969 of record JABTTQ020001347.1, read on the forward strand.
CAGCTGCATTTCTCAGCAAGCTACCAAAAGAGCTATCAGTGGAACAGAAAGCTGAGTTGGCAGTGAAAGAAACAAGGAAAACCATTGAAGCTGAGTTCGAAAAGGTGGCTGAGAAGCATTCTGCCTGGATTCAGAACATAAAGAAGCAATATGATGGTCCTCCAGCAGGAAAGGATTTCCCTGCGATCAAGCCCCCAAGAGACATTGCTATGCCTGATGATGGGTCTGAACCCAGATCCCTAGAGAAGTTTCAAACTCTAGAGGCAGAAGGCTACTTCAGAGATATGACTCTACCGCAAGCCCGGGACATGTACTGGGAGAAGGGTCTTAATGTGTGTAACCTAGGCGATGTGCAAAGAAAGTTCAATGATCACTCATTTGGAAAATCAAAAGCTACAAGACAAAGACACTCCCAGAGGAGGAGCTGAGTCGGGAAGAGGAAGGGGAAGATCAGGTGGCAGTCGAAGAGGCAGAGGCTCTCGACCGTAGCCAATGCCTCAGAACATCAAGTATATTGATCCGCAGAAGAAAAAGATCACATACTGGATGGATATGATCATCTGGCAAATTTGGAAGTTCAGCACAAGAATGAAGAAGCTGTGATAAGGCAAGAAGCTGAGAACGAAAGGCTAAATCGCGAATGGGAGGAAAGGCAACGTCGGGATGACCCTGCTGCAAGGCGAGCCAATGAGAAGAAGAATAGGGATGAAGAACAAAGGAAGAGGAGAAGAGCAGATGAGGATAGAAGGAGAGCTGAAGCTGAAGAGAGAAAAAGAAAGTAGCCAAGGCATTGAAGATGGCTGCAACCCCTTTATGTATTTTACTCTATTGTAAATACACAGCTGTAAGTATTTAGTGTGTTAGATGTTAGCTCTGATAACATGTTGTAATGCAATATTTGTATAGGCTTTGATACATTTTGTAAACATGTAAAGGACAAGAATGCTATGATCAATAAAATTGATTATTTAAAGCATACATTCTTTATTACTGCACTGCTTGTATTTTGATGTTTAATTTATTTATGTTTTGGCATCATCAAAAAGGGGGAAACTGTTAGGAAATTTATTTGTTAGATTTTGATGATACCATGTAAAACTTGGACTAGGAAGTTGGCACCCCATTTTCCTTGTAATTCTATGTTGTAATAGATAGGACTGAAAGAGCTGAGTGAAGTCAGCTATGTCGAAGAATGCAAGAAGTCAACTGCAGACTAGAGTGAAGACTCTATTGTGTGTCAGTTGAGTTTGGCCAAGATGGAAGATAAGGACTCTACTGAAGGAGAGCCAGCTGAGGAACAACTGTGTGAAGTATGAGAAAGTGCCAGTCAAGTCAGTAAAAGGATCCAAGTCTAACAGTTTAATTGACAGTTGAGTCATTCCCAAATGATTGGAGCAGACTCAAGTCAATGGAGTAAAGGCAGCAGTCAAGTCAAGTCAACTGACATTGATCCGTTGGAAGGAAGTCAAGGATATTACTCGAAATAGTAATAAGTCCAAGCTGCCAGGTCTTAATGTGTTTGGCCCAGAAACAAGCAAAAGGAATAAACCAATGGGAAACACTAGAGCCTGTGTCAGACCCTGTATAAAAAATATTTTATACTATAGTTTATGCATACTAGTTTATCTAATATATATAGATTAATAAAACTAAATAAGAAAATATGGATAATAGTAAATTAAATAAGTAATATAGTCAACACAAAGTGAAAAAATATTCATAATGGTCACAACACGCTTGAGAAAAAGTATTCACCACATAAAAAATATTTATATGTCATTAAACACACAATTATTATTATAATCATATATTGATTAATAATTATTATTGGTTAAATATGATCAAACTCATTTTCATTAATACACAATAGGCTATATATTATTATATTTATATATATACTACATTGTAATAAATATTCGTATGAATATTCCATATACTATATTGTAATGTATACTAGTATGGATATGTTTGATATAGTGTAACATATATTACTATATGTTATTTATCTCTTCATATACTAAAAAAATGTATAAAAAATATTTTACACTATAGTTTATGTATACTAGTTTATTATAATATATAGAATAATAAAATTGAATAAACAAAATATGGAGGGGAATAAATTAAATAAGTAATATAGTCAACATATAGTGAAGAATTATTCATATTGCTCACATCACAATTGAAAATAAGTATTCACCACATAAAATAGTTATGATTATAATTACATTTTGATTAATAATTATTATTGAGGGAGAGATAAAGAGTTATACAAATTATATATTTAATTTGATGTGAGTAGAAAAAGATATGCAAGTAATTATTATTATCTTGGGAACATAAAGCAGAGCCATTTAATACGAGGAAGGGTCAACATCACATCTCTGCAGACCAAGAAAAGACAAGCCAACGAACAAGAAGTGTCATTTGAAAATAGCCTATCTCTTCCACGGGCAAATTTTCAAATGAGAACTATAAAAGGCTGAGGAAGCATTTGAGAAAAGGTGACTTGAACTAAGCACGAATCAAGCATAACCTGCAATATACTCGAAGCTTATTAAGGAATTCCTCAAGCCTAAAACTCGAAGGAACTCGATCCAACACATGCCATGAAGGAAACATTACTTCAACCAATCGAAGAGAAAAAGTTTCAAGAACAAAAAAGGGTCTACTCTCCAAGTTGAAGGAGTTAAAGTAGCAAGGCAACTGTCTTGTGAAGAAGCTAAGTTGCAGGAGAAGCCAGCGGTGTGATCAAGGCTGTCTCTAAACTGAGAACTGCTTTGTAACTTGATATATTACTTAGTGGATTCCTCCAGAAGTTGGAGAAGAGTGGATTAGAGGAATTACCCCATCCTCGAACCATTATAAATTTGCTTGTGTCATTTACTTTCAGCATTTGCTTTCTTGCTTATATCTTTATATCTGATGATAAGTTACTTTTCTATCCAACTGATAATAACATGTGCAAAAAACAAGTGTTAAAAACAAGCTTAAAAATATCAAAAGGTGTTAAGTATTCCGCTATTAAAACACAAATCACCTAAAAGTTAAGTGTTAGTTGACGCAGCTAAGTTATACTATCAACAGCTCAGTCGAGTCTATTGAGTGGGTAACTTTGCTGAAGAAAGCCAACCTAGTTGTCCCCCCAAGGACCCAGCTGATTTAAGTCAACTTTGTTGAATATTTTGAAAGGACTAAAAAGTTAAAATTTGGTAAGGTTTATTCAACCCCCCCTTCTACATCTTACACCACACCCCTTGGGACCTACAATCGCCTTGATTGTCTGATGTAGCTTGTGGAATGTCGGCCTAGGATTCTTGAGCCACAATTTTCATAGCCTTCATAGTTTCCAAGGAAGCACGTGAGTGAATGACTAACGGAGAAGTTGAGGAGTTACCCAGTTTGGTCTTTAAAGCATTCGAATTGTCTACATCAACCCGAAAACCACAATTAAGAGAATGACTTGATGTTGGAGATGTTAAATCGTGAGCTGAAGCAAAGCCGTTTCATCACTCTCTGTTAGATTCTACTTTTATTCAACAACATTGGAATAAACCACAATACCTAGCGGATTATCTTGCATCATTGGTATGGTGTGATCATTTGTAAATATTTCAGCATACTTTTCTGAAATGAAACCCAAGCTGCAATCTTGTTCCTGTAGAGCATCAAACGGATTGCGAGTAGAGATGTGTTGTTGAGGGTATAAAGGGCTTATATTTTTACCATTACTGGATGATTTTTTGTTGACGGTCACAAATCCATCATTGTCCATCTGAACTATTGAGATTGGTCCTCATCACAAGGGTGAACTATTTACTGGCAGTAACCTGATAGGGCGAACCAACATGCAAAGAATTCCTCGAAATGACATTAGTGAAACATGGAACCATGGCCATGGATGGTGAACCAACATGCATAGAAGAAACTGTTTCTTCGATTGAGTTAACAACGACATTTCCCTTATCCTTAGGAACATTCACTGGACGATACACCTTACAAATCCTGGATTGACCACGAGTGGAATCAATACGAGCAGGAGGGTCAGTAGGCCTGGTAGAATTCACAGCAATGTGGCAGGAGGCAGAAGAATGGCCTGTAATGCAACAATGAGACAAAATGCCGGTAACTTCTCATAACTTAGTGAGACAAACGAACAATGTCCTACACGTTTGACCATAACATATTTTTGAAGAGGCTTGGACAAATCAATATCAACTAGAATACGAACAAAGTGCCCAAGAGAGCCATTTCAAAGAACGTTCATCAATCTGAACTGGGGTCTCTATAGCCTTAGCAATTCCCATAATAATATTAGGATGTCAATACTCAATGCTAAAATACAAACCCAGATATTTGCAATGGATGAATTAACTTTATAAGTATTAAAATCAGGCACCCCTGGAGTCAATTTGATAGATCCCAGATTAACACACCAATAAGCCTGGGATTGGGCCCTATTGCAATCCATATAATTCAGAAATTTAAGATAGAAGTACCCCTTACCCAATGGGATTAATTTCCAGTCATCGTTAATGTTCCATAATTCAGAGAGCCAGTTTTGTAATGACATCAAAGACCAAGGCTTACTATCCTTACCCAACATCATACGACCAATCAGGGAATAAGAGAACTCCGTAACCCATTGTTGATAAACTTGTTCATCAATAGAGACAGAATAATAATCCCATTTTTTAACAGGTTATGGGATATGATTGATTTTACCAGAAACCACATTAGAATAGGATTTAGGATGACTAGCTACTTGGTGGATAATAGGTGAATCCATGGGGAGAGAAAAATCCATAATAGCATTTGTGTAGACCAATAGAGATGGATCTTTAGCAATCGGCATCCCAATAGAGGATATGGACGCCATGTTAGTTGCTGAGGAGGGGACCACAACGACCATGTCAGGAGACGCCATAGATGAAGGGACCGCTTCAACTAATTTGGACCAAGGCATAATGGGAAGGGGGATCATCTGCCTTCAAGGAATGGGGATCGCATAACTTTTTCAAGGGGGACCACATGGATGACCTTGAGGGACCACCTTGGCCGCTGGGGAAGATTGCATCATGGGGGGACCATTGTAACCACCAAGACTGGAGTTCTTCTCCAAGATGATCGAAGAAGAGGACGAATGAGTGATAGAAAATAAAAGCTTTGATGCGTCAAGGGCATGGACGGCAACAATCTTCGACATGGATGTATCTTGAGCAAGCACGTGAGAAGAAAATCCCACTAGAGATCAGATCAGCGTGGGAGAAATGACATAGCCGATCACTGGATAGGGCGAAAAATTATCCGGAGGCATGAAGACGTTAGCACTAGGTCAAATACGATGAGAGATGAGAGTTTTTCCGCCAGGGTTTTCCATAAATAAGGAAGGAACTTAGAAGAAAAAAGAAATAATTAGAATTGTCATCCTAACAGACTCCATAAACCAACAGGTTTTTGAAAGTAAAATTTTTTCCTCAAAAAAAAAAGCTCACTGGTTTACATGTTGTTACTACAAGAAAAATGGAATATAGTGACGAAACTTTTGCAGTCGATTTTAAATTGGTCATCAAAATTATTATTCACATAGAGAACATCAATCTCCAATCTGACCTTTGAGGCGAATTGACCCAAATAATTCCCAAACTCCTTTGTTTATTTTTTTAAATAAAAATTTAAATTTTTTTGCGATGAAATACTGATTGTAGTTTTGCCTCTAAATTTCTTTCCAAAAAAAAAAAGAAAAAACAATTAAGAGATTAAGGGTAAAAATTTAGCGTAATACATAACACGCAAAATACTTCATGCTTCCCTCGCAATCGAAATCCTTCACTCGCAAATCCTAAATTCTCATAATTCCTATCCTAGTTGGTTTTATTTTTCTCAAATCAACTTCTTTACATTTTCATTTGAAAAATCGGACAACGGTGTAATAGGGTGGTGCTGTGGTTGAGTGACGCTGGAATTTAAATTACCTTCACACTAACTGGAGTCAAACGGTAGGTGTCGCTGACATTTTGAGGGTGAGTACGACTTTGACTTAGTGCGTTTGTACATGTAACTCACTAATGTTTGTGAATGCCACCTGAATTTGTGTTTGTGCATGTAACTCGCTAATGTTTGTGAATATCACCTGAATTTTCTTACTGTATTTTCTCCGTAATTTTGTTTGTTTTGGTAATTTGATTTTGACTCAAGTGTATTCGGCTTCAAGTATGCTGGAGAAGCAATGTATGTGTCTAGGCTTATTTTCCTTATTGAAATTTAACTGAGTAATGAATTGAAATGGACAACACATTGTCAGCTAAAAGCTTTTGGGTATTGTCACATGAATTGTCTTCATCTTATTGACATGGTAACGGTGCGATTCGATGTGCTTTCATTTTGAAAAATTTTCTTTTGCTTGAGAATAATGGTAAAAAAAATTGGAATTAAAAAGATGAATTTTGAGAGTCTGATTGGATGTAAGATAAAAAAGTAATAATGGATGTTGATTCGATTTAAAAACAATAAGATAAAAATTGGATATGATTGATAGTTAGAAATGTGTGAGTGGGTAAATAGTAAAATTTGTGAGAGAATGTGTATAATAATTAGTTTTTTGTGAAAAATGTGTAGATGTGATTGACAAGAGAAAAAAATGAGAAAAAGTGAAAGTGAGATAATAGTATATTTTCTGAACATTTTCATACAAAATTTATGTTTGGTTAAAAAAAATTCTCCACCAGAACGAAAATGGAAATCCTTCCATATTTTATCGCAACCTAAGATTTTTTAAAATTTTTGCTCTTCCAATTGTCGTTGAAGAAAAAAACTTTTGGAGCTTCTCCAATGCATCGTAGAATTGTGGTACCCTATATGTTTTTTCTATGATAAAATCTATTTGCAGAATGAAAGAATTGTAGCACGTAAATATTCCAAAAGTTTCGCAGGGTATAGATGTGATTGCACATGTGATCGTATTTACAGAATGAAAGAATTGGTTGATTTCGAAGGCCTTGTCAGGCAGGCAGTTGACAAGGAGTTGGCTGAGAAGATTGTGAGGAATCTTGAAATCTTTCTTATTATATTTACAACCTAATCTTACGATAAGTCTAGAAAGGAAAAACAAATAAAAACACAATCTTTTGTTTGGGAAATTACTTAGGCGTAAAGAAGTACACCCTAACGAACAATGATTGTCAGATTAGTTTTGTGGAATTCGTCAAACTGAGCAGCAAAATTTGTCCCAAGTTATACTATGTCGATAAAATTTTGTCTTCTGACTCAATTTTTCAACATTTCTAGAGTTTATCCCTCTCTGTATAAATATATATCTAATATCTTACACATAGAGTTGTTGGAATTTGATTTTGTGAAAAATGGGTGTTGACCCATATTAGACCAAATATTTAAGTGGTTTCCATTGGTGGAAAATGGATTTAAAGTATATGATAAAATTCTACTAAGTGAGTAGATGAGATGGGCATTTTAAATTTTTCTCAAAACCAATTACGGGTGAATGAGAAATTAATGCTACAAATTAGCCACTTAAAATTGGAAATTGAGATGGAAATCGGTAAATGTGGGGGAGGAGTGAAACTCCATCCCACATAGGATAGAAAGCCAAAGTTTACTCTATTTATATAACCCAAGTTGGAGTAATGGGTTTGGGCCCTTGGGGCACCAAAGTTTTTAAAGGAGGGAGGACCTACATGCTTGTGGGTTTGGTTCAAAACACACATGAGCACGCGCGCCACCGTCCACCCATCGGTCGGCTCAGCTAGGCCGGATCGGGTCTCGGCCATAGGTCTTGGGCTTGGGCTTCAAGGCCCTTATAGTTTTGGACAAAATCTATAAGTCCCAAGGGGTGATAAAGTAAAGTCTAGAAGGGGGGAAGGGTTTGAATAGACTTTACCAACCTTTGGAATTTAGTCCTTTTAAAGTTAGAGTAGTCACAAGTTAGTTAGGTCCTTGGTGGATAACTTAGTTTACTTACAAAGCAGAGTTACCCACTCAACAAACTCGACTGAGCTATTGATAAGATAACTCAGTTGATTCAGTTAACTCTTTAAGAATTCAATAGACTTGGTTTTTACAGCGGAAGACTTTTCACCCTTGATTGAAATATGTTTTTCAACACTTGTTTTAAGCTTAGTTATTATCAGTTGACTTAGCAAATAAAACAAACATCAATAATAGTATGAAAGAAATAAAGTGTTGAATGTAAATGACACAGATCAATTTTTATAGTGGTTCGAGGATGGGGTAATTCCTCTAATCCACTCTTCTCCAACCCCTAGAGGAATCCACTAATGTAATAGTGACTTTGTTACAAAATGGTTGCAGTCTAAGCTAGGCCTTGATCACACAGCTGGGTTTGCTTCTGGGACTCAGCTTCTTCACAAAACAGTTGCTTGCTACTTCAGCTCCTTCAAACTCTCGGATTTGTTCACACAGTCCTCCAATGAGTCCAAAGTTTTTGGATCCAACTTGAATTTCACTACACCTTCTCCAACGAGTGTAGACCCCTTGTTCTTTAAATAAGTTTCTCTCTTCAACAGTTTTGAAGTATTCTTTCCTTCATTGAGTGTGTTGGATTGATTTCCTTCGAGTTTTAGGATTAAGGATTTGAATAGAATGCTTGAGAGATATTTGCTTAGACTGCTCGATTTCACTTATGTGTCATAAATTGCCTATATATATTGGTTACCTTCTATCTGATGCATCATCAACCTTTTATAGTGCTTGTTTGAAAAATATATTCGTTGAAGAGATAGATGTATTTTTCAAACTACACTTTGTGGTTGTTGGCTTGTCTTGTCTTGCTGCTTGATATATACTGATACTTGAATTTAATTCTCTGCGGCCTCTGCTTAAACTCTATAGGTTTTTTGGGACATCTCATTGGTTCCTGGCTTTTTGCACTCTTTCAGCAAAACGGCTTTAAAGATGGCAGTCTGACACATGCCTATTTTAAACAAACAATTGCCTTTGCTTTGTTAACGGATCTCTTCAGCTTTCTTTGATCCTTTTTACTGTATAACCCCTTTGACAGTCAACTCCACTTATCTGGGAGTGACTCAGCTATCAGTCTGCTGACTGAGACAGCTTTTCTGCAACTTTACTGAAACTTGTCTACACTTCACTCAGCTGCCACTCAGTGTTAGTCCAAGTGGCTATGAAAATCTAGAGGAGGGGGATGAATAGATAGTTCGTTCAAAATGTCCAAAGAGTTGTGGGACTCTTTGGAGAAAAAGTATAAAACAAAAGATGCCGGCACAAAAAAATTAATTGTCGGCAAATTTCTGGATTTTAATATGGTTGATACCAAAACGGTGATCAGCCAAGTGCAAGAAATTCAGATCATACTTCATGACTTAGTGTCTGAAGGGATGATTCTGAATGAGTCATTCCAAGTGGCTATCGAGAAATTGCCACTATTGTGGAAGGATTTCAAGAACTACCTCAAGCACAAGCGCAAGGTAATGGGGCTTGAGGATCTGATAGTTCGGCTTCGGATTGAGGAAGACAACTGAAAATCCAAAGTAAAGTCCCGCAAATCTAGAATGGAGACCACGGCCAATCTTGCTGAATCGAGCACTAGCAAGAAACGGAAGCATTCCGAAAAAGATAAAGGGAAGGCCAAGAAGTTCAAAGGGAATTTCTACAACTGTGGCAAACTGAATCACATGGCCAAGGATTGCCGACACCAAAAAAAAGGTCAATAATAAATGGCAACCAACAACAAGCCAATGTGATCGAGGACAAGTCTTTTCCGATAGACATGTCGGAGCTCGATCTCACCGCCATTGTATTTGAAGCCAATATAGTGGATAACCCAAGGAAATAGTGGATAGATACCAGAGCTACTTGTCACATTTGTGCCGACAAGGAAATATTTTCCTCCTACCCTCCGATAAATTGAAGGAAGCTGTTCATGGGGAACTCTTCGACTTCAAACATCGTGGGGCTTGGAAAGGTTGTGCTGAAGATGACTTCCGGAAAAGAGCTTATGATTGTGGATGTGCTGCATATCCCGAATATCCGCAAGAATTTAGTTTTCGGTCCTTTGCATAGTAATTCCAGGTTTAGACTAGTGTTTGAGTCCGACAAGTTTGTAATAACCAAGAATGGTCTGTTTCTTTGTAATGGGTACCTTGATAAAAGGCTCTTTAAGATGTCTATAATGAATGTTTTCCGCCAAGAGGCGAATAATAAGAATGTTACTTCTGTTTACTTATTGGATTGTTCTAATTTATTGCATGATAGGTTAAGACACGTAAACTTCAACACAATTAAAAGGTTAGTAAATTTGAAATTAATACCAACATTTAAAACTGATTCACAAGAGAAATGCGAAGTTTGTGTTGAAGTAAAATTGGCTAAAGCACCATTTCATTCGATGACAATAAATACAAAACCACTTGAGTTAATTCATACAGATGTGTGTGATTTAAAACTTGTGCAAACTCGAGGTTTGAAAAAGTACTTTATAACGTTCATTGATGATTATCCAAGATATTGTTATTTTTATCTTTTGAAAAGCAAAGATGAAGCTTTAGTAGCTTTTAAAACTTATAAGAATGAAGTTGAAAATCATCTTAAATTGAAAATTAACATGATTCAAAATGATAGAGGTGGAGAGTATGTTGCTCCGTTTAAAGAATTTTGCTCGAAAGCGGGTATAATTCATCAAATGACAACTCCTTACTCACCTCAATCAAATAGTGTTGCATAACGCAAAAATCATACTCTTAAGGAGATGATGAATGTGATGTTGTTAAGTTCTAGCTTAGCCCAAAACTTGTGAGGGAAAGCTATTCTTTCTGCAAACTACATTCTTAATAAGATCTCACACAAAGGTAAAAATAAAACTCTATATGAATTATGGAAAGGACGGAAACTGTCATATAAATACTTTAAATTGTGGGGTTGTTTGACTAAAGTCAAAGTACCTGAGCCAAAACAAGTTAGAATCGGTCCTAAGACGATTGATTGCATTTTCATTGGACATGCAAACAATAGTAGTGCACAAGTCAGCAATTCTTGATATAAATGATGTAATGATCATAGAATCAAAACATGTTGTATTCTTCGAGAATATCTTTACTAACAAAGAGAGGGAAGAAGAAAGTTTGAATAAATGAACTATGAAACTGCAAGGTTACCTCAAAGTGATGATGAAGAGGAATCGAGGCGCAGTAAAAGGACAAAAGTAGCTAAGTCTTTTGGTCCTGATTTTCTAACTTTTATGTTAGAAAATGAACCTAGAACTATTCAAGAATCTTTGTCTAGTCTAGAAGCTCCTCTCTAGAAAGAAGCTATCAATAATGAAATAGATTCCATCATGCAAAATAATACTTGGGAGTTGGTTGATCTCCCACCGGTTTCAAATCTTTGGGATGCAAATGGATCCTTAAAAGGAAGTGTAAAGCAGGTGGATCTATAGACAAGTACAAACCCATTTGGTAGCTAAAGGGTTTAGACAAAAGAAGGGATATGATTTTTTCAATACATATTCTCCTGTTACGAGGATCACGTCCATTTGTGTTCTCATTGATATTGCAGCTTTGCATAATCTTGAGATACATCAAATGGGTGTGAAGACTGCCTTCTTGAATGGTGAGCTTGGAGAGGAGATAAATATGGAACAACCCGAGGGATTCGTTGCACCCGGTCAAGAGAGAAAGGTGTGTAAACTTGTTAAGTCACTTTATGGATTAAAATAAGCACCTAAGCAATGACATGAAATGTTTGACTCGACCATGAAGTCAAATGGTTTCAAAATCAATAAATGTGACAAGTGTGTCTACATTAAAGATACTACAAATGATTACGTCATAGTATGCCTTTATGTAGATGATATGTTGATTATGGGTAGTAGACATGATTTAATCATGAATACTAAGAACATGTTAAAGAAGAACTTTGACATGAAAGATATGAGATTATCTGATGTTATATTAGGGATTAAAATCTATAGGACTTCAGATAGAATTGTCTTGTCACAATCCCATTATGCCGAAAATATACTTAGAAAGTTTAATTCTTTTGATAGTCCCCTGGCTAAGACACCTGTAGATCTGAGTCTACACTTAGCCAAAAATAGAGGAGAACCAGTTTCTCAGCTAGAATATGCAACGATAATTGACAGTCTGATGTACTTAACTAATTGTACACGTCCAGACATTGCATATTCAGTGAGTAAGATGAGTAGGTTCATAAGTAACTCGAGTAAGGATCATTGGAAAGTCGTGACAAGGGTGTTGAGATACTTAAAGTATACCATGAATCATGGAATACTTTATACGAGATATCCAGTAGTATTAGAAGGATAATGTGATGCCAATTGGATATATGACACAAAAGACTCTAAATCCACAAGTGGATATATTTTCAGATTAGGTGGAGGAGCGGTGTCATGAAAGTCTTCTAAGCAAACGTGTATAGCTCTATCCACTATGAAATTGGAGTTCATTGCTTTAGATAAAACTGGAGAAGAAACAGAATGGCTTAGAAATTTTTTAGAAGACATTCCTTATTGGAATAAATCGGTGCCAGCTGTTTTGATACATTGTGATAGTCAATCAGCAATTGGAAGGGCACAAAGTAGTATGTATAGTAGTAAGTCTATATATATTTGTCGAAGACATAATACCATTAGACAATTGATTTCGAATGGGGTCATTTTGGTTGATTACGTGAAGTCAAAGAAAAACCTAGCGGATTCGCTGACAAAAAGAATAAATCGAGACCAATTGTATAAATTGTAAGGGGAACTAGTTTAAAATCCACAAAATAAAGAATATTCATAGCGGTAACACAACCTTATGAATTGGAGATCCCAAGACTTAGTTCAATGGGACAACTAAGTTATGAATATCCAGTTATACACTTGGAAAATGTGTTAGCTCATTCCCAAAACTTCCAAGTGAAATAGAAACCTGTTGAATATGGTGAGGTTAAGTTTAAGAATTTTAATGATTCCTATACCGAAAGGATGAGTATGGCAGGATACTCTTCAATAGGAGATCACCTATATAAGTGAGAAGTAATGGTCGCTTCAAAGAAACACTTATGAATCTAAGATATGGTCCAGGGCCGAAATGGACACAACGTGAGAATAACAAATGTTAGAACTATTATTGTGTAAATATTGTTGTCTCAGTTTACACAAATGGCTGAGTAGTTTAAGACATCGCGTCATTAAGCAGCTAGTAAATCCGATAGTATTTTACTAAGGAAGGTTGAAAGCTACAAGCTACCTATCCTAATGCAATATATAATAATTCGCCGAGACTTTCAAGTGAATTTGCATACATGCGTGTATTAATTTCATTCATGTGGGAGATTATTGGAATTTGGTTGTGAAAAATGGGTGTTGACCTATATTGGACCAAATATTTAAGTAGTTTCTATTGGTGGAAAATGGAATTAAATTTTATGATAAAATTCTACTAAGTGAGTAGATGAGATGGGCATTTTGAATTTCTCAAAACTAATTCCGGGTGAAAGACAACTTAATTCTACAAGTTAGCCACTTAAAATTGGAAATTGAGATTGAAATTGGTAAATGTGGAGGAGGAATGAAACTCCATCCCACATAGGATAGAAAGTCAAAGTTTGCTCTATTTATATAATCCAAGTTGGAGTAATGGGTTTGGGCCCTTAGGGTACCAATGTTTTTAAAGGAGAGAGGACCTACATGCTTGTGGATTTGGTTCAAAATACACACGCGCACTGCTGCCACCTACCGGCCAATCGGGCTCGGCCCGGGCTTGGGCTTGGGCTTCAAGGCCCTTATAGTTTTGAACAAAATTTATTTAAACCTTCAAAAATAATTTTTTACTCAAAATTGTGTTGGGCCTTCCAAAACAGGGTCGTGAGCGCGGTCGTGCAGTGCCTAGCACGGGCGTGCACTGGGATGCTGTGCGAACCAGGGCAGTGTGCGTGAGCGTGCACTAAAGTGCGTGGCGTGCACAAATGTGCGCGGTCGTGCAGTTTCAAACTTAAGCACCTGTTCGAGTTACCAAGTGAGATTTTTGGCTGTAGATATCTTTTCGAGCCAAAAGACATATAATTTTCATGAGACACCTTGATGTCTATATAAGGAATCCTCTGCAGATGAAAATGACAGACGAAATTAATTAGATAAAACCGAGATCAATCTGCATTATCAGCATCTTGATCATATATCATTAAAAAGATTGAAAACCTTAAACACTTCTTTGTTCGTTGTTGGTTCGACTTTTGCAAGTACTGCTAAATCAAACCTGTAAAGTCATTGTATCTTAGAGACGATTGCCAGAACCGTAAGCGCTTTGTAGCGGGGAAATTTCGTTTTGCAGAGATAGTTCAAATATTATCCTCGACTTTAATCTCTATCCCGTTTTAGTTTTCTATACCTTAGCCATTTTTTTATTAAACAGTACCACCCAAACAACAATAGTTACACTCCTACAACAATTTGTCAAGTTCACTATGACGAATAATCCTACCTTGGGTCGAGTTGAATAACCTAATCTTTGATTATTAATATCACGAATTGTTACTTTAGACCCCACAAGCTTTCATAAAAGACAATGTATATTTGAAACTCAGAAAACCAGCAGCGAAGAACATTTGTAATTCAGTACTTCTGTGTATGTAATTGGTAGGCCAAGAATAAATCAAAAAATAATGCACAAAACGAAGTGTTGAGCAAGATTTTAAAAGGATCCCATGCATGATTAGTGGAAAGGTCATTAAATATATAATTACGTCCCCACAAGCTTCAGTAAAAGATAACACACATTATATATCTATATATGGAAACTTAACCCGTCCTTCACATCCTCCACGGAGCACTAGGACAAGGACAATGTGAGCCCTCAGGGATGGAGTTCATCCTTTTTTTATATATGGAAACTTAAGAAAATAGCAAAGAATTTGAAGTTGGATTTTGTACGTATCTAGCTAGAATAAAGCAATATCTAGCAATGATTGGTAGGCCAAGAATATATCACAAAGTATTTATTGATCCCTGATGCACAAATTAAAACACATTAATTATTGTGCCAGATGCAAAAGAGTATCCAATGACTATTGGTGATTTGAGGGAATTAAGGTGGCATAAATGTTTCTAACAACCAATAAGTTCAACTAGACCCACCCTAGTATCAGGCACCAGTGACATTTGAATTAGGTCACAATTGATCAAGTAGTTAATTTGTTATTAATGATTTTTTAAATGAGGAGGTCTCATGTTAGACGGTCTGAATCCGTTAGACGAGTCTAATTCTAACCCCATCCAATACATCTCCATTTTTATTACTACTCGTACGTAGTGTCTCACTTTATCTAAACCATCTTTCCCATCCCCTTTCCGAGGAACAAACTGCACACTCTCCTTCCGGCCAATTAAAGAAGCCTACAAGGGGAAAAAACTAAAGAGGAAATAAATGGAAGAACTAGAGCCCCTCCCTCAAATTCTCACGCCATGCAGCCAATTCTTCATTAACCAAGTTTAGTTTATTCATCAATTATTCTTTATTTTTGGATGCAAATATCTCTAACTTTACAAGATGTAAAGAAAGTACTATGTGGAGGATAAAAAAGAGGAGAAAAATACCAAAGCAACCATGAAATAAGAGGTATACCCTATACATGAATATGACAGCACAAGTATCAGCGGAGCATGGGATTGAACATTAATTTATGATTTAGACTTAATCTTGATTTCCTTTCCTTAAAAGAATTGTATAAATGTTAAGTATCATTTGTAACTTTATTTCTTGCATTTTTTGTGTTGTGATTAACAGATTGAAAAGAAGCCATAAAAAAGAGAAGTGAAAATGTGTATTATAGAACATGAAGAAAGCAAGGTCTGTGATCACATATATTACCGGCTATAGGCTGAAGACTAGAATGTATCTAACTAACCATGACTTGTAACAAACTAACAGAATTAACTAACTTTCTAACAGACTCTATTACACTCTAACATTCCCCCTGCTTGGATTTGAGAGACTATGTTGTGCTAAGGGAAAGCTTATCAAACAACATATGGAACCTAGAAGAAGATAGTTGGTGAACAAATCAGCTGGTTGGTCTTCAGATGGAATGAACCGCACCTTAATCTCTTTATCAAGCACTTTTCGCCTCACAAAGTGCACATCGATTTCAATATGTTTGGTCCTCACGTGGAAAACAGGATTTTTAGCCATGGCAGTTGCACTCATGTTGTCACACCACAACACAGAATGAGATTCAAAATCAATTCCAAGTTCCTTCAACAAGGAATGCAACCATATGATATTTGTGGTTGTATCAACCAAGGAACGATACTCGGACTCCGCACTACTTCTAGAAACCACTAACTGTTTCTTTGAGCTCCAAGTTAACAAATTTCTTCCAAGAAAAATACAATGGCCCCCAGTCGATTTTGTGTCATCTAAATTGCTTGCCCAATCAGCATCCGAGTAAGCCTCCAACAACATCTTCTGTGCAGGATAAAAAACAAGACCCAAGGTATTAGCGCCCTTAAGATATCTGAGCAAGTGTTTACAAGCAGTCCAATGGTTAACTGTGGGGGCATGAAGATATTGACTCAGCTTGTTAACAACAAAAAATATGTCAAGCTTAGTAATTGTGAGATATTGCAAAGCTCCTATAGTACTCCGGTAGATAGTAGGATTATCAAAAGGTTTACTATCCTCAAGAGACAATTTATGTGTAGTGCTGAGAGATGTTGCACTTGGTTTGCAATGAACCATATTTGTCTTGCACAGCAGATCTGCAATGTATTTACACTGAGTCAAAAGTAAGCCAGCAGGTGTTCTAGTGACTTCTAGCCCAAGAAAATAACCAACTTCCCCCAAGGTTTTCAGTGCAAAATTGTGGCCAAGTGTCTGAATTAACTCAGTGGCAGCAGTAGAATTTGCACCAGTGATCAAGATATCATCAACATAAATGAGTACAAGAAGAATGTGACCATTTGTTCTTCTGAAGAACAAGGAGTTGTCTGAAATAGTGGCAGAGAAGCCTTCACTAACCAAAATCTGTTTCAACTTATTAAACCAAGCTCTAGGGGCCTACTTTAAGCGATATAGAGACTTATTTAACTTGCACACATGAGTAGGATGAGTGTTATCAGTGAAACCCTCAGGTTGATACATAAAAACTGTCTCCTTCAAGTCCCCATTCAAGAAAGCATTGTTGACATCAATTTGTTGAATGCTCCAACCATATGTGACAGCAAGAGTGAGAGCAAGCCTGATAGTACAAGGCTTAATCACAAGACTAAAGGTCTCAAAGTAGTCCATTCCTGCTGTTTGTTGAAAACCCCTAGCCACCAAGCGGGCTTTGAACCTCTCAATTGAACCATCTGGTTTTTGTTTCACCTTAAAAACCCATTTACTTGTAATCACATTTTCATATCAGGGCTGAAGGGCACCAAAGTCCAAGTGTTTTGCCCAATCAAGGCATCAATTTCAACTTTCATTACCTCTTTCCATCTAGGATCAGACAGAGCTTGAGAGACATTAGTTGGATCCAAAACAGAAGAAGAAGTAGAGATAGAGTATATTTTAGGCTTGGAGATACCATGCTTGGACCTGGTGACCATAGGATGAGAGGAGATAGATGGAGGAATACAAGAAGCTGGAGCAGGAGGGGATGGAACAGTAGATGGCATGTGTGCAGGAGAAGGAAGCATTGAGTGAGAAGAAGATGAATAAGCTGAGTGAGAGGGAGAGACATGAGCAGGCAACTAAACATGAAGTTGAATACCAGGAGGAGAAGGGGGAGGATGTGATGGAGAAGAAGTCACAGTAAGAGAAGGTGGAGAGAAAAGAATTGGTGTGGAAGATGATGAAGAACATGTAGATGATGGTGAGTAGAACAGGTCATTATAGGAAAACTCAAACTCATTGAACTCCACAGAGCTGGCAATATAGATCCTGCCAGTGGCATCTATACATTTGTAACCCTTATGAGACTCAGAGTAATTAAGAAACACACATTTTGATGACCTATACTGAAACTTATGGTTGTGATACGGTTTGAGAAAAGGGAAACAAGTGCAGCCAAATACTTTTAGAAAATTGTAGTCAGGAACAAGTTTAAAAAGTTTTTGAAACGGAGAGGAATAAGAAAGAACAACGGAAGGAAGTCTATTTATGAGAAAAACAACAGAAGAAAAGGCATGCCACCAGTATTTGAGTGGCAAACTTGATTGTGCGCCCAAAAGAGACAATCCCATTTCAACAATATTTAGATGTTTTCTCTCAGATCTTCCATGTTGTTGATGAGTATGAGGACAGGGATGACGAAATTTAATGCCCAAATAGGTAAGAAGAGGAACTAAAGACTTGTACTCCCCACCCCAATCAGTTTGGAGACACATGATTTTGGTAGTAAACTGTCTGTCAAAAAGGTATTGAAACGAGTGAAGGCAGTATAAGCTTCAGACTTAAGTTCTAATGGAAAAATCCAAGTAAAACGTGTGTAGTCATCAACAAAGTGAATGTAATATCTATATCCTTCAATGGATGGAACATGGGAAGGGCCCCAAAGATCAGAATGCACTATTTGGAAAGGTGCAGTAATTTTTGTAGGATGAGAATTGTAATGTTTTTGATGCAATTTCCCAAGTTTACATGCATCGCAAAACTGAAAAGCAGTAAAATGGGGTGTTTTATTCAGACTTTTCATTACATGAGAGAGAACTACATGTGTGGGATGGCCAAGTTTTCTATGCCACAAATTGATATCTGAATTGCAGCTAGAAACAGAAGAGTTCACATTATTACAATAGGAATGAGTGTGTACAACTGAAAAAGAACTAGGAGAAGAAACAACTTGCTGAGTTGTAAATGAAACAGGAGCAGGAGCAAGGCATGACTGAAGGTGAGACAGGTCAAGCTGGTAGAGTCCTCCTTTAAGAGCTCCTCTCAGCAGGACCTTGGAGGTTTTGATGTCCTTAACAAGGCAACAATTGTGATAGAATTCCATTAGAATCTCATTATCTTTAGTAAATTGAGATATGCTCAGTAAATCTTTGGTGATATTCGGAACATAAAGAATGTTATTGAGAAGTAAGGATGGGGAAGAGGAGGAAACACAAGGTAAATGAGAGAGGCCAATATGAGATATAGGAAGTTTGGAGCCATTACCAACTACAAGCTTGTCTGAGCCTTGATAGGCAGATTTGAGTAAAAGATTATCCATCTCAGCTGTAACATGTGCAGTTGCACAACTATCGAAGTACCAATTTTGATCCACAAATGGGGACGATCCAGAAACAGATATATGAGCCTGAGGAGACTCACTGATAGAACCACCAGAAGCATAGTCAGGACCTGTGAAATTTACATTGAACCTTTTGTAGCACTTGAGAGCAACATGACCTGTTTTCCAAAATAACTGACACTTAGGCTTGTTATTATTATTCCTAAAAGGATCATTTCGACCTCCACGACCTCGTCCACAATTAAAAGGACCTTCATCTCGCTGATAATTCTGAGAAAAATCATATGCAGCATTGGCAGAAGGATGACTCCCAGGAATCGAGTCATGAGAAACAGTTGATGCTTGCAGAGCAGAGGAGGAAAATTATGTTATAACCTGACTTTGTAGACGCATTTCACGTGTCTGTAGAATGAATTGAACTTCATGTAAACTCACAGATTCCACTCGTGTAGTGAGATTCACAACCACAGACTCATAATCCGTACCAAGTCCTCTAAGGATATACAGAACCAATTCATCATCACCAATAACATGACCAACTGAGTTTAGATCATCGGCTAAGGATTTCATTTTCAAAATATACGCATCAACACTTAGATATCCCTCTTTTAAAGTTTGAAGCATAAATCGAATTGCAGCGCACCAGCCTTTGACTGAGATTGAAACAACTTGTCAAACACAAACCAGACATCTGCAGCCGTTGAACAACGGTTTACATGACCAAGCATGGATTCGCTAATTGAACTAAGCATCCAACTTAGTAAGTATTGATCCTTACGAATCCAAGAAATATAATCTGGATTGAGACATAAATCCGATCCATCGGAGGTAGATGGAGAAGAATACTTCAGAGGAGCTGAAGCAGTACCAAACAATAAACCTTCAAAACCGTGTGCACGTACAGTAGAAATGACATGTGCCTTCGAGAAATTATAATTGTTGCGATCCAATCGAAGAAGGATTGGCGTGAAGTGAGGCAGGGGCGTGACTGTGGACATTGGAGGAGGAGACTCCATCCGAAAAAAATCTATCAGAGAAGATGATCGGAGCTCAGGGATTAGCTGGATCTAGATACCATAACAGATAGAAAAGAAGCCATAAAAGAGAGAAGTGAAAATGTGTATTATTGAACATGAAGAAAGCAAGGTCTGTGATCACATATATATACAAGCTATAGGCTGAAGACTAGAATGTAACTAACTAACCGTGACTTGTAACAAACTAACAGAATTAACTAACTTTCTAACAGACTCTGTTACACTCTAACGGTGATGATGATGAAGGATAAATTGATTGAACGATTATTCTCTGAAAAATACATTAATCCATGCCACCCAAGTGTTTGTTGATTTGGCTGAATGAAACTTTTCAGATTACTACTAATACTTTTTAGGGAGATTATACTAATACTTTTTGGGAGGACTACTAATACTTTTCAGGGGGAAATTAATATTTTTTAGTGCAACTAGTAAATATTTTTTAGGGGGAGTAGTACTGATACTTTTGGGGAGAGAAACTAATACTTTTATGGGGAGCTACTAAAATATTTTATATGAAAAACTAATACTTTTCTGGAATTACTAAAACACATTTAATCGGAAAATCTAATATTTTTCAGATAAACTATTAATACATTTTAGAGGGGTTACTTATAATACTTTTGAGTGAAAAAAATTAATAGTTTTCATCAGGATTAATAAAAACATTGTTCAATGAACTACTAATACTTTTTTGAACTAGTGCTAATACTTTTCACGAGAAAAACTAAAACTTTCTGGGGTCCTAGTGATTTTATGTCACTGCCTAATAAGCTAATAGTACAAAAATGTCACCGCCCCCAAATATTACGAAAATGCCACCGGCCCTAGAAAATTACAAAAAAATACTGCTAATATTATAAAAATACCACCGGGTTTGGGTTTAGGATCTGTCTAACCAATTTTGGCCCGTTAGACCGTCTAACCAATTTTGGCACGTTAGACCGTCTAAGTGGGGTTTTTGTCTTTTTAAATTTATATAAAGTTAATATATAATATTACCTAGTTAGGTTTTCTTTTTTTCCTTCATAATAATGATGATGAACTTCAATTGAAGAACTAGGTAAATCCCATGAAGCCTTCACAAAATTATGCTACAAGAAAACCTCGGACAAAAGCAAATACACATGCATGGGCCCAAGCATGAAAAAAACAGTGCACCACATGAAATATAATATTTCTATGTAAATTTATCCAACCGTATTTATTTCCACATTCAAGAACTAAAGCTTATTGAACTATTAAAAAAGGGATGCAATGCGGGATCAGGAACTTTTCTTTTCTCCAACAATATTCTTAAAGTGTAAAATATTAATTTAATGCATGTTAATATTAATTAATATGTAAATCACCCAACAAGTAGAAATGAATAATTACGTAGCCCATGCAACATATGATCCTGGCCTGCCATGCACAGATTTGGGGCTATAAATATATGATCTTTGTTCTTCATTTCTACCAACCCAAACCTAGCGCGCTCATAATTAGAACTATTTGTTACTCTAATTTTCAACTTTATTTTCGTAATGGCCAACAAGCAAAACAGCACCACCTCTAGCCAGGTGACCAAGTACGTCGGCAGCAAGCTGACACGCCACGACTTCGGCAAAGATTTTATCTTTGGTGGCGCTACTTCTGCTTATCAGGTAATTAATATCTGATTTTATATATGTGTTAAAAGTAGTAGCAGTAATGTGTTATTTAATTTTCGGGTCGATTTTGCTTATATGTTAATCTGTGTTGGGATATATTTCAGGTTGAAGGCGGTTTTAAACATGGTGGTAGAACCCTGAGTAACTGGGATGTTTTCGGACTACAGAGGCCTGGTTTGTTTTACTCTCTCTGTTTCTTTGTGTGTGTGTGTGTGTGTGTTTTTTTTTCTTTTCTTTTTTTAATTATATAGCTGATCATGGATTAATATGGGGATATGACAAGGTAAAATTGCTGACGGGAGCAATGGTACCGTTGCTATTAACCACTTTAATCAATTCAAGGTAAGTTACTATATACTTCATTGATTCAAAAAGAGCAGAACTTTACACTCTTGATGAAAATAATATTTGTGATTTTTATTCTTTTTATCCATATATGGATATTGGATTAATCTGTCTCACGTCCAATTATAACATCACAGGATGACGTGGCGTTGATGAAAAAGCTAGGCATAGATGCTTACAGGTTTTCAATTGCATGGTCCAGAATATTGCCAGGTACGTACATAATTTCTTGGCATTTCAATAACACAAATTAATGGTTATGATTAATCATATATATCATAAGTGTTAATATTTGAACTTACATTTGTATGTTAGCTGGAAGATTGAGCGGCGGAGTCAATCGGGAAGGTGTCGAGTTTTATAATGATCTTATTGACTTGTTACTTTCTGCAGGTCAGTTCTATATTTTTCATTTCCTTTACTAGAGTTTAATTTAATAAATTATGTTGTCATTTACGATCGACTCTATTATTTTTCCCACAGGAATTGAGCCCTATGTTACTATTTTCCACTTTGACGTTCCCAATTGCTTGGAAGAGGAGTATGGTGGCTTTTTAAGCCCAAAAATAGTGTAAGTCACTCAATTTCGGAGCATTACATGATCATCACCTTCTTAAAGGCGTTGCAATATTTATGTACAATCAACATAATCTGACTCTCTTTTTTTTTTTTTCGGTATTATACCATGATCTACACGACATTTTTTTTATTTAAATTAGATAAATAAAAATCTCCGAATAATCTATCACACCATTCAAATTGCGTGCTCAACAGGCAAGATTTTGCTGAATACGCGGACGTGTGCACTACAAGAAAACAAGGAAATTCCAACGGAAAAAAATTGTTGGAATTTGGCCAATTACCGTTGGAATTATCGATTCCAACGGAAATTCCAACAATAAATGCATCGTTGGTAAAATGGCCGTTGGAATGGCAAAATTCCAATGGAAATTCCAATGGAAAAATATTCCAACGGTACTTCCAACGGTATTTATCCATTGGAATATACAACTGTTGGAAAAAACTCCAACATATTTTCCAACACTAATTCCAACATAGTTAAACCATTGGAATTTAGTCCAATGGTATATCCATTGGAATATATATAATTGTTGGAAAAAACTCCAACGGTTATTCCAACGGAGTTATACCATTGGAATTTAATCCAATGGTAATTCCAATGGTACTATATATTCATTGGAATATTCAATCATTTTATCTAATTGCCTAATATCTTTAACTTCCCAGTAGGTCACCCATCATCAATTTGTCCAAAGTCAAGCACGTTTAACTATGTAGTTTTAATATGATTGACTCCAGAAGAGAAGATATATTTTATTGATATGGATAATACTATCAAATCTTTTAACCCCTATTGAAATTTTCCAACGGTATTGGAGTTTCCAACAACCTGTTGTACCATTGGAATTTCCGTTGGAATTTTAAAAACTCCAACGGAAATTCCAACGATTAATTCCAACATTTTGATTACCGTTGGAATTTTTGTTGGAATTTTCCAATGATATTTTTTAGCGATGGAATTTTTGTTGGAATTTTTAAAATTCCAACAGTATTTCCAATGGTTTATTCCAACGATTTTATTACCGTTGGAATTATTGTTGGAATTTTCCAACGGTTTGTTGTGGTGTTGGAATTTCCGTTGGAATTTTAAATTCCAACGGAAATTCCAACAACTTATACCAACGGTTTTTTTATTGTTGGAATTTTCATTGGAATTTTCCAACGATATAATGTAGCATTGGAATTTCCGTTGGAATTGTAAAAATTCCAACTATTTTCTACTTCGTTGGAATTTTTTTGTTGGAATCTGATTGTTTTCTTGTAGTGGTGCTTTTTTGAATTCGGTGATCGGGTGAAATTTTGGATCACGGAAAATGAGCCGTGGACATTCACCCATAATGGGTACATCGTTGGAGGTTTTCCACCTGGTCATGGTACACCTTCATGCCAACCTAAAGAAGCTGATGCTCTAAGGCATAGATGTGTTCGCGGAGTTGACACCACTTGTCATGGTGGGAATGCTGGAACTGAACCATATATTGTTGCACACCATTTGCTTCTTGCTCATGCTGAAGCCGTTGATATATACAGAAAAAACTATCAGGTTTGTATTATTTTATAGATAGAAATATATGGTCACAATTTATGAATCTGAATAAATTAGCTAGATTAAAAATAAATTGCAATTATAAAATGCTTATTTAGTGCAATTACCTCATTTTTATGTTATATAGGAAGTGGCCTTTCTATTTCTTGAATGTTCAATAATTCAGATCTAAAAATGATAATATATATGTACAGTCGGTTCAGAAAGGCAAGATAGGGATCACTAATATGACGACTTGGTATGAACCTTACTCTAAAAGTCGAGAAGATGTTGCTGCTTCTTCAAGAGCAGTCGATTTTATGTGGGGATGGTAATTGCTAATTATTTTATCTTTCTATATTTACATAATAATAATAATAATAATAATAATAATATAGATACACAAATACGAATGTGATTAGTTTGATTTCATTCTTTGTTACTAGGTTTATGGCACCTATAGTGACAGGTGATTATCCAAAGGTTATGAGAGAACGAGTTAAAGAACGATTACCCAAATTTACAGCTGAACAGTCAAAATTGCTAAAGGGGTCCTACGATTTTATTGGAATGAACTATTACACCACTAATTGGGCTACCTATAAACCTACCCCACCTGGTACACCACCAACTTACTTTACAGACCAGGAAACTCAATTTCTCAGTAAGTATTCTTAATTCGCTTCTCAATTTGAAAACAAGTATCATCTATTTACTCAATCCTTTTGTTTTTTTTAGCTGAACGACCTAATGGAGAAAAAATTGGCGAACAGGTAAATTAAATGACCGTTTAATAGCTTTAATTAAAGACGAAATAATTATACAAAACTGGCCGGTTTTATTTGTCATATATGAACATGGAGAATGCTGAAATGTGTTAACATGGTTCTCGATTTCTGCAGGCTGGTTCAAGCTGGTTGTTTATTATTCCTTGGGGAATACACAAGCTTCTGGTTCACACAAAGAATACATATAATGACCCCATTATTTACATTACGGAGAATGGTACGTAATAGTCAGTATCCTATATTTTTTGTTTGCATTGTTTCTATTTTACAAATTGTATGTACCCTCAGGAATTTCAAACTTGTTATGTAGCTAAAGCTCCCTTTGCTCTATCTCTCTCTCTGTTTCTGACTATCACTGTTTTATTAATTTTATTTAGGAGTGAATGAGAAAAACGACAAGAGCCTATCAATTACCCGAGCTCGTAAAGATGAGTATAGAATTAAATTCTTTCAAGACCATTTCGCTTATATGAAACAAGCCATGGAGTGAGTATTGTCCATCAAATATAAATATAAATATATAACTTTGGGCATTTTATCTAATTGGGTTTGATTTTTGTATGGTTTTGTAGCGAGGGTGTGAATCTCAAAGGTTACTTCTTGTGGTCATTGTTTGACAATTATGAATGGGCTGAAGGATACACCGTTCGATTTGGTATATATTATGTGGACTACGTCAATGGTTTAGTCAGATATCCTAAAACGTCGGCTATATGGTACATGAATTTCCTGAACAAAGAACGCCTTCCAGGTCCCAAGAGACAAGTTGAAGAAACTGAAAAAGATACCGCAACCAAAAGCAAAACTAACTGTTAAGAGATGCTTCTCCGTCTTTCATTTGAATGAATAAGGCATGCCTGCCAATGTTCCTATTTGCCTTCTTTTGTGTGAGTGAGAAGTTTTTTTTTTTTTTTCACTGTGTAATAAAATAAGTGAGAAGCTATGCTATGCTTTGTACCCTATAAGCGTTTTATACGCTTTCTTATAATTTCTAATGTTCATTGTGTTCTGTTTTCAATTTTCAGCCCATTAGTTTTTATGTTATTCACTACAAGAAATTAAAATATTACCGACGGAAAAATCCGTCGGTAAAAAGGGTTTACCGACGAATCCGCGACGCATTCCCGACGGATTTTTCCGTCGGCAAAACGCTTGTCGGTAAATTTTTACCGACAGAAAAAATAATCCGTCGGTACTTTACCGACGGAATTCCGACGGAACAAGAACAGAAATCCATCAAACTATGCCGACAGGAGGCCGACGGAGTTTGTGTCGGTAATGATATCTGTCGGGAATTTAAGGCGCCCAGTAATAACAGAATCCCGACGGATTGCCGACAAAATTGACACCGACGGATTACCGACGGATATATGCCCGACGGAATGCCTACGGATTATCTTCGACAGATCACCGACAGAAAAATCCCGACGGATCGCCGATAGACATATACCGACAGAACGCCGACAGAATTTCGCCGACGGAAAGCCAACAGAATTTCGCCGACGGAATTTCGCCGACGGAATTTCGCCGACGGAACGCCGACGGAAGTTTGCCAACGGATCGCCGACGGATTTGGACCCTAAAGTATAATTATTTTCTTTTGGTCATATATATAATTAATCCAAATAAATTTGAACAATATTGTATTTGATTCTATTCAATTCATTACAAGCTAGAAGTGAAATTCACATTTTAGTTTGGTCTTACTATTAGTTTTTTTTTTAATTTTAATTTATTTTTTTTTATCAAAATCCGTCGCTAATCTCTCGGAAATCCGTCGGTAATTACCAACAGAAAATTTCGTCGTTGATAACGACAGATATATCCGTCGACAATTGCCGATAGAACATGTCTGTCGGTAAATAACGATGGAAATTTCCGTCGGTAACTATTTGGTCGGTATTCCGTCGCAGATCTGTCGGGAAATTTGGTCTTACTATTAGTTTTTATTTTATTTTATTTTTATTATTATTTTTTGTCAAAGTCCGTCGCTAATCTCTCGGCAATTCGTCGGTCATTACCAACAGAAAATTCCGTCGTTGATAACAACGGATATATCCGTCGGCAATTGCCGATAGAACATGTCTGTCGGTAAATAACGATGGAAATATCCGTCGGTAACTATTTGGTCGGTATTCCGTCGCAGATCTGTCGGGAAATTTGGCGGTAGAATTTTCCGGGAACTTTACCTTCAGATTAACGAGAGATTATTGCCCGTCGTTATATTCCGTTGGTGATCCGTCGGTGTTTCGTCGGTAATTTTGTAAATGTGTATCCGTTGGTAATATGTTGCTAATCCGTCGGTAAACAGCGACAGAATAATTCCGTCGGTATTTTCCGTCGGTAAAAAAGCAATTTCTTGTAGTGATTATACAAATTAAAATATAGAAACAGAGCACACAAATAAAAGGGGCTAGTCGGAACCAAAATACTTGCGTCACGGTAACACGGACATGTACTAAATTAATAAAATAAAGCAATCAAGAACGATTTGCTTGCCTCTTCACAACTAGAACTGAAAAATCAGCTTAAGCAATAAGCACGAATTAGTTTCTTACAACACCTAATATATAAGTGACAAATTCAGAAATATCCTCCTCCAGTGAATAAACTGCATCAACGGTGATTTGTGGGGAAAATTGCAAAAATAGTCCCATAAGTTATGGCCATTCGCAGTTAAGTCCCATAAGTTTTGAACTTTCCGTATTGGTCCCTTATGTTTGTGGCCTTTTCGTATTTTGGTCCCATAAATTTTAGTATAGTGTAATTTTAGTCCTATAAGTTCCTAGCAGTTGCAATTTTGGTCCCCAGGAATCACTTTATTCTTTCATAATGCCCAAAATGCTCTTATTTATTCAAATGACTTATTTGGCTAAGTCTTGGCTCAAAAAAGGGTGGGGCGGATGGGTCTGGGTATCACTTCCGCCCCGCTCGCCTATTTTTTATATATTTAATATATATTTTGCATATATAATATATATTATAATATAATTTCTATCTTTTAATATTATATCTACCATTTATCAAAAGAAAATTACAACTTTTGTAAAAAAATATTTTATAAATATATTAAAAATATTTTTTTTCCTTTTTTTTCATTTTTCCTATTTAAGTTAATTTAATTCGGGCCAAGACGGAGCAGCCCGCCCCGCCCCATGACTCGGTCCGAGTCTGCGTCTTTAGATACCCGCCATGTCCCACCCTATTGCCATTTCTAACGAAAATTTATGGCTCAGTCCAACACAAAAATTCATTTTTGTGCATGAATATTGTCGGGTCGGGCCAAAAGTCGGGTCTTCGAGCCAGACCAAATACGCTCGAATTTTTTCGGCCCTGAAAAGTTGTAGCCCAACTCGGTCCAAATCTCAGGGCGGTCGATCTGGGCCACGGTTCGGTGTTCGCCTTATTTTTAGCTTCACCGCAAGTGTACGGTATAGTTTATAGAATAGGGTAAGCAAGGTCGTATCCACGGAGACTAATAAATGTATGCGCTAAGTATTGAAATCATAATAGTCTTATTTTTATTTAGACGATCGTATTTGAATAATTGTTGTGGAAGTAAAGACAAAAATAACCACAAAAATACAAGATACTAATAATGATGGAATTATCAAGAGAATGAAATGGATTCTTGGGTTATGGTTTCGATTAATATTCCTCTTGTTGTCCAACTTAATCAAAGTCAAAGTTATTATCAATATACCTATAAGACGATCACAAAGGTATTTTATCCTCCCTCTCGAGATGTATATAAAATATAGATTGAAATATCTATGCTTGCATCTCTACTCAACATAAGATACACAACTCCCAAAAGCACCAAAGATCATAAATCCTCACAAATATCACAAACCTCTCGATTATGCAAATATTCATATCAAGTACTCAAGATATAATATTGAAAGTCATCTATCGAATTATAAATCAATACATTAAACAAGTTAAATCATTGGCCAAGTGATAAAACAAGAATAAGAACAAAGTATCAAATAGACTCAAGATAATAACTTCAATTAAGATTAAAACATTCAACAAGAGTCAATTAATCTACTTCCAAAACCCGAAAATCACAAGAAGTTTAGCTACTCATTACAAATAAACAACCCATAAACAAATTGTTCATATTCATGACAAGCTAAAATGAAAGGTTAAAACACAAAAAATGAGAAAACTTAGGGAAAGTCGATAATCCCTCGATAAATCTTCGATCCTTAAGCTCTGATGTGACCCGATTCTTCCCTTGATTCTTCCTTGAATGAAGTTGATGTTTTCTTGTGTTCTTGGGTATATTCCAAACCTTTTCTCCCCTGGTGTGCGCCCCCAAAAGTGGTATTTATACCACACTACAAGAAAAATGCTCAACAACAACACTCCAAAGACAACAGATTTTAGCTAAATCATTGTCCTTATAAGCATTGACAACGGATTTTCGTTAAACCGTTGTGAATGAGCGGATTTTTTGTTAACGACAACAGTTCACTCAAGCCTGAGACAATACTTTCTTGAAGCGGTGTCTATTAGCGGTCTTTTTATTTTTTGACAACACGTTTCTCGGGTCTTCGACAATGTTTTTGTAATCCGTTGTCGATTAGCGCCCAATATTTTTCAAAAGACAACATTTATTCATCCTTTTTGTCAACGGTTTGTTACACCGTTGTAATTAGCGTCATTTGTTTTCTTAAAGACAACAATTTTAACAACAGTTATAAACCGGAGTCTATAGCATTTTTCATGTCCTTATTTATTATTTATTTTAATGCTATAACTAGCACTTTTAGTTAGCTTATCAATTTTATTTTAGCAACTTTAGCATAATTCTAAAAGTGCTGAAAGTTTTAGTTTTTATTTTTTTTATCAATTTTTTATCTCATGGTATAACTATCACTTTTAGTTAACTTATCAATTTTATTTTAGCAACTTTAGCATAGTTCTAAAAGTGTTGGGATTTGTAATTTTTTCTTTATATCAAATCTTTATTTTATTTCATTTGAAAAAAATAATAATCAAATATAACTAGCAACTTTATAGGTAAAACCTTTTGGTTTAACAACTTAAACATAAGTCTAAAAATATAACTAACAACTTTAAAGTTAAACTTTTTAGTTTAGCAACTTACACATAAATATAAATTTAAAAAAACTAGCAACTTTAAGGTTGAGTATTAGCAACTTAATCAAATAACTTAAACACAATCTAAAAGTTGTAAGTGACTTCTAAAAAATTCAAAATAAAGATATGAGAAACAGAGAGAAGAGAGCGAGAAGAGAGCTCCACGCTGAGAACGAGAAGAGAACGCCATCGCCGTCCACCGCAAGCTTCACGCCGCCGCTCAGTTCCACCGCCGTCCACAGCGCAGAATAGGAGCTCGACCACTGCATCATCTCGGAGTGATTTGTTGGTGAGTTTTTCCCATCCACTAAAATCCCCAAATGTTTTGAAACCCTAACTTCTATTTTTTGAATTTTTTTTTGTTAGATTTGGAATGTGTTTTGCGGTTTGATGTCTGAGTTTTGGAATTTTCTGTCAATTATTTAGGTAGTTACTGATAAGGAAATAGTATGGCTTCATCGATTGCGTGGTTATTTAATCATGTTAGTTGAACTGAATTGAATCATTTCGGATGCTTTGTAATGTGATGATGAATATATTACTAGTTATGGGTATGCATTTGATTTCTAGGTCTCTTGAAAAAAGAAAAAAATCCTTTTGCAAAAAACTATATGATTACAAGACTTGAATTAAGGAGAAATTGATCTAACATATACTTGAGGAAAACTCGATTCACTTAGAGATATACACAAGTCAAATGCATGTTACACTTTGTAGAGTGTGCATCCGGTAAATTATAAGTATTCCTTGTTCTTCATAATTCTTATTCCTTTGTTTGAGTCTGCGAAAATTCCCCTGGGGTATTATTTTATGGGGTATTATTTTAAGGAGAGGGATAAATGCAATGTTCTGGTTTGGTTGCTTTTTCCTCAGCTGATGTTGTCTTTTCTGTTTCTGCTGCAACATTTTGGCCATTGTTCTGATTTTCTGCAATTTTCTCTATATATGGAGTATTATTTTAAGGAGAGGGATAAATGCAATGTTCTGGTTTGGTTGCTTTTTGCAACACTAATGCAGAAAGTGTAGGACATAAATTCAGGGAGAATTTAGTTCCCCACAAGATATATTTATACATAAATTCAGGGAGAATTCAGTTTTCCTTTTTGTGTTTGTGTTGGTGTAGTTGGTGCACTTTTTGTCTTAACCTTTTGGAACAAATGCTTTTCTTGCTTTCACTATCATGACTTGGTGATAATAGCTATACCGGCTTTCAAGATTAGCCATTACTGCTGCTAGAGAAATTTTCTATGAAACAGTTATTAGATATCATCATAGATTGGAAAACAACATGAAGGTTGATATATTAATTAGAAAATCTATTGACTGTTAATAAAATTGGGATGATTTTTCTGATCTGCCCCAAATGTATGAGATTGTACCGGTACATGTGCTTGGATTGTCACTCAACATTTATCTGATTAGATAATTTCTTAGTTTTTCAAGAGCCTAATTTATGGTGTTACCTGAATACTTGTAATCGTCTGTAGTTTGTCGTAATATTTTGTTAAACGTTTAACGGAGGTCTGCAGATGATTTTGGCTTATTATCTGCTGATTTTTGCTGGTTCATTTATTTTATCAAGTGCTTGCGGTTTATTTTCGATTTAAGAATTATTTACAGACAAGATTTTCAAATGTTGTGAAACTGTACCATATCTTGAGTGCTAATGCAAAGACTCAGTTGAGTTCAATGTCCTCAAACTTGTGCTTCATGGGATTATACAATGTTAAGCTTGCTCTTCAACATAGGGGAAATGTAGTGTTAAGCTTAGATTGTGATGTCTTTGGCCATGATCGTACACTTTATGTCAACATGGAAGGCATCATTCCCTTCTGTCAATTAAAGTCAATTTCCTACACATGTATCTGTCTACATATGGTAAGAATTGTATGGTTTTAAAATTTATATATTATGCATTTAGTTTTGTACTAATCAATATTATTTTTGAAATCATTGGTAGGCACTCATATAAGAAAATAGTGCGGGAAAACAGGCTTGATAAGTACAGATCCATGGATCCATTGAATATAGGGCTTGTACCATCAACAAGAGACGATAAAAGTTCTCTTGACAAAGAGATGGAACGGAGGGAACGTGCTTTAGCAAATAGGCTGAATGGTACTCTGCCTAACCAACTTTTGTTAGCAACATGTAATGTAGGGTAAGTATTTATTTTGGTATCACCTTCGAGTTGCATACTTTAATAACTTGATTATTTCTCTTCACTAACTCTGTGTATATTATGTAGTGAACATTGGATTTTGACTATGATTAACCCTCACAAGGGGGTTGTTTATTTGTTGGATCCTCTTTTTCGTCGGATGCATTAACCACTTTGGAAACAAATTGTGGATTTGTATGATTTCGTTTTACTTCTCTTTGATTTAGTTTTATGTCTTAATTCATGTCTATTGCTATAATAATGAATGAACTTGTGAATTTTGGGCCATACGAATGTTCAATACGGAAATCCACAAGAATGTCAAGAAACTACCTATTTGAGACATACTTAAAGAGGTATTTTGAATAGTCCAATTTTACATGTTTCTTAATATTGATTTTTTAAGGCTAATGCTATTTTGCTATTTCTATTGGATATCTTGGATACAGATTTTGCATTCCTAGTCCATGTGAGCAGATATGCATATAAGAAAATGCATTTTAGAAAATTTTAGAAAATGCGACTGAACTTATGTGGCTGATGTGATTTTGTCTTGATCACAAGTATGATTATGCGTTTGGTTGATTGTCAATTGTCTTAATCATATTATTACAGTCAGCAGTAGTATTAGTTGCATTTGGTACTGTTATAAGCTAGCTTGATGGTCCTCAATTAATTACAGCAGATTATGTTGGTTACACACTTCTTAAATACACCTTAAATCTTGGCCTTTGAAAATCTATTTCCATTGGATTGAAAGCAGGTTTTCACTTTAATTTCTTTGGGATGGGGCTTATTTATTGTCCTTATTCAGCACTAGTATAATGATTCCACTAACCAAATATTCATGTAATCTTGTTGCTGAGCTTTGTGATCTGTATTGAATTATCAACCTGCTTTTTGACTCTGTAAGGATTAATGGGAAAAGGAAGGGGAATATGAGTTGGTTAGTAGAAGGCTAATTTGGATTTTGATGTTCATTTGATAAAAGTATCAAGCAGATAACAAGTGAATTTTTTTTTGTGTAAAGCTTTTGTTCATTTGGATTTTGATTTTTACTTTTACTTTTCCCTTTTAGCTTATGGACAAATTTAGCTTCCAGGCACATATTCGTGTCATATTCTGTGATTATGTGTCTTGCACAGGCATCAGTTTGTTTAGTTTAAGAGCTTTTACTTGCGTATTCGGACTCTAATGTCATTTAAAATTGTTTCATAGGCTCCTCTTCAACCGGATGCATTCCAATGCGATTATTTTGTGATGAGGTACATGAGGCAGATTGTAGAAGATTCAACTACATACATGACTTCATTGTAATATATCAATGGTAAATTATATTAAAATTTGGCGTTCTCATGTTTTTTGCAAATGTTTAATAATTGGAGCCAATTATATAACCTATGTTTTCTCACAGTTTTCAAATGTTGAGTATTCTCATGTTCAAATTGATGAAGTGCGATCGGAGTGGGCAGAATGCGTCCAAGACCATATACATGAGTGAATAGGTATTTTGTTCATAGTTATATGCAAATTTTCATAGTTATAAAGACTGCACATTCTGTAATTAAGTGAATCTGATTTTAAGGTAAATTGATATATATATTTCTTATTTGCAGGCATGAACTTCAATTATGTAAATTGATGTATATACTTCTTATTTGCAGGCATGAATTTAAATTATGTAAATTGATGTACATACTTCTTATTTGCAGGCATGATATTGGAGTGCTTTGCAGCTGCCCTCAATGAAAGAATTAGTGTAACTTTGAGAACACTTGTTAGACGTTTTGTTAAACACTTGTTAGATACGTTTCTGATATATTTGTTTTGTTAAACATTTGCAGACATGTACTAGATACAATCACTTGAATGTCATGTTTTGATTTAATTAGTTATATGTTGTTTTCTTGTATTGTGTTTTATTTTTTGCATATATGAAATCAAAATTTATATTACCACAGGTTATATAATAATAGACACGAAATAGAAAATATATTAGCCGCGGTCCAAAATTACAACGGTTTTTATGGCTTGTTCAACAGTTGTAATACTTCAAAACCACAACGGATTTGATTTGTTGACAAAGTACAACGGTTTTAAAGCCTTGTAGAACTGTTGTGATACTTCAAAAACCACACCGGATATTAACAGTTGTGACATCCGTTGTTGTATTTCATAATTCAAAAACATTTACCAGCCGTTGTCCCAATTGTTGTCTTTTAGAATCAAAAGACAACGGATTCTAACCATTGTCTTATTATTAACGACAACGGATTGTAACTGTTGTCGTTGAGCGGGTTTTTTTACAACACCATCTACGACAACGACTGATTAATGTAATACACAACAGATTATATCCGTTGTGTATTAGCGAAATTCTTGTAGTAGAGATGAAAGTTTCCTACTCAAAGTGGTGCTATTGTGGAAAATTAATGATTTTCTGGCTTATGGGAACCTGTCAGGTTGCATTGTGAAGGGATATCATGCGTGCCCTATTTGTGGTGAGAAAACATATGCAAAAAGTCTGAAACATAGCCGGAAAACATAGCCGACCAATTATGTGATGATGGCGAAATTAATTGAGCTATTCTTTGGATAAGTGGTCGATGCACTAAAGATGGCAAGCATGAAGGCGAACAATTGAAATCAGCCGTTGCAAAGATTGTGAGAAAATATTACGATTCTGATTTCTTTATTTCAATAATCATTGTAAGTTGTTTGACGTATTTGTGCATTATAGGATGATTATATTCAACAGAGGAAGGATGGTAAGTTGATTGCTGAAGGATGTAATGACGACATTCTTTGCAAGGTTCTTGAATCCAAAGAACACACGGGGCGTGTGAGGGGAGTTGGAGGTCATGTTACTTCATCTATGTTCTTCCATGTACCGAGAGGGAGTACAAGTGTTGATAAAAAAACTCTACATTGAGCAACAAAATGAGTTAGTAGAGACAAGGAAGAAAAATTCAGAACTAGATGCACGTATCAAGAGACTAGAAGTAGCAGTTTACAAGAATGCGGGTGCCATTGAAATCGACGAGAAGGGAAGTTGTTCAGTGAAATATGACCATCGTACTGAGAGTCCCTCACATGATGAAAAAGAGAGTCCCCGTGATAAAAAGGAGAGCCCCTCACATGATAAAAAAAAGGGTCCTCGTGATGAAAAAGAGAGTCCCTCACGTGATGATGACATAAAGTTTCTCGACAAATATGATGCTTTCTAGGGTAAATTTGTAGCATTGACATTGGAATCGAGCACCGATGTAGTTGCATTTGGTATTGTTATAAAGGTTGCTGGACCCAATCAAATTCTCCATGGAAATCAATTGCCCAATAACTGCATGCGTGTCTCTATTGATGAAGCAGTGGATGAAAATTCTGTTTTGCCAATCCCTGGAGAATGTCAAAGCATTGGAGAGGCAGTAGGATCTCATGTTGCTTGGCCTAAGAACTTAATAAAGTTGAAAGATCAGGTAATGAATATAATTATTGTATTTTTAAATGAACTTCCCCACATTTTGGTATAAAGAATCTTACATATGTCATAATGCAATTTTTAGAAGTCGACAATGAAGAAAGGTGTGGATAAAGCAACAAAGCCTACTTTGGATTCGTCGAGTATGCCAAAAACATTATATATGTTGTATTGCTATGTTAAGCTTGCTCTTCAGCATATGGAAAATGTAGGGTTAAGCTTAGATTATGATGTCTTTGGCCAGGATCGTACACTTTATGTCAACTTGGAAGATATCATTCCCTTCTGTCAGTTAAAGCCAATTTCCTACACATGTATCTCTGTCTACATATGGTAAGAATTGTATGGTTTTAGAATATATATTATCCATTTAGTTTTGTACTAAGCAATATTAATTTTTAAATGATTGGTAGGCACTTATATAAGAAAATAGTGCGGGAAAACAAGCTTGATAAGTACAGATTCGTGGATCCATTGAATATAGGGCATGTACCATCAACAAGAGATGATAAAAGTTTTCTTGACAAAGAGATGGAACGGAGGGCACGTGCTTTAACAAATAGGTTGAATGGTACTCTACCTAACCAACTTGTGTTAGCAGCATGTAATGTAGGGTAAGTATTTATTTTGGTAACATCTTCGAGTTGCATACTTTAATAACTTGATTATTTCTCTTCACTAACTCTGGGTATATTATGTAGTGAACATTAGATTTTGACTGTTATTAACCCCCACAAGGCGGTTGTTTATTTGTTGGGTCCTCTTTTTCGTCGGATGCACAACCCACTTTGGAAACAAATTGTGGATTTCTATGATTTCGTTTTACTTCTCTTTGATTTAGTTTTATGTCTTAATTCATGTCTATTACGATAATAATGAATGAACTTGTGAATTTAGGGCCATACGAACATTCAGTATGGAAATCCACAAGAATATCAAGAAGCTACCTATTTGGGACATACTTAAAGAGGTATTTTGAACCGTCCAATTTTACATGTTTCTTAATATTGATTTTTTAAGGCTTTATCATTCCATTTGTTTCACTTTGTAGCTGTTATGCGATCGATAATTTAAGACCATATTTTCAAAAACACGTTTTTCCAAGAATGATACATGATTTTTTCTGTTTTATTGTATATTTTCTTGTTTGTAAGTTCAGATTTCCTGGCTGTTGTTAGTTTGAGTTGTTACCATGTATTGTGCTTTAGTTATGAGTACTTAGATTGTTACCTAGAAAAATGTGACCTGGGGGAGTGTATGTGGAATACTGCATCAAAAAAGCTTATTAAATGGTAAAAAATAGCAGCAGAATGAAGATTATGATGGAAATGTTTTTTTTTTTTTTTTGCTTCTCCTGGATGTTTTTTTTAAGAGGAATGGACACAAACAGGAAATTAGTATATTCTCTTTTACATGTATTTCGAATTAAGAGTGAGTCCAAAACCAGCCTCAATTAGCAGGATAGGTGGCTTAAATGCCTAAAGGTTAAAGAAAATAAACTCACATGTATGTATCTCTACTAATTTAAAAACATGACTGTTAACAGATACACAAACATAAGTTCAAGGAAAAAGAAACCAAAGAAGGTTCTTATCATAGAATCAAGCAAACTGCAACATCATAGGCAGCAGGGGAGCAACAAAAAAAAGGAATGTAAAAACAAAAAATTTGAGTATCTTTTAATATTTGTGAATTTATAAATTTAGCTTGCTACTCATGTCATTTAATTTTTTTTCAAACATAGGCTCCTCTTCAACTCGATGCATTCCAATGCGGTTATTTTGTGATGAGGTACATGAGGCAGATTGTAGAAGATTCAACTACGGACATGACTTCATTGCGATCAATGGTAAATTATATTAAAATTTGGCGTTCTCATGTTTTTTGCAAATGTTTAATAAATGGAGCCAATAATATTACCTATGTTTTCATTGAGGGCAGAATGCATCCAAGACCATATACATGAGTGAATTGGTATTTTGTTCATAGTTATATGCAAATTTTCATAGTTATAAAGAATGCACATTCTGTAATTGAGTGAATCTGATTTTAATGTAAACTGATGTATATACTTCTTATTTGGAGGCATGAACATAAATTATGTAAATTGATGTATATACTTCTTATTTGCAGGCATGATATTGGAGTGCTTTGCAGCTGCCCTCAATGAAAGAATTAGTGTAACTTTGAGAACACTTGTTAGACGTTTTGTTAAACACTTGTTACTTGTTAGACGTTTTGTTAAACACTTGTTAGATACATTTCTGATATATTTGTTTTGTTAAACATTTGCAGATATGTACTAGATACAATCACTTGAATGTCATGTTTTATTTTAATTAGTTATATGTTGTTTTCTTGTATTATGTTTTGTTTTTTGCATATATGAAATCAAAATTTATATTACCACAGGTGAAAAAATAATAGACACCAAATAGAAAATACATTAGCCGTGGTCCAAAATTACAACGATTTTTGTGGCTTGTTAAACTGTTGTAATACTTCAAAACCACAACGGATTTGATATGTTGTTGAAACAATTACAAAGTACAACGGTTTTAAAGCCTTGTTGAACTATTGTGATACTTCAAAACTACAACGGAGATTAACCGTTGTCAAATCCGTTGTTGTATCTCATAATTTAAAAATAGATACCAGTCGTTGTCCCAATTGTTGTCTTTCAGAATCAAAAGACAACGGATTCTAACCGTTGTCTTCTTATTAACGACAACGGATTATAATTGTTGTCGTTGAGCGGATTTTTTTACAACACCATCTACGACAACGACTGATTATTGTAATACACAACAGATTATATCCGTTGTGTATTAGCGAAATTCTTGTAGTGCCATTTAGAAGCATAGGTCAATGTGCTGTCAGATTTTGGGATTTTCTGCACAGACGCACAAGCCGTGCGCCCCACGCACGACCTGGTCGTGTGCCAGGCCGTAGGGACTTTCATTTTACCAAACCACGCACGGGTCGTGCGCCTCACGCACGCCCTGCCCGTGCGTGGTGCTGTAGACATTGGCTGTAGCTGCAGTGGCGCAAGGGTCGTGTGCCAATGCACGACCTGGTCGTGCGCCACTGCGAAGGTTCAGTTCTGCTCCGTGTGTTGCCTTTTCTTGCCCGGTTCATCCGACTTCTTCTCATTTTGGCTTCCAACTAGGTGTATACGCTCGATTATTGATGTTTCTATACCGCAATGCTCGTATTTGTCACAAAATCACCCCAAATATCGTTAAATTCCTACAAAACGAGCAAAGCGTAATACCTTTTCCACAAAGAGCGAATATATACCATTTCATATGAGTTATTGCATGTTTATAAACAATTATAGCCATAAATATGCCCTAAAATACATGCAAAACTCACACTAATCAGTCGGGCTGAATTTTCCCAACTCTAATATGGATGTATTGGATATAATTGTGATTTCTCATATGTCATGTTGTACATATTTGACTTTTTAGCCTAATTTGTGCAATGGGTCAAAATTGCCACCTCTAGAAAAATGTGGGACTATAATGCTTACTTCTAAAAGTTACGGGTCTAAAATGCTATTTTCTGCTATAAGGTTAAAATAGTCAAGGACGAAACTGCTACTTTATAAAGTTATAGGACTAAAATGCGAATGACCATAACACGGGACTAAATTTGAATTTCCTCGTGATTTGTGCATCAAGTTCAAATATGACATTCTGCAGCCCCAAATTCTCTATCATTAAGCCCCAACATTTTGAAGAACATTGCGGAAAATAATTCAACGTTCTGTGATAAGTTTTCTACTACCTAATTCAGCATCAGAACTACAGCCCAAAAAAATTTCAGCAAAGCTACGGGATGTACATGTACAAGGCTACCATCATGCATCAAGTCCAATGATTAATAATGTAATATGAAAATTCTTATTCGACGGTCAAAGCTTCCAGCTAAGAATTTTCATTGGGTCATGTTCGGTGAACTTGTCCTCTAACAAGTACCCACATATATATATATGCATTTGTGTCATTATGCTGATATTATTGGAATGCAACATTCTCGTCTTACTAGCATGCATCATATGCACAAGTTTTGGTAGCTAGGCTACTCAGTGTCTTATCTTGTGAAACCATTGACTTGGAATCAATTTAAGACCAGAACCTTAGAGTCTTGTCCCATGATCTCCATCAAACGTGCAACCATACCTCATACCTAAAATTGATCTAAGGATTTTATCATATGTTCAATTACAAGTAAATGCGAGCTAAAAACTATTATTAAAAGATATATTTTAATAATATAATTTCCAATAAAATTGTATATACAATTAGTAGAATAAAATGCAATCTATCTAATTGGAGTGTCGAACATCCTACTCTAACAAGGAATTGGAACCAATGTCAAAAATCCATCCACACAAGTTCAAGATTTTGAAGGCCAAATGTGTGAGTTGGATAACATGTCCCTCTAGGGACAATATAATTTTCCTTGTACACAAGGGCGCAATGACGAAGCTAAAAACTTTGTGTGGGGGCCCAACTGACACTAATGTTAAAAATGAAAATGCAATATGTACATTAAGTCAATATATTAATTCAATTATATCTTAATATTCAAAAAAGAAATAACATAATATAATTATATCAATATATCATAATATTTTCAAATCGTTGCATAATAGCATTATTTCTAATATTTTGAAAAGAATATATTGGGGGGAAATGTACAAAATTTTGGTCGAGCAGAAAGAAAATGTACAAAATTTATGGCGAAGAAAAAGTTAATGTACAGAATTTTCAAAAAGGGAAAAAAATCATCAAGATTCAAATGCTTTTCAAGATTAACAAATGGGAAGGAGAAAAGAAGAATGAATGAATTGAACATGATTTACTCAAGTTTTCATATTTTTTGTGTTTCTTAAGGTTATAAATTAAAATTACTAAAATACCCCTATTATTTTTCAAAATTTTAGGGGCGGCCCAATGACCCCCTTGACGCCCTCTAGCTTCGTCAATGATAGGGCAAAAAGCATTGCAATTTTTAGGACTTTGAGAAACAGTGAAAAGTCAGAATCTCTCTTGATGGTTGAAAATCTCATCTAGAATGAACAAAAACCAATAATGCAGACACTTATGGGGCAAATAATTAAAGTTCATTGAAGCCCTTTTGAGAAGCCATCATGTAGAGTTTCTTGTCCTCGATCAATCCCTGAAGAAGAGTAGACTTATACCAATTCTTGCTCTCGATAATGTGGACCTTGTCACATGTTCAGAAATTGGAGAAAAATGGGACTATTGTACTAACTAAAGAGTATAATGCTAATATGATATCTTGCAAACAGAGCCACCTCCATGATATATATATCCACAGAAACTTGAGCAAGGTCTCATTATTCTTGTCATGGGAGTGGATAGAAACACCATACAAAATGTTTTTCAGTAGTATGCCTAACCATAGAGAAGCGCCTCCACTTCTGGAGTACATAAAGGCTTGGCACAACATATTTATTTCTGACTGAATACTTTAAATTTAGCGCTTATTGAATTTTTTCCTTTTACTCTTGTTGTAAATGCAGGTAGATTTATTCTCCATTAGATAAAATATGACAATACAGCTCCTAGAGCGCCAGAACGGCGACCAGACACCAATACCATTCCTCCGTTACTGTGCCTTACAACATCTCAAAGGATAAAGTCTATTTTTGTGTGAGTTTTACACCGTTTTAGAGAAAAATTTTGAAAAATTCCATATTCAACTCCAACAATCCTCTGTATTTCACTTTAAATTAGAATAGTTTATTTTTATTAATTCATTGTTATTTTGAATTAATATATTTATCAATTTATAGTTTAGCTACATATTTTTTTTATATTTATGTTTAGTATTTGATTTTTTAATATAATTAAATATAAAAGCAATTTCGATATAATTAACCATAAAAACAATTTGTATTAATTTTAAATTAATTAATTTGAATATATACACACACACACATACGGAGTGATGCATGGGTTGATTTGAACATAAAATCATTAATATTTTCATAATACATCCTTAATGAAAGCATGAATTACATTACAATAGCAATGAATTTTCTAAAATTAGAAAATTTCTTTCACAAATGATCAATCAACGCGTTTTGAAGTGTGTGCCTCTTGGTCTTACATTTTTCTGTATCGTGCAAGAAAATTTTGAAATTGAATTATTTCATCCATCACTATTTGGACATCTGGAGATGACACTTCCCTCGAAACTTCAATTGGTGCATCAAGATCTCATTTACCTCTATTATCATATTGTGCATAATAATGCACATAGTCACTGTTTCTAGCCACCACAGTCACCGTGCCTTAACCATCTTTAATTTTTACTTGACGTCGTGCTGATATTTTGGGAGCGCTTATAAGATATTTCAAAAACAATTACTGATAACTCAAAAGAACTTATATATAAGCTCAACCAATTAATTGTCTCTTGAAGTTCTTTGAGCCATATATTTGATGACTATTAATCTTATATCACGAAAATTAAATATATAATAAATAACTAACAATGATTGTTCTTATAGTTTACTGGTTTTAATTTTTTTAATTTGCTGTCGTACGTGGCTACGGCGTAAATGTCAAAGGCTACTTCGTGTGGTCACTGGTCGACAATTTCAAATGGGCCTAAGGATATAATATACAATTCGATTATGCGAATGGACTAACCAGATACCCCAACTCCCAAGGCCTTGGTTATATGCATTTGTTGAACAAAAATCTCCTTCCACTCGCAAGGACACATTCACTTGAAGAAATTGAAAAAGATAAGTAAGTGAAAAGGAGAAGAAAGGATTAAGGGATTATATCTCATGTTGAATAGTAGACTAGATGCTTTCGTCTTCCCTTAACTTGTACCCCGTTTTCTGAAATAAGGCTCGTTAATGTCATTTAATTTCAGTCAACTCCTTTTACGTGAATTAGGAAACCAGTATATGTTATGTATTCAAATAAATGTTTGAGACCGGGATCAACCTTGTGCTCTAGTAGTTGAGACATGTGTTGTAAGAGTGAATGATTCGGGTTCGATCTCATACGAGTGCGTGTGTCCCCTCCACAAGTTCTCTCATTGTACTAAAAAAAAATAAAAATGCTTGAGACCCTATTATAATTTCAATGTATTAGAGTTGAAATTTTCAAGTCAAACTCTATTATTATTTTTGCCTAATTTCTGGATAATTAACACAAACCATTTTTGAGATTATTTCCCGTTGGGGTTTTTTTTTTTTTTTTTTTTTTAAGTTTGAATTTGCTACGGTTATGTAAGTGGAGGTTCAAGAAGGTTGGACAAGAATCTTGCTTTGTAGGACCATTATCTTTTGGGAGTGTTTGCAAACGCTAAAAATAAGTACTTTTCAGTTTTTTGCTTAAAAAAAATAGTTTTTAGTGTTTGCATATACCAATTTCTGCTTCTAATTTTGCTTAATTTTATCAAAATATAAAAGGAGGGAGATGGGTGTTTTAGATTCTGCTTCTGCTTCTAGTTT
This sequence comes from Rehmannia glutinosa, assembly GCA_016081115.2. Taxonomy (NCBI): domain Eukaryota; kingdom Viridiplantae; phylum Streptophyta; class Magnoliopsida; order Lamiales; family Orobanchaceae; genus Rehmannia; species Rehmannia glutinosa. The sequence goes on from JABTTQ020001347.1 coordinate 1,763,368, forward strand.
GAATTTTATAAATAAGTATTTTTACTACTTTTTCACCAAACACTCTCAACTTCTCATTCTCAACTTTTAATTCTATTTTCAAACACTACCAACTTTTGATTCTCAACTACTTCTATTTCTGCTATAATAAATCACTTCTTCTAAAAGCAGAAGTTTTTGCAAACACTCCCTTTAACTATATATCTGTTAACCACCCACTCACCCACTATATAGAAGTTTCTTGCATGATCTTTTTGCAGGTTACTTACTCATTTATTTAACAAGTGGAGCTGCTGAAGATCTTAGACGGATTCATGAGTGCAAGAGACTGTAATTAGAGTGTTCTTAATTTTTATACAAGAGCGTTTGAAGGGAAGCTAAGATGCCTAGCGTGTTCAATGGTGACGTCTCACCTTTTATAACACCTTCCTTCATTGTTTACTTCTTGTTGATTTTCGAGAGACGTGATATACAGATTAGGTTCAGTTGTTCTCTTGTATTTACGGTGGAACGTGGAGTCACTACAAGAAAACTGCTGATAGACACCACCAAAAAGACACCGGTTTTATGACTGTACTGGTGTCTTTTCCTTTTTAACACCGGTTTTGTAAGAAACCGGTGTCTTATTAGTGCTGTCATTTGATAAACAACACCGGTTTCCTAGAACCGGTGTCTATTGTAAAAAATATTCCCAAATAGACACCGGTTTTTGCATCGGATTTCGAAACCGGTGTCTATTTATATAAATTATTTTAGATTAGACACCGGATCTTTCAACACCGGTTATAGAACCGGTGTCTATAATATTTTTAAAACCACATTTGTTGACACCGGTTATAGAACCGGTGTCTATAATATTTTTATAACCACATTTTTTGACACCGGTTCTAGAACCGGTGTCTTTATTGTTCCTAATTAACTAGCTAGGGTTTACTTTTTAGTTGTAATGAAATTGCCCCAAACCATCTCTGCCCGTCTCCGTACCCTTCCCCTCTCTGCCCTCCGCCTCCACCAGTCACCTCTTCCTCTCCCCTCCACCAAATACGATTTCGGCCGTCCATCCACTTTTTCTCTCATATTTCTCATAATTTCTCTTTGTCTTTTTTCCGCTATGTTCTCTCCTTTTCTAGCACACCCTCATGCCTCAGCATCCCGGCCGTTCACAGCCCTGACGTCCGCCGCCGTTGTCAACCCCGCCGTACGCTGTCGTTGTCAACCCCGCAGTACACCGCCGTTGTCAACCTCCCCATCCCTCGACCTTTCGTCATCGCTTGATATTGGTAAGCCCTAATTTTGTAACAATGTGTTTGCTATTGCGGGATTGGAAAAAAATTAGAGCCTAGATTTTTTAGAACCTAGTGTTTTTACTTAGAACCTAGATTTTTCAAATGAGTTTCTGTAGCAAACAACTTCCAGGTAATTTATTTTGTGAAAATATTAAATTCGAAGTATTCCAACTTATTTAGGTAATTTAGTTTATGCGCTAATGAGATGTATGCAAATGTTCTTCCCTAATTCTAGACTGAAAGTTGAAGTTGGTGGTCACTGGTCAATTGTCCTTTGTTCCCTTGTTATGAAAAAAATTGTTGCAGTTATGCATAATATGAGTCCATTTGTGTGAAGATAGTGCCCAAACTTGCGTCCCTGTTTTGATTTTGTTGTGCTTTCCCTTGTTTATATTGGTGTAAGTGTACTTTGTTCTGATGATGATTTGGTTGTGGTGCTACTTATTGGAAATTGTTATCCGTTTTCTTGTTCCCTTAATATAGGTACCTTTGGTGATATATATAAGGTTGAGTGCGAGAGCGTAGAGCCCGAGAAAGTTAAGCAGAAAATCGAATATTTCTTAGGAAAATGGAATTGGTGCAGTAAATTTTAGTCTTTCAAGAATGCCCACATAGCTTTTTGTAGGTATGGCTGATGATACAATCTATATCAAATCTGGTATTATGCTGTCATTTTACTGATGATAAGTTATTCTTAATTTGTTCATAATTCATTTTTATTTTTATTTTTTCATGCATGTGAAATAGCTCGTGAGCTTTCTCGTTTGTTGAAATAAAGTTTTCTTATCATATATCAACATGTCTGAATGTCAGGTCAATGAAGTTGTTGTCACTGGATGGATGTTCTTTCGTTATTTAGTTATCGGAGGTACCTATGGACGTCTTGACTTTTTGTTTGTTGTTATAGAGCTGTTATCTTTATTCTAGATTGTTGCGTTGTTCATGTTACAAAATAAGTGAAGGCTTTCAGTTTTTTGTGGTTCTAGTGTCTTGACTTGAAGACGTTGTGTTAATGGTATAGATTAACCATGAAATTAATATTGATGAAATTAATATTTATATAAATTTTAGAGACCACAAGTTGTCACACGGTATTTGACTTATTCAAACATTGAAATCTTACTATATTTGTTCTGCAGATTTGCATTTGGAATATTAATGCTCTCTACGGTGCTATTTGTTACTGTATTTTGGTAGTGTTTTGATCAACATCACTCTCAGGGGCGGATCTAAGGGGGGGCCACCCCGGTCCCTCGCGCACCCCAAATTTTTTTTATCCCGTTTTTTTTAGTGGAAAAAAAAATTACAAAAAAAAATTATATGTTTTTCTTAAGGGGAAAAAATAGTTGGGCTAGGGGAAAAAAAATTGGGCTAGGGGTAACTAGTGCGGCTGGCTACGCCCCTGATCACTCTGCTGGTGTGCCATAATGGAATATGTCCAACTGTCTACGCATGTGTGCAGGGCAATGTTATCTTCTTGAATAGCCAGATGTTCCAACTGCCACTAGACATTTTCCGTATTGACTGCATGGATGTTAAGGAATTTTATTGGCTATTTAAACTTATAATGATTGTTTATTCATTGCATTTACGGTACTCTTTCCAGGCGAAAAATGAGTGTCTAGAGATGATATTGGCCTCACAATGAGATTACATAGCAGGATTGGTTATTAGACATTGTTTTTAGTTATTTGATAGGCCAATACCAAAGTGAGTAACACAAAAACTTGGCATTCGAAAAATGTGCTTAAGTTCTCATATTTCTTAACATATTTATTTCTCATACAGTTTAGTTATCCAACACTTGTACAAATTCATCATGAATAAAAATGTGCTTCACAATTTAGTTAATTACGAAATGTTGTTTCTGCATCTAGATTTAGTTATTTGCTTAAGTTTGATTTCATCAATGGAAACCTAACTTGTTCTCCTCGGTTGGATTTTCAATAGGTGCACTTTTGTTGTCGTAAATCAGACTCCAAATTTGAAGATGCTAGGGCTTTTATAGGTAACTAAAGAATACTGCACTATTCAGTTTTTTCAGGTTGTCAATGCCCCTTGATATAGACCATTTGTAAATGAAATTTGTATTTCCAAAAGTTTATGTTGTTTGAGCTATTATTACATAGTTGTATACATTAGAAGAATCACAATCTTCAGTTTTATAACTTTTAAACTCCTTTATTCAATTCGGAAGAGTGTTATATGCGTAATTCCAGTTTCTTCCCAAATAGGGTTTTTGGCTATAGAGGTGAAGAAAACAGCAGCTCCTTGAGAATGCGGGTGAATTTTTCTGCTATTACTTAGATGGGGAAGGACTCGAATCAGGCAGGAAGGAGAGCCGCTCAATCCGGAAGAGGCTACGCGAAATCCAGAAGCATTGCCGTTACTCAGCCGCATCGAGTCGCTGCTGTTTCATTATCCAGGTAGTTTGCTCGCTTGCTAAATTTAGTTGTATTTATATGATTTGCTGCTGTAGTAGATCATGACATGTTATACTTTTAGTTGGAGATTTGATGTCCATGATTCTGAACACTGCATGTTAGCAGAATGGGAATGAATCTGAAGCCTATTTGGCTCTATCACTTTCTGTTTACTTCAGTGATCTTGTACCTTTACAGGACCCACCACTTCCATCAGATCTCAAAGGAAGTAACTTATGTGCTTTGCTTGGAACTCATAGCAGGCCAGAAATTCCACGGTATATTGGTTTAATATAGTTTCATGGTGAAATTCCCCGGTATATTGGTTTAATGTAGTTTCATGGTTTAATAATCAGCATTGTCTTCATGGTTTGTGATCCACAGATGCAGAGCAAGTATGGTAGCACCAAGAAAGACTCTGTAAGTCCTGTTGCTTTCCTGTATTCAGAAAAATGATGAAATTTAGTTGGTGTATGCGTTCTCATGAGTTGAAAATCTTCACCTGTCTTGGTGTATGTGGAAAAGGATCTTATCTGCAACTTCTATTAACAGTCATGAAAACAGAATTAAAAAGGGATGTCTGTTGTTTCCCCTCTTTGATTGAAAAGGCAACTTGGGATTGCCTCAGGCTGATCATGTATATAATTTTTTATGTATATTAAAGGTTGATCATGTTGATAGGCGCACAATTTTTTGCATGTTCACAGATTTTGGTCGCTGCTAAAATCTTTTTCTTATTGCGTTGGTCTAGTTTTTATTCTGTACATGTCCTTATTTTCTCTGGGCCAATTTGACCAACCAAAGAGAATAATTGGTGGTAGGGAACAGATCGGTGGAAAAAGAGAATGTCTAATGAGGGTTGCCTGCTTTCAAAAGGCAGATTAGTTAGCTACGTAATAACTGGGTATTTGTTGCAGCCTAAGCATAATCTTTACATAAGCTTTGTTTGGGTAAGAGAAGAATTGAAGTAAATGTTCACCTCGCCTAATTCTTGTTGGGGAAGCAATTCGCACATTCATTCTTGGACTGACAGAATATAAGTAGAGAATGAGAGAGAAAGTGTAGATGCTAGTTATACAGGGTAAGTCATAAATCATAATCATCATATGAAGGCGAATTATGGGAAGGGCACTTGTACCAGAAATACTTGTGATTGACTGCTGATGTCCACTTCATGAGAAATGTTCATTTTTTATATTTGTGTTTTGTTTAATCTGCAATAAATGCTACTTTCTTACTAATATTAATTTTTTATTGTTTCTACAAGCTATGGTATGTGCTATCAAAGACACTAGCTGAAAGTGATGCCTGGAAGTTTGCAAAAGAGAAAGGTATCGACTTGGTTTCCATAAACCCAACTTGTATAATTGGTCCACTATTGCTGCCAACACTCAACACAAGTACCACCAATATCTTGAACTTGATTAATGGTAAGTTCTACCACTTACATGCTTATACTCAACACTCAACACTCCATCATTCATTTGTATACAGGTTCATCTTCCTTTTGATGCTAAAAACATGTAATTGAAATGTGCAGGTTCAGAAACATTCCCAAATGCCACATATGGATGGGTAGATGTGAAAGATGTTGCAAATGCACACATTTTGGCATTTGAGCTATGTTGATCATATGGATTTTGTTGCCTTTAGTTGAATTATATAGTCTTTTTGTTGGTTGATGGAATTAATTGGATTATAAATTTATAGTTGTTTTATCGAAAGGAAACTTCGCTACTAGTACTTTTTGTTGGATTTTGGCTATTGGTGACTTTAGTATTAATGGATTGTCATGTTTAATTGGTAGTGAACTTATGATGGATTGATGGTTGCTAGAATTGGAGTTCATAATAAATTATTTATTTATATGGTTTTTTTTGCAGCTTTGGGCCGGTGTTTTTGTGTAAATAAACAACCCTTTTAGAAAGCGGATAATTTTTCTCAAAGAAACTGGTTTAAAACCGGTGTCTTTCAAAGAAAAGACACCGGTTTTAAACCGTGTCAAAAAGTTCAGGCTTTTAACACCAGTGGCTTTAACACCGGTTGTTTTACTAATAGTTCAGGCTTTTAACACCAGGGGCTTTAACACCGGTTGTTTTACTAATAGACACCGATTTAAAACCGGTGTCGTTGAAGGGAAAGACACCGGTTTAAACCGTGTCAAAAATTTCAGACTTTTAACACAGTGGCTTTAACACCGATTGTTTTTTACTAATAGACACCGGTTTAAAACCGGTGTCGTTGAAGGAAAAGACACCGGTTTAAAACCGGTGTCGTTGAAGGAAAAGACACCGGTTTTAAACTGGTGTCAAAAAGTTCAGACTTTTAACACCAGTGGCTTTAACACCGGTTGGTTTACTAATAGACACCGGTTTAAAACCGGTGTCTATCAGCTTTTTTGTAGTAGTAGTGAATATACGTCGAAGATCAAGTACAATAGGGAATTATTTGTCTTGTTCTTCATCCACTTGCGGATCTAGGGGTGGGCCAACCTGGGCCTCACCCAAAACCCTCTTTTTTCTATAAAAAAAAAAATTAAGTGGGATTTTTTAAAAAAAAAAATAGTTATAATTTGTATTATTTTTTTTGGATTTTCTATCCGGCTCACCTCATTTTCGTGTATCTGCCCACCCTACTAAAATCTCCTGGCTCCGCCATTGTCTTCATCATTTTGTAATTAACATTCTGCTTAGTGATTTTTGCCTTAAGGGCGCCGAACAAGTATTTTTTATTTGTACAAATTTTGCATACTTGTGTATATTTTCTAAATTTTCCATATCTTGTGTACTAAAGCACATCATTAAGAGCATAACATAAAACGTCATTTGCCTAAATTAAATTAGGCTACATCCACCGACAAAAACGAAAGAAATTACTTTGCTCGATAAAAATGTACGAAGAGAATGCAAGAAAACTGTTAAAAACTCTAGCGAAAACTTTGTGATCCCTGGACAAGAAAAAATATATATTACAGACACACCTTTTTTAACTTTAACACTCATAAATTGGGAAAATTAGAAAATTCGTCCTGTAACTTTGGCCATTTAGACATTTAGTCCTCTATATTGTCCTATTCCGAAATTAGTCCACTAATTTCATAATTTTTTGAGATTAAGTCCTATTTTGGCCGGAGCTCTTCAAAATCGCCGGAAATTGTTGGCATGTCAATTAATTTGGGGATTTGGTCGATTTTAGAGGGAAAATTGCTTACATGGAATTTTATAGCAAAATGAGGAAAAAAATAAATTCCAAATCAACAAATTATACTAACCAAACCACATCTTAACCCTAATTAAACTAAACTAACCACACTCCAACCCCAAGTTAAAAAACCCAAACCCAAAAACCCATTTTGTAAATTAAAGGATAAATCATGAAAGTAAATCAAAAACTTCTTTTAAACTCTAAATATTCAGACAAAACTTTTCAAAAAATAAAAAATATAATAACAAAAAAACCCTAAATGAAGAACCGCCCAGCCACCACCATCACCCTCACCTAAGATGAAGCACTCGTTCGCCGCCATCCGCCCACCTCGCACCAAACCCCTCCCCCTTACACTCACGCCCGCCCCTCCCAGCTGCTTCTTCTTCTTCTCGCCCAATTTCCTCTTCAAATCTGAGAAGCAAACCAAGAAATCGATGTATTGTTTCTTCAAAAAATTAAAAAAATCGAGGTGTTTTTGGTGGAGGTGGGTCTGGTCTTGGTGGTGGTGGCGAAGGGCTTGATGGTGGAGGTGGAAATGGAGATGCGGGGTGGTGGAGATGGCGTTGGGGGGGGGATTGAGATTGTTCATACCTTTTTCTTTTTGTTCTTAATCAAAATTTGCTTAATTATTGCCTAATCTTTACTTAATTTTGTCTAAATATTGCTTAGTCTTTTCTTAATTTGTTTTAATATTTGCCTTTTTTGTTTTGATTTTTTTCCTTCCAAAATTTTGCTTGAACACCTATAATTATGTTGTTAATTCTGCTTAATTTATGCTTAATTTTATTTTAATTTTGCTTAATAACCAAAATTTAACTTAGTTTTGATTAATTTTTATTTTTTCTTCAAACATTTTCTGTTGAAATTATTAAATAAAGAATATAAATAAAAAATAATATTTTCATTATAATTAACTCTTCCAAAGAAGGGAGGTAAAAGAAAAAAGAATTTTATATAATTTTCCAAATTTCGTTTTTCTTAAATTGCTCCATCTGATTAATTTGATTTTATTTTTATCAAATTCATTAGTTTATTTTTCACTTTTGGTGATTTTTGTTTTTTCAATTTTTTTTATTCAAGGAATATTGCTATTTTGGATTTTTTTTTATTATTTAAATAGCCTACATGGATGACACATGGGCAATTTTCCCTCTAAAATTGAAAAATCCCCAATTTTTGTGTCCATGTCAGCACATCTAGTCCACCTCAGCAATTTCCAGCGAGATTGGCTATTTCCGGCAAAATTAGGACTAAATGTCAAAAAACTCGAAATCTGATGGTCTATACCGAAAATTGGCTACCTAGCAGACTAAATGTCTAAATGGCTAAAGTTAGCGGACTAAATTTCTAATTTTCCCCTCATAAATATGTTCTATCTTCTTCTTCAATTATGTTCACCTTTTCTGTGTAGTCCACAAAATAGTGAAAGCAGGGCAGGGACCAACTTGTCTTAATATAGCAATATAATTGATATGTTGAACCCCACAAGCTTTCATAAAGATAACATATAGAGTATGTCTCCTGTAGGACCGTCTTACGGATCCTATTCCGTAAGACGGATCCCCCAGCCCGACCCGCGACCACGCCGCGCCCCAACCCGGACCCCACCCAACGCCCCACCTTGCGGCCACCCTCAACCAACCCGCCACACACCCCATTGACCCACCAGCCGCACCTCTTATTTTAAAAAAAAATTTGCTCCAGTGCGGAATTGAACTTGCGACATTAATAGACTTAAAGTGGTGTTCTACCACTACAACACTAGTACTCATTGTGCAATTTTAGTATAATAATTTATATAAACCCATTCATAAATACGCCTTTGGTAATTAAAAAAATTAAAAATACCTATAAATGTAAATGCTAAGAAATGAACCCAAGTCTATTAAAAAATCTTGATACATTATCTCAATAAATGGATACTTATAAAATTGTTACTTTAACTACATCATATTTATTTTTTATTTTTCCTCTTTTTTTGTTCCTAGTTTGTAACTGTATTAAGAAATATGATACTTTATCTCAACAAACGGATACTTTTACTTATAAAAGTGTTACTTTAACTATATCATATTTATTTTTTATTTTTCCTTCTTTCCTTCATTTCTAATTTGTGACTATATTAAAAAACATGATACTTTAAATCACGAAGGAAAAATAAATAAGACAGAGCTAAAGTAACACTTTTATGAGTAAAAGTATCCATTTTTTGAGATAAAGTATCATGTTTTTGTAAATAAATCACGAAGTATGAATTCAGTACAGTGACAAAAGAAAAATAAATATGAAAGAGTTAAAAGTACCACTTTTATGAGTAAAAGTATCCATTTTTGAGATAAAATATCATGTTTTTTAATACGATCACATATTTTAATATAAAAAAATCTTATTTTTGAATATATAAGAATTAAAGTGTCAATGTTCACCTTAAAAGTGTCATATTTCTTATCAAAAGTATCACTATTTTAATATAAAGTATCAATTTTTTCCGAGAGAATTTAAAATTTTAAAATGTCATTGTCCATCATGAAAGTATCATATTTAATATCAAATGTATCACTATTTCCAAAGATAAGTATCAGTTTTTCAATGTAAAAAACATTAGCTATGAGACTAGAATGAATACATCAAAAAATCTTATTTTTTGAATATGTAAAAATTAAAGTATCAATGTTCACCTTAAAAGTATCATATTTATTACTCAAAAGTATCACTATTTTAATATAAAGTATCTTTTTATTCAGAGAATTTAAAATTTTAAAATATCATTGTCCATCATAAAAGTATTATATTTAATATCAAATGTATCACTATTTCCAGCACAAGTATCAGTTTTTCAATATAAAAAACATTAGCTATGAGACATGAATGAATACATCAAAAAATCTTATTTTTTGAATATGTAAAAATTAAAGTATCAATGTTCACCTTAAAAGTATCATATTTATTACCCAAAAGTATCACTATTTTCGGATAAAGTATCACTTTGTATTCAGAGAATTTAAAGTTTTAAAATGAAGGGATGATAATGAAGCTTTATATACATGGTTATACTAAATATGCACAACAAGCACTAGTGGTCTAGTGGTAGAATAACACCGGTCTTTGGTATAGACCTGGGTTCAATTCCCAGCATGGAACATATTTGTTAACTTTTTAATTAAGCATGCAACTGGGGCTGGGTCTCTTTGGCGGGCGGGCATTTGCGACTTGGGCTGGGTCTCTTGGGCGGGCGGGCCCGTGCGACATGGGCTGGGTCTGTTGGGCCCAGCGTGTTAGGGGAGCATATGCAGTTTTTTTTTTTTTTTTTAATAATCAGGCGGGTCGGTCGGGCGGGTTGCTGGAGGATCCGTCTTACGGAATAGGATCCGTAAGACGGTCCTATACAAGTTTTTGCCTAACATATATGACATTTAATTGATGCGGACACGATCATCTGTTCCATATAGGGTGAGATACGGATAATCACGTATAATATTAGGGGGGAAAAATAATTTTGTTTGTCCCATAAGATCGATTATTTTGAAATGTAATCCTCTAAGTAGTCACCTTTAAATTCTAGACTAATATATTTTAAGAATTTTAAAATTTAGTCTTCTTTGAACAAAATTGTATAATTCTATATATGAGAAACTATTACTGACCATGACCACTCTGGTGCAAACATAACAATAAAATGAAAAGTTTTGTGGTTAGGCGCAAAAATTTCTACCAAAATATTTTTTTAAATAAATGAAAATATAAAAAGAAAGGAAAATTTTCGGATCACAAGCCGATCAAGTAACAAAGGAAAAAGAATGCTAAACTTCAGAGAAAAAAGAAACAATGAAAAATAACTTAAAGATGCAATTTAAATGAATGACTTCTATTTTTAGAGGATTTCCAATGGCATTGTCATTTCTTTTGTTAGGAAATTTATTTAGTAGATTTTGATGATACCATGTAAAACTTAAACTAGGAAATTGGCACCCCATTTTCCTTGTAAATTGTATTGTAATAGATAGGGCTGGAAAAGCTGAGTCAAGTCAGCTATGCCAAGGATTACAAGAAGTCAACTACGGACTGGATTGAAGACTCTTTGTGTCACCGGTAGTATGGCCAAGAAGGAAGTTAAGGACTCGACCGAAGGAGTGTCGGTGAGCAATTTGTAAAGAAGTATCAGTCAAGTCAACTTAAGAAGCCAAGTCTCAAAGTTGAAGTGACAGTTGAGTCATCCAACGACTGGAGCTGACTCAAGTAACCTGGGGAAAAGACAACAGTTCAGTCAAGACAACTGACTTAGATCCGCTGATCAAAGTCAAGAATGTTACTCAAAATAGTAACATGTCAAAGCTGTCAGGTGTAAAGTGCTAGTCCCAGATTTGTGCAAAAAGAATAAACCAATGGGAACTACTGTACCGTGTATCAGAGATATGCAAGGCTGTGAAGACAATTAATACGAGGATATGTCAACATCAAATTCTGCAGACAAGACAAGCCAACAAACACAAGTGACTTTTGAAATTAGCCTATCTCTTCAACGGGCAAAATTTCAAAAGTGCACTATAAAAGGCTGAGGAATTTACTGAGAAAAGGTTACCTTGACAACCTGAACCACGAACAAGCAAGCATTATTCGAGCAATAACCTGCAATATTCTCAAGTACATTCAAGCAAATCCTCAAGCCTGAAACTCGAAGAAAATCGATCCAACACAAGCTGTGAAGGAAAGACAACTTCAAATCTGTTGAAGAGGAAACTTTTGAAGAATCAAAAGGGGTCTACTATCCAAGGAGGATTGTAGGAAGGTTCAAGGTCGAACCAGCATCAAGTTTGTTGGAGGGCTTCGTGATCAAATCCAAGAACTTGAGAAGTGGTGTCAAGTAGCAAGGCAAATTTTGCCCTGTGAAGAAGTCGAGTCAGAAGAGAAGCCAGCTGTGTGATCAAGGCTGTCTCTAGACTGTTCACCACTTTGTAAATTGATCTGTTACTTAGTGGATTCCTCCAGGAGCTGGAGAAGAGAGGATTAGAAGAATTACCCCATCTTCGAACCTCCATAAAACCTTTGTGTCATTTACTTTCAGCACATTTATATTCCTGCATATTTATTTCATATCTGCTGATATAATCACATTTGCTATCCAACTCACTTATAACTAAGTGCTAAAAACCAAGTGTTTAAAACAAGCTATTTAATCAAAGGGTGTTAAGTCTTCCGCTGATAAAAATCAAACCAGCCAAGTTAAGTTTAGGTTAAACAGCTGAGTTATTCTATCAACAGCTCTATCGAGTCTGTTGAGTGTCTAACTTAGCGGAGTAACCAACTTAGCTGTCCCTCAAGGACACAACTGTTTGAGTCAACTCTGTTGTAATTTTAAAAGGACTAAAATCGAAAATTTGGTAAGGTTTATTCAACCCCCCCTCCTCTTCCTAAACCTTACTTCACACCCCCCTTGGGACCTACAAGTGGTATCAGAGCGGTTGGTTCATTGAGCCTTCCGCACTGGTTACTGAACTAGATCTCTATCTTTTCAAAGAGGTTTTTAAACACTTGTATTTTCAAAATCTCTCATTTTAAGCACATTTATTATCATGGAAGCAAATCTGACACGCATTCCTATGTTCACTGTTGAAGAATTTGATGATTGGAAAATTCGCATGCAGGCTCATCTATCTGCATTACATGATGAAATGTGGCGTGTAATAGAGGATGAGCCACTGCAAATACTTAAAGTGAACACGGCTGCAGTAAGAGCAGCTGCAACTGAAGGAGAAGAAGCTACTGCCAAGGAAAGACCAGCCATGGTTGAAAAACCAAGGACTGAGTGGACTAATGAAGATAGGAGGAGATACAACTTGGACAATGTGGCCAAGGACATACTCTACAAGACATTGGACAAAGCAATGTTCAACAAAGTCAAATCTTGCAAATCTGCAAAAGAAATCTGGAATAAACTGACTTTAATTTGTGAAGGATCAGAGCAAATTAAAGAAAATAAATTGTCTGTTGCTGTTCAAAAATTTGAGAATTTCAAAATGCTTGCAGGTGAAACCATGGATCAGCTGGATGCCAGATTCACTGAAATCACAAATGAGCTTTCAGCTCTTGGGAAAGAATATACACAAAAGGAAATGTGTATGAAGATCTTAAGGAGCCTCTCAGCTGAATGGGAAATGAAGACTATGGCCCTAAGACATTCAATGGACCTCTCAAGAACATCTAACCATGAGCTATTCTCAGACCTCAAAGCCTATGAGTTTGAACTGAGAAGAAAAGAGCAAGAGGATACAGCTGTACCCAAGACAACTGCACTGATGGCCAAGGATGGAAAGAGAGCTGAACCTAAGGAAGCCATAGACCAGGAGAAAATTGCCCTAATGGTTAAAAGATTCAACAAGTTCTTCAATAAGAACTATAAAAACAAGGGTGAAACCTCCAGGAGACATTCAGCTCCCTCCAAGTCAAGGGAAGATAGGTCACCCAAGAGAACTGGGCATCAAAGGGTTGAATATCAGAGAGCTGATAACCCAAGAACAGAAAGAGCTGACCAAAGAGCAGAGAACCTGTGTTGGAACTGCAGACAACCAGGACATTTTGTAGTTGACTGCTCCTATCCACCAGTCAACAAATATAGGAATGAAGAAGAGAGAAAAGTCTTCAAAGAAAGAAGACAGGAAAAGAGGAAAGCCATGTTATTTCTTTGAGATGGCCGAGACACCAAGTCCAAAAAGCGGCGGGGACTCGAGACAAGTAGTGAAGCAGACTACTCAAGTGACTCTGTGGAAGAGGCTTTGATTTGCCTCATGGCTAAAGAACAAGAACAACAGGATCAAGAAGATGAGGTACACTCTAACTCATCTCATTCTGATTCTAGTGATAGTGACTGTGATACACACACTTCATCACCAATAGATCTTTATGATTCATTAGGCAAAATGATGAAAGACTTTGAGCACATTAAATCCTCACACACTACTTTAAATGAGGAAAACAGCCAGCTTAAAAGCCAAAACTCACAGCTGACTAAAGAGCTGAGTACTCTAAGTCACATAGCTGATGAGAATACTAAGCTGAAGGCTGAAAATGCTAAGATCATAGCAGAGTTAGCTGCTACAGAGAAGAGGGAAAAAGATCTTAAAAATGTGATTGCCTCATTCACTAAGGCATCCAAATCATTGGATGATCTTATTATGAGCCAAAAGGAATGTGGAGACAAGGCAGGCTTAGGATTCAATTCCTTTGTGCATAGCCAAACTCCAAGAGTGATCTTGGAAAAAGGATCTTCAAGCAATGAAGCATCTCAAAAATTCAAAACACCATATGTTGAACCCACATTCACTCTTAAGCACAATCACAAACAAACTGGCCTTGGATACAAAGGAAAAGGAAAACAGCCAGTTGAGTATACTAAGAGGGCAACTGAGAAGAAATTCAGCCGAGTTCCTCAGCAAACTCCAAACAGAAAATACTCTGTAAAAAGCAAACAGAGCTACCAGAAACCCCAGAAGTTTCATCAGAGAAACACACACGATGGGAATGGTAGAAACTATCCTAACCAAGATGATTGGTACAATGTGAAAAATCAGCAAAGACCAATGGAATACAAGCCTAGTTGGCAAAGACCTAAATCTCAGCAAAGGTCATTCCAAAGGCAAAAGAGCTATCATCAGCACACATACACACCCAAGCACTACACTCAGAAATATCACAACAACCCCAGAAGAGGAATTGCTAAAACACATACACAGGCATACAGACAAAAGAGACAGTTGTATGAACCTAAAACCCCCAAGAAATTTGCCAAAGTGCACTATGATTATGGCACTGATAGATGGCAGCCACTTAGATAGTTTGAAGGCTTTTGATGCTAAAGCTGATAAAGTTATCTTTTTGGGATACTCAGCTGAGAGCAAAGCCTATAGAGTGCTGAACAAGGGGACTATGGTTACAGAAGAGTCCATCCATGTGGTTTTTGATGAACCAAATGTGAATGGAGAAGACATTGAAGAGTTAGATGATAAGCTGAATCAGCCAACTATACAGAAGAGTCCTTATGTCGAAGCTGAAGTAAGAGCAAGCAACCCAGATGAAGATGAGATAGCTGAATCTCAAAGACAACTGGAGAATCTGCAGCTGAATGAAAATGAAAGAGCTGCTCAAGACAACTTAGCTGCGAGATGACTGAATCCAGCAGACTTACTACAACCTGATGTGAGATGGCTGAGAGACCATCCACCAGAGTTAGTCATTGGAAATGTAAGAGATGGCATAAGAACCAGATCCAGAGAATAGTTGTGAGAAACAAAGCAAGATTGGTAGCAAAAGGGTATTGCCAAGAGGATGGCATTGATTTTGAGGAAACCTTTGCTCCTGTTGCAAGATTGGAAGCAATAAGGATGTTTCTTGCATATGCTGCACGTAAGAACTTCATAGTCTATCAAATGGATATGAAGAGTGCATTTCTGAATGGACTGTTAGAGGAAGAAGTTTATGTTGAACAACCTCCAGGTTTTGAGCAGAAAACCATTGGAGATAAAGTCTATAAGCTCAAGAAGGCACTGTATGGATTGAAACAAGCACCTAGAGCATGGTATGATACATTGTCTCTATTTCTAACTGACAATGGATTCACCAAAGGCGAAGTTGACAGAATACTCTTCAGAATTCAAGATGGAGAGAAATTACTGCTTGTTCAAATATATTTGGATGATATCATTTTTGGATCCACAAATAAAGAGCTATGTAACAAGTTCTCAAACCTCATGCAAGGCAAGTTTGAGGTGAACATGATGAGAGAGATGATTTTATTCCTAGGATTCAAGTCAAACAACTGAAGGATGGAACCTTCATAAGCCAAACAAAATACACCAGAGATTTGGTGAAGAAATTTGGAAAGGAAGAGAAGTCTTCTGTGAAAATTCCAATGAACACATCAGTCAAGATGGAGCGCTCATTGGATCACTGCTCTATTTAACAGCAAGTAGGCCATACATCACCTTTGCAGTAGGTGTATGTGCAAGATTTTAATCTGCACCTAAGGAGAGCCACATGACTGCAGCCAAGAGAATCCTAAGATATTTGAAGGGATGCCATGAAGTTGTCTTATGGTATCCAAAAGAAGGTGGATTCAAGCTTATTGGTTACTCAGACTATGCTAGATGTAGAGTTGACAGGAATAGTACCTCAGGTACATGTCAAATGCTTGGAAATAGATTGGTTTCCTGGTTTAGCAAGAAGCAAAACTTAATAGCCACTTCCACGGCTGAAGCAGAGTACATAGTTGTGGGCAGCTGTTGTGCCCAAGTCTTATGGATGAGACAACAGCTGAGAGACTATGAGATTGAAGAAAAAGAGATTCCAATTATGTGTGATAACACTAGTGCTATTGCAATCACTCAAAATCCTGTGTTGCACTCAAGAAAAAAGCACATTAATGTCAGATATCATTTCATAAGAGATCATGTTAAAAAGAAAGACATCACTTTGGAATACATCTCAACTGATAAGCAGTTAGCTGATATATTCACAAAGCCCCTATGTGAATCAAGATTTGAAGAACTCAAAAACGAGTTAGGGTTAATTGAGCTGAGTTAGTACACTCAGAAGACTCAATCAGCAGAGATAGAAGATGAGGAATGAAAAAGATAAGGTTTCACGCTGGCCGAGTGAAACTTGACCTTGTCGGGAAGTCGGTTTGACCGAGTTAGGCGACAACGGTGAGTCACATCATGTGAAGAGGGAAGTAGAGTTAAGTCACTTTGGGTATAAGCTGAATCATTTATGAGCAAAGTGACAAAAACGCAGTCATTTTAAATAAGCGGGAATGTTTTAAGGTTGACGTCAGCGTAATAATGACAGTCACAGTAAAAGCTGCACAGGAACCCATATGATTGGATATAAATGCTGCCGCATTAAATGCGAGGAATTAAATGCGGTTTTGCCGTGTTAATCTCAGTCGTTGATCTTGATCAACAATTTCAAAATCCGAAAATGTGTCCTTTCGTGCCACTTATATACAGAAGTTTGTATTTCTCTCTCATTACGGAAACTGTTCATCTTCAAAGCAAAGCAAAGTTCAATTTTCTTTCTGAAAACCCTAAGTACTCTCAAGTGCGTTCTACACTTTTAGATCGGTAAAATTCACTGAAAATGGCACCAAAGTTCGACTATGTTAAGCTCTCAAAGCAAATCCAGTCAGGTTCATCAGTGGACTTCGATGGAATGGTGAAGCAGGGTGCTGATGAGACCCTTGTTCTGAAGATAGCAGAGATGCTAGAAAAGTCAGGTCTCAAGGCTTTTCTAACCATGGAGTATTCTCATACCTACCTTGAGGAGGTAACGATGTTTTACGTTAACGCAGAGGTGCAGGACGAAGAAATCAAGTCTTCTGTCCACAACAAGGACATAAAAATCAGTGTTAAGGACCTTGCTGAGCACTGCTTGTTGCCATCGGAAGGCATGAAGAAGATACTCGAACCTGATGTCGACTTGGCTGCTGCATGGAAGGAAGTGGCCAAACCCGACTGTGCTGCTAAGGTGGTTTATACAGCTGATAAGAAGCTACTGAAGGACGACTATCACAAGATGATGAATGTCGTCTCCAAATGCATCGACATGAAGTTTGGCAGCTTCAATCAGCTGTCGAAGACAAAGCTGATCGTCATGGCTGCGATCATGCAAGGGAAAAAGGTCAGCTGGGCTGAGTTTGTCTACAGCAGACTCTGCCAGAATGTGCTGAACAACAAGACCTATAAGGAGGATGGGTCTTTTGGAGGATCACTTGGATATGGCCTTTGATTGGCCATCTGCTGGAAGTCAAATGTGTTGCCCTTCGCCATGGCAAACCTTTTCATATGAACAAGAGAATGTTCCGGGCAAACCTTTTCGGTGCCCAGAACAGAGCTCACGCAAAGAGAGCTGACACTAGTGAGGGGAATCGGTGACCCGAGGACACAATCGCTACCCCTCCCCGAAGAAGAAAGTCGACCTGCAGCTCGGACAAAGAAAGCTGCCCCTGCGGCTCGGAAAGAAAGTTGCCCTACGGCTAAGAAAAAGGAAAGACTGACCCTGCGGCCAGTCTCCCGCCCGAGCAGGTGAGACTCCGCCCTGCAGCCAGATCACCCGCCCGGCGAGAGGGAGAGGAGGAACACCATACTCCTTCTCCTATTGTTAAAAAGAAGAAACACACTACCAAGACGAGGAAGGCAGCTGCGACAGCTATCTCCTTCCAGGAACCAGAAAATATTGAGGAAGAGGTTCCCCTGCTACCGAAAAGGAGACGACTGGTTAGGAGGTCTGAGTTGGAAAAGACAGCTGAATTTGCCACTCAGCTGGAGAAAGAATCTGAGATTGCTGGTGACCAAGAAGTGCAATCTCCTGAAGTCATTGATGAATCTGGGAAGTCTGCTGATGATGATCAGCAGATATCAGTCCAAGACCCAGCTGTGCGAGAGACAGCTGAGGAGAGTGAAGCAGCAGAGACAACCGAGCCTACTGTTGAAAACATTGTCTCTCCTCCCATAACCGACGTTGCTGCTTCTGAAGAAGAACAAGGCCTTCTACCTCCCATCCCAGAAACTGGAGGTGAAGGTGAAGATGATGACGACGACTTGATAATGTACTCTATGGTTTATCCGGATATTCAAAGGCGACTGAGGGAATGGAGAGCATGGAAATTAGACCATTCAAGGGTGCAGTTCACTCGCCCTGAGTTTATCGAAGAAGAAGATCTGCTCCATTTCCTTGGTGTTGCATCTGTCCATCAGGCCCTTGACGAAGACAACTGCATGGATATCCTCCACATTATAAAAGCGGATGAAAAGGATAAAGTAGAGGAGCAAGCACGAGCGTTGGAAAAAGCCAAGATGTGTGAGTTCACAAGCTCTCCACATCACACTCACCGGCATCTCGATGTGCTCTCTGAAAGTGATGAGGATCCCACTGCTGCAGCCGAGAAGTCTGATATGCAGCAGGCTATAAGGGAATCCAGAATCATGCATGAGCATAGTTTATTTGAAGGCCCAGGAGAGTCCTCACAATCTCTCCTGCAAATCAATCCTCTGGGAGTGGTGCAGCAGATTGCCACAGATATTGCCGCAGTCACGTCCCCTGTACAATCAGAGGATGGCTCTAAGGGCATTGGCGATGAAGCTGGGAAGTTGGGCACCCAAGCTGAGCCAACCCCTGTAGAAGGTGTTCTCACACCTGGCCCAGCGGCTGAGCACTCAACGGAAAAAGCCGTGTCTCTGGAGAAGAGTGACCCCACCATCAGTCACTCAGCTGGTGAGCCAGCTGAGGGGGAAACTCTCTCCACCACAGCAGGGTCGGAGGTTGTTGTGGGAGACTCATCTGTGAAGGAAGGAGGCGAAGTTGAGAAAGAAAAAGAACAACAGCAGAGTGGCATTGACAAAGCTCGGACAGTTGAGTCTGTCTCAGCTGAAATGTCCACTGCTCAGAAGGCCAATGACACTGCTGATGCAGTCGAGGCACAGGATGGTGATGCCCCGAGAGTTAACACTCTGGGCAAAGAAAGTGTAATCCAAGGGGTTGAGACCCCGACAGATGCCATTGTTGAAGACCCTAAGACAATTGATACTGTCGAAGGGAACACTGAAGGCCTCGCAACAGTTGAGTCTGCTGGGGGTTTTGAAGGCCTAAGGGAGGTTGAGACTTCCCTAGGTAAGGGTCAAGAAGAACAGAACATTCCTCCAGCCTAAGGCGCTTATACAGAAAATGAGATAAGCGCTCTTCATGACTACCAGGAGAACATAGACACATCATTCTTGGGGTCAGAAGATGAAGTTGAGTCCTCTCCGGTTGCAGATCCACAGGACCCAGCTGAGGATGTTCTCAAAACGAAGAGCCAGCTAAGTGACAAAGCGGTTCGTACAAAGTTCAACTTTGATGATGAGCCGACTCCCTAAGTCTCATCATCATCCAATGACGCTGATAATACAACCGAGGAACAGACAACTCAATTGGAAAAGTCAACTGAGACCGAGGAAGCTGTTAAGACAGCTGAGGCTCAGTCAGCTGGGAAACCTAACATAAATGCCCCAGCTGGAACCGAGTCTTCTTCGCAGGCTTCCACAGCTGCAGCAGTGACGACTCCATCAGCTCCGTCACAGCTCACACAGCTGTGAACATTGCCGATGAAGCTGCTGCAGTTGAGGCATCGAGAGTTGAATCATCTCAAATGCAACAAGGGAAGGCATCGAAGGGAAGAGATCCAGAAATTCCCTATGTGCGTGATGATATGTTCCAAGATATGTTCCCTTTCACCCAGAATCTGCCAGACTTCATAGAAGAGACAGCTGCTGAACAAAGAAAATATAAGGGTAGTGAAGATCCCATCATTCCCACCGATACGATTGTTCCAGCAGATTTTGACTTCGACAAAGAGTGGCCTGCAGCTGAGTCGGATCAGACAGCTGAGATTCGTGAAGTCTTCAAGAAAATCTGCGAGGAGATTGAGAAGATTGAACGACACCAGGCCTCACTCGACTTACGCCTAAACAATCGCGATGCAACTCTCACAGCCGACTTGAGAGGCATCGTGGTGAGGATTCGGGAATGGACCCAACAGCAGACTGCGATGTGGATAGAGCAAGTCCGATATTTCAAAACTCTATATGGACGAATGCTCGTATGGAGTGCTGACAACAATCTGGTCAGGCAGAGAATGCAGAATTACATTGAAAGGGTAACCCAGTCTCACAACAATGAGATGGAGATGTTGCAACAATTCCAAAAGAATGAAATTCTCATACTCGAGAATGCCATGAATGACAAATTCAGCCTTCTCATGGATGAAATGAAGCTGGTCGCAGACGAGTCAAAGGCAACTTGCTCGGAATTTCGGGCCGCATACGATGCAGCAGACTCCAAACAAACTCCGCGCTCAACAGACTGGATTTCATGCTTGCAGGCATGTTCCCTGGGGTCCCTCTTTCCTTTGATGATGCCAAAAAGGGGGAAGAGGAGTCCCTCAGGAAATTAAAAGAAGAAAAACAAAAGCAAGTCGCAGCTGAGAAGACAGACGCAGCTGTGAAGAAGGGAAAAGCAGTTGAGGGGGAAAGTTCGAAAGACTTGACATTGATGATAGTTGAAACCCCTCAGCAGGGTCATGTTATTGCCTCCATCTTGAGCAAACTCCCTGTGACCCCTACCAATTGAGCACTCTGTTGTGCCAATGTCGGAGAAAAGAAAAATCATTGAAGCGGGGTTTGAGGAGTTCTCTAAAAAGCAGGATGCCCGTGTTCAGGAAGTGCTGAAACAGTATGGTGGTCTTCCAGTTGGAAAAGATCAGGATGCGATTCCTGATAATGGATCTGAGCCTAGATCGGTGGAAGAATTCAAAACCTTTGAATCAGAAGGCTATTTCCAAGGAATGACACTAGCCCAAGCCTGGGATTTGTACTGGGAGAAAGGTCTTGCATTGTGTGAAGAAGCTGAAAAGCAGCAGACTACCGGCGATCACTCATTTGGTACACGTAAGACTCCGTGCAAAGACACACCCAGAGGAAGAGGAAGAAGTGGTGGTGGAAGAGGTTCCCGACCTCGACCAAAACCCAAGGATATTGAATATGTAGACCCTGACAAGAAAGGGATGATCTACTGGGCTGGGTATGATGAATTGGCCAATCTGGAAGTGGCAAGAAAGAACGCGGAGGTAGTAAGAAGAAAAGAAGAGGAGAACGAAAGGCAAACACAACAATGGCTCGAGAGGAAGCAAAGGGATGATGCTTCCAAACAAGCCTATGAAAAGAAGAAGAGAGCTGAAGAAGAAGAAAGAAAAAGAAAGAGAGCTGATGATGACAAGAGAGCTGAAGAAGAAAGAAGGAGGCGTGAAGGCGCGCCAAGTATTCTTTGTGAACCCTTCATGTATATTACTGTTGTAAATACATTCTTGTTAGTCATCTGTAATAAAATACTTAGTGATTTTCCCTGTAATTTTTCACTTTGTATTTATTCTTGTATCTTAGCATAGATGTATGTATTTTTCTTTGATAAAGAATGCTCTGATACCAAATGTAAACAGCTGTGTAAAGGACAAGAATGCCATGATCAATAAAACGATCTATTTTAAGCATACATTCTTTGTTACTGCATTGTCTGTATGTATCTTTGATGTTTATGTTTTGTTGAATTATTTTAAGTTTTGGCATCATCAAAAAGGGGAAAATTGTTAGGAAATTTATTTAGTAGATTTTGAAGATACCATGTAAAACTTAAACTAGGAAGTTGGCACCCTATTTTCCTTGTAAATTGTATTGTAATAGATAGGGCTGGAAAAGCTGAGTCAAGTCAGCTATGCCAAGGAATACAAGAAGTCAATCATGGATTTGGATTGATTGAAGACTCTGTTGTGTGTCAGCTGAGTATGGCCAAGAAGGAAGTTAAGGACTCGACTGAAGGAGTGTCAGCTGAGGAACAACTGTAAGAAGTATCAGTCAAGTCAACTTAAGAAGCCAAGTCTCAAAGTTAAAGTGACAGTTGAGTCATCCAACGACTGGAGCTGACTCAAGTCACCTGGGGTAAAGACAGCAGTCCAGTCAAGACAACTGACTTAGATCCGTTGATCAAAGTCAAGAATGTTACTCAAAATAGTAACATGTCAAAGTTGCCAGGTGTAAAGTGGTAGTCCCAGATTTGTGCAAAAAGAATAAACCAATGGGAACCACTGCACCGTGTGTCAGAGATCTGCAAGGCTGTGAAGACAATTAATACAAGGATATGTCAACATCAAATTCTGCAGACAAGACAAGCCAACAAACACAAGTGATTTTTGAAATTAACCTATCTTTTCAACGGGCAAAATTTCAAAAGTACACTATAAAAGGCTGAGGAATTTACTGAGAAAAGGTTACCTTGACAACCTGAACCACGAACAAGCAAGCATTATTCGAGCAATAACATGCAATATTCTCAAGTACATTCAAGCAAATCCTCAAGCCTGAAACTCGAAGGAAATCGGTCCAACACAAGCTGTGAAGGAAAGACAACTTCAAATCTGTTGAAGAGGAAACTTTTGAAGAATCAAAAGGGGTCTACTATCCAATGAGGATTGTAGGAAGGTTCAAGGTTGAACCAGCATCAAGTTTTTTGGAGGGCTTCGTGATCAAATCCAAGAACTTGAGAAGTGAGCTGAAGTAGCAAGGCAGCTGCCCTGTGAAGAAGCTGAGTCGGAAGAGAAGCCAGCTTTGTTGTGAATTGATCTGTTACTTAGTGGATTCCTCCAGGAGTTGGAGAAGAGAGGATTAGAAGAATTACCCCATCTTCGAACCTCTATAAAAACCTTTGTGTCATTTACTTTCAGCACATTTATATTCCTGCATATTTATTTCATATCTGCTGATATAATCACATTTGCTATCCAACTAACTTATAACTGAGTGCTAAAAACCAAGTGTTTAAAACAAGCTATTTAATCAAAGGGTGTTAAGTCTTCCGCTGATAAAACCAAACCAGCCAAGTTAAGTTTAGGTTAAACAGCTGAGTTATTCTATCAACAGTTCTATCGAGTCTGTTGAGTGCCTAACTTAGCCGAGTAACCAACTTAGTCAGTGTCCTCAAGGACACACTGTTGTTTGAGTTAACTCGTTGTAATTTTAAAAGGACTAAAATCGAAATTTTGGTAAGGTTTATTCAACCCCCCCTTCTAAACCTTACTTCACATCCCTTGGGATCTACATCTTTTTTTAGCACGTTCTTGAGTATCATCTTAATGGTTTGATAAATTTGACTGTGATATAGCCTATGGAACATCGGCCCAGGATCCTCGAGCCGCAATTGTCATAACCTTCATAGCTTCTACTTAGATATAGTAATAAGCAGTTCAATCTTAATTGAAGCAAAATTCTTTTATTCTTTTAATTTTTTCGATTTTTTTATTTATTATTTTTATTTGCTTTGGTTCTAACATTATTTTTGTTAAGTGCAGGTAGTGCGTGATCACATGTTCTAGATCTATTGAACAGATACCCATTGATCTAGAGATCAGAAAAACAACAAAACAGGTAAGGAAAAGATCGAAAACGATGGCGGATAGAAACAATCAAGACAGTGTGAATAATAGAAATAACGAGGAGTGTCCACCAGGGGAAAATAGGCAGAACCAGATCGAGGAGAGGCCCGCGAGAAGGGCAACCAGAGACTACTTTTAGTCAAAAGTTAGTCAATGTTATGGGGGTGTGTGGCCCATCTGCCGATTAACATAAATAATTTTGAACTAAAACCTGCGTTGATCCAGATGGTTTCACAAAACCAGTTTGGATGAAGAGCTGTTGAGGATCCTAATGCGCATCTAGCGCAATTTTTAGAAATCTGTGATACTGTTAAGATGAATGGTGTTTCTGAGGATACCATTCTATGCTGCTTTTTCGCATTCTTTCTACGCGATATGGCTAAGGGATGGTTATGTTCTTTCACACCAACCACAATAGATTGGGCTGAACTAAGTCAACGGTTTCTGGCTAAGTATTTTCCCCCAATTAAAACGCTGCAACTAAAAAGTGAAATCACCCAATTTAGACAACAAGATGCAGAGCTGTTATATGAGGCATGGGATATATTTAGGAAATTATTGAGGAAGTACCCTCAACATGGATATCCCGACTACCAACAGGTACAATATTTTTATAATGGTTTGAGTGGCAACACGAGAACTACTACAGATGTTGCATCTGGAGGTGCACTACTAGGGAAGTATCCAGATGAGGCACTAGAACTATTGGAGGAGATGGAAAATAACAGTTACCAGTGGCCATCCAAGAGATCTAATGTCAGACGTGAGGCAGAGGTCCAGGAGGAGGATAAGGTTTCCATGCTCACAGAACAAGTGTCCGTGCTTAATATGAAACTGGTTGGGATGCAGCAAGTGACTCCTTGAGATCCTGCAGTTGTTGAGGAATAAGCTAATTTTGTGGGGCAAAGAAACTTCAACAACAATTATCGAAACAATCCGACACCCAGACACTATAATCCGGGGCTACAAAACCACGAAAATTTTTCCTATGCTAATAACAGGAACGTTTTGCAGCCACCTCCGGGTTTTAATATGGGTAATCTAGGCAGAACGGAGTCCAATGAAAAGAAAGCATGTGTGGAAGAGATGTTTTCCTCGTTTATCAGAGAAACCAGAGTTGGATTGAATAAAGACGAAGCAAACATAGACATGATAGAGGAGCAGGTTACTCAACTGAATACGAACGTTAACGCAAGACTAAAGTCTTTGGAGACATAGGTGGGAAGCCAGCACCAAAAGGGCAAATTCCCAAGTGATACATAACTTAATCCGCACGAACAATGTAATGTCATTCGTCTTATGAGTGGTACCGAATACAGTTGAGTGACAGCAAACGATACAGTTGAGTGACAATAGTAATGAAATCTGACGTCTTGCTGAAGACATAAAACTTAGCGCTTTTTGGGAGGCAACCCAAATTATTTTTTTATCGCCTTTGTTCAATTTGATTTCGATTTTGATTTAACTTAATTTTTAGTTTTTTTGTTTTGTTTTTGTGAGTTGTCGTATAGGAGGCGTCATGACAAAATTTGGGTTTTATCGGAAAAAAATCGAAAACCAAATATACGATCGTGTGAAAATCACATGGCCATGTGAAAGGCAAAAACAAAGACCAAATACACGGTCTGGCCGTGTGATTTTACACGGTTGTGTATTCAGTTGGAACTGAAGACAGAAGAAGCAGTAGGCGCACATGGTCGGACCATGTGATTTTCACACGACTCGTGTGAAATGACTGCTGGAAATTTTCTCCCCTTCTTAAACTCAAACACTCCAAATTTTCTTCCCTTCCAAACCCTAAGGGACGAAAATTTCCCTACGAATACTCCATTCAATCTTCAAAATTCTTCACATTCAACTTCAAATCTTCAAGCTAGGGCACAAATATTTCTCTCTTTCAAGAAACCCATCACAAATTTCTTCCAATTTCTCAACTTTCTCTTGTTCTTCTTCAAGTTTGGGGGAGTTTAATCTCAAATTTCAAATTTTCTTCAAAAACTTCCAACCCACATCAATGGCTTCTAGCGGAGGAGAATGAGGAGTTAGGAGAAACACATGGAGAAGGAGGGAGCCAACTCCGGAGCCCAAACTTATGCCAGAATATGAGATGGACGAACCAGAGTTCTACAATGTTATCCTCGTGGACGAGACGCACCGAGCTCGATGGGAGGCTCTCCACAATAAGAACATGATTTCGACAAGGTATCCCGATGAACCTACTCTTACTAATTTGGGATTGTTTAATGATTTTTGCGTCTTGTGTGGGTGAATTGATTGGGATGTGATGTTGAATAGAAATTGGACTACATGTATGGAATATTCGTATGAATTTTTGAGCACTTTTGAATTGGTGGCTCGAAAAAAAAAATTGATGGGTATTCGATTTAGATTAGCGAATGAGTCGAGAGAGTTGTCAATTGATGATTTAAATGCTATTTATCAAACTCCGACCTATGGGGTTGAAGAACATGAGGATTTCGATATGCTCGGGTTTTGGTAGGAAATAACGGGCCGAAGAATTTATACACTGGGTACTTCTATGGCGTCTTGTATTAGAAACCCTATTTTTCTCTATGTGCAACGCACATTGGCAGAAATGGTGTTTGCTAGGGAAGATATCAAATGAGTTATTCGTGTTAATAAATTATTTGTCTCGTGGTGTATGGCCTTGGGAACTGAGGTGGTGCCCAATGTCGGGGTATTCATCGCTAGACAGTTTGAAAGAGTGAGAAGCAAGAAAAAAAGGGGATATGTATTGAATGATTAATTACACCTATTGCCGAATATTTTAATGTGAATTTTCATGGGTATGCGCGTTAGGATGGGGGGCAAAAAATAAATTTGACTATCTTGACCGCAATGAAGATGATTAGGTTTTATGGGCATGATTATTGGTTAATTCATATGGATATCACAAAAATTAGGCTCCCTAATTCGAATGCTACTCAGTTCGGGATAGCGGTAATTGGTTGATGACGGGAGAGCAGGCGGCTGCTGCTCAAGGTGAGCAAGATGAGCCTCAAGGTGAGATGGATAGGCGAAATCCTCTAGGCAAAAAAGTATGCGGTAGGGGGACTTTAGTGATAGGCTTGAATGGTTGGAGGTCCACATGGGCTCGTTGATGGATGACACCTATCAGTTGTACGGTGGATGAGTATCATACCGAGTACTTGCAACATTTTGATACCATCAGCCATCAGCGGCAGCAAATGTACGAGATGATGTGTCGTATGGACCAGTGGCATATCCAGCAAGGCCACTACCCTCCACCTTCTCTACTACAGTGAGCTATGCAAGTACTTTTTACGCATTCCTCTTTCTTTTGATAATTTTTTCATATATTCAGGACGAAGCATGATTTAAGTTTTGGGGGGATGTCAAGAATGCGTGGTTAAGTATTGTTGCATGTTTGCATTGCATTTAGGATTGCATATAGAAGCATACAAAATTTGCATTAATTTTTTTTAAATTTTTTTTTTTTTTTAGTTTATTTTAGCACGTTTATTACTTTTTTGTGAGTTAGGATTAGAAAGTCGAATGAGTACAAAAATCTTTTGTATAATTTACTATGGACACTTGGTTTCATGAGAAAAACTACTTGGTAGATATGCAATGAATTGTTCAAAAGATGGCTTTTGTATGTTTGGTATTGATTGAGAAAATTGGGTATTTGAACATGGTGCGAAAAATAAGCCTGCGAGCTTTTGTGCCTATAACAACTTTGATATGCAGTCTTATTTTTCCATTGAGTTTGTCATTTATGTTGTTAGAACTCTAGAACTTGCAATGGTATCTTTATTGAAACCACATGTGTGTGTGTAATTTTTGAAGATTATTTAAGGATATTTTTGTTTTAGCCTACTTAGCCTAAAAAGTCTATCTATGAACTCATGATCCCCTACTTAGCCACTTTGAGCCTAAACTTTTTATTGTTAGCCACATTTCGAGATTTAAACTTAAATATAATTTTTATCCCTAAGAACTTGAGTTTATAGAGATATATATTTTGAGGGAGAAGTGGTGTAATGTCGAGAAAAAAATGTTGGCAAAAATAAGGGATCATTAGTGAATAGGTGAAAGAATGATAGAGCTCGAAAAAAAAGCAAATTCTTGAATGAAAAAGAGCAAGAAAATCGAGCAAAAGAAAAAGAAAAGAGAGAAAATTTATGAAAATTTTGAAAAAAAAATTGAGAGCTAAAGGCAAAATAAAGAAGGCAAAGGGCCTAAAAATGAAAAAGATGAAAAAAGGGTGGAAATGAGTATGAATTGAAATTGAGAGATTAAAAGGAATGCTTTTTGAATAAATTGAGTTGGTGAGTTGAAAGTCTGTGTACTTAAATTCTATTTGCTCAAGTCAAGTCACTTAATCCAAATTTTCCTACCCTAACCAAAGAGTCTACACTACAACCAAAGAAAAAGTCCTTTTTGATTCTTAAATTGTGCACACTTGAGTGGTAGATATATTAGACAATTTGCAAGTCTATGGTAGTTCTACTTCATTAAATTGATTTGAGGGTATAGACGTCTCATTTGCTTTGAGAGTAAAGTGATACAATTTACCTTGTAAGTCGCAATGTCGAATACCCGGATGAGTATTAATTATGCTGAATTTGTAATTGATGACTTTTTGATGATGGGTTACATGTTTGCTAAAGTATAGATTTGATTGAGACTAAGTGTTTGTAGTGTTATTGTGTGTTTTGTTTGCCCTATATGGTTATTTTTCTTAGTTTGCTCGAGGACGAGCAATGATTTAAGTTTGGGGGAATTTGATACGCGTAAAATATACGTGCATTTAGGGGCTTATTTTGATACATATTTGATGCATTTGCACGGATATTTAGTGTATTTCACTTGATTTCCTTAGAAGGGCGTGATATTGCGTATCCTTGTAATTTTTACAGGAAAACGAAGTTAAAATGGAAAGATATCAGTTGTACGGCCCAGACAAGAATGACAAATACGAAGAGATGAGCAAATACACAAAGAAAGCAACAAAAAACAAGGCACACAGACAGCCCGTGTGGATTCACACGACCATGTGAATGGTACTCGTATGCTTTTATCAAGTCCTTAACAAGTTCGCATATATACCGGGGGTCATTTTGATGGAGTGTTGGTTTATTGTCACAAGTCATAATAAAGATTAGAAGAGTAGTTAGAGTTAAATAATTCCACTGTAAAGCTAGCTCCGATAAATATCCCTGCTACTGTTATTCAATATTAATGAAATTAGTTTATATTTTCCCTCATTTGAGTATTTCTGTTATAGTATCTAGAGCTGGGTTATTCCAGGTGAAGTAACCGTCTCCAATCGTCTTCGCGGATCTTCTCTAATGGCTAAATTTTTTTCTTTCTCGGTCATGTCTTCTACTCTCTCAATTGTATTTACTTTTCCTCATTTTACTCCTCTTTTTATACGTCTTGATCACACCGAAGCTTCAAATCCTAACTACGGTTTGCGCTCAAGGATTTGAGGATTTTTGTTGGAAAATTTGTTCTGTCGGTCCAATTTCTTGAAGAAAAGATGATCTTTCTATTGATGCTTATTACATATGACAAATTGGTTTTATACATTCTCGGTAGTTTAGCCACAGAGTATGAGCTTGTGGTTGTGAATCTTACCACTAGATCTGATTCAATTTCTCTACAATAAGCTCAGTTTGTGTTGCAAACTTATAAAATATGTCGTCAAAATTCAGTTTCTCATGGTTCTATTGTTGCAAATGCTGCTATTCTTCAATACTCTACCATTGGCACCAGTCAATCTCCTTCTGCGAATATAAGTTCTTTTCCTGGTGGTTTCAGAGGTGGTGGTAGGTTCTATCATGGTTGAGGTAGAGGTTGTTCTGGTTGTGGAGGTTTCTATACGAATCAAAGCAAACCTACTTGTCAATTGTGTGGATAGCAAAATCATATTGCACTCAAATGCTATAAAAGATTTGATATTAGTTTCACAGGTGCTACTGATGCCTCTTCTGATTCTCCTCAGGCATATCTTGTTGGTGCTTTTCTTCATCCTCCGTGGCAGATCCTCATTGGTACTTTGACAGCGGTGCAACAAATCATATTACTGCACCCATGGACAATCTCACTCTAAATCCAACCAACTATCAAGGTTCTGAGAAGCTGACAGTAGCTAGTGAGTTCAACATTAAATATCTCTCACACTGGTTCATCTTTATTTCCTACCTATAACCAGTCCAAGTCTTTACTTCTTAATAATATTCTATGCATTCCTCAAATAATTAAAAATCTCCTTAGTATATCTCAATTCACTGAAGAAAATAGTATTCTAATTGAGTTTCATCACAATTGTTGTTTTCTCAAGGACGATTCCAACAAGCGGACACTTCTGGCAGGAGTATTTAAAGGTGGGGTATATCAGCTTGATTTCAGTCATCTTAAGTCGCTCATATGTTTCTTCTACTGCTTTTTCACCTTGTAATTCCGCTTTCCCATCTTGTAAATCTGTTTTTCCATCTTCTAATTTTGTTTCTGTTACCAAGCAACACAATAGTCTCTCTTTACATGTAACACGTGTTTCTAACACATGTGCTAATAATGTTAATGTGTGGCATAATAAGCTTGGACATCCTTGTTCTTCTATTTTATGTCATGTATTGCATAGCTTGAATGTTAAATTTCATCTCTCTTCATTGAATTTCTGTGAAACATGTAAGCTAGGTTAAATTCATAATATGTCATTCTCTTCACAACCCACAAAAACTACCTCTTCTTTTAAGCTTATCCACTCTGACCTTTGGGATCCCTCTCATGTTCCTTCTACTGATGGCTGTAGGTATTAAATTCATTTTGAGGTTGACTTCACTAGATACATTTGGATTTTTCCATTAAAACAAAAGTCTGGCGCTTGCTCTATTTTCCATCAGTTCAACACCTTTATAGAAAGACAATTTCAATCCAAAATAAAATATCTCCAAACCGATTGGGGTGGTGAATATAGATCTTTACCTCATCTTCTTGCTAATTTAGGCCTTCAATTTAGACATCCTTATCCTTATATCCATCAACAACATGGTCGAGCTCAAAGAAAACACTTGCATATTGTTGAAATGGGGCTTTCCTTACTTGTTCAGGCTAACATGTCAACTAAAATTTTTGTGGGATGCTTTTTACTCTTTTGTGTTCATCATAAATAAACTCCAACTATTGTCCTTTGATTCTCTCATCCTCAACAAAATCTTTCAGCAAAATCTTTTTGGCCTCATTCCAGACTAGCAGTTTCTAAAAGTATTTGGTTTTAGTTGCATTATAATAATCATAAATTCCAGTCCAGGTATGAAAAATGTCTTTTTCTTGGCTATATTCCATCTCACAAGGGTTACAACTGTTTAAATGTTTGAGGCATAATCGATATAGCTTACACTAAGGAATTTAATGAGACTGGATTTCCCTATCCCTCCATGTTTCAGTCCAGGTCCGTACATCTTGATGTTATTCGCCCTCTTGCTTCTTTTCTTCCTGTTCTTCCCCTTCCTTCTAGTTCTCCTTCATCCACCATCACGTCCCCTCCATGTTCCAACTCATTTCTTCTCATTCCCCTTCCCACTCTCATCCTCGGATTTAGTTAACCGTTGAACTCCCACCTATTTATCCTCCGATTCTTCCTTCCTCTTCTCATGCCATTCACACTTTTATATACTCTATTATTACTAGGTCCAAAAATGGTATTAGCAGACCAAAAGCCTTTTCAGTTATTGCTTCATCTCCCATTCAAGTTGAATTATGCACTGTTGGTGAGGCTTTGCAAGATCCTAGATGGAAGGATGCAAAACAGGCTGAGTTTGACACTCTTATGGATAAAAACACCTGGAGTTTGGTTCCTTTCACCTGTGATATGCATATTGTTAGCAATAAACAGGTTTTCAGGTTGGAATACAAGGTTGATGGTTCAGTTGACAAGTTCAAAGTCAGATTGGTTGCAATAGGTTTTGAACAAACTGTTGGTTTGGATTTTGTTGAGACTTTTAGTCCTGATATTAAGCCTTGTACAATCAGACTGATTTTCACTTTGCCTGTGACAAATAATTTGAGCATTCAACAAATAGATGTTAATAATACTTTTTTGAATGGGGATCTCAAAAAAACTATATACAAGTCTCAACCTGAAGGATTCATTGACAAAAATTATCCAACTCATGTGTGCAAACTTCAGAAAGCGTTGTATGGTCTTAAACAAGTACCTCATGCTTTGTTTCTCAAGTTAACAGGTTTTCTGTCATCTATTAGATTCAAACAACCTATTTCAGATACATCTCTATTTTTTAAGCATTCAGCTGGGGTGCAATTGTTCATACTCATCTATGTAGATGATATTCTTCTTACCAGTAGTGATCCTCAACATATGGAAAGAGTTATTAGTATTCAAAATCAACAGTTTGCTCATTGCACAATATTTTTAGTAGCTCTCATGAAAAGTATTTATTTTTTCCCTCAAAAGTATTAGTAATCCACTTAAAATGCATTAAAATTGTCCCCCTTGAAAAGTATTAGACAGTGATGTAATATTAGGCAGTTGCAAAGAATTACTAGGATCCTAAAAATATTAGTTTTTCACGTGAAAAGTATTAGCTATCCATGTGAAAAGTATTACTAATTCCTTTAAACAGTTTTTTCTAGTAATCTACATGAAAAGTTTGGATTTTCTTCCCTCAAAAAAATTAGCAATCCCTCTAAAACATATTAATAATCTTATTTGAAAAGTATTAGGTTTTTCAATTAAATGTATTTTTGTATTCCACGTGAGAAGTACTATTTTTTCTCATAAAAAATATTAGTCGTTCCCAGTAAAAGTTTTAGTTCACCCCCTAAAAGTATATCAATAGTCTTCCTGAAGAATATTTAGTAGCCACCCTAAAAAATATTAATTTTTCCTCTTAAAATTATTAGCAGTCATCTCAAAAAGTATTAGTAGCCCTTCTAAAAAGTATTATCAATGGATGTGATTGTTGTGGCGGTGTTAATGTTAAAAGTTGGTAATTTTGGTACAATGGTTCAACTTAGGTAAGTATTACATGCAGTGTTGTAACACCATGTAGAATACTAGTTTGTCTGAATCTATCCAAAGACTAAAACTCTAAGGCTATGTTTTTTTAGCTTTTCCCAATCACATTTCCTTTTCAATTCCTTTCCCCAATCCCAAACATATATTAGACTTTCCAACGCATTCCTCTATTAATTAATACACATATTTCCAAGTACATCACATCAAACCCTTCTTCCCCCCATAAACTTTCCCCATTCACCAAACAAACATACCCTAATTTTGTTGGTGGAACTAGTTGAAAATATTCTTATGACAATGTCACGTGTTTGATTGGCTTGAAGTAAGGTATCTATGTTTTACACTGATGTGCCATTATTATATATCACAACCAAGAATAAATTTATACTATATCAAGTTCAATTTAATTAATTGTATATATGCGGTCCCATCAAAAAGAAAAAAATTGTATATGTGCGGGACCTAGCAACAAACGCAAAATTGTAAAATCTATCGTCTACCCTTTATACTAAAAAATAAATAAATAAAATTGACTCATGTCATCACCTCATTAATATTGGACACACATGACGACTTTACGTTTATCTACGTGGTAATCCTATACGTATTAAATTAAAAGATAACAAATTTAATAAAGATTCTAAAAGATAAAATATAAGTCCAAAAAGAAAGGATTCATTTACAATTAGTTTGGAAATTTTAATGCTGATCAAATCTATCCGTTTTTTTATTGAGAAATAATCTATTAGTTCAGAATATGTATTTCTGAATTTAAAAGAGTACAAATTTAAGAGATAACAAATAAACCAAGAACCAATAATTCTATCTACTAGGGCTGTGCACGGGACTTGGAGATCACCGAAACCGAACCGATATCCGGACCGAAAAATCTCCGAACCGAAAATATCCGTTGATTTTTTGACTTTCCCCGAACCGTACCGTTCCGAAAATATTTTTGGTACGGTTCTGGAGATTTCTCAAATACCCGTACCGAGAACCGTACCGAACCACTCCGAACCGAGGACCCGAAGCTAGAACCGATTTTAAAGATTATATGTAAATGCATATACATTATTTCTATTTTATTTATATTTTGATATTGAATTAACTACAAATTATTTGAAATTAAATTCAATATAAAATATATTTCTAAAAAAACCATAATAATGCAACTATTATGAATTTTAAAAAACTTTAATATTAATAATAAAGTAAATCATTTGAAGTTAAAATTAGTTAAATGATTAGTAAATTACGCTTAAAAGATAAACATACTCTGAACAAGTAATAGTATCATATTATAACAATAAAAAATCATATTTTAATTTTTTACCGCGTCACATAAATTATAAATATAATTTTACTGATTATGTTAAGTTGTTAAGTAGGAGATATTGAGATTATAAATCTATATAAATTTTTATTTAATACTAATTTATCAAAATTGTTAGTTAATTATAATTGTTCTAAGTCAATAGAAGGACAATTACCCAAACAATAGAATATTATTGTATTATAGAGGTTATTAAATTTAGAATTTAGGATTGTCTTACCTATTATGATTTTAGCTTTTATTTTGACACTACACTAAAAAGAGACTGAAATTATATCCGTTTGGTAATTTTTATATTGATTTTCTTTTTTTTTTTTCAAATTTGCTTGTTTTATTTATGATAATCTCCGAATCTCTATCCCAAACCGAACCGAACCGTACCGTCCCATTAGAACCGAATCTCCGGACCGAACCGTCCCGAACTTTCGGTACGGTTCGGGACGGAGATTTTTTTCTATGGTTCGGTTCTGGAGATTTTTTTAGAATCTGAGTTCGGGATTCGTTCGAGATTTCCAAATCTCCGAACCGTCCCGTACCGTGCACACCCCTACTATCTACACTATCTTTTAAATTTGCGGCACTAAAAGTTTATATTTTGACAAATCCCCTATAACACACGGATGTTATTCCAGTATATATATACTAAAAGAAAAAATAAAATTGACACATTTAACCACCTCATTAATCTTATTAATTTGTCAACTTTTCATCGTCTCAATTCCATACGGCGGCTTCACATTTATCTATGTGGCAACTCATTCTACTAATTTAAATGATAGCAAATTCAAAAGATAACAAATAATCCAAAAATCAAGGTTTCTATCAAGCTACACCGTCCTTTAAATTTATTATCCCAAAAATAAATGATTTGGTCACAATTAGATTGAAAAGTCGATGGTGGATAAATTTAAGCAATCACAAATAATCTACAAATAAAGGATTCTAAAAAAAATAAAGGATTTTAAACTTGTTACCCTTTAAATTATTATTATATTATATGTATCGAACAAAATGCAGAAAAAGTAATGATAAAAAATTATTATTATATTATACGAATTTAATTTGTAAATTTGCCAGCAACTTATAATACAAAATTCCTCAATTGCCATGCCACTCCAATCTTTGCCCTATAAATATACGATGTTGGTTCTTACATTGCCACCAAGCCAAATTAAAACATCTAGCTTTATCTTCAACTAATTTTGCAAAAATGTCCCACAAGCAAAACAAGACCCCCGGTGATCTTGTGCCGAAGCACTTCGGCAGCAATCTCACCCGCCACGACTTTCCTGATGATTTTCTATTTGGTGCCGCTGTTTCTGCTTATCAGGTGTTTCTACGTTAAATTAAGTACTCATGGCTCATGGGTTGCATGGGGTTGATTTTTATTTTATTTTTCATTTTAATTTGTTTCGGATGCATTTCAGGTCGAAGGTGGTTATGACCAGGGCCCTAGGGGCATGAGTAACTGGGATGCTTGGAGCCTATTGAGGCCAGGTATATCTCTTTTTCATCCATCATGAAATGAGGCATGCGTATCCATGCAAATAGGCTTAGTTGCAAAATTGGTTCTGTAACTATGGGAGTCTAGTGATTTTGGTCCTATAAATATGTAGGTAACAATTTTGATCTCATACGATTTTGATTTCTGTGTAATTTTAACCAATTCGTGCAACTTGGTCCTACATGCAAGTTTTGATTTTGTGTGAATTTTGTCCCAACTGGATGTTTCAATATTTTATTTGTTCCCATGAATCCTTGCCCTTTAGTCAAAATACCCAAAATACTTATGACCATTAAAAGTTATGGGGACTTGAATTGTTATTTTGACTAAATCATAGAATCGTCAAGGACTGAAATATCCGTATCAATTAAGAATGCCAACATCTAAGAGTTACAGGACCAAAATTACAAATAAATACAAAATATCTCTCTATATGAATTTCTTTCTCAATTGTTTTTGTATGTGTATTTTGGGAATGACAGGTAAAGTTACCGACGGGGGCAACGGCTGTGTTGCAATTGATCACTATAAGTACTATAAGGTAATTTAGTACATCCTGGGTGGATAAATGGTAAAAAAAAAGTAGAGATTTGATGATGTGGCATCGATTTTGACTAATGTGGAATTCACATTGCAGGAAGATGTGGCATTGATGAAAAAACTAGGGATAGATACTTATAGGCTTTCAATTTCATGGTCTAGGATATTGCCAAGGTATATATAATTAAGACTTTATTAAAGTGAATTATAACACTTTATTAATTAAGGTGAATTATAATTAAGCATGCATCTCATGAGTTAATTAAACTATTTATATCGGTATATTAGGTGGAAGAGTGAGCGCTGACATAAACAGAGAAGGTGTCAA